>OX243811.1:7855084-7921347 GCA_945859605.1 Lumbricus rubellus | reverse complement strand
ACTTCAACCCCGGACGAAAAAGAAAACTGCGAATCGACTAACCTACAACTGAGGAAGAGAACTCCTAAGAAACGAAAACTGCACATCTTGGCAACACGATCTCCTGGAACTGAACTGACATCCTTCAACTCCTGAGAATGCAAAACAGCACATCTAACTGCAGAGGCCATCCTTGGCAACACGATCTCTTCACCAGAATGATGGCAATGCAATGCGAGCGATGTCTAAAGGCAAACTCAGCAACCGTTCGATGCCTTTACAAGTCTGCGTTGACTACTGTAGCAGGCTACGATCAACGCGAGAGAAAAACCATTGGACTGTGGATGGAACCGAAAGGAATGGATGACATTCTGCTTGGACCAATCGTCGTCAAATGCAAGTTGTCGTCCAATTCGTCAGACTTTAAAGAACTACGGACGTGGAAGATCCAAAGCAAAAGCTGTATTATAATACGACAGACTTCAATCCAGTGCAGCTTTGAGGGCAGCTGGAAGTTGCAGACGTCATAAGATTAAGGTAAGGCTCATGTCCTGACAATTCTTAACAACGCACTTAACCTCCAGTTAGTTTTTAATATTTGATATACGCATTTCCTATTCTGCATTTAGCATATGGGGTAGACCTACATGTATTTTAAACTTGCACGCATAAGTAGGATACTAGAGATTCACGAAGTCATAGAAGCCGTGAAATTTCCAAGAATTACGTGTAGGCCTACATGTATGTGCCTTGAACATGCTGTGGATTTGAGCGATCATTTTAAATGCAAAAGAAGTGAATAATAATTAATAGTTTGGTACACACACAATTTCTAGCAGAATTGGTTCACTCAACCTGATGGTTCACTTCATTTGAAATCATCCTATTCTAGACTAGGCCTAACTAGCTGCAAGATATTGCTAGTTACAACTGTTATTGTTGTTGATTAGCGAAATTCAGTAGCCAATTCCTGTGGGTATATAATAGGCTACGTTGACTGTAACTTTAACAGGCTACGATCAACGCGAGAAGAAAACCATTGGACTATGGAGGCGACGGAAAGGAATGGACGACATTCACTTGGATCAATCAAATTCGTCAAATACAAAATAATTGTCGTCAAATTCGACAGACTGTAAAGAACTACGGACGTGGAAGATCCAAAGCGAAAGCTGTATACGTATACGACAGACTTTCTAACCCAGTGCTTTGAGGGCAGCTGGAAGTTTGCAGACGTCATAAGATTAACCCTTTGATGCCGAGAGTGTAGTAAAATGTATGGGAAATCCCATACCCTCCGGCATTAAAGGGTTAAGGTAATGTTTATCTGACAATAATAGGCCTACTTAAAAGTTAACAGCGTTTAACCTCGAATAAGTTTTTAGTATCAATTTTTATATACCGTACAGCATTCCGTATTCTGCGTTTAACAGATGGAGCAGGCCTATTTAAACTCGAACGCATAAATAGGATATAGGGCCTATAATAGTTTGCTAGATCTGCTTGAGATGCTTGTTCAGAGCTATAGCATTCCGAATGCATCGTAATCGTTAACTCCAAGTTCTAAATCGCTTCTCTCTGAGGATAATAGCAGGGCACCAGCATATTCACTAGCGCAGTGTCAAATGAAATGGATTGTCCAGGGATAGGCCTACTGATAGTAATAGTAATAGTACTACTAGCCTACTACTACTAATAATAATAATAATATTGATAAATCATTGATGATGATGATGATGATGATGATGATGATGATGATGATGATGATGATGATGATGATGATGATGATGATGATGATGATGATGATGATGATGATGATGATGATGATGATGATGATGATGATGATGATGACGATGACGATGACGATGACGATGACGATGACGATGACGATGATGATGATAAAAATAATTGTAATTATATTCAAAATGATTATAGTAGGCCTTATAATATTTTTAATAATAATAATAACAAGGACGGTCTGTCGATGGATGTCCACAGTATCAGCCTATTTGCTCTGTATTAAAAAGACAATTTGCGGTTGTTGTAATAATGATGATTGTGGTGATGATTGTCTGTTTGCAGATGACGGATGCTTTCGTGCACATCGCCTCCCACCTCCTAGGAGCAGAGGAGGACAAAGTTAAAAGGCGATCTGCATGGGTAGATAAAACAATGTATGTCTTCGTACAGAAGAAGATTGCTTCGAGTTCTTCATCTAACAGAACTGAAGCAAATATTAGGGACCAATCTGCTCGAAGTTGCCGGGATGTTCAACGCTAAACGTAAGAACTGTTTGACCTCTTTAATATGACAATATGTTAATTAATTAATTAATTAATTAATTAATTAATTAATTAATTAATTAATCAATCAATCAGTCCAACCATTCATTCATTCATTCATTCTTCATTCATTCATTCATTCATTCATTCATTGCGGAAATGTAGGCCTATTGTCCATATATTTCGACTTTCATACTGGAACAGTCTGCCATTAACAATTGCTAATTGCAATTAGGCCTATTCCTGACACTACACTGCATGTATATCTCATGAAACTTAAGTCGTACTTGTTTAGAAAAACTGTCGGCTAGCTAAGTTAAGCGCCTTAAGGTCATTGCAAGATGCTATAGGCTATAAATGTCAATAAACAATGGACAAGGGGACATTAGCGCATTAAAAAATTACTAATCATAGGCTATTGTTTTAACTGTGACTGTGATTTTCGTCGTAGGCCTAATTGTTTTATTTTTTTAAAGTCAGGATACTATAAAAATTCTACACATAAAAGCATTGAAACTGTTAGCAGTTTTTGCTTTTAAATAAACGCTTAGGCTAGGTGTTATGCAGCTGAAAACGGAACACCAGAACGCCAATTAAACAGGCAGAGCCGATTATAATAATTATCATGTCAAATACTTCTGAAAAGCGTTAGCGGATGTTGGGCTCTGTACCACGGAATCCTCGCCCCTAATTGCGAAAGCGAGCGCCGAGGGTTGACGCCACAAATCTAAAACATTGACCACCCACAAATATTCCCGCAGACACCCATATATTGATTACGATTTGGTTTTATCGCTCCATCGTCTGATACCTCGTGCATTAGACACAATGGTTTGCTAGAAGTGACCAAATGCAATTACTGGAATGACCATTCCAATTTCTAGTGTCTTCAAATCTGGACAGAAAATCTACATTTGTATCATCGTTTCTTGCTTTTAATAATCTGAAATTCTTGATGTTCTGGTTTTTCCTTTTCAATAGTAAACATGGATGGAAGGATTCTCGTTGCGACAGTCTGCCAGCCTCAGGGCACGTCGAGCTCGCATTGCAAAGAACGAGGAAAAGAAGTGAAAAAGGACAGGAAAGAAAAAGAAAAAAGAAAGGACAAAATAATGGGAAAAAGGAAGGAAAATGGGACAGAAAAAAATTGAAAAAAGGAAAAAGGATAAAGGAACGAAGAAAGGAATGAAAAAGGACAGAAGAATAAAGGAAAAACAAAAATGGAAAGAAAAAAAATGGAAAAAGGAATGAAAAAAGAAGGAAAAGGAACGAAGAAAAGAAGGAAAAAGGGACAGAAGAATAAAGGTAAAAAAACAAAAAATGGAAAGAAAAAAATTGAAAAAGGAAGGAAAAAGAAGAAAAAGGAACGAAGAAGAGAAGGAAAAGGGACAGAAGAATAAAGGAAAAAACAAAAATGGAAAGAAAAAAATGGGAAAAAGGAAGAGGAAAAAGGAACAGAAGAATAAAGGAAAAAAACAAAAATGGAAAGAAAAAAATGGAAAAAGAAAAAAACAAAAAGGAAAAGGAACGAAGAAGAGAAGGAAAGGGACAGAAGAATAAAGGAAAAACAAAAGTGGAAAGAAAAAAGAACGGAAAAAGGAATGAAAAAAAGGAGGAAAAGGAACGAAGAAAAGAAGGAAAAAAGGACAGAAGAATAAAGGGAAAAAACAAAAATGGAAAGAAAAAAATGGAAAAAGAAAAAAAGAAGAAGGAACAGGAACGAAGAAGAGAAGGAAAAGGGACAGAAGAATAAAGGAAAAAACAAAAATGGAAAGAAAAAAGAACGGAAAAAGGAATGAAAAAAAAGGAAAAGGAGCAAAGAAAAGAAGGAAAAAAGGATAGAAAATAAAGGGAAAAACAAAAACGGAAAGGAAAAAATGGAAAAGAAAAGAAAAGGAGGAAGGAAAAGGAATGAAGAAAAGAAGAGAAATGAACAGAAAAATGAAGGAAAAACAAAAAATGTAACGAAAAAGAATGGAAAAAGAAGGAAACAAATAAAAAAATTAAAAATGAATGAAAAGGGAAATAAGACTGAAAGAAGAAAAAAAAGAAGGGAAAAGATTACAAAAAAAGAGGAAAGCCAATCTCCATGCAGTCTTTCTGTTTTCGGATTCCCGTTGATTTACCGGCCGCGAGTTTCTGCCTGAAGGGACGAAATAGATAATCCATGTATCGATTTTCGAACTCTGTGTTGATTGGATGATGTGTATATGTGTGTGTATGTATGTATGTATGTGTGTATGTATGTATGTGTGTGTGTGTGTGTGTGTGTGTGTATGTATGCATGCTGGTGTGTATGTGTGAGTGTGCGTGTGTGTGTGCGTGCTAGTATACGATAGTTGCTTGTCAGCATGGACCAGTAGGCTGTTAGGAATGGCGAATCTCTATGTATGCATGTGTGTGCGACTGTGCGTGTGTGCTGGCTAGTTAGGCTAGTACTGTTGTTTGCCCGCATGGACCAGTAGGCCTATAGACCTGTTAGGGAGTTGCGAATCTTCGATTGTAAAAGCAGTAGAATGCTTCGTTTAAATACAATGTCATGTTAGCCTATATGAATCAACCGTTTAGTCGTTTACTTGTACAAAAAATTGACCATTTGTGAAATCTTGTGTTATTCGTTGTAAGATTAACCTACAGTCGCTTTCTTAAAAATTAATGTCACAGGTTTGGCATCACTGCATCAGCCATAATAATGGTAATAGGCCTAAACTGCATATCAATTTTGACCGTTATTGCCACCGTTTTGGTGGGTTTAGGCGATAAAATTGGTCGCTGAGCATCAACACAATCGGATTATTTCCAACAGGCCTATTGGCCTACGACCCAATTAAGTGAGGTGTGTAAGTAGGCATACTCTATTGAACCGCCTTGCAAGCGTACCGTGCAAACATATCGAATAAGAAAGAACAGTCTAGGAGTGTAGGCATACAATCACAAAATAATATTCACAATGTGCAACTTTTTTAAGAACTCCCGGCTGTTCAATGCGGTTTCCGTCGGATATGTTTTCGGGTTTGCCTTAGTTAGGCAATTATTAGACTAGACATATAATGTTATGTTTTTCATCAGAGGTAGGCCTAATTCTTTCCCCTCAGATAATTATCATCATTAGGCCTATAACCGAATTTATCATTATAATCTATTCACCATTGTATGTTTTAGCATTGGTCACATACAAGTTGGATTGATGAAAAGAATTCTCGCTAAATGGATGTCAGTTTAATGAACATTTTTACTTAATAGAGAAGCGGGATTGATGAAAAGATGCTTCCTTAAATTGGAACTGGATTACTGATTTTTTTAAATAAATGATTTTTTTTATTTAAATAAAAGCTGGATTGTAAAGAATAATTGTTGCTCAAATATTTTTAGATTTACCCTCTGTGATTATTCTCCTTAATTTTATTTTTGTCTGATATCAATAAAAGCTGTTACCGTACTTTCAAGGATTCTGCTTATTCAGATCGTTAGTTGACTATTTTACTTAGACTATGTGTTATTGGGTTATTTGCTTGCTGATTAAAATGAAATCGACTAAATAAGGTTTTTAAATTTAAACTATAGAAAACATTGTAAAAAATCCAAGCATTTTCATTTTTCGTTTTTATTTTTTAAAGACAATGACGCTCTATATTTCGTTTTTTATTCAGCTTTTGTCATTTTAAACATCTAACATCAAAAGAATCATATATACCAAAGCAGAAGTCGGATGAAAAATAATAAAAATGCATCGGGCGAATAATTAAAAAAATTAAAACAATAGATTACCAACAGTAATAACATTTTAACATTTCCTTCCAGCATGATTCAGAGAAAAATCCATTCCCATCTCTAAATCAGTTCACCTATACAACAAATGCATACATTCAGACATCCGGCTAAAAAACAATGCACAATTAATTCCAGTCTCACATCATCATCGTAATCAGTTCATCATCATAATCAGTTCATCATCGTAATCAGTTCATCATCATAATCAGTTCATCATTTCGAGCACGAGCGCATTCATTTTAACGTTTCCCTCCAGCGAGAGGCTTAGAAATAGTTCGGCCGCTTTGGCGCTTATCGTCCGCAGCGTAGGAAGCCGCAGCAGGATGAGACCGGACCGTCGGTGTTCATCTGGGTAGCGACAGGTGCTGTAGTGTTGCAGACAGTCGATCATCTGATTCTGAAGATTTGTTACGGACTGCTTGTTGACGATTCCAGCAGCATCTGAACCAGAAAAGCATCAAAATTAACTTTAAAAAATTGTGGGGCGCGGTGGTGTAGTGGTGGCGTCGTTGCCTTGGAGCCGGAAGGTTCGAGGTTCGAATCCACCTCGCCGCGCAAGGACCTTGGGCAAGTTCTTCTTTCACTCACAATTGCTCAGCGCTTCGGCGTGAAACTCCGATGCAGTGTCCGCTCTGCATTCAGGAGCGTCTCTGAGTGGGGGAGAGATAGAGCTTGAAGGGGCGCTATAACAAGTGCACATACAAACAAATGGATTATAATTATTAGGGGCAATTCATATATTATATGTGCAAAATTCATATTTTTATACCACTCCTGCCGTTGCTCCCAATATATTTTGTGGACCCCCTTATCCAAAGGTTGACATACCTGGATAGGTGAGAATGGTGGCACTGATATACTGGATAGGTGAGAATTATTGCATTTTCATACCTGAATATATGAGAATTATGACGTCGGTATTCCTGGATAGGTGAGAATTATGATATCGGCATTCATGGATAGGTGAGAATTACGACATTGATAATCATGGATAGGTGAGAATTATGACATCGATATCCCTGGATAGGTGAGAATGACGACATCAACATACCTGGATAGGTGAGAACGATAGCATTCAAAATGCAGAACTCTGTGTTGTCGATGTTGACATATTTCAATCGAGAGACGAAATCGAGCATGCAGTTGAGGAGGTCGTGACCCCAGCTGACATGCGTGCACTGGTTGGCCGACAGCATGATCTCTTTCGCAAACTTTATCTTATCGGGACAATCTCGAGATCTGAACAGAAAAAACAATTAAACGAACAATTGTCTTTGTTTGTTTGTATGTGCACTTGTTATAGCGCCACTTCAAGCTCTCACTACTCAGAGGCGCTCCCGAATGCAGAGCAGACACTGCATCAAAGTTTCACGCCGAAGCACTGAGCAATTGTAAGTGAAGGACTTGCCCAAGGTCCTTACGCGGCGAGGTGGATTCGAACCTCGAACCTTCCGGCTCCAAGGCAACGACGCCACCACTGCACCACTGCCCCCCCACGCAAGCAACAGTAAGCATGTGTGACTGTATGTATACATTTATGCAAGTGCTCATTGGGAAACCTATATAGCGCTCCTTCAAGGAAACTACTCAGAGGCGCTTCCGACTCTAGGGCGCCCCAATAGAACAGGTTTAAGTTTAGTGAGGAAGGATTCTGGTAGAGTCTCATGGTGTAGGTGTAGATATACAGGAAGGCCATTCCAGACCACCGGACCAACCACAGAGAAGGCTTGATCCTTTTTGGCTCCTTTGTTTTCAGTTCTGCTCTTTATATTTAATTTGCATATCCCATGACCTACCTCAAATAAAGAAGTACTAACACTAACAAATAATAATATGAACACAAACAAATTGGATGTACATAGGTATATGCATCATCGTCTACATATGCATGCATGAGTTTTGGTTGGTATGCACTGGTAAAGTAAGAAAAGATAAGATCTGCAACTCAAAGTAAATTTGTAATCAATAAATTAAATGTAATTTACGGCACAATTACCTGAAAGCAAGTCTCAGCAAGTTGAGCTCCATGAAGGAGCACTTGAGCAGCGCCATCTGGTCATCGAGCATCAAGTCATCAAACCCTGGAAACAAAAATAAAAAAGCCATGATCATAGTGTATTGTATCGGATACTCTGACTATTGTTGTTAAAAATGCACAGAAGAATGACAATGGATTATGACAATGGATTCTCAATCTTTCTCTGTCGCTGGCCTTCCAATCTGCACTGTCTAGCTAATCTTGGTCTACTAAGTACTGTGATGTCGCCTGGGTAAAGACTGAAATCTTATCCATGCAAGGACTGTACATTTATTGGTGGTAGGACCTCAACTTGGAATGATCTCCACTTGAAAGTCCGTTCCCTTTCTATAACTCCTCAAACATTCCTCTCTCACCTTAAGACAGTTTTATTTGGCTATGCTGGGGTTTGGAGCGTCACTGAGAATGCAAAGCCAAACAGTAGAAGCATGCGTGCTTTACGTTTATTGACTACAATAGGCGTCCTTGTAAGGTATGGCTGTGTTACGGCACCATAGAAATTGTCGTTGTTATTATTATTATTATTATGAAGTGGAAAATTATTCAAATTATTACAAATTTTATTCGTGCAATTAACTTTTCGATTAATATTTTTAATCATTGCCCACCCCATTTTAAACATTTTCTGTGTACTATGCCACCAAGTCCAATGGAAATCCCATCAAAAGATCAAATCACTGACATTTTTCTGGTTATACTCCTGGAAAAGACTGTTAATAAATGCATCATGCATAAATATGCTCGACGATTGCTCGTGGCAATATAGAAGTTGCTGGATTGGTAATGTGAAAGGTTGAAACCTCACCTGGCACCTTTTTCGCCCAGTCTATGATGAAACGAAGCTCCATGTATCCGAAATGCATGAAGTCGTTCAGATCAACGCTGTCGGGCGCACTCGTCAACGTCAGCTCTACAATTAAACAGACATATGTCAAAGCGAGTCACCATTGTGCATCAACACATTTCATGCAGAGTATCAACCATAATAATAATAATCTTCGTTTAATTTCAAACTGACACTTAACGCAGATTGATCATGATTCACAGTATGACGGATGATCACAAGTTATTACAGGAGTCGAATTAAACTGTCAACAGGGCGCACATTACGCCCTAACATTCATTCTACCAAAGACTTCGGAAGGGTAGCGGGAAATCAATCCCGTGACTCTATGGTCTTCATGCCAGGCGGATTAGAAGTAGTAAAACATAATATACACATGTTCTAAAACAAGGTTCAGACCCAATCTCCGCAAGAACCTATCAGCTGCCAGTGGCGTAGCCAAGAGGAGGGGCTTGGGGGATAAAAAACCCGATTGGCTTAGAAAAAACCGGTTTTTAAAAGATTGTTTATCCAATTATATTAAAAAAACAAGCATCCGGCCATAATCCTCCCCCATCAGAAATTCCTGGCTACGCCACTGTCAGCTGCTGTATATCTAACCAGGAAGTCCAGCAAGCAGTGCTTTGCGTGGCAGCGATAGAGATACCTTTGATGGTTGGTACTGGCAACGATAGAGATACCTTTGATGGTTGGTACTGTGTCTGGTCCTGCTTCCACGAGACGCAGGATGAGGTCATCGAACGCGGCCGATGGACTGACTGTAACCGTGGATTCGGCCTCTTCTGTCCTCGGTCGTTTCGATCGGTGTTTGCCCCCGGGAGTTCGATCCTCCCTCACGGCTGCAACAAATAATGGAAGAATCATCATAAAATTTTACACATAGGGTCCCTCATTGCGAAATTATGCCCGGATACAGATTAGAATCAGCTACTAAAATAAATTTGTTAACTGATTAGAATTAGCAAGATCTTGCAGCACCTCTGTTCACAACAAGCCTTAAGAACCGTTTAGAAATTTATGATAACCATATTTAGTACCTTTGTGAGATTCTTAGAATATAATATACATGTGTTCTGATTCATTCGAACACAAACATAAAATACGGCACGAACACAAACATAAAATGCAGCACGAACACAAACATAAAATACAGCACGAACACAAACATAAAATACGGCACGAACACAAACATAAAATACGGCACGAACACAAACATAAAATACAGCACACACACAGATGAATCTAGCAACCACAGCGAACATCACAACACACATCCACACCTTCTTTCTTCATGCCGACGTCAATACACTTCTTGAAGCGACACGCCTGGCAGTTGTTGCGGGTCGTCTTGATGATGAAACACGTTCCCGAATCCTTGCACGTGTAGACCATATTCTTCTGGACAGTGCGCTTGAAGAAACCCTTGCATCCCTCGCAGCTGTAGACAGAGTAATGGAAGCCAGAACCTTTGTCTCCACAGATAAGGCAACTCGGTGTTTCGACCATCGGCGTTTCACGATCCTTGTCCATGTACTCGATTACCTGCAGCAGAAAGTTAAGGTAAACGATAAAAGGTAATGCGCTGATTATGACACATTTGAACCCTCTACTTTCAATTCCTTAATTACCGGCAATGAAAAGTTCAGGTAACTGATAACAGGTAATGCATTCGATAAAACTCCCCCTTAGTCACAAAGTTCACGTAAACAGTAAAATGCTGAATATGGCACATTTATACCTCTTCCTTCAATTCCTCAATTACATGCCTTTTGGGTTGCTGGCAAATGCACCTGGAACCGTATTCCAGCACCTAACTGGGAAGTTAAAAATTCACAAACCTAAAAAACAGTTTAAAATGCAGCTGCTTTCGAGCTCTTTGCATCTACGCTAACAGTTGACAATATGTGTGTGTAAAGCATCCTAGACGTAGCTTGCCACTAATTATGCTGCTTATCTCAGAGATTTAAATCTCAGAAACATCTAAGGATGAATCCGCTAATTATCTCACCTGCATGTTATCAAGGACCTGATCAGCGGCACTTTCGATACGACCGTCTCGCATCATCGCATCTGTCACATCGCAGGTACTTCCGATTTCGTTTGGCATGAGAGCGTATTCCTGGCTGGTCAGAGCCATTGTCCTGGATGTCGTCAGGTCGTCAGCCTTCGCCTGGATTGCGGACACCTGAGCAGCAATTGATGTCAACACATGAGCCATCGGATGATGCTTCTTCAACGCATTAAGCGCCGCTTCGGATGTTGCATCGACTTCAAACTGTAGCAGACAAAGAGAGTAGAACGCATATAATACAATGCAATGAAAATAGGTAGAAGTATGCTGCAAGAGACAAAGCGTACGGAACACATAATATAATGCAATTAAAATCAATAAATCGATCAAATATCATAAATTTATCAGTACATTACGTAATCAGTAGGTCAGTCAGGCACTAATTTCAATTGACATCAAATGCATGCTACAGTAACTGGCAGTAAAACACAAAGTAATTAAGTATTAGGCCTACTGACTGTAGGTCTACTTGTTTTTGTCACAAAGTATTTAAGTATTAGGCCTACTGACTGTAGGTCTACTTGTTTTTGTCACAGTTATTAATGGGTGATTCCATGTCAAATCAACCAACATGATTGACATGACCGACTCAGATTTACTTGAAATTTGGCACACTTGTTGGTCTAGGCGAGACATGCAAAAACCTGCAAACAAATTTTTTGGGGTCAACAACTTCCAGAGATACGGGTCGTCAAACTTTGACCCAAAACGCTTGACCATTTTCTTTTGGACGTCTGTATCTCAGCTTGTATAAGAGCTAGAATGGTGTTCTTGGTGTCATTATTTATCTCTTTTGTTGAACTATTTGAGTAGATTATTTATGACTGTTTTAAAGTTAAACATAGTGACCATATTTGACAATTTAGCACTTTGACGCTGACCTTGACCATTTCAGTTGTTTTTTTAAATCTGAAAAAAATCACACCTATAGCTTGAATAGTCTTGAACATCCCCTGAAAAAATCAGAATGGGATCTGTAATGGTTCTTTCGCTATAATTATTTTGTCTATAATTTCACTCAAAATTCGAGTTCAACAGATGGGCGATTCCAGTTTCAGACGACTAGATATTGAAATTCGCACAGAATCATAGACAAAATAATTATAGCGAAAGAACCATTAGAGATCCCATTCTGATTTTTTCAGGGGATGTTCAAGACCATTCAAGCTATAGGTGTGATTTTTTTCAGATTTTAAAAAACAACTGAAATGGTCAAGGTCAGCGTCAAAGTGCTAAATTGTCAAATATGGTCACTATGTTTAACTTTAAAACAGTCATAAAAAATCTACTCAGATAGTTCATCAAAAGAGCTAAATAATGACACCAAGAACACCATTCTAGCTCTTATACAAGCTGAGATACAGACGTCCAAAAGAAAATGGTCGAGCGTTTTGGGTCAAAGTTTGACGACCCGTATCTCGGGAAGTAGTCGACCCAAAAAGTTTTTTCTTGGGTTTACACATGTCTCGTGTCACCCAACAATTGTGCCAAATTTCAAGTAAATCTGAGTCGGTCATGTCAATTTTGGTTGTAAATTTGGTTGAATTGACACGGAATCACCCTAATGTAAAATTATCTTAGTATGATGAAATAGTGGTAGTACATAAACTATTTACTCCGTTCAAAGGATGCTAAGTATATAAAAAAAACACTTTAGCCAATGCTGCATTCATGTGAGCCAGCTCAGATATTCAATCAAGAGTCCTGAAATCGCAGCACGGCTACTGGCTGCACACAATGTCAAAATATGTGTGGTCTCATAATTTTCTGGCTTTCGGCAGCTAAACGCTTTGTTTTGAAAGAAAAGCTTACAAGAAATTTCCTGCTTTCAGCTGCCGAGGACGAGAAAATACAAAGATGGCAGATATTTCGAATGTCAGAATTTACATTAACCTTCATTCTCTGGGTGCTTTCATACTCCCTAATTTCGACTCCAGGTATTTAGACCAATTTCCGCTTCCTCTGGCTAACTGCAGTCCAATTCGATCGACAAGTTCGCTATTATAGAGCGACTGGGTCTGTAGGAAGGACGTCTTCCCAGTGAGGGTTACGAAGGCCACAGAAGGGTCCTCCAAAGGTGAATCTTCTGAATCAACGTCTCCATTGATTACGCCATCGTCATCACGTATCTCTGCATCGCTCATTATAATAACTTTAATTTCTACTCTAAGAATTTTTACCTTATCTTACAAAGAATAAAAAAAGAAAAAAGAAATCAAACCTTGTATACGCCAAACTCGGACGACATAGTTAGGATGTTACACCGTCCAGTGACGTTTTCACCGCTTAGTTCAGAGTAATAGCGCCACCTGGCACACAGTGAAGCAAAATCTAGCTGTAACAGGTTTTCTTGAGTCACTATTATAGGTTTCGACTTTGATTTTTCAATGAATTCATTGGTAGGTTCCTCGCTACCAGTCTGACTCTTTGCTGCGCCAGTCAAGGTCCTGGTTTCCAAACAATGTTAGCCCGAGGTCAAATCTCTGAAAAGCTGTGCTCGATATGCCAATCGCTTTCCTCACGCTTACAGGTTCTGACGTTTGCTTGTCTTAACCATTCTAGCAATCCAGCTAAAATAATTATTAGGACTAAGATAGATTAAGGTCAAACCAAGAGCTTAACTGTATTTATTGAATCTACAAATTTCATGCAGTGCCTATCAGAGTGCACATCAATCAGATGTGCTACCAGCGCGAAAGACCCAGAGAAAAGAAAGGTGTTTTTGAGACAGCATAGGCCTAAAGTTGTGCTGCAGCCTGCGGGTGCTAGTTAATAATGAAGAACGTGTCAATGGAAAGCCAGCTGATTCCAAAGTGCAGGACCAATGACGGCAAAATTAAGTTCAAGTTTTGGCCAATGCAGTTCTTGCTCGCAGTAGATCATGCCTGTCATACATATGACACGAGCATAGTGTATCAAGAGATGAGACCGAAGTCAGCAGGCAGATGAGATCATGAAGGTACTTTATCACTAGGAAACAGTAAGACTGGTACGTTAAAGTATTTAAAGAACTTTGATTTTGATTCGAGCAGAGAGCGAGAGAGAGAATGAAGGCAATGAAGCATGAAAGAGGAGCTGTGGGACGAGCAAGGAAGTCGGGCAATATTAATCTGGCAGCTGCATTTAGAACTGACAGACTCTTAGGCCTAAATGTAAGTAATTCACTGTAACACAGTTTGACGAGTTGCATTGGTTTACACGTTGTTCGTGTTAAAATTATCTGCCACTCTTGGATTTCCGAACAATCTATGTTCACCTGAAATCTAAGTTTTTATCCAACAAAAATAACACAAAAACAGTCCAGAAACATGTTTGTTGACACACAAATACACATACACAATAACCAAATTCCACCCCGCTCCATTCTCAACTATGTAATATTTATCATACATAAAGACATACATAATTATATACAATTATGTATATATACATGCATAAAATTGCATAAAATTATGTATATAAATAGATATACACAAGTATCACACATACAGTGTACTTCATTGTAACATGATTTCTGCCAGGACATGCAGTCATATACTCAATTGCTCATCGCCAACATCCATCAAGTGAGTTACAGAACTAAGAAAACCAGTACTTTGTCGTAATTAATTAAAATACCGATGATATTACGAGGTTCCAAAATAGTACACCGTTGAAGTTCATAATTATGAACGTAAAAACTCAGAAAATCAAAGACGCTTCTGATTGGTCAAGTGCAGGGCACCAGTTTATTCACGAGGGCTGTGTCACATCAGATGGGTTGTCAAGATGTTCAAAGTGAAGAACAATTAGATGTCCTTGCAAAAGCATGTGCTGTGTTACGGCACCATAGAAATTGTCAATACATTACATTACACCAAAATCCGAATTACAGAAGGAAAGTGAACAGCCGGTGCCAGAGGACGTGCAAAGAGGATGGTTTGATTAAGACGAGAGACTGGAAAGTCCGAAGGTGGTCAATGGAAGACAAGAGATTATAAGGTCAGCAATGAAAAAGATGAGATTTTAGGGTTTATATTATATATGCATATAATTATATATCTTTTTATATATGTAATTATATATATCTCAACTTCTCAAGCCTACATACATTTGATTTATACCAGCATTTGTATATGTGAATCTGTCATACATACTCACGAAGAACCATAAACCAAGATCCTAACACCATAGGTGCAATCACGTACTAAAAGTTGGGGGGCCATAATGTATCACATCCTAAAAGTTGGGGGAGGACCATAATAATAAAGTTAGGGGACCACTCAAAAGTTGGGGGACGCGTCCCGTGGGTCCCATAGGGTGGTTGCGCCTATGCCTAACACGTGAAATGCTAATAAATATCTACAAAACATTTATTCATGTATTGTAAATGAATAATATAAATGAATATATATATATATACATACATATGCAGATGTAAACATTATATAACATGATGAATAATATATTACTGTACAATGTGTACATATAATGTATGTATATATATATATATATATATATATATATATATATATATATATATATACATGTATGTATACATATAATGTATAATATATGTGTGTATATGCTGAGCAATCAGCACGTTTGTGTTCTAAGGTAGAGAAATAGAAAAATAAAATCGTACAACGTAATACGAAATGAAGGCAGTAGTATGATACCAGTGTCGAGGCCTCAAAACGTACTTCTGACAAATAGCTGTTCCATTTGAATAAATAGTGGCTTTGAATCTGCATGTATATATAATAGTCATCATAGGATGGAAGGTACTTCGATTATGGGCCATAAAAGTAACGAAAAGCAAGATAGAATACGCATTGCAAAACTCAAGACATGTACCAGTGAACACTACGTTACTAAAATCAGCAAAGATCATAATAAATAACATGATATTCATCAAATTATAATAAGGTTTTAGAAAACTATTACATTTAGTACAAATTAAATTAAATTACACATTCAAACGTTGAGAATTGATTCGAATAACTCAAAATATTTAGTTACACTGGCAACTACGAAAGTTTTGATGAAATATAAAATACTGGCATAAACTCATTGCTTTAATTTCAGTCTCAACGTAATTTCAGACTACTGTAATTTCATTTAACATTCTGCTGAACAAATTACAATCAATCAATCAGTCAATCCTAATCAGTTATAACAATGTTTAGTAATAAACATTACTAAATAAAATTGCCAACCTTTAGTTCAGGGTGATGTGAACTTCGTGAAATAGAAACTAAAACTGTGCTGAAGAATTTGAATCTGTTCCAAAAATACTGAAAATGAATGGCAATTTAAATAACATATGAAATTTTCAAAATTAAATCCTTATTAAATCAATTTATTTCTCACATACTAAAACGGTTGTAGCTTCACAGAACACTAGGTACCCAATTAAATTTACCTTCTCAATTCTCAAGATCTTAAAAATCAGTAAGTGGACTCGTTGCCAAAGTTATCTGTCAACTTTTTCTACGCGATCAGTCAAAATTGATTCCTACCATAGTGAACTGCTAAGTAAATTTAAATTATTTAATGATAACATAAAAAATTTATTACAAAACTAAGTGGCCCCAAAGTGACCTGAAAAATTTAAAGTAAAGCAAAAAAACACGTAAGCTTGATCCCGACAAGGAAAATAGCGTTACAGGGTACAGTATAAGACACTGATCCACACATTTTTATCGCAACATACGACAAATATGCGACAACTCACGAAGAAAGCAATGAAGGAGAGAGGGGACTAAGCGATCCAGTCACTAAGAATAATATCAGAGGATTAACTTGCGTGAACATATATCGATCCTAGAACAAACCAGTTCTGACAAATATATATAATATAAATATCAAGGTTCGAGACCGACCAACAAACCTTCCTACTCTCATTTTCACCTTTCGTTTGCCGTAGCTAATTCATATAAACAAACTTCGCTATGCAATCCTTCAATAATTAATCTACCATTCCATCAGATGTCCACACAATTTTTCTTCTATACAACCCAACAACTCATTCCCGCCCAAAATCCTGCCAATTAGTTTTGAAACTACACCTTCATACCGATAAAAGTATCGGTCCAAAACATTTCTTGACTGATCATTCAACTACGCATCTTGACTTTGAATTCCAAATAATTGGAGTTCTAAGCAATAAATATAAAAATGCATGTAAACAACTCGATATACATTGTGCCCCTTTGCAAAAGATATAGACACTTTCCAAATATGTTTTCACAACCCAAAATCAACTTAAAAGATACACCAGTCAACTAATCAGCATTTGATAAACTAAACAAAGGAAGTGTATGTATCCTCTCTAACCGTTGCATCAACCCAAACATTACACTGACATGCTTCAAAAATGCTTCCTTCTCTCTGCCCCACATCGTCGCAAAAACTGTGTAAACACCAAAATCACTCAGTGTA
The DNA here is from genome assembly GCA_945859605.1 of Lumbricus rubellus. Taxonomy (NCBI): domain Eukaryota; kingdom Metazoa; phylum Annelida; class Clitellata; order Crassiclitellata; family Lumbricidae; genus Lumbricus; species Lumbricus rubellus. The sequence goes on along the minus strand of OX243811.1, from coordinate 7,903,939 downwards.
CAAACAGCAAAAACATCGAGCCACGCAAACTCCTCATCGCTCGAGTGGAACTCTTCGTCAAAACTCAATTTCAGCGTATCGCCGCCGTGACCTTTTGGAGATCCGTTTCAAGTTCACTGCTGAGTCGCCAGTGAGTAGCAGAACAATGCCGATTCATCCTCATCATCATCGTCTAATACAGCCCGCAACCCCGAAGGTTATTTGCAATGATGACGTCAGTGACTGCGTCGAACACAAACTGGATGTTGTTTGTGTCGGTGGCGCACGTCTGATGGCAGTAGATCTCCTTTGCGGTGCTCTTGTTCTTCGCCTCGAACTGCGCCTGGATGTAGGACGAAGCGTCCTCATACGACTGCTTGCCTGCGAAAAAAAATCATGCAGATCTACTAGACATGTGCATTGTGCACTGAACTAATGAACCAAATTTAAATGCGTATAACTCCACCAATATTTTTGGAATTTATTTATGCTTTATGCTTCAAATTAAAGATATTTCACTCTAGGATTTTCATTGTAAAAGTCGAAGTGGTGCTAGTTTAGGTTTAAATTATATGCTCAGAACAGCCCTAGCTACCATATTTCAGTTGTCAAAAAGACCTCAGTAGTAAAGCCTTCGGTTTTAAAGATAACCAAAGTCACGAGTAAGAATCTGATCAGTTGCACACAAAACTTTGGCTGTGTTCACGCCAGGTTCCGAAACGTCCGCTGTTCTTCCTCGTAGCACGACCTAGGTACTCCCAGGTTTCTGATCATGTCAATCGTATCTCTCGTAGAGTCGTACATGCCAAAAGTCATCTAAGTGGACCGTGCACCAGTCCATCTGTCACTAGCCCTCTCACCACTTTCCTTCATGGGCTGACACGCACTATGGTCAGTTTTGCCATTCTGGCTGCACTGGTCTCGCCTCACTAAACCAAGCATACTTTAACTGAAGCATGGTTTTAACGAGATTTGTCCACATTCGAGACTTTGTCCACCGACTTCCTGTGCATCGAAGTCTTTCGCGCAAATGTCTTGTCAGGGTATCTTCTTCACATCTCAAGACTTTGGTCTTCTCACTCCTTTGCCACTTCACTCTCCTCCCATCTGTCATATACGTCTTCCCGTTTTTTCACACATGTGCTGCACCACTGCTAAAGTTTTGCTTGTCTTGGTCTCTCCAGTTTGTATCGCATTCCACAGGAATTTCTACCTGAGCGCCTCACCCATTCTCTTCCCATTGGAAAGAAACCTGAAGTCCGTTTTATACATGTACGTTAGTAATATCCTGACTTATACTGACTTTGGTGGGAGCGTCTCTGAATTGACAACATTTTGAAATAATTTGGATTTTTTTTTGACCCCATAACAATGCACGTGCTTCTTTCAGAAGTTACCACTTGGTCTTAACTAACAATCGTTATTAACTGGTAGGCCTACCCCAAGCCCTTCTTTCCACTGTCTCAAAACTACTTTCTTTTTTCTAGGTCTTGCACACTGGAAGCGCCTCTGACAGGCAAGCACAGTTAGAGGCACTTATTGTAAATTTATAGACACAATACAATACAATATACACTGAAATGGATCAGACATTTCAACTTCTAATCTAAAAAAATCACTAGGATATAAAAATTCTCTTTTGTTTATATTAATTTTTTTTTTAGACTTACCGGTGTATTCTGAGAAGCAGATGGTTAAAGGCGATTTCTTAATCTTCTCTTCAAAGAGATCTTTCTTGTTTAGGAATAGAATAATAGAAGTTTCCGTGAACCATTTGTTGTTGCAGATCGAATCAAACAACTTCAGACTCTCCTGCATACGGTTCTGAAAGAAAGCAGATGACCAATTAACAACCAATAGATAAGAATTCTATTTAATCCGAAAAACCGTAGAGGATTTTTTATTCTCAGGCCTAATCAGACCGTACCTTATCTCAATGGCTGCTAACCTGAAATTGTGACATGGTAGCTGACAGGATTAATCCTTGTAATGGGGTGTGCTGGTTTTGAGACTGCTTTGGGAGGCTCAACTGTCACCGGTCATATATTATTATTATATTATTGTTATCATCATTATTATTATTATTATCATCACTATTATCATAATTTTTTAAGCGTGCATACACTAATTTTTCAAATATTTTATCCAAGAATGGAAATACAGAAATCAGTCTGTAGTTAGAAACATTATCCCTCATGATTATTATTATTATTAGCAGATTTTCTTTTTCTTATCACAGGCTCAGCTGTCTGTTCCGGGAGTTTATTCTGAGGCAGAGATTCTCGCGATTGATGCGCACAAACTTAACTTCGTACGTTTTTATGCACCTTAAAAGATAAGGGGCATTTTAAAAAAATCAATAACCAAAATTCAATGACATATATTATCGACCAATTGATATATATTCAATTACCTAAATTCCATGACCTACATCCAGTGACCTACATCATATAATAACCTGTATACAATGACAGATATATTCAACAATCTGCAAACAATGACCACCATTGAGCTCCTCCTACCGTTGTTTCATCTTCATGGAGGACTTGGTCATATTCACTCATCGCAACACAAAAGATTATCGCAGTCACATCCTCAAAACAATGAATCCACTTCTTCCTCTCTGACCTTTGACCTCCAACATCAAACAACCTACGAAAAATCCATCAAATTTGTCGTTAAAAGCATAAAAATATCAATATATTCAGAAGATAGCAGAATAAAGACTTTCTGTTTATTTTGCGTTTACCTGCCAAAACAGTCATTTTAGAAAAGCCTTAGCGTTGGGTCAACGGCAAAAAGAATGAACACACAAGCATTGGAATATGTAAATGTGAATGTACTTGGATTTTATATAGCGGCCAAATGGCTTCGACCCTGCTCATCATTTTTCAATGATTTGTAGCGACATTGTTTTCTCGGCCTTGCACTATGACTACAGGTGACCTACCCTTCCTTAAAGACCTACTGTCATTTCAACAGTATATTATACAGTCAGTGTACACTTTTATAGCTGAGTTACAATGAAAATGAAGTTAAATCTTAACTCATTTCCATGACTTTATTTTCAAATATTCTGATTTAGTCTGACACCATTTCATTGTATTCACATTGTACCCATAGGTGGTATAACACATACACTCGTATCATATCCATTATCCACAGTATCCATAGATTTACTATTCACTAATATTACAATGTCCATCCATGGTTGACCTTTGTGCCCCAAATGATTTTCAGTTTTTAATGAAGGAATAATTAATATCACTTTCACTGATAATTTTTATTTGAAGGCAGTTGAAAGAATAATGGTGGTGCTAACTTGAAATTGAGATTCTTGAAGTGAAAGTGAACTTCAACAATGCCAGTTGTCTTCACTCGTGTCCTCAGAATGTCCTGTTCCGTTGGCATGTAATCCTTTGCACCGAGGCGCTCAAGGTCATCTAAAAAGCTGAAACACAATCTCAATGAAAAAGCACTGCTCCTCTGCATGCATGCATTTTTTTTTATACACCACTCACAACAGTAGTATTAGTAGCATAATTTATTAGTGGTGATATTGGTAGCTGTGAAAGTACTGTTGATAGTAGCAACAGTAACTTGCTGAGAAAACAGGTTGACTTCAGATATCGCGTGTACTTCTTCCTCACTGTGGCTCGAACTGTGACATTTTCACTCAACTTAGAACTGCGCTTTTGCCGTGCCAAGGTCGGGAGCACTTCTGAGTAGTTCTTTGAATAGTTGGTACAGAAATTGTTGCATGAATGAACGAATGAATGAATGAATGAATGAATGAATGAATGAATGAATGAATGAATGAATGAATGAATGAATGGACTTGACTCTCTAATACAGAATGCACATCTCATCTGGAACTCAATTCATAGCCGTATTGCACCGCAAAGAAATACACACAATGTCACACACGTATATATTCATACGTTTAGTCATTTATGAAGAGAACCTTTCAAAACTGTCAACGTTTGTGGCAAGTATAACACCATAAAATTCTTTCCTTCATTTAGCTCCTTTATATGATAAGAACACGAACTATTTGGCTGAGTCGTTGAGCTGATACTCGTTCGCTCGGCTGAAGCACTCCTGCACTCCACTGTCGGTCCAGAGACGCTTCATCGCACCCAACAGCTCTTCAGAGAATGGTTCCGTGTCCTCCATCTTTGTTATGACGTCCACAACCACCCGTGCATCAGCCTAAATATACAAGATACACCACATACACACATACATAGGCGCACAAGGCGGGGGTCAGAGGGGCAAATGTCCCCCCCAACTTTCTGGCAAGTCTGGTTTTTCGGTCAAACACAGCCCCGAACGACTAAAAAAAGTCGTCAACTTTTTTGCCGGATATATTTTTCGGGCAGAAGTTCATTTTCTTTGCCCCCCCCCCACTACTGAAATCTCAATCTCCGGTATGCCTATGCACACATACATATATTTTAAATAAATACACATAATTATATGTATCTAGCAGGCCAGACTGAAATCAGTATTATGTCGAAAAATACACATCAGAGTAAATTAGACAATTTGCATCTTTAAGGTTTTGTATGCACAGAATTTAATATAAAAATATGTTAAAAATAGTCTTTTCTTTCAGTTTGTTAAAAACGAGTTTTCAAGCTACCCTTAATGCTTCTGACAGCCTATTATTCCGTTTTAATTGATATCATTAATTACTTAATTACTTTAACTGGGTCACTTTTGTTTATTATCTTGAATTAGCATAAAGCCAGAGTAATAATTGTATGTTATTCTGATCAATGCAAGACGTACGGAAATGATGCATCAAACTCAGTATGTTGAACGATCACCTTAATTCTGGTTTTGATGCGCAGAGCCACATATGAAAATTCTAATTATTTTTGTGTATTTATTATGTCGCGCCTATCAAGAGCAGTGATTAGACAATCAAGAGCAGTGATTAGATTATTAATAGCAGTGATTAGATTATCGATTGCACAATGACTCACCTCTCTGGCACCATCAGCAAACTCAATGCAAAGCGTTGACATGGCTCGAGCGATGGCGACAAGCGACTGGATGGTGTTGCTGTAAACGACCGGCTTAAACTGCTTGTTGTCTTCGCTCGTGAATCCACCCTCATGAATAATTCTACAAATTAATTAACACTTCACCCCATTACCATATATGGCAAGTACATTAGCATATTGTGCAGCAAACAGTTCCCACTTATAATCAGAGCACCTAAAATGAAAATGTACCATGCAAGTGATACCGTGTACCACTTAGGCGTTAAAAAAAATTTGTGTTTCCGGTAACCCGACCGACCCATTTTTACGGCCGCGACCCAAATATTTTTGTAAAAAATTTAATTTTTTTTAAATAAAATTTTTTTTTTAAATTTTAAAAAAAAATTTAAAATTTAAAAAAAAACCATTTGTATTGACATAACAGAAAAGACGTCAACAAAATGAAATTAATAGGACTGTTTCTAGAACAGTTTTAGGTGCAGACAGTCGGGAAATAGGCATTTTATACTTGCTTAGAACACGTACTTTGTTGCAGCGTGCAAAAAAGACTAGTGGGGTATACTTTTTCGGATAGTCACTGCATAAAAATATTTTACAAAATAAAAATATTTTCCGACCTACCTACCCAATTTTTTGTAGCTCTGTTACCGGAAACACAACATTTTTTTTAGGCCTTAACATTTAGATTGACTGCTGACATAGTAAAGCACCGGCGAAGTGGTTTGAAGCCAATGATGAGCTATATAAATTGTCACGTTTACAATTGCAAAGGGTTAAGATATTACACAAATGTACAATTGCACATTACGTTACAGTTAAAAACACACTGATAAGCAGCAATGTAAATTCAAATGCAATGCAAATTCCGTTTCTTGGTCTGGACATCAGAGCTGAAAGTGAGCCGGGTCGGTCCGGGTCTGAGACCCGGCATCGATTTTCGAGACCTGCTGTTGCCGGGTCTCAGCCGGGTCGCAAAACAGGCCGTCAGGTGCCAAAAGTAGGCAAAAATGGTAGGATTTTCGGTAATTTTGGGCAAATGATTATAGGAAAATCGTCGTCAGAAAATTTATGGGCCAAAGGCGTGCTCGTCCGCCAAAGTGAGACCCGGCAACTTTTCCAAACCACTTTCAGCCCTGCTGGACATTAAGGGTTATTAACCAAGCTGTTGTCTTCCAAGCTACTTGGTCTTTCCACTGATGTTGTACAGTCCATGCACCCATTTTACACACAACCCTGGTGAGATTTGAACCCTCACTTCTTGGCTGACAGTCAAGCATGTAGTTTCCACTAGACTAGTTTGCACCGATCATCAGTAAACAAAACATACAAAAGAAGCCATTCAAAAGAATATAGCTAGCAATGATTACTGACCCATCAGTGCATCATTAAAATCAGTTAAGACAAAAACATTTCAGGTTCTTCAATTTTGTCTCAGTTATACCTAATATTATCTTGATTATTTTCCATCAGAACTATTCTACACTTAAAGAACATGCGTAAAAGTTCCCTCAGCCAAGCAACTTCTACAAATCCATCTTCAAGCAACAATAACAGTAGACACCAACATGAACTTTCATCTCCCTTTGTGTCTGGGATTCTGCAAAAACCCATTATTTCGCTGGAAGGAACTCGTAATAAAGAATGGCCTTGGAACAGGTTTTATAGCCTTCCAGAACACTTCAAAAGCTTTGGTGCACAAAGTTTTTTCTTTCGTTATCACAGATCGACCTCCTGGAGTCATAAAACCGTGGGTCACCAGCAACCATTAGTTGTATTTTACTAGTTAAGTCTAATCTTTATACAGTAGTTTAATTGCAATTATTGCTTGCCTCATCTGTTTTACGATCGTGCTTTTTCCCGATTCACCAGCACCTATAACAAAAAAACCACATATATGTACACACCCAGGGCTGTATTAAGACCGTCCTATCGGTCTATATACAGGGTGCGCCAAAAAAAGTAATCCCCTACGGACTTTTGCCAATATCTTGGCCAAAAATAGAAAATTTTCAAATCCAGTTTTAAGGTCTTAAAGGTAATTCATATCTATGTCCAATAGTCAAATTTCATCGCCATATGTGAAACAGAACAAACGTTACATCACTTTTAGTGAGGCTACCCACCGTTTTTTGACGATTCAAAAACGCGACGCAACAAAAAGTAACAAAAAAACCATTCTTAATATGCTGGCCAATATCTTTGCCGAAAGTAAGAATTTCGAAATGAAAATTTACACGAATGTAGACAATTCATATTTACACATGATGGCCAGATTTCATCAAAATATCTCAAACAGAACAAAAGTTATATCACTTTTAGTGAGGCCACCCACTGTTTTTGACGATTCAGAGGGGTAACGCATCAAAAAGTGGCAAAAACACAATTTAAAAAAATCTCATCTAAAATATTTGTTATCAAATAGCCTTGATATTGCCAGATGATCATTATAATTACTATTAAAAAATAAACAGGGTGCCAGCATAGCTGCACGTCACTGAGAAGCCATTTAGCAAGATGACATTCAAATTGGTAAATAAGGAATCTGTCAGATTAATCAACAGATCAATCAAGAACTTTGCAAAGAGACTCAAAAGAAGTGTTGGCACTGGTGGCGGGCACATTGAACACAAGATGTGAAGCACTACCAAGTTCATTTGACAAGAGTTATTTGAGATAAGACTTAATAAAATCGTGGTTTTGTTACTTTTTGTTGCGTTTGGTTTTTGAATCGTCAAAAACGATGGGTGACCTCCCTGAAAGTGATATAACTTGTGTTGCGTATGAAATATTTTGATGAAATCTGGCATTCGTGTGTAAATATGAATTGTCTTTAAGACTGCAAAATTTCATTTCGAAATTCTTACCTCTGGCCAAGATATTGGCCAAAAACCCTTGTTTTTTTGCATTTCATTTTTGAATCGACAAAAAGCGGTGGGTGGCCTCACTAAAAGTGATGTAACTTTTGTTCTGTTTGAAATATTTTGTTTAAATTTGACCATTGTACGTAAATATGAAATGCCCTTAAGACTGTACAGTTTCATTTAAAAATTCGTATGTTTGGTCATGATATGGGCCAAAGACCGTAGGGGATTACTTTTTTTTGGCGCACCCTGTATAGGCACTCTTGCATTTGTAGACCCACAACTGCATTAAAGCTTATTCATTTATACAATACAATATAATACAACACAACTGAAATTTGATATCGCCTTCCTTACAAAGTTCAGAAGTGCCTCATCGGCGCAACTGCAATTGCATTGCAATTTTTTGTAAACGAAGGACTTGTTCAACGTCCCTATATACAGTAACCGCCTTGGGGAATCGAACCCGTCAAACTGTTCTATCTACCACTCGGCCACCATCCGTCACGTCATGCTTAATCGTTCATTCTGAACATTCATTTATTCAAGTATTTATATAGCACCTCTTCAAGAAAATACTCAAGAACAGGTCTCAAGTGCTTGTAGAATGTGTCAGACAGTGAACTAGGGAACAGGCACAGACAGCATGATTAGGGTAGTCCCAAAATCACGAATTCACGGAAATCACGGAAATCGTGAATTTTGCCGTTTGCCGTGATTTCCGTGAATTTCGCCGTTTGCCGTGATTTTCCGTGATTTTTCACATTTACAGCACTTTTTAATAAAAAAAACACGTCAAAAATGGCCCCAACGACAAAAAACAGCGCGGAACCATTAAATTCATTTAAGATTTTCTGTGCGGAACCAATAAAATTAATTTAAGAATTTCTGTTTTGGGGGGAGTGAATTACGTCGCTGACAAGTGAATATTCATTCATAAATACTCGTTTATGCTAAATTTCAAAATAAAAATCGACTTAATACAGAAATTGTGACTGAAAAAAATTTCGCGGCACCGTGAATCACGGTGCCGTGAATTTTTGCATTTTTGCAAAAGTAGGCCGTGATTTTTTAACTTTTTGACCGTGATTTTGGGACTACCCTAAGCATGATTCACAAACACACCCAGTTCTATACAGTCCTTAAACTTATTTTTCAGCATTTTGCACAGCCCCCCTAACCCCCTAAAGGGCCACAAGTAGTCCCTCGGCACAGTGCTTAATGCTTATTATGTCCAAAGGAATGGTGAGATACATTCATTCATTCATTCATTCATTCATTCATTTCATGGACTTACATAGTGCCCTTCAATAAACCAACTCAGGAACGCTCTCAGCCCAACCACGGCAAAAGAAAAATGCCCTGAGAGATTTATGAAACAAAGTCTAATAATTATTGGTCAGATGCAATAAATGCAGTTTGAAGGAAGATCATTAACCCTTTACCCGTTCATTTTAAAATTGTAAGCCCGTTTTCAGCGGAAATTTTCGGGGCAAACGGGTAAAAGATTAAAGCAGACGCAAGACAAGTCAACAACTGCAATGCAATGTCGAATAACGCTTGCTTGTATATTCAAATCACTTCACGGGGTTGCAACCAAGTAGTTGCAAGTCTATTGCATTGAAACTCATTCCTCTGCATCTGGGCTGCCACTTAAGAGTGTTAAGACCAACTTCCACATCACATAATGTTGATGCTGAGGACACACTTTGGCAATCGCCCTTCTCAGCTTCCATTTCCAGAAGCTAATTTATAAATGTTTTAATACAATACAATGCAATACAATACTGGGAAGGTGACTACCTCTCACAGAATGGTTATTCAGAGGCATTCTCAGCTTGAAAAATCCCCGGTGGTGAATGCCTGAACAGAGCAAGAGGCTGATGAAGAAAAATGAATCCCGAAAAACAAGTTTAGAGATAATTATTAACTTTTCTTTACTGCCTAGTCTACACTTGTAAACTTTTAATAAGCATCTACAGTATACATGTACCGGTACACTTGTACAGTATCTATTTGAATACAGAATTAATTTTTCTGAGCAGAACTCTGCTTGCTCTCTGGTTTAATTCTTCAACTTTTTCTCTGTTGCTTGGCTCTAGAATGTTTTCACTGTTGTGTTGAAGTTGAACAATTAATAAGTCTTTAATTCAATGCTTTCGATATCTATTGTGCTGTTTACACCTCAATTACATGGGATGTTTGTTTTTTGCCTGCCCTTTACAACCCATAATTATTGGAACCCATGACCTATGGCTATGCAACCCATGACCTTAAGCTGCAATCCATGGCATTTGCAAACCATAACCTTTGCATATTTCAGTAATAATATTAGAAAAAAAGGAATGAAACTAGGAATAAATGAAAGTGTGCATGTACATGTATACAGGACAATGGCTATGTACGTGGGCTATGCAACTATGCATGCATGTAGGTATGTAACTATGTACGTATTTAAGCATGTACGCACATACAAACATACTTATGTGTAATACAATGGCATGCATATGTATTGTGTGTATGTATGTATAGCATGCACAAAATATGCGAGTATGCATGTACAAATGTATGCAATATATGCACTATGCATGCATGCAAACACATGTGTGAATTTATGCACATGCATATTCAAAATATTATATATGCATATACATACATATATATATAAATTAATCAGGCTATTTATATTGCACATATATCTATTTATATTGCACATAGAAACATAACAAAAAATCCATTGTGGTAGGCGGAATTTTTCCACCAAAAACCACACCCTCGTTTGGTCATACCACAAATTTAGGAAAACGTTCCCTCTACAAGGCTACAACTTACCATAGAAATGTCTGGCACCCCCCCCCCCCCTCATCATCACCATCATCACAACGCAGTAAAACAACAGAGATGTAAGAGGTAAGTGGCAAATGGACTGGCAGAGTCCAGAGGACTTACCAAGCAGAAGGAGCTTGATGTCTTTGGCGGCCTGTAGTCCATCTTCCTTGAGTGATTTTTCGATGTTCTTATTCCGTTCTTGTGCTTGGCGTTCCTCGGCGCTCACAGAACAACCCATCGCATCGGCCGACTGACTGACTAACTGGCTGGCTGGCAAGCCGCGAATCGGGCGGGGGCCGGGGTTACTTCCCTCGGCCCTGCAGGCGGCGGGTTCTAAGACGGGGCGAGGGTTCTATCGCTAAGCAACGGGGGCTAATCTGTCGGTCCTTCGGTCGGCCTGGGTTAATTCCGAAGATGCGCTTCACGTAAAAATCTGCGAGACGTGAAAAATACTCGGCGGAACCTGCCACCTATCTTGGCTGAGATGCTGTCTCGACAATTATTATGATAATTAAATATCCCAGATGCATCACATCGATGCCAGAGCGCCGCCGCATCCTCTCGCTGCCTCAGCAGCCGAGCCAAGAACCACTTAATTGAACCTGGTTTGGTAAGAACATAAATAGAACTCAGACACTGTTCGGTGAAACCGCTCGTTCACTCGTGTAGCGTATTCCACCTATTGCGATTCTCCTCTAGTTGAGCCGGGAAGCATTCCGCCAATCAATGTTACGCCCTCGGCAGCGTTGGCTGATTCGTTTACCCCCGTCGATCTAGTTCAGGAAAAGCAGTGCTAGGGATGCCACTCACAGCTTCATCAACCTCGATCTAGGTTTTTCGGTCATGTCTGAGTTTCTAGGTTTTTTTTGTCGGGATCTAGCTTTTTTTCTCACGGCGGTTTTTCCGACTTTTAAATAAAAATAGATTTTTAAAGGTGAAAATGCACAAAAGGCGTGGGAAAAGTCGAGAATTTTGTGTATTTGGACAAAAAATTGGAGATTTTGGAGCGAAAGACCAAATAATATATATTTTTTTTTAAATTAAAAGATCAGAAATTTTAACGGGAAAATTTTTCAATTTTCCGTCGGAAGACTAAAAAAAGGTCGTCAGAAATTTTATGACGGAAATATCCATGTATTTTACAAAGAAATCCTAAATCTAGCCTTTTTCGGCTGGATCTGACCTTTTTTAAAATCCAGAGTGGCATCCCTAAAAAGCACGCCCGAAATAGCAGCGTCACGTAATCGTTGACAGTTCTAAAACTGGTCAAATGCGTTGGGTAGACACAATGAGTGAATACGGATTTGCTTTTAGCATTTCACTGTTCAGGTCTCATTTAAGAACCCTTTTGTCGACGTCTTTGTTAGCTTTTTTACGTGTAGCCTACAGTGGCACATATGGAACAATAGGCCTACAGGCTACTGTTAGCATTAAGCCGAGTTATTAGGGTCGCTGACTCGCTGTACTGCAAGATGGGTTCAGTTTGGGCTAAAAAGGAAACAATTAAAGCCGATCGAGTAAACACAATAAAATAATTACCCTGGCATACATGTACTTGTCTCACCATGAAACTTTTCTTGATGCTCAATTGCTCATGCGTACAAAGTGACGTCAATGTCTTAGGCCTATTTATTCGCGCGCAGAAGTTCTAGCGGCGGCGCGCTTGGGTACGGACTTTATTTAGCGCCTTAATTTGAACCATTCTTTTAAAAAGCTGCTTTTTCAATTGTCTGCAATTTGAAAGCCGTGTTTGTTAGAGCGGCGGATTTGCACGTAGGCTAGACCCCGACATCCTGCTTCTAATCTTAATACGCGATAACAGAGTTTAATCAAAGATCTTTGGTTTAATTATCGTTCTAATTAACTAAGCTGCAAAGACGCAGATGGTTCAGTAACAGTACTGTTGAGCATTGGTAGAATTGCTTTTGCAACAACTCGCTAATTAAGTGATTATATATATATATATATATATATATATATATATATAGGCTATATATATATAGGCCTGTGTGTGTGTGTGTGTGTGTGTGTGTGTGTGTGTGTGTCTGTGTGTCTGTGTCTGTGTGTCTGTGCATGTGTCCGCGCATGTGTGTACGTGCGTGTGTCTATTTAAGGGAACAAAAGTCGATTAAAATAGCTGGCGTTACATAGCCTATACAAGTATACAATCATGTTGGCTACGGTCACTTTGGTGTAGGCCTAAATAAACGGTATGCACAGTGTTGTTGAAAGTATCGGGCAAATGTACTTAAGTAAAAGTAAAAGTAAAATGGATTTTAATTACTTAAGTAGAAGAAAAAGTACTCATCACAAATTTTACTTAAGTAAAAGTAGAAAGTAGCCCCTTCAAATAATACTTTTAAAGTAAAAAGTAAAAGTACCGAATCTTTCTATAAGCTTAACTCAATCGATTATTAACCTTCAAAAACACTAAATTTTCGAAATGGCACTTATCGTTGAGACTAGTACGCACACTTCCGATTCATTGTTAGCACAATGCACAGCTGAAGAGTCGTTCTGCTGCAGAAATGGCAGTGCATCCAGCGTGCACCACCCATCGAAAATCTATTTTTAGGCATGCAAATTTGAATAAGCTGTCTTAGCTTAGCGAAACGAAATGTTAATTAGCGCTTTGAAGTAACGAACATTGTAACGAGTGTCGCATAAATTGTAACGAAGTAAAAGTAGGGCCTACTGAAATATGGGTAAAATTTTACTTCGTTGAAAGTAAAAGTATTTCATTTTTTCGATACTTCGTTACATGTGAAAGTATTCAAACTTTTACTTAAGTACAGTAACGCGTTACTTTTACTTCGTTACTCTACAACACTGGGTATGCAGACTCTAGTTAGGCCTAAATCTGTCCTGCGATTTGGCTGGTTTAACCCCGTTACCCCACCCCCACCCACCAATTAAATAATCCAGATGTTTGAAAGCCTGTGATATTGTTGTAGCCTGGTGCGTTTGAAAATACTAGCCCTATGTCCTCGTTTTGACCTTTCACTTATCCTTTGCGGACGTCCTTGGTGAATGACAGTCTGCGCAGGTATAGGTTAGGCCTGTATCTTGAAAACTAGGCTACAATAAGCGAAGCGTTCGTTTCATATAGCCGGCCTAGCCTATGTTTCAGTCGTGAATTTATTATTGGTCTATAATTAAGCAATTGATTGAAATTTGCCAATTTTTACTTGCTTCATTTAGGGTATAGCCTAGGCGCATAAATTATGTGTGGCATTTTGCGTCTTACTTCGAAATATTCAATAGCCTATATAGGGCCTAGGCCTATAGATGATGGATCAGGCAGCATGCAGGTCTGTAGGCCTACTGGCAAAATTAGAGGCTAGTGCACGTTATAGGCCTAGACCTACAGATGCTCATAGGCCTCTCCTCAGGTCGTTATTTTGTAGGCTATTCTATTCTGCGCTCGTGAATAAACTAATGCCCCTCGCGCTCGTGAATAAACTGATGCCCTTTGCGCTCGTGAATAAACTGATGCCCCTCTCGCTCGTGAATAAACTGATGCCCATTGCGCTCGTGAATAAACTGATGCCCATGGCGCTCGTGAATAAACTGATGCCCATTGCGCTCGTGAATAAGCAAAATCTTGGCTGCAGTAAATAAAAAAAAGATTATTCATAAGACCTCAGTGCTATGCATATCTATGGTGATGTGTTTCACGATTTGATTGTTATTATCGCTCATACGAAGTGTTCTACTATTTTTATGTTCAAATAGGCAGGTGAGCTGTATTTTATTACGAACATAATAATTGAAATTAGTATACATTTACTATCTTGAAATTAATTAAAGTTACTTTTATTCACATGATTTCCTAAGGGCTCACGTTTTTATTAATTGGAAGTTTACTCGTGGCAGAAATAACTTACACGTGCTATTAAGTTTTAAGTTCCAAACACACAGTGCAGTCTCTCACTGTCTCTGTGGCAAGGACTTTTAATATAGAATCCTTGTCTCTGCAGGTAACTCGCCTCTCTCTATCTCTCTTACTCGATGTTCTAATTTTAAAGCTGAGTTCCCGAGGTGTGAAGTTTTAACGAGGTTTGCTTACTTTCAGAATGTCTTATATGGAAATGGAAGTGGAATCCTCTGCAGTTGCGGTATGTGTACGCGCTTATGTATTTGAACGTGTTGATTCAATTGTACGTATATTTGTATGTTGTGCGTAAACAAAGTGAATTCTGCTGTGCTGGCGTCTTCAGTTATTCTTCAGGAAATGGCAAACCAGTCAAGCTCCATTAACACTTTAAAAGGGAGATGGGTAGAGGTAAATGACGGCTCGGTAGCAAGTAAGCATTAATGCGGTCACAGATAGGAGCAGAATAGAGCGGCCTGACATACGGCGATCGATAGCTCAATGTTTATCGAAATTTTAATTAGGCCTATTAAAAATTCAATAATCAGTCAAAAATCGAATTTCTTAATACTTTAATCGGTTTGACCCCCAGAAACAATACTAACAACCCTAGTGTCTGTTGTGTCTTTGATTTGATGTTTGTTAGTATAGAATATTTGTCTGGCATGACTTGTGGTTGGCTGCATTTTGTTAAATGTTGTCTACTATTAAAGAAGAATCAAGTTGTTTTTGCCATGTGGTGATGCCTGAAATGAAGTTGATTTGGTTTACATGTTGGACGTGTGCATAGATGTTTTATTTGCAATTGTTCAGGTTGATTCGAGTGGCGAACTGCTGGAGCTGGTGGAGAAATTTAAGGCTTCCGTGTTGAAGATTAGCAGCATAGAAAACGTTGAAAATGTTTCTGGTGAGTATTTTTGATGCTTCTATGTCTCTGATCCTTCCTAGTTAACCCAGTGATAACAATAATCATAAAAATAAAATAATAATGACAGCAGATCACCATCTCAAAACCACATATATGTATGGAGAATGCCATTCTTTCTTTAGCGAATGCAGTTCGCACCAAGCCATGCTACCGAGGCGGGACCCTCAGCAAGATGTAGAGCCTGGAGTCCTCCCGGGAAACGAAGAAGGCGGCACTCGTTCACAATGTGCGACATCGTCTGTCTTTCTCCACAGCAGCACAGTGGGTCGTCCGCTTGCCCCCATCTCACCAGATTCACTGCGCAGCCATTGAATGCCATTGATGCTTGGTGTTTAGAACTTTAGATCAATCCATCCATTCAAGATTGTGGTGTATTATAATAAGTTAATTTTACTAATAAACTGTTACTTTCTTTTAAAACATATTTCTTTACAAATGTTGTCTTTCCATCGCAGAATTGTATGTCGATGTTGAGACGTGTATGGATCAATTCTTGCCTAAATTACGAAGCGTTCTCCAATTGCCTGAAGCGAAAGACAACCCGACGAAAGTCGTTCTTCCGTCACCGAAGAATAAGAAGTGGAAGGCCATCCAGGGTGTCGTCAAGACATACCTGGCTGCTCTAATCCAGGTGAGACAATTAAACCTGTGGATGAGGTATACAGGTATATTTTTATTTATTGAACTATTGTTGCTGTAGTTTCGAAGAGCTGAGACTCCGAACAATTATCTAATTTAGTTTTTCAGCTTGAATTACTGTTACAACTTACAAGCTCCTGACTTATATTCATGCATACACAATTATGATACGCATGTACAAATATACAAGTGGTCTGGAATGGCCTACCTTTTGAGCTACGCCTACACCCTGGGACTCTACCAGGATCCTTCCTTACTAAACTTAAAACTGTTCTTTTTGGGCGCGTCGACATTGTAAAAGTTCTACCACTTTTAAGACTTTTTGTCTACCAGTTGTAGCTTGCGATTGGTGCATAGGCAACTCCCACACTTTTCATAAGTTGCTCATATCCTACTTTTTTTAGCTGTGGCTAGGCTGGGAGCACCTCTGATCTCTTGAAGAGACACTATATAAATTCTCGGAATGAATGAATGAATTATCATAATTTTTGTGGATTTGTATTTTTCAGGCTCTTTCTACTAGTGCCGATCTGAAGACATTGATTGGGAAGCGTATGCCTGAGATAATCACCTACTATTCGTGTTTTCCAAAACTATCCAAAGTTGCTATTGAAGTAAGTTAATTGCTTTCGTTGTCTCTCACACTCTCCCCCTTTCTCCCTTGAGTCTAAGAAAGGAAGGAAAGGGTTTAGAGCAGTGCTAAAAGGGTAAAAAAAAGTGCCTGGACACCCCTTACCTTTCTAAAAGAAGTGCCAGGACGCCCCTTACCTTTTCAAACAATGTGCCAGGACGCCCCCCTACATTTTCATTTGTGCTGGCCAAATAAGTGGCAGGACGGCATAGAGATTTGAAAATAAGTGCCAGGATGCCGTCCATAACCGTCCTGCCACACTTTAAGCCCTGGTTTAGAGTGATGATAAACAATCTGGCACGAAGAGCACATGTATGGATTGGATGTGGTATCGTTTCTTGCTTCCATCCGAAAGACCCACTCAACCTTCTATTTGACCGATGGCATTGGTAAACTGAACCGTTCGCCTTTCATTCCGGAGCCCTGCCAACAGTTAAATCTAACTGTCAACTGTAATAACATGTGATCATCTGTTCATACTATGCGTTGTTATCATACTACGTTGTGTCAGTTGGAAATTAAGCGAAATATTATTTTTTTACTCGAGGTACCCCGGATCTCTCGGGATTTCAAAAATTTATGTCAGGAGCTGTTGTTGAATGTCTGGAAATTCAGACCTTGTCCTCCACAACAAATGATTCAATTTTGAATTGATAAAATATGTGTAATTTTTGGTGAATATTCTTCAGAAAATGATTGGTCTGTGGAGCTCCGAAGATGGTCAAGTGTTTGTCGCAAACTGTATCAACCAACTCGTGCGTCACATTCCTCCAAAGCAGTTCGAGGAATCACTAACCGTATGTTAAATTAAATTTTTTTACCTTCTTTGCTCTATTTCGTGTAATTCAATCAATTATTTCATGTTGCATGGTGGTCTAAATCATGGCAATAATGACTGATTTGTTTTGAATTTTTAGCGCATGTACGCAGAGTTTTGCAAAAGCTGCAAAGGTTCGACCGCCAAATCGTTGCCACATATCAACGACATGAAGCAATCGCTGGTGGAAATAATGTCCATCCGGCCTGACTTGGCGTACAACTGTGCGTTTGCTTCAGTCAAAGGAATGGCGAAGAAACTGCGAAATGTGTCGGATGGCTATCAGCAAGAAAATACAGGAAGGCCTAAAAGGCTAAAGGTCGCAGCGGAGAAGGGTGAAAAAGATGTTAGTTGGTGTTGACACAGATCGAGCTTTAGAATGACAGTGATAAAAATACTGATGATGATGATGATGACAACATTGATGATCATGATAATGATGATAGAATAATCAGTTCTGAACAGCATTTGAAGCACACAACATGTTAGTTGATAATGATGATAATAATGATAATAATAGTAATGGTAATAGTGATGATAATAATGTGATTTCTGAAAACTTGGCTACACTGTTGGTTCAGAATTAATTTTAAGCTTTAGCAGCTAATTCTATGGCACCGATATTCATATAGCAGTTATTTCTTTGGAAAATTGTGATATTTAGTAATGCTGAGTGTTCTCTGATTTGTTACAATTATTAGATAATTTAGCATTTTATTAACTTTTATTGGCTTCAGTTTTTCTCCCATCACTGTCTGCACTTTCCACCAACTAAGCTTTGTTCTGTAAAAACGTTTTTCTGTGTATTTAAGCCTATTCTTTAAGTTACATCTTGATTACCGTAGAACTTTTAACCTTCTGTTTAATAAGCGCTTGTATAAGTGTTTATTCTTTGGTGACCCACGCTATCTGGGCTTAGTTCCTTCTAGGACTCTCCCTATGAGCCAGCATCGTATTTTTAACAATACTACGTTGTTAAACTGTTTTACATTTGGTTTCAATAAAAAGTGTTTGTGGCTAACTGGGTAAACTAATATTTTACTTTGGTTGAATGGTTCTTTTAGGGTAAAGTTGCACCTATCTGCAACTGGCAGCACATTCACTTAACGTCATTCTGGATCGCTGTTCTCTGCCGACTGAAATCGGACGCTAAGATGCAGACACTTGTTCATCACATCGTCGAAATCGTCAATGACACTGTCAGGTATCAGCGGCTCCATCTATGTTCGATTTTATGTTAACAACGGTTTGGTACTTATTGATAATGGTAATTGCATGATGGGTAGTACCCATTGGGTACACATGGTACTTCTAACTGGTAATGGTAAATTGCATGACAGGTACATTTGATCATTCTAATTGGTTATGGGTATTGCATGACACTTTTCTCTTGTTGATGTGGCGTATGTAGCAAGACCTATGATCATGTCAGATGTGAAGCCTGTGAAATGAACTTTAGTTTGTTTCCTTTGTTGGAGAGGCACCTTTGAGGAGTTAACTAGAAGATGCACCTTTGAGCAGTTTCATGGAAGATTCAGAGCAATTTCTTTCAAGACTTTATATACATAGATTTGTGTGAAGCCTGTGAAATGAACTTTAGTTTGTTTCCTTTGTTGGAGAGGCACCTTTGAGGAGTTAACTAGAAGATGCACCTTTGAGCAGTTTCATGGAAGATTCAGAGCAATTTCTTTCAAGACTTTATATACACAGATTTGTGTTTCCAACTACATCTACTCTGACACATCTACCGGTAACTGTGCAGTGTGCAACTATACAAATGGTGGTTTAAATAGGACTTTCCAGTCAATAATAATTGCCCACATCCACACACACATACATACACACTCAGACACATACACAGACAGGCAGGCACACAGACAATCTTTTGAAGTTGGTGAAAAGGTGTTGGATTACCCGTTATTATTGCCTTTATTTTATAAGTACAGCATTATAACTTGACCTTTATTTTAAAAGTAGAAGGTCAGCATAACTTGACGACGCTGTTCTTTTTTAGAGCGAATTCATCCGTCCAATACTTTCCTCTGAGGTTCAACTGCGTTCGAATGTTGATCGAGTTGTGTGCGGCGACTGAATTGTTCGTTCCTGTTCTTCCGTTTCTCATCGAAGTAAGTTAACCGGAACAAAATACAAACACTTGAACCCTTTCGCTACTGCACCTGTCGCACCGACGGGCTACTAAGCCCAAAGGCGTGTCTGGTCCAGTGACGAAAGGGTTAACTGAGTGGCATATTTATCTCACATTGCTTGTTTTAAGTACAGAAGGTACTATATTAAATATTTGCACACCGTATAATCACGGCGTATATAGGTGGTTGGCTGCTGTGCAAATTTATATATATTTAATAGCAGGTATTTGGTGTTCATTTGTAGGATTTGTTTGTTTTTAATTGCTGTGTGATTGCTGTATAATTAGTTTTTGTTTGATTGACTGGTTTTGTCGATAGGTCATTGACTGTTTTTATTTTATTGACTGGTTTTTATTTGTTGTTAGGTTATTGACTGTTTTTATTTGTTGTTAGGTTATTGACTGTTCCGCATTGCAAACAACAGCCTTTCAGAACACAAAGTCACGATACCACTTCGACACGACTCTGAAAGTGTTAAAGACTGCAGTGCATGAGAGGGCCTTCTTAGTAAGCATTACAATAATTATGTAATCCTACCTTAATCTTTTTAATCTAACCTAATAATAATAATAATGACGACAATTTATATGGCGCCATAACGCGGCCATACCGCTACAAGGGCGCCTCACAAACAGCTAATAAATCCTATGACACCACTGTTGTGATATTTGAGGCATTAGTCCTTGGTCACTAATAACATTCATTCATCCACAGGACTTAATTTGCGTGCTCAGCTCAGCCACAGCAATACAAATAATACAAATCCAAGTGTATCTTCCTCCTTGGCTCCGAATTTCATTCTCGCTTTACCAGTTGTTCTAAGCTATAATCGACAACTGTGTACTCATACAAACATTCTGCAGCTTTTCTATTAGATTCGCAGTGGCTAAGTTTTCGAACATACCCTTATATCCAATTTATCCATCTAGTCACATATGTTAAATTGTCAGTTTTGAATTCTCTTAACCCTTTGAACCTGGCTGACTGCTTTAAATAGCGGGACGTTATCCATAGAGTTACGGGAGCTCAGGGTTCAAAGGGTTAATAACGATATTCTATTCTGAACAAATGTTCAACAGCCAAATGAAATTTTTAATTATTAGTATTTAAAACAACTCAGACTTAGTCAGACATATTTCTGACTATATATAATTAATGAGAACCAATTGTCTCCTGATTTCGTTAATTTGATTGTGTGTTGATTTGAATGTATAGGACGAAGTGGTGGACAACTGTTTTCAACTGACACTTCAATATTGCGTCTGCTTCCGCCATTCCGTTGCATTCCCTGAGTTGGTCCAGACAACGATCCAAATTGTAAGTGTTTGCATTTGGATCGTGGAAATTGTAACCTCTTATTTATATTGTAATACTAACGACAATTTCTATGGTGCCGTCACAACGGTGTCCCTACAAACATGAAAACAATTTGGCACCAATTCATGAAGACAAACTCATCGTGGTGCTCAAACCACGGTGGTGTAGTGGTGGCGTCGTTGCCTTGGAGCCGGAAGGTTCGAATCCACCTTGCCACGTAAGGACCTTGGTCAAGTCCTTCATTCACAATTGCTTAGCACTTTGGCGTGAAACTCCAATGCAGTGTCCGCTCTGCAATCGGGAGCGCCTCTGAGTAGGGAGAGCTTGAAGGGGCACTATAGCAAGTGCACATACAAACAAACAAACAAAACCTGAATCATTGAAATCACTGACAAACAAATGTGCTGAGTTCAGGCGCTTGCACTGTCTAGAAAGCTACAAAACGAGAAATTTGAGTCGCAGATCTCGATAAATGCATGGGACAGATTGCAACATTGTAATGTTGCCAGTCTAGGTTTGCTCTGCCCTTTCCATAATCCAGGGAGCAGTGATCGTCTTCAGGCTTGTATTCTGCAAACAAATCTGTAAAAGCTGTTACATAAGAGGCTAAACAGGTTAAATAGACTAAATAGGTTAAACTTTTAGAATGAATAAACTTATGCGATTATAATGATTCTTTCATTCGGACATTTATATAGCGCTCCTTCAAGTAAAAGAAACTACTCAGAGGCGCTCCCGACTCCAGCGCGCCTAAAAAGAACAGTTTTAAGTTTAGTATGGAATAATCCTGACCAGTAGAGATACATAAATGATTATCATAAGATCATTTCAACAACAGATGATGCTATAATTACCGTAGTTGCTTTACAGTAAATTTTGAAATGATCTTCGTTTTCAGATGAAGAAGTTTGTTAAAAATTGTCCAGTGCCGGCATACACGAGTAGAATGAAGACGTTAGTTCAGAAATTGGAGGAACATTCAAATCTCGTGAAGAAAAAGAGAGCCGCTGCCAATCTTGATTTACACGATGCGTCTGCATTGGTAATGAATTCGCTTTCTCTGTTTACATGGCTGCATTCATGATAATTTGTTAGAATGGGATACCTCCGCACTTGCATGGGCTACCAAGGGTCCCTCTGACATGTTCTATCGGGATCTTGTACACTTTTGCCGAGGCTGAGTCGGGAGTGCTCCTGAGTAGTAGACCGGAAGAGGTGCTATATAAATGCTTGTAATGAATTAATGTCAGCCATTTATGGACAACCGTTGATTCCTTGTAGGGATGCTATGTAAATTTTTGATTACAGGACTTTACAACTGGGTGTTGACTTCTTTTAAGAACAACTGTGTTACTGTTCTATTGTTTTAGCAATCGTGGGAGAAAAGCTTTAAAGAGGAGAAGAATTCTCTGACTGTTTTCTTTGAGATGTCGAAAAAGAAACGTCTAGAAAAGAAGGAATTGATTAGATCGCATGACGAAACGGTAAACAATGTTGTTGTGCTGCTCTGTTTACTGAAAACTGGCAATATAGTGATCAGAATTATACTGCATCTTGAAGCAGCACTGTAATATTGACTGCAATTACACTACTACATAAGCAAATAAATCAGAGGCACTCAGGACTTGGGAAACAACACCATTTTCCAGCCTGTGACTTGAACGCAGTGAAACTCATTTCTAAGTATGTAATTTCCATTTTTATGTTCAGGTATAGTTTGGTATAAGATGCACCATATTATCTTTGTATGTGCACTTGTTATAGCGCCCCTTCAAGCTCTCTACTCGGAGGCGCTTCCGAATGCAGAGCGGACACTGCATCAGAGTTTCACACCGAAGCGCTGAGCAACTGTGAGTGAAGGACTATCCCAAGGTCCTTACGCGGCTAGGTGGATTCGAACCTCTAACTTTCTGACTCCAAGGCAACGATGCCACCACTAAATCACCGCGCCACTCAAAGACATAGATATTATGTATCCCAGATGGATAAGTTCCAGAACAAAGACAGGTGCTTCAAGCGAAAGAGTTTGAAGGAAACTAGCATTTATTCAACCGAACATTTCTGACTGTGCTCTGTACCTTCTGAACGCCCGTTTTCAATTAAAGTTCAAATTTCATTAAAGTAATTTTAATTATTTCTAACTACAGGTTGAAGCAGACGTCGGTATTTCTAATCGCAAAGAAAAGCAATCGAAGTCACCAACGGATGAAGACGAAGAGGAACGAGATGAAGACGATGTTTCTGACGATGATGATGATGACGATGATGAAGATACCAGTGATGATAGTTCTGACGACGATGATGAAGTTGATGTTGACAGTTCTTTCGACGAAGAAGAAATGGAATTTGAAGATGCCAGTGACAGTGAAGGGGATGTTTAGATTTACCAGATGTGTTGCAGACTGTCGCTATTCTATAGACGCGTGCAATTTTTCGGAAGATTTTACGTCAGTTGCAATCAGAGTTATTGATGTTTTTAATGTATATGTGTTCGTCTTGCTTTATATTTCTTCTTTTTCTCTACTCCGTCCGGTCGCACCGACGATGAGTCCTTTACATGACGTCTCCACCCTGGGTGTAGTTATCATCCTTGTTCTCCTCCGTCCAGTCGCACCGACGATGAGTCCTTTACATGACGTTAATTGTCATATAAAAGTTTCTTGGTCCTTTTGCCAGACGGTGACCATTCCTCTCCTGGTAGGGTAAGGAGGCCGTTGGGTCCTATCGGACATCTTCCGCCCTTAGGTGTCCTTCCAGCACCTGCCTCCTGCGTTGGCCAGCGGTTTCAGGTGGTTTTGGTGCGCCTGTCCACCTCGTGTTACGCCCTAGGAGGTTCTTCGGCCGAGGTCTTCTCCCCGTCACGAGCGATCACGATATTTAAGAATTTTTGTAGCGCAGTCACTAATTACCTACCTAAATTAGAAAATTGTTGATTGAGCTCCAAGCATTTTAAAAATAATATAGTGCTCGTGACGTCATTGGAATGTGTGTACACAGCATGATTGAACGTTCATTGCAGTGAAATTTGAATTTAAATACGAAATTCCCATGTATTTCTGTACATTTTCGAAAAATTATAAAAAATCACAGGATCATTCTAGAACATTGGGAATAGGCGCGTTTGAATCCTTACGTTCATATGCATAGGTAAGTAAGACAAATTTGATGTTCTGAGCACATGTATACTTCTATACCCGTGCCGTCGGACTTTGCTTTATATTTATTTATTTAAGTACAAATGTGTGTGTTAGTGTGTGTTGGTGGTTGTTGTTTGTTTACATGTGTGCATGTCGTGAGAAGAAGGAGTCCTTAAGCTAGCCTAAGGGACAGCAATAGTTATATTTGGGTTGTTGGCCAATCCTTACTCTCGCTTTCCAATCGACAGTGTGTAGGCTAGTCGAGTTGACTGGGATTTGCAGTTATCTCAAAACAAAGTGTTTCCAATGAAACATGCTGTCACATTGTTTTTCCAGTAGAATTGAAACATGTTGGTTGCTGCCACTGCTGTGTGTTTCTGTCCATGTATTTGTGTAGTGCCTTTTGAGATCTCTCAAGTCTCAAGGGTTTTCAAATGTAGGCCTATGCTAAGGCCTACAGATCTAAAGGGTGAGTCTTAAGTTTGTTTTCAAATCTTAAGGTATTAATCCGCCTGCCCAAAATACAGTGCAAGAAATTATGCCGTAATGAATCTGGTATTAATGCTGACCCATTTTAAATCTTGTTGCTTGGCGTTTCGGTTCATTTTTAAAACCATGGATTATTTTTATAACCCATGCATCGGGCTCTACAAATTGCTTTGAAAACTTTAATATTAAATGCACAAGTGGACTAGGTGTGTAAGGCAGAATTAAATTATATTGCAGGTAAATTTTTAACTGTGCAAATTAAAAATTCAATGAATTGCACTACAGTTCAAGAACCGCTAAATAAAAACTAAGAATCAACACGTTGGCCGATTATTGTATGGTTTGAGGCGGTAGGCTAAATAAGCTCATGGTGACCTTAAGTAAAGCTCTCACACACAGCTGTGACGTGTGGTCTGCTAATTATTTACAGATTGTCAGTATCAAAATAATGAAACTGCAGTAGACCGTCAAAGCTTGCGCTAGGAATCACAAGTAAAATTTAATAACACCGGTGATGAATCTATGTGCGATATATAGTAAAGATTGCATTTACTGCGAAGCTACTAAGCTTCCGGTGTTCTGTAAACATCGGCGAATTTTATTTCTACCGTGCATGAAGATGATTTATTTTATTGGTAGAAGGATAAGCTTATGAGTAAGATCTTACATTTGTCTAATACACAGATGAACCGTATTTTTGCTTATTATATGGGAACTGTAAGTGTTTAAGATTGAACGATGATAGGCTGAATTTAAAAACTGAGTTATGCCTTTGGACATTGGTTTGCGGGTGCGTGGCATGAAAGAAAAATGGCGTCGTATATGGCGATTGTATTATACATTTATTTTTATTTATATAGTTTTAATTATATTGAGACAAAGTTTTGCAGATTTTAAAGTCGTTGGGCAATATATAACCTAACCTTAGAAATTTTTTGGGCGCCTGAAATGTACTTGTAAGGCAAAGGAATCGCAGTTGTGATCCATGCCCTTGGAGACCTCTTTTGTTTTGCGTAATGGCAGTAAATTTAATTTTCCAAACTAAATGAATTTGAAATTGTGAGGCCGGTTTTGCGTATAGTTTCGTATGTTTTATCACAGATATGAACACAAAGCATTGCATAGTACTATGAATCAAAGTGGCTGTGTAGAAAAAGGGCCTCCCAGATATTGGTGGAAATGAGAACTTGGCCGAATTTTGGAAGACAATCTTTTCTACCAAGCGTTTGAATTCCAAAGAGCTAAACGAGTGCATCATTTCTTTGATAAAGATCTGTAGGATCTATAAACAAGGATATAACATCACGTGAACTAGCAGTATCGGTACAATGTACCAAAGATAACATTATATAAATATAATTTGTTTGCACCAACTGCCACCAAATCAGGAACTGATGATGATGATTTATATCTTTGTTTATTCAGGTGCAATCAAGATGTGTGAAGTCGCAGAATATTTCGAAAACGGTGAGCTCGTCATCTTTGACGACTCCGATCCTGCTCCGAGTTACGCAGACGAGATGGAATCGGATGAAATGGATGACTCAAAGTCCGACTTCCCGGAGGCCGAATGTGCCATGGCTCTTCTAGAGCTCGCTCAATCGTTCGGCCTTGTGTCCTCCCTCAACTCGTTCGGGCACACAAACGATGAAACAGGTCTCAGAAACACAACTACCGTACCGTCTAACGTGCCTCTTAACCACTCTGCCGAATACCTTGCATCTACTGGCGACGCTCGTCAACACTTTTCTGCTTTCAAGAACTCGATTCCCATTGATGAGTCTCATTTGAGGGGTATGCCAGACTGCTCTACGAGAACTTCTGCCTTTGATCTCCTCACGGTCGTTAGGCTCGATCACTGCTACGAGGCGAGGCGGCCTCACGCCCCAGGCAGCAGCACATCCTCAGGCTACAGAGCCCCAAAGAAAGCGAAGAGTGCAACTACGCTGGATAAGTTGAGGAAAATTCGCAAGCGAAACGGCAAGAGAAAAACTGAGATCGTGGAGCGGAATGACGAGAGACAGTCCGCAGCGTTGGAAAGCGATTCATCGCCTCACGTAGACCGAAACATCTTTGCAGCTGCCGCTGTTTCTCATCTTAAAAGTCAGTCTCATCCTCATCAGTCGAATACGAATGCTTGGAAGGAAGTGCCTTTGGAAGAACGTTTTTAAATCCCACCGTCGGCCAAAGCTGGAGTTGGTATTAGAGGCCGACGTGACGAGCTCTTCTCGAGTTAATAACTCCGTGTTGCGAATTCAGGTCATAGGTTGTACTCTGTGATAACGATCTCTGAATATTTAACGAGGTGAACTGTCTATGAACATCGTCAACCGACAGAAAGGACATAGGTCAAAGCACAGATGGTTTTAAACTGATTAAAAGATTGTCTGAGGTACAAAATTCATAGATTTAAAGTCATAGGCCATGTCCGGTTTATAGGTTGTCATTCTGTAAACATTGTTGAAAATGTCCTTTATTGGACGGGCTGCGTGTGTGTGTGTGTATATATACGATACTGTATATATATATATATAATATGTATAATTGTGCATATTATATTATAAGTAAGATTATATATAATTATTTCTATATATAATTATAATGTGTACATTAAATGAATGCATCATAAGCAAATCAGGATTTGTTTAGGAGAGCTGACTGTAAATTGCTGAATTCACTAAGTTTTTGCAGAACTTGTTGCCTTGCAGGTTTTCATGTGATGTCGAATTGTTAATAGCAGTGCATTAATAATTTATTGAATATTTTATCCTTGGTTTTAGTGGTTTCTATTGTGATATTGTTTACTAGCAATACGATATAGTTTTTGAAAGTGTTGTGAGATTTGATTTGTTGGTTGCTGACAGGATACTGAACAATAACATGACCGCGGGTTTTATACTAGTAGACTTTTAGTCTAGATAAATTAATTAGATTTTTATTACGCTTTTGTTCTTCTTGTGAGCTATTGTAAACTTAGTTTAGCAGTAAACATTTTGGTTTTTCAGAGCTGCCTCTTTCTAGATATTTCATGACTGTTGTGCAATTTCTCTGTGATTGCTTAATCTTTTACCTTTTTGCCCGAGAATATCTGCTGAAAACGGGCTTAAAATTTAAAAGTGAACTAGTAAAGGGTTAACAAAGAGATTGTGGCAGGTCTGTTGTCTGAAAGTGCAGCAGTGAATTATGGGTATTCTGTACAGTACTTCTTCGACTAAAACTACGAGTGCTATGTAGAAGTATGATTGAGCAAAGTACCAGGTAGATGAAATTTGACCATGACATTGGGTCTTCATGGATGTGTTTTAAATTGACCTGCAGAAAGATTAATTGTTCACAGCAAAGGATTAGACGCAAATTTTGTAAGTGATTAAAATTATTGAACTTGTTGAAATTAATTAAAATTTTCTTAGTGGAAGTTATTACGAAGTTATTTTTTGTAGAGCCACTTTTTCCACTCAGTGTAAGCACATTGACATCTCTACTTTGAATGAAATTTGTTGTTCAAAGTATCTTCACTAAAACTTGAGTATTTGCTGTGAACTGTGTTTGTGTTGACGGCTAAAAATTACTTGTTCAGGTGTGTTTGACATGAGAAGTGTTACAAAATGCATTGCATGCGATTGTTTCCTGTACAACAACGGTTGTATTATGAAAGAGACATTGTGTAAATATCGAAGTACATACTTTTCCAAATGTAATTTTAGTCCTTAGTTTGCATAGTACCTTGTGAAGAGAACCTAATCAGAGGCACTCGGAATTTAATGTGTGCATGCAAGAGTTGTCACTTTGGATCTCGTGTTCTTTGTTTGCTTGTATGCATAATTGTTGTATACATGTACAGTTGTACATGTCTTCTTCAGGGTCTCTGCCCTGCGGCAGGTTCAAACGTCCAGTGACATCGCTCCTCCAGCCGTGGTGCTACAGCAGGACAAATTTATGCGTTGGTAAAAATGCCTCTGCCCTGCAACATGGCTGTCAGAAATGTTTGCCTGGCAGAGAATTTATTTGAGGCATAAATCGCCCATTGGTTAATACTTGTTTGACTGCCCTTAGTGTCCTGGATACTCTGAAATTGTCTGATACCACCATTACGGTGGCATCAGGCACTCCTCTCAGTCAGTGCTAGGCTTCTTGTTTAGGCTTATGTATCCATCTGTCATCATCCAGCTCTGCAGTATCTTTGCCTACTTTGCTTTCAGTCTGGTCTAAGGCTTTGACTTACAGTTTTGTCATGAAACAATGTTCATTTATGTAAGATAATTGCTGTATGATAACAATCGTTTATTTTCTTGCATCATCAGAGAAGTTGGCCATGCGTGCAGGACCTTTTTAGGCAAAGCTTCAAATTGATGCTCGACAGCGTTGATTTTGCAAGTGGCTAGAATGTCTCAGAGTCCCAGGTTTGTTGGTTATCCCTGTGTTTGTGTGTATGGAACATGGGTGTCTGACTTTTTTGCCTTAATTGATGTTCAGATTTAATCTTGTGACTTCTGTGTTTCCGCTATTGTAAAGACATTAATCATTAGTTCCATTGAAACCATAGGAAATCATTATCCTCGAGGAAAGCTTAGTTAAAATCTCATCAGAAATCAGATGAGTAGATTACGAATGGTTAGCAATGTGGAACAGATGAACTCTTAAGTTCAGTTCGGGATGATATTAGAGAATGGACAGAGTAGGCTCTAAACTGAGGTTGAATGAGAACTGGCTTCTCATCTTCTGTTACCTGAGGTTTGTTGTACAGTTTGGTTCGAAAGATTGTGATATGTGAAAGTGGTTTTCCTCAAAAGCGACCATTGGTTGGTCTGCATTATGATATAATGATGCTAGAGATGTTTGTAGATAATATTAGATCTGGTTGAAACTATTTCTAAACACTTGAACCTTACCAGAATAGATTTAAATACTAGTTTTATCTGATCAAATAGAAAAAGCTTGCAGATAACTTTAGATCTATTTAGAATACTTCTGAATACTTGCGCCTCTCCAGAATAAATGTTAAATATTAATTTCTTGTGATTAAAGTCTGCAGATAAGTTTAGTGATAGGTGCATCCTGTTTGTTACTCAGTTGTAGTGTTAATTTCAGCAACAAATTTTAATTTTCATGTGATATTAGGTTTGCATTTTACTTTTCTTCAGAGTTTTGGTTAAATTTGCTTTTCCTTTCGGTGATTTTCCTTGATTCTTGGCTTTCATGATCATCTGTAAACAGGAATATGATTAGATTTCAGTTTTATGTACGATACCTATTTATTTCATGGCGTACGACCTTGTGGTTTCGTGCCTTTTCGTGTAGATTTTCTTGCTGTAAAACTGCAATCATCATCATCATCAATATCCTTAGGCTCAATGCCCGTAGGAGTCCGACGCCACTCTCTGTCTGAGTTTGTCTCGTGCCAAAAACTGCAATGGCCGCTACTAATTGAACATCTGCATACTAAAAGAGTTAACTAATCAGGGGTTATCTCTGTGCTATTTATAACATCAAATGTAATTAAGAGCTGCAGTTTTCTTTTCTGTTAGCAAAACAACCGAGTGGAAAGTGTGTAAATTCTCGAATGTTCAAGTATGTAAATATAACAAGAATAAACTAATAATCTTACAACTCGGAGTTTGATTTATTTCAAAGGTTAAACACACGTTAGAAACAAAAATATCAGGATGAACTAGCATGCTTCACCAGTAAAGTTGGTAAAACATGTATAAAAATGTGAGAGTACCCAAGAAACAAACTAAAGCAGAGTAGGTCACAGTGGCACCTTTACCAATCCAGGCTGAGTCTATAGCAAATTATCTTTTTGTTTAAATTTGAGCGGATCAGGCTAATATCCTGCGCGACCACAACGTATTATAAATCTTTTTATGTACATGCAATACACTCGACTCTTATCTGCTGTCCTCACTAACCCAGGCCATGTCCTGCATGGTTACTGCCAAAGAAATATGAGGCATTTGTGCTCCTTTATACCGAAAGTGCATGATCTGTTGCATGAGGAAAATCAATCAATTTTTTCGTTTAATCAGCACTTCTGGCTAAATACATATATTTTTGAATTAATATTAATTGATCTGTTAGTAGTTAGGTTTGCAAGGTTAAAAAATGTTTTTGAACAGTACTTTAGAGCAGAGATAAAGACATCATAAAGTTAAAGTTGCAATTATCTTTTTTCCGGAAAGGAGACGCCATGAGCCCGAGGACGGAGCTCATGACCTTGACCAATGAAGGGGCGAGGCAGAGGGAATAATCGTTAGAGTTCATGCTCTAGAGAAACGTTTTGATCAGAATGAGTTGGACCTAAAATACTATTTTAAATATTCTACTATTTTCAGAAGTTTAAACTGTTGTCTTGTACGCATGCTATGTGCATCGGAGTGCGTTTTATCACAGAATAAAGAAAGCGTAGCTACGCTTTCTTTATTCTGTGGTTTTATCAACTGGTTGGCTCGAACAAATAATATAACTTACTTACTTATAACGCAAAAATAGCGCCTAAAAAGTTATAATATGCTTTGGAATTATTTATTACAATGTTGACCAATCACAGTGTAGCTTATTCAATTAGTCCAAAGATATAAACCAATCAGCGTCTTACAGCCCAGCTGATCCTGACGTCAGTGTTCCATAAATAGTTCTGCCAATATTAACGAGCAGGTCACGTGACGCAAATTGGACCAATTAGGATGCTTGCTGCTGACGCCAACGATTAGCATATGAGAGTGGGCGTGGTTAGTAGAGGTCAACGGATCAGCAGTGAAGAGAGATTTTTCGAAACATTCTGACGAAATTTTTAACAAGATCAACTTTTCGCGTTAACCCGAAGTAAGAAAGGAAACGTTTACCGCAGAAAAATGGACTCGAAATTTAACATTTTACAATGCTCGGTGCTCTAATTCAGTAGAAATTCTGGTGTTAATTTGACGGGAGATCTAGATCGGCCTTGAGCGACCGCACTAACCATCGGTTTGTTTGTTTATTTTTGCGCTGACCTTTGCGTGCGGCCCTTGACTGGGGTTAGCCTTGGAAATCGTCAAACTCGATAAAATAAAGGATTTTGATGCTGCAGAACCTGTGTTAAAAGCACTAGGGTCATAAAAATCATATGATCAGATCTGCGCATTACATTGCTGGCAGTATAAAGCATCGGTGAAGGCCTAGGCTGGCTGCTAGGCAAGCCCCTAGCTATGCCACCCGTTGATGGGGAGGGTCATCGGCCTACAGCAAATGCATCCAAGTCATAAATTGTAGCTGGATTCGAGGACGAGCAAAAGAATCACGCAATGCAGTCGTGGTTGATGTGTGATAGATGTGTTGTTGCGTCCTGTGGATATGCGTCCTATTTATTATTTGACTTGAACGCATAATATATTCTGTAATCTTCCATACGGTCACTTTGCGGTGTGATTTTTTAGTGACTGGAAGGCATTAACAGCAGAGGTGATGACGAAAGTATTTGTTAGACAAGAATTGCAACGTTATTAGTAGAATTTATACGATGTTGCAATTTTTAATAACCAGATTTGTCATGTGATATTCACTGAAAAATAAACAGAATCATACAGTCGTAATTGGAAAATGTCGCATTCACGCTTAATAATAACAACAGTAACGATGCTAATGACAATAAAAATAATAACGATAATCAGACAATTTTTATAGTATTGCTCAGCTCAGGCCAAAGGAACAGGGGCTGTACGTACATGAGTTCACAAAGTTAATTGCAGTCATATGATTGCTTAAACTGATGGGTCTTGAGCTGCGATATTTTTTCTAATGCCTCCAATGCCTCCTTGTCTTTAATAACAGTGTCTCAATATCATCATCGACGTTGGGATGTTGCCATAAACATCAGCAGCTTTGTCATCGTCAATGACAATGGACATTAGTCAGCATCATGAATCCGTGGGCAATTTACTGACACTGTGGCATTGATTGTTCACTGCATTTCTTTGTGTTCTCAGAATGTGGAATGGAATTGCAAACCTTTTCTTTGGATCTGTGTCGGCCGAACAAGAAAACTTGCAGGACATCATCGATGACTTCGAGGAAGTAGAGAACTCCGGAGAAGTGGAATTCACCGTCCGACCGGCCGAGGAAGACGACTGGTTTCTTGTGGAACGATCGGGTAAAAAGTTCTTAGAAGTTTGTTTTATTGGGCTGGGCTGGGGGCATAGGTGGATGAACCATGAGACATTTGTTTTGAGATTTATGCAAATGATGGGTATCCATTTTGGGTAGTTTTCGACTGTTATTATCTTGGTTTGGACTGGTTGAAGGCAGTAGGGAGAGAAAAACAACCTGTAACACCCAAAGGTTGTATTGTATCTATAAATTTATATAGCACCTCCCTATACAGTGCAGATTCTCTTTCAGTGTGAGAGACCAAGAGAGAAAAGTGGTCCTGCGACAGCGACAGGAGGTACTTGGGCCACCATTTAATAAGGAGGAACGCATCGAAGGAGGAAGCTGGTTCCACAGTGCAGGGCAAATGGGAGACAAGGCTCACATTTTAGCAATGTGGTCAGTAGATAAGTATTTTAGACACAGTGATGCAACTGCATGAACACATGAGCAGTCTTTCTATGGCACTATTCTCTCCTTCTGCTGTGCAAACTTTCTTAAAATGTTTCTGCCTGTCATATTAAAAGTTCCTGTGAGTGTGCACAAAACAACATCTTGTTATGTTTGAAATAATTTTAGAGTCCATTCTAGTGCCTGAAGAAACGACCGCCCCTTCAGCTGACAATGAAGCAGAGGAGGTACACCCTGCCTTCGAAAGACAGTCCATCATTCACCGAGGATCTCGATTGGTCGGCGACCAGTCAACTGCTCACCATGGTCCAGCACCAATCCAGGCCGCAGACCGCTCATCGTTGGCCCAACCTCCAAAGGACCGATGGCTACGCGGCCGAAAGTTGACCCGCAAAGCGCTGGAACAGTCGAACAAGGTGTGTCAGCATCAGTCAAAGAGCAAAAGGCAACGACGCTACAACTACAAGCTGTGCTACGGCAACAAGAATGAGCGCAAGTGCTAACATCATTATGCCTTGGTTGCTTCACGGCCACTGCATGACACACTAGGCCAATGGTGAAGCACTTGGCGCCTTGAAATCCCAGCAGTTCATGGCAAAGCTTGTTTAATATTGCATTCTTGTTAATGAAACATATTTCGTTAGTATCTTAGCGTAGACTGGCGATTGTTAGTTAACTTATCAAAACGCTGTTGTTATATTGCTGATTTATTTATATATAAATGGAAAGTAGATGTGACTCCTGCAAAGGTTTTGGTCAGAATGTTTAGAATTAAGTGTAAAGTTCGATATTAGGATTTTGTAGGTGTTTGGTGTTTGGTAAAGTCTTTTCTGACGGTAGTGGACTTTTGAGAGAGTTGGCCTGTATGCCAGACAACATGTGTTTTGCGTGGAGTGCTCTAGGCAATCTAGGAATTTATGTTTCTAGGCAATTGCATTTTCTACTCAGGCAAAGGAATTTGTATTCCTAGGCAATTACATTTTCTAGGCAAGCTAGGAATTGGCAACAGAGTCGACCAGTAGCCAACGATGAGCAATGAAAATAGGTTTGCTATATTCAAGTGTATTTTTGTAGTTTTTAGTTTTGCATTAAAGTAGTTGGTTTTACTGTTTCAGCAAATGCTTTGCCGAGTTTTTGCAAATTTGTTTTATCAATTTAACGCTTCTTCTGCTCCTGGTTAAAAAGATAAATATATTTTTTGCTGTCAGCAATGTGCAGAACTTTAAGAAACATTAGTATCGCATTATTGTACTTTAGTAAAAATTTGAGAACTTTGCTTGCAAAGATGTGGAAATACTTAGTTAACCTATTTTCAGTGATTTTAAGACTTTAAATATTACGATGTTTAGCAAAAGTGTTTTCTTCTCAACAGTGCCAATCAATCTTATAAATAGACCAAACACTGATTCCAGTAAATAAAATACCCAACCACTCTGATATACTGACTCGGTTAGAGACACACATGGGAAGGAACAGTAGCTGAAATTCAGAGACCCTACATGAGATCATGAGTTCTATCATGTCTGGAGGAATGCCACGGATGACTGCAGTAGTATATACGACAGTCATTGTTGTCTAACGAGCAGCGTGGCAGCACTAGTGACTAATGTTTGCAATGATTACATCAATACACAAGGCTTGAACCACAATAATTTTGGCACTACTCCAGATTTATCTTTCATCAACTGACAACAAACAATTGGTCATGAGGAGGGAGGGTGAAAAGCAGAACCGAGCGGTATGGAAAGAGTTAAATTGTAACGGACTTCTACCTGTGCATGTAGATAAGTACTGAACTTAGTGAATATTGGCAGCAGCAGCATGTCAAGCAAATTACAGAGACTCTTCTAAGGTCTCCCATAATTCATTCCCTCCTCGCAAAGTTGATGGTCAGGTTTCCATTAATTATAATCTCCAAACTTCTAGAAAGCCAAGTGCGGGCACCAGCTTATTCATGAGCGTTATGTCTAGTCAGAAGGGTTGTCGTTAGTCTTGATTTCCTGAAGCGGTGCTATACAAGTCCATAAAATGAATGTCCAAAAGAGTAGTCCGGAGAGGGGGTGGAGGAGGTTGCTTGTTACACTGCCATATCAAAGATGATTAGTATCGCCCTCCTCCTTTACCCAGGCTTGGGACTGGTACTGGCAGAGATCAACCAGTTCCGGAGAGGGGTAGCCTATATATAAAATCATATTGATATAGTGCTGGTAAATAAGCTGGTCTCCCTGATGTGGCTTTTGTGGGGGCGGAGAAATCCGCTCCGAATTGTCCGGACACCCTCCCCCACCACCGGCTCCACTGGGGTTGCTGGTGGCAGAGGTGAACTCAAAGTCGGTCGCTGACAATATTGGCAGGGTACATCGTTGCAATCTGCAGGACGTGGTAGACTCTATAAATCACGTAAATGGGTCAATTATTCAACCCCACGAAAGAAAGCGTGAAATGAATCGAGGACTGACTTGATAATTTCTCCAGGGAAGAAACCACTGACATCTCAAAAAATAAGAGTCATTCACAACTGCTCACGGCTCCTCCTTTCAAGGATATATCGAAAATGCACAACCCATTCTTTGCCTTTCAGTTCCCAATGGTAAATTGCACCCAATCGGATGACAATGTGTCACAACGACCTTTTTTATATTTTGTAGCTGCATGGACAGAATTGCTTCTACGACTGCACAAATCCATGTAGAACTGCACATTTTGTGCATGCTAAAAAGTCCCTGAATGCAACTGCCCTCCGACTAGGTCAACTTTCTCTTCGGACTGCACAGTTGGCTCTTATCCGACTCCAAGCAATTTCTGATAAATTTATAGGTAGGCCTAGTATTGGATATCAGATGGCCACACCGCACTCAGCACTGTCAGCAGACACAATGTCATTAAGAATGCTCGTTTTAATTTCAAATTGACACATCGAAGATTAGGCCTACAATTCATAGTATGATAATCACGAATAAGATTTTTAGGGCCTACAATAGTCGAATCTACTGCCTGGCAGCTAAGCAAGGCGACCATCCACGCATCCAACTGCTCATTTTTCCAAAGCCACCTGCCGAATGAAAGGTTGAGTCGACTCTTGGGAGAGTGACTCAGTGGCGAGAAGCAATCTCGAGTCCACGGCGTTCCACGCATTCGCTTTTCGTGTCATAGTGTAGTCCTAACCATGGATCAACCCTGTGTGAGAGTGAGTGCGGATATAGGCCTATATCGGTTCATCTTCTCAATACAGTGGCTTAGGCCGAATTAAGAGATTTGAATCTCCTATTCTCCGGCTGTCACGATCAGTAGGCTACGTGGGAACCTTAGACGGCGTGACGTCTGTACCAAGTTACCAACAGGCAGCGGTCGTGATCACTCAATTGCTGCAATTGCATCTCGGTTGATCAATTCGTTGAAAGGTCAACA
Source organism: Lumbricus rubellus (assembly GCA_945859605.1). NCBI lineage: Eukaryota > Metazoa > Annelida > Clitellata > Crassiclitellata > Lumbricidae > Lumbricus > Lumbricus rubellus. The sequence goes on along the minus strand of OX243811.1, from coordinate 7,867,339 downwards.
GGATCGTGGTCACGCGGTTGCCATTTAGAAACGCGTACATTCACATTTAGTAAGGCTGTACCGAGTAGCCTATTCGTTCCAAGGGCGGATCCAGAGGGGGCCAATCCGGCCATGGCCCCCATTTAGAAAAGCCCATGTATCGTGGCCCCCCCCCCCATTTGGTTTCAGTGGCTGTTGAAATGGTATGATTTACTCGAAAATTCTGCCGGATGACTAAAAAAAAGTCATCAACTTCTTTGGTGGATGAAATGGTATGATTTTCCCGAAAAATTGACCGGATGACTAAAAAAAAGGTCATCAACTTTTTTGGCGGATGCGATTTTTTCCCAGAACCAAGGTGTCAAGAAATTTTTGGCCCCCCCCCCCCCGTCCAAAGTTTCTGTATCCGCCCTTGATTCGTTCCTATTCGTTTTGTGGCCAAATAGCGGGTTAAATAACTTAAATAGGTAGGCCTATTTGGTATTCTTCCGAATAGTAGCGGTCGGACCGAATACGAATGGTGGTCACGTGACCAGTGTGTTTCCGCATATATTATGCGGCTGCTACAGCGAGTGGACTGGAATGCTGTAGTCGCAGCCAGACCTAACTGCGTGCACTGCTATAATAGGTCTAGATTTGTTGCTTTGCATTTATTCCTGTAGATTGGTTGCCCTGAAGTAGGTTATAGTCTACTTCAGGCCAATCATGACCGCATGAGGATTACCGCAACCATAATTATATAGGCCTAGCCTAGGCCTACTTTGCCTTCCACTACCATCACCTTTGTCCTCGGAATGTCATCGAACAGTTGTCCATTGCACATTTACATGTGTGCCAATTAATCGTAGGTCTAGATTTATATGGGGCAACGTCCGCATAGGTTAGCTATATATTTGCGTCGCCCATAAACCATAATTTATCCCTTTCATATCATAATTCTCTTTTGTTTTGGCTGAAGTCGGTAGATATCAATCAAACATTACTCGCTTAGAATACGCTTGTGATCATAATATTGTGGCGACCTCTCAACGAAATTGTGTTGTGAGAGTAACTGTTCATGAGCTTGATTTCTTGATTTGATGCACCGGATACATAATTAATTAATATGGACGGTGAATTAAAGGTTGGTCTCATTTGTGCCGATGTCGAGTGACAGAGTCTCTCCCCTAAAAGTCTTCCCGTGGAGACTTTATTTCGAAACAGATTATCCTCCCGACGGATCTGTTCCAGAATAAATTCGCCCCGGAGACATGGGCGCCCACAGGATTTTTTGCAGGGGGGGTCAGTCAAAACCGCGAGACTTAAGTTTACCTAATTCATAAGTAGGCCTATCCGACTTTAGTCGTGGTCGGCCAGTAATAATTATGATATCCAATTGGCCCATACCTATAGTTAACGACTAAATCCCCTATCGACAATTAATCTGCCCTAATGTTCTTGAGCATCAGTCTCTGTAATGTTGTGCTGCAGTGTGTCTGTAATCGGCGTTCATCCCTACCAAAGATGTCGGTTACTTTCTCCATAAATTCAGTCTTTTTCCAAAGCACCGATCATACCCAAACACCACTGTGACCCACAAAATGCAGTCTCAACAGTTAAAGCAGTATTTAACACAGTACACTTGCACTGTTCATTTGGTAGTAGCCTACTTACCGTGACACCTTCCAGCTGATGACTTCCAAACAACGGATAAACTTGCCTTTAGAATTTCAAAGAGGCCACGCTACACACTGCATCACAACATTTATTTCTCAATTTCAGGCTATCTTACATTTATTTATAATCCTCCACTCGCATGTGCAACGGATCTCGAGATGAACTGATCTACATAGTCTGTGTTTTCTTTGGCAAGTCCACAAGAATATACATATACACGTGGAGGGCCTATATATATTTATATATATATATATATATACACATATATATATATATACATGTATACATATAGTCGTCTTAATAAGCAGTCTTTTGTCTCTATGTCATGCAACTCTGCCGGCCTTGTGGAATGATATAGCCTATTGCACCTCCCCATTCCCCGATTTGGAGAAAATCTGTCAACGACCAGATTAATTTTGCACATGCATGCTGCATAGGCTAGTCTTCGAAGGATTCGAAAGATTCGGGCTCAGAGTGCCAGCCTGCCAGGTCTCCAATCTCCACGTTTCGTACAATATATCATCATACATGTCTTCGACCTTGCTGACCCTTCCCTAAGGTCAGGACCAGCTTTGAGTCTTTGATCGGCTTAATGTAAATAGGAGGAATAGAAACTGATGCACACCAGACAACTATAATGCCAAGTACACACATAGTACTATACATGTACGGAGTGTCAGGCGAGGAGTTAAACAGAGAGCTATTGTGGATGATGTCTAGAGTTGAAACGGCGTGGGAGTCAGAGGGAAGTGAGAATCACAACTGCAAACGCTGGTGTCATCCATGAGTACAAGAATGTGGGCGAGAGACTCGTTTGATGAGGCCATGCATCGTCCTCGTGCTCTATATAGCTGGCTGTATACCTTGGAAAGGTAGCCAGGCACAGGGTGTGTATGATGTGCGGATGGGTGGTAGCTGTTAGTGGAGTAATCTTGGGTGGGGGCTATAATTATTAGACTTCGGCAGAAACAGAAAGCTTGATCGTTGACCTACATCACATAAAGGTTATCAGATGCCACCAATCTTACAATTGGGTCTTGACGGTGGCTGAAGGGTTGGCTCTCTGTTCGTCTCTTCGTCTCCAGTTACATAAGCTTACACATAGGCTCCATCTAGTGTTGCTCAGTACGTAAAGCTAACCAGAAGATACACAACAAAAGTTGGTGAAGTAATAGAACACAATGACTGGTGGGCATTCTGTCCCGTTTTACCACTATCATTTTTTACAGAAAGAGTGATTATCAATATTTTGTCATGATTTCCAGGGGGGGTCACGCGACCCCCCTTGACCTATGGTGCGGGCGCCCATGCCCGGAGACTAGGCTTTATATTCCGAAATAAAGTCTCTGGGGGTGAGATCAAACGTCTACGAAACAAAGTCTCCATCGTTGAGCGTGAAATCGGCTACAGTCGTGTAAAATTCATAAATGAGCATATTAGGCTAAACCGTTAGTTTACGTTGCTAAATTATTTAACACGAACATATAATGTGCGTTTACACCAGAAAAATGTCTTCCAATACAGATTTGTAGCTAGGGGGAGACTCTGTTTGGGGGGGGAAGACTTTGTATCGGGGGAGACTTTATTTCGTGACAGGGGTCAAGATTTTACTTCTGTCCGAAAAATAAATCTCGTGGTGGAAAATACTATTTTTTCCCAGAAAAAAGTTGAGGACCTTTTTTTAGTCATCGGGTTCAAATCTTGTGAGAAATACAATGTTTAAAAGATTTCTTTTTACAATTTGCCGCAAAAAACAGACTTGCCCGAAATTTGGGTGGGGGCATTTGACCCTCTGGACCCCCGTCTCATGCGCCTATGGAGAGGATCATCAACTGAAGCTATGTGCATACGGTACTATTTATGGCCATGGGCGCCCACAGGATTTTTTGCAGGGGGGTCAGTCAAAACCGCGAGACTTAAGTTTACCTAATTCATAAGTAGGCCTATCCGACTTTAGTCGTGGTCGGCCAGTAATAATTATGATATCCAATTGGCCCATACCTATAGTTAACGACTAAATCCCCTATCGACAATTAATCTGCCCTAATGTTCTTGAGCATCAGTCTCTGTAATGTTGTGCTGCAGTGTGTCTGTAATCGGCGTTCATCCCTACCAAAGATGTCGGTTACTTTCTCCATAAATTCAGTCTTTTTCCAAAGCACCGATCATACCCAAACACCACTGTGACCCACAAAATGCAGTCTCAACAGTTAAAGCAGTATTTAACACAGTACACTTGCACTGTTCATTTGGTAGTAGCCTACTTACCGTGACACCTTCCAGCTGATGACTTCCAAACAACGGATAAACTTGCCTTTAGAATTTCAAAGAGGCCACGCTACACACTGCATCACAACATTTATTTCTCAATTTCAGGCTATCTTACATTTATTTATAATCCTCCACTCGCATGTGCAACGGATCTCGAGATGAACTGATCTACATAGTCTGTGTTTTCTTTGGCAAGTCCACAAGAATATACATATACACGTGGAGGGCCTATATATATTTATATATATATATACACATATATATATATATACATGTATACATATAGTCGTCTTAATAAGCAGTCTTTTGTCTCTATGTCATGCAACTCTGCCGGCCTTGTGGAATGATATAGCCTATTGCACCTCCCCATTCCCCGATTTGGAGAAAATCTGTCAACGACCAGATTAATTTTGCACATGCATGCTGCATAGGCTAGTCTTCGAAGGATTCGAAAGATTCGGGCTCAGAGTGCCAGCCTGCCAGGTCTCCAATCTCCACGTTTCGTACAATATATCATCATACATGTCTTCGACCTTGCTGACCCTTCCCTAAGGTCAGGACCAGCTTTGAGTCTTTGATCGGCTTAATGTAAATAGGAGGAATAGAAACTGATGCACACCAGACAACTATAATGCCAAGTACACACATAGTACTATACATGTACGGAGTGTCAGGCGAGGAGTTAAACAGAGAGCTATTGTGGATGATGTCTAGAGTTGAAACGGCGTGGGAGTCAGAGGGAAGTGAGAATCACAACTGCAAACGCTGGTGTCATCCATGAGTACAAGAATGTGGGCGAGAGACTCGTTTGATGAGGCCATGCATCGTCCTCGTGCTCTATATAGCTGGCTGTATACCTTGGAAAGGTAGCCAGGCACAGGGTGTGTATGATGTGCGGATGGGTGGTAGCTGTTAGTGGAGTAATCTTGGGTGGGGGCTATAATTATTAGACTTCGGCAGAAACAGAAAGCTTGATCGTTGACCTACATCACATAAAGGTTATCAGATGCCACCAATCTTACAATTGGGTCTTGACGGTGGCTGAAGGGTTGGCTCTCTGTTCGTCTCTTCGTCTCCAGTTACATAAGCTTACACATAGGCTCCATCTAGTGTTGCTCAGTACGTAAAGCTAACCAGAAGATACACAACAAAAGTTGGTGAAGTAATAGAACACAATGACTGGTGGGCATTCTGTCCCGTTTTACCACTATCATTTTTTACAGAAAGAGTGATTATCAATATTTTGTCATGATTTCCAGGGGGGGTCACGCGACCCCCCTTGACCTATGGTGCGGGCGCCCATGTTTATGGCGCTACATAAATAGAAGGCAGATTGAATTGAAGCAGATAAAACCTGTTCAGATCCTATTTCACATTGCCCAGGATTACCATGTTTCATCGCAAAACGTGAAATCTCTCCGTCTGGTGTATCCATACTAGTATACTCACTAATAGTCTATAGGTTGCTGCTGGAAGACTGTAATTTCCTCGAGACTGTCACGCTTAGAGCGCCTCTGAATAGCCTAACTAGTAGCTTACTACAAAAGACGCGTTTATAAATTAATGAAGATTGAAGGCTGGAAGTAAGATTGACTTTTTAATGGCATGCATAAAAGTTTTACAACCCAAGAATCAGATGTATTTTGCGGTAACATTTGTGATACCCTTGTGTGCCACATAGACGGTTTGCAACAGAGCACAGATACCATGTTCCAATACTGTCAGCTGCTCGTAAATATTTAAACGAAATGCACAAATGACCTCACCCGGCCCTGCCCCACCGCCACCCACCCCCTTCATGTCACACTGTCAAATGTTCAACCAGATAATAAGTGACGTATACCGATGACGAAACATCGAGTTTAAAGTAAAATGTTGCCCTCCCCGTCGGGGAATTGAACCCCGGTCTCCCGCGTGACAGGCGGGGATACTCACCACTATACTAACGAGGATTGACGATTGGCTACCATCGTAGGCTGTAGGATATTCCGTTCATCGGGATTAAAGTGTGGCATTTCCATCAACAAATCCGAACGAGATACAGAAAATCATTTTTTAAAACTTTCATCTCACAGGACATGAAAATGCTAAGAGTGACACCAGGAGCGATTTGAAAGAATAGGCCTACTCATTCGCTCACAGTTCGTTATAATCAAAAATTCAGAGACGATGACTACTACTATAGGCTACTGCTGCTGCTACTACTACTACTACTACTACTACTACTACTACTACTACTACTACTACTACTACTACTACTACTACTACTACTACTACTACTACTACTACTACTACTACTACTACTACTACTACTACTACTACTACTACTACTACTACTACTACTACTACTACTACTACTACTACTACTACTACTACTACTACTACTACTACTACTACTACTACTACTACTACTACTGCCACTACTATTACTACTACTACTACTACTACTACTACTACTGCCACTACTACTACGACTACTACCACTACTACCACTACCCCACCACCACCACAACCACCCACCACCACTACTGGGCCTATATACTACTATTGACGACTAAAAAAGGTCATCAGGTTTTTTGGCAGGAAATGGTAAATTTTTTCAGACATTTTGGCAAGACGACTAAAAAAATCGATCAACAGATTTTTCCTGCCAAAGATCACCGAAACAATTTGGGCCACCCCTCTTCAATTTGTTTGTTTCGGCCCTGGGTGTCACGGCATTTAAGATCTGTGTTTGACCTAGATTTCTTCAGAGGGAAGTTTCCCCCCAGGGATGACATTTGCCTTTCTTCAGAAAGCGTGGAGCTCTTTTTATTATTTACACTAGCCGTACCAGGCCACGCGTTGATGTGGCTGAAAAGAGCGTCCAATCATCCCTCCCTACCTAAACTCCCCCTCCCCTCCCCCGTCCTCCTTCCTCCCACGCATCGTCCCCCTCCCCTCCCTTCCCTTCCCCTCCCCTCCCCTCCCCTCCCCTCCCCTCCCCTCCCCTCCCCTCCCCTCCCCTCCCCTCCCCTCCCCTCCCCTCCCCTCCCCTCCCCTCCCCTCCCCTCCCCTCCCCTCCCCTCCCCTCCCCTCCCCTCCCCTCCCCTCCCCTCCCCTCCCCTCCCCTCCCCTCCCCTCCCCTCCCCTCCCCTCCCCTCCCCTCCCCTCCCCTCCCCTCCCCTCCCCTCCCCTCCCCTCCTTTTCCCTCTTCTCCCCTCCCCGTCCCTCTGCTTCCCTGCATCCCTGCCTTATCCATTCCTCTCCACCGGTCCTTCCCCGCCCTCTTCGTCCCGCTCCCTCTTCCTTCTTTCCTCCCTCACACCGTTCCTTCCCCACAGCGATACAGTTGGTCATTCGCGACTTTTGGACGCCTTTACAACGTGATTCCGGGACAAAACGTTTCGGAAATCTGGCAACTCTGTGGTTTTGTTGAATTGGCGGTCGAACGGATTGCAAAGTTCACTTTTGTGGAAAAGATTGCGTTTTTTTCGTGAAAAAATCTTAAGACACGGTCCTATTGGTATGGAAGGTTTCGGTAAATTTTAAAAACAATCGGTGCGTAACTTTTCGCGAAAACAATTACGAACTATTGGAAAGTTTAATTTTTATTTATATAGATTCTGCATTACATGAACGGTTTCTTCTATTACATGGCGACAGAGTTATTCTATCCAAAAAGGTCTTGAGATTTAAAAGTGTAGAATGTACCATCGGGATTTCGCATAGGCCTATTCATTTGATGTTTGAACCCAAAAAGCAAAGACTAAATGAGATCTTCAGAAAAAGATTACCAGACAAACGGTTTCGCCTTTGCCCGCTTCAGCGAGCGGACCCCTCCCCGAGAAACCCGCATATCCCCCCAAACCCCCCCCCAGAAGACTAGATTAAACACTGCACGAAGGTAGGTAGCCTACTGATTAAATTTCTTAAATAATCCACCTTGGAGAATATTATAGCTTCCACGTGACTATAGGTCGGGAAATCCCATGCAGTTGGTCATAATTATATCTGAAAAAAATGGCGGTTTACGTAAATTACTTTATGGCTATTTCATTAGCAAACGCACGTTGCTCTAGCCTAGCCTACATCTCGGAGATTCCAGTCTTTGCTTATTTGGGCAAATTCTCAGTGAATTGCCTATCTTATGCGCATTTATTGAATTACCGGGGAAGATTTTGAATCGCCTAATTTAATAGTTCCTCTGAAATTAGCCTACTATAGCAACATGATGAAGTACCAGTCAGAATTCGGTCCATGCTCGTGATGATTTAGGATTTTTGACTATATAACAGTAGTGTAGTCCTAAAAAATGAAGTGGGGAACGCTCTTTATAATAATATTATTATTAGTGGTGTTATTAATATTCCATTATCTCTGGAAAAAAGTGGGGGAACGGCGTTCCCCCGCGTTCCCGCCCCACTACACCACTGCTATATAATATTCGAGTGCTAGACCATAAAATAGCCTAATTATCACCACAAATTAGAACGGTAGGCTACTTCTAAATCATTTAGTAAATGTTAACCCCCTATAAGCCTAAATGTAGGCCTTAGCATCTGATTGTAAATGTGTAAACTAATTAAAGTTCAAAATTTCTTGACGCCCTATTGGCCGGAGAAAACATTTTATGAGCATGCTCTAATAGTCTATAGTTAGACGAGTGATGTATGGCAATTTGCAAATAGGGCTTTGACGTGTGATTGGACGGTCATAGACAGCCTACAGCAGAGGCGGACCCAGGGGGGAAAATCTGGTCATGGCCCCCATTTTTAAATGTCCCCCAAACGTGGCCCCCCATTAGTTTCGACAAAGACCCACCCATTAGGTGTCAATGGTATATTTTCTAGAAATTGCGACGAAATGGCTAAAAAGTCATCAGTATTTTTCGGTGAAAGATCAACTAATTTTTTGCATATCTGAGACGAAAAATTTGGCCCCCCCTTTCGAAAATTTCTGTATCCACCTCCTTGACTGCAAGTAGGCTACTTATTTCCAAATCAGAACACCTTTTTGTCACTTATTAGGCCAGCATAGCCTGGTATAATGGCAGGGGACGTCGGCACTTCATTTTCTACACTTTAAGTAGCCTACTGAAGGCAAATATCATGCACGGGGAACTAGCTCATATGGTAGAGCGCTCGCTTAGCATGCGAGAAGTACGGGGATCGATACCCCGGTTCTCCAAGCTTTTTTAAATTGTGGCAATTACGGTAGCCTTTGAGTAATTCACTAATGATCCTAGCGTCACATCCCCCAGCCCTATAGCCTTACAGGCATGTCTTCAGGTAAGAAAGGAAGGAAGGCCTAGTAGCGTTCTTGTATAAGAATCTCGAGTCTTTCCGCTTTCTGGCATTTATGTCCATGTAAAACTATATCTCTCCTGGTGTCGGGTTTAGATCTGTTCCATGTGAACCACTTTACCCACTTCGCCCCCTACTCCCCCAGTGCTTAAAGTGTAGAGAGAAGCGCCTGAAACTTCATCCTTTCCTTTCCATGCTGTGCTTGTCTAATCAATGCCATTTCAGTGGTAAGACGGCATTCAGATAAGGGCTGTTTTAAAGGAATTTTTAGAACTGCACAACCTCTTCTTTTCCTTCCCATCCTCCATGGTAAATTACTTCCAATCGGAGGTCAATGGCCATTTTTCCTGGTTTTAACTGCACATAAGTGCTTTTACAACTGCACAAATCCATTTAGAACTGCACATTTTGTGTACAACTGCACGTTAAAAAAGCCCTGATTCAGAACTGAAAATAAGTGTATCGATGCCGTTTAGTCACACTTTGCATGAGCTCTGCTTCACCAGTCTTTGTCTTAAAAAGCTTTCCCTCTACGGATTTTGACAGCGACGATTCCGCCCACCATTCTTTACGTAGCATACGGTGAAAGTTGATCGCACAGCCTCAGTTTAAATCCAAAAACTTTGCGCCCAATGTGGGGCTCGAACCCACGACCCTGAGATTAAGAGTCTCATGCTCTACCGACTGAGCTAACCGGGCGTCTGGTTGCGAATTCCAGCCCCCTCTTTTTCTCGTACCGGTACGATGAAACATCGCAAAGTCAGATATAAACAGACTTTCTTCATGAACTCCTTCGATTATTTCCAACTGGGAAAGTTTCATGAACATGGTATCGCAGTCATGCGCTCAGTCCATCCATACGTCAATGCTCAGATTAGTCATCTATCCATCCACAAATCCACCCACCCATCCATCTATTCATCAATCTGTCCATCCATCCATCCGTCAGGTCCCCCATCCATCCATCCGTCCATCCATCCATCCATCCATTCTTCCAGCCATCCACCCCATCCATCCAAACAACCGCCCGTCCATCCATCCACGATCCATCTATCCGTCCGTCCATCCAAACATCCGTCCATCCATCCATCCATCCATCCATCCATCCATTCTTCCAGCCATCCACCCCATCCATCCAAACATCCGTCCATCCATCCATCCATCCATCCATCCATCCATCCATCCATTCATCCATTCTTCCAGCCATCCACCCCATCCATCCAAACATCCGCCCGTCCATCTATCCACGATCCATCCATCCGTCCGTCCGTCCGTGCGTCCGTCCGTCTATTTATATATCCATCTAATTCATCTATCCATTCCGTGTATGGCATCCACTGCGATATATCGCTGACCTTTGTACCGTTCCCCATTGCTCCCAAAAATAGAGAGCGTGAACTCCAATATATTATCTCCACCGCTGTTCGCAGTCGCAAGCCGCATGTGTAAAAAGATGGCGACACCAATCATCACTGATATGATATACACTATACAGAGTGTCGCTAAGCAGCAACAAGATTTTCCAATTTATTATCACAGTATGATAGGATTATAATAATTTATTACTACGTGTCCTTGGCCAGCGCGCGACCCTTTAGGGAGCTTGAGCAAAGTGACGACATGGTTCTACGACAATTCGGAGACGGACAATTTGGTGACGGACAATTCGGAGCGGACAATTCGGAGACCGGCAATTCGGAGCGGACAATTCAGAGTGGACAATTAGGACGGATGATTCGGAGCGGATGATTTGAAGCGGACAATTCGGAGCGGATGATTCGGCAAGAACAATTCAGACGGACAATTCGGAGACGGACAATTCGGAGCGGATGATTCGAAGCGGACAATTCGGAGCGGATGATTCGGCAATGGCATTTCAGACGGACAATTGGGAGACGGACAATTCGGAGCGGACAATTTGGACGGACAATTCGGAGCGGATGATTCGGCAAGGACAATTCAGACGGACAATAATTATTGGATTGAACATTTCGATAAGGACAATTCAGACGGACAATTCGGTAAGGACAATTCGGAGCATGTAATTTGGAGCGGACAATTGATATTCATTTATATTGCTAAAGCCTATAGGCCTAATTCTATGTCGTTATATTGCATTATTTTTCGAGGTTCCATTAGCCTATGCGTTTGGAAATGGAGTAATAAAGAATAAGAGCAGTTCTCTAAGCTATTGTCCCGTGCGGTATAGTCACGGGTATGAAGTGTTAGCAATCTCGTTTTCTCTACCTCGGCTGATTAGTCCTCTAGCTCGTCGTGGACTGCCGCAGAACGGGAACCAGTGTTTAATCTAGACGTCGCTGGGGCGGGAAGTTCCCCAGGAATGAATTCCCCACCCAGAAAAATTTGCGAGGTGTTGTACACATGTAAATACGACCGCCACCCCAGAAAAAGTAAACGTGTAGCCTAACAGTCTTCCCCCCCCCCCAAAAAAAATTCGACCGGTCTTGTGTATCTGAACACATTGGAAAACTATATGGCTGATAGTGGTAAATTTGGTAAATAACAGAAGGAATGACAAAAAAGACACCAGTTTTCAGTGGAAAAAATGGTGTATTTTTTCAGAAATTTTGAACCAATGACTACAGATTAAACACTGAACGTGGACGTTAAACGCTCGAGCGATGGCCACCTTGATTCATATCTTGAATTTATTTGGGGTGAAATGGCGAAGATAACATATCTGATGAGTCTGTCATTGGCAGGCGCTACATAAATTCCTATTTAACTAGGATCTACCTCCGCGGCGTCTCTGCAACCGGTTCGTGACATTTCATTTCCAATGAGAACCTCTGCTCTCCTCAACCTTCCTCCGCTCGTTCACACAATCGATATCGACGTTTCCATGGCAATACATTTTATTTCTGCAGTTCCAAGAATAATTGATATATATATATATATATCCTATATAGGCCTACGTATACTCACACGCACTTATATATATATATATGTATATATATATATATATAGTCTAATTATATATTTATTATAGGGCTTCTCCAACTGATATCGTTTTACACTGTCGGGTATCGCTCGAGCATCAACA
>OX243811.1:7777584-7850084 GCA_945859605.1 Lumbricus rubellus | reverse complement strand
GCAAATCTTCATTTTTTCTGCAGCGGCGACATTAATTGACACTAAGTCATTCGTCCACTATAGGCCTATATTGTTGACGATCAAAGTTTCATGTCATGCCGCTATGCCTCAGTCAAATCCTATTCTGGTCGTCAACAAAACTTCCGAGCATTCGATCTCAAAGACAGAAATTCATCACCGTTAATAGTATCATGGTTACTCAATTTGCAAAAGTTTTCGTCTCCCCGTCGGGGAATTGAACCCCGGTCTCCCGCGTGACAGGCCGACAGGCGGGGGATACTCGCCACTATACTAACGAGGATCGATGGACGACGCAACGCATGTTTTTTGCTATGTATTATAATACGCCATGCTTTTAGATTTGGTCGAAACTGATTTGAAATGCCTATCTCGACGTCATATCGAATCAAGTTCATTGTTCAGGATGCTTTTTATTTTTCGGTGCCAGGTCACGAACCGGGGGGGGGGTCAAGCCATATATTGATGTGATCATGTGTCGGTTGGGCAACACACAGAACCTAACGTCTTTATTTTCTCACACAGTCTGCTGCTATTTTCAATCAATCAATCAATCAATCAATCAATCAATCAACCAGTCATCAACCAATCAGCCAATCAATAAGTCAGTCAATCAATAAGTCAATCAATCAATAAGTTATTCAATCAATCAATCAATAACCAATCAGTAAATCAATCAGTCAATCAATTGATCATTAGGTCAATCACTCAATTAATCGGCCAGTCAATCAATCAATCCATACATACATACATACATACATACATACACACAAACACGCACCCATACATACATACATGCATACACGCACGCATAGGCCTACATACTAGGAACGCGTACATGGGCCTACATTAGCAATGCTTTGCACCCGACACACGCACACACCAATCAACTCGTGCTGGACGAATGCCATTCAGCCATTGTCTGCTACATGCATTGTCTAAAGAGGATTCGCTGGCACTGATGACCAGACGTCGTACTGCAGCCGGTGCAGCCTCATCTGCTGCTGCTGATGCTGCTGCTGCTACTGCTGCTGATGCTGCTGCTGCTGCTGGTCGTGATCGTGCTGCTGATTGAGCATCCTTCCTTTCTTTGCTTGTCCTTCGCTGCCGAGAAGAGTCGTAGTCGTGTTCTTTCGTGAGAAGAACAGAACAAAGAACGGTTGTAGAATAGAAGAACTCCTATTGTCTACTGAATTGCTTCCAACTTCGCTTGAGCGTAAGTTTTTTTCTTGAAGCTGCAAAAATATATCTACATAATTATTTAAATTTTATTCAATTGTTATTTTGGTTGTTGGCGAATTGATTGATTGCTTTAATTAAATTTTCCATTGTCTCCGTTGCTCGATTATTTATTGTTCTATTACAAGATGATTTTTATCGCTAGTACGTGCACTTGATAAAGGACGCTAAGCATGGGCGGAGGGAGACGCCATATTATATTTAATAATCAGAAGTGTGTGATAGTAAGTAGACATGTAATTATGGAAAATGAAGGAAGCAAGGTGGAAAGGAAGGTGGGAAGAAAGAGAAGAAGGAAGAAACGAAGGTATAATAATTAATTAATATTATTTTTAAAAATGGAAAGAAGAAAGGACGGAGATAATTAGATCTATGGAAGGAACGAAGGAACGAAGGGGAAGGAAGAAAGAAAGAAGGAGAGCAGAAATGAATAAATGAAGAAAGAAAATAAGAAAAGAGGGAACAAAGGGAACATCGTCATTGTCATCGTCATCATCATCGTCATCATAGTTACCATCAACAACATCATCATCATCGTCTTCATCTTCGCATCATCATCATCGACATTAGTCTCTGACGCCAACCGTCTTAGGTCTGTGGGAACAAAATAAAATAAGCATTCTCCATAATTTCCTCCGTCATTTGTCAATGTTCGTCCAAGCTTAGCAATATTCTCATTTTAATTGTTCAGCAACGCTGAGCGAATTCCTAGTCTGCCATTATACATGATTATAGTTTCTTTTCCCTTAGAATCGTGCACGCATTTGCATTGTGTGGAAGCACTCAGTCAGCTGGCGTTCTCCCCACGTTATGTCCAGGATACAATCGGTGTATTCGCTGGACGCTCGCTTTCTCAACGCAGATTTTAACGACGTTCAATTGCTGTCCAATAAATTTCTGGCGCTTTAAAATTATTCCAGCCATTTTCCCGCAGCCGACTTTTTCTGATTCGTGCGAGAATTCGTTTCGCATCATGCTTTGACCAATTAATTATTGCGGACGACTGTCTTTAAATCGATCTAAATGATATATTTCTTTGCCTGCCTGCCTGCCTGCCTGTCTGTCTGTCTGCCTGCCTGTCTCATTCTTGTCCAAACACTTATTTTTTCACCGTCCTGCCTGCCTGTCTGTCTGCCTGCCTGCCTGCCTGTCTGCCAGTCTGCCTGTCTGCCTGTCTGCCTGCCTGCCTGTCTGCCTGTCTCATTCTTGTACAAGCACTTATTTTTTCACCGTCCTGCCTGCATGTCTGTCTGCCTGCATGTCTGCCTGCCTGCCTGCCTGCCTGCCTGCCTGCCTGCCTGCCTGCCTGCCTGCCTGCCTGCCTGCCTGCCTGCCTGCCTGCCTGCCTGCCTGCCTGCCTCCATTCTTGTCCACACACTTATTTTTTCACCGTGCACAGTCATAAACATTGGGAAAAAATAGCCAACCGTCATCCGCATCGAGATTAATCGCTCGGTTGGCCACGTCGCTAAAGATGTCCCGACCCATGGCTAAGTAACCATGACAACCGGAGATGTCATGGCTTCATGACTAAAAAGCCGGTTGCTATGCGCTGCTTCTTCGTCTTAAACACGAACATCAAAGGCTTGTTACTAATGGAAACGGTTTCCGTTGAACGTTAATTCACGCATCTAAGTCTCGATTCGACTCCGCAGCGGAATCAGACATGATGACTCGATGAGTCTCAGCTCTCTTCAATATATTATCATCCCTCTGAAATTACTATTAGTCTATTACTGATACTTAGTGTCATTATAATTATATATCCAGGGTGAGAATTGACGGGTGTGGCGGGGTTCGACATCACTGGTCTTTCTTAGCCCACCCCCCCATTAAGGCCTACATAGTACATATGTGGTAAAGTCTTCTTTTCATGACCAATAATATTGCACGGGAATGATCATAGTCAGATTATAGTATGGCCCCAGTTATTTTTCTACAATTCTCATATATCAGTTACTGATGTTTACCTGTTTATGTCGTTTCATTTTCAAATTAAGTCTTGCTGATCCACCCTACAAGCTGCTTCCTATACACAGTTTACACACATGCTACCAACTCATTTACTTACAAACGCACGCATGCGTGCAAACATCAAGTATTGTATGCATGGACACACGTATACATATATAGCCTACACATGTTTTATTTGGCTTCATTTTAGTTTTGTTGGGTCGCGTTGGGATTGAGAAAGCCTCTGAACAGTCCTCCTGATTCATTCATTCAGTCAGAGCTTTTTTATAGCGCCCCTTCAAGAAACTACTGAGTGGCGCTGATGTAGCGCTATAGGCAATATTAATTCTCGCAAGTAATGAATGAATTAATGTACTTCAGGAAAATTATAAAATCAGAATTTAGTAAAATGACTGAAGGTTTTAGACAATTCGTACAATCCTTGGTTCACTAAGGCAGTAGGCCTAAAATTACAAGCATTATCGAAGTCTGGCATCAATTTTTCGCTTGATTTTTCAGTTGAAACACTGCCAATATTATTCAGATGTCATGCAGGGTGCAGTGGACTTTTGAAATGGAGTTATTGCCAAACCAATCACACATAACTGGCGTGAAACTCCGATGCAGTGTCCGCTCTGCATTCGGGAACGCCTACATATATGAGTAGAAAGAGAGCTTGAAGGGGCGCTATAACAAGTGCACATATAAACAAAGAGGTAGACTTACACCAGCTCATCGATAATTTCATTCTTTTTGGTTCATCACGGAGACTTTGCAATGCAATAACGAATGAGAATTTTCTGCTTTAGCCATCACTGTCTTAGCTAAAGCCATTGTAGCCTAAGATACTCATGGCACATGGAAAGCAACATCATCCATAAAGTTAAAGCTCAGTCGAACGTGTTGCTTGGTTGTTAATGATCAATGGATTGTCATGTAAGATTCCAATTAGTTCAATTGAGTAAAACAAGTCCAGCTTTCACACGGGATTCAGCAAATCACCTTAAATAATTTTCTGTATAATCGTCATTGCCTCTATTTCCCGCATGCTCATGCACCTTCTGCTTCACTTTCCCCCCTCTGCTGTCTATGCTTTGTTTCAATTTTGTTTCTACTTTTTTAATTTTTATGCGTCCAAATTATATTGTTTATGTTTAATTTGCCGTTCTATTTCACTTCTGCCTCTCTGACGTTGCACTCTTTACTGAAGCAGCTGTTGCTTTTGTTTCACCTGATGTCTCTATCTATGTTGCAAAAAATATTGCTTCTATTCTGTGGCCACTGACGGTCTTGTCAACTCGGTTGTGGTTTTGGTCACTTCATGTCTGATATTAATCTTATTTCGTTTATATTGCTCTCGCCTGCATGCGCGGTTGGATACCGGTAAAAAATAGGAGGGAGAGAGAGATGCACTATTTGTGGCTGGTGCAATAATGTTGTCTGTGGGAGGAAAAGGCGTCAATTCCGGCTTCTCTTCTGTTTGCTTAGAGTTGAGAGTGGAAGCAAATACTAATCGCCATACATCGCTGCAGATATGGAATCAACGAACAGATAGATCTTCTCTTTCACTCGCGTTCGCTCTGCAGCGCCTTCTTTCTGTCTGTCTGTCTCTCTGTCTCTCTGTCTGTCTGTCTCTCATTATCTCTCTACCTCTCATTCTCTCGCCTTTGCTCTCGTTCTCGCTCTGTCTGTCTCTGTCTGTCTGTCTGTCTGTTTGTCTGTCTGTCTCTGTCTGTCTCTCTCTCTCTCCAACTCCAGCTTTTTCTCTCGCCCATCCATTCTCTCTTCCTCTTTCCTGGTGTGTTAGCCAAGCCGATCAATGAACCGTAATGGCCAACGCATACGCTCAATACCCACCGTTAACAGTTGCTGCAACTGCTGATGATGATGACGACGACGACGACGACGAAGACGACGACGACGAAGACGATGATGACGATGATGATAATGACCGAAGGGAATAATTGCTTTTATCTCGTATTTAGTAGGGGCCGCTATCAAATGGCCAAGCGTAAATGGATTTCTCTGAGCAAATGATTTGCTCTCAAAGTCCCTAAGCATCAGACGTCTCATGGGCTGTGGTGGGGGTTAAACCAATTCTCTCCGTGTTACTGCAGGGTGGGCGGTCTAAGCAAATGGATACCAGCTGTTGCAATTCGCTTGCTTCCAAGCCAGCGCTTAGTATAGGATTATCACTGGTTATATATAATACTGTCTTACTGTATACATATATTACATGTATATATAGATCTATCCTCTTAAGGGTTCTTTTTGTGCCTGCTATCTTGAATGTGATTGGCTGAAGAAGAATAATGGTCTAGCCAGAAGAGATAGCCATTCACTGGCTATAGAGCAATAGAACTATGGGCCTATAATAATAAACCTTTGTTTGCAATCAGTTTTCGTGGTCTTCCTCTGCTTACCGCCTTCGAATTACGATCTTGAGTGGCGCATTAGAAGTTCGTTTTCTGCTATCTTTTTGAGCGGTTGTTCCTTGCGCTTTTGAGTGTGAGGATAGCGATTCGCTTCCCGATTGCAAATAGTTTTATAGATTGGAATGTCAGGTTATCATGGTCCGTATATATACTATATACTCGAGGACTTGACTCCACGGACTTTGACCTGCACGGGAATGGAAAGGGCAGCTCTGGCTATTGCAGACTTGATTTTGACAAATAGCGTCGGTGAATAGGCTGGTCGTCCTGAAGTGGGTTTTGTGGCATATATAGGACCACTAAAATGGATAACGGTGATGAAGTATCTAGCACGATCTATTCATTGAAAAATGAATATGTTCGTGGTCTTTTGGTGACGGTTGCTATAGCGTGTACTTTTGCATTTGATATGCGGTGTCAACACATAGACAGTGGCTCCCACTGATGTTTTGCAGGAGAGGAAACCACAATGGTCTTGATAGATTTTTAGCACGAGTTTGAAAAAAGAAGAGCAGGAAATTACGAACATGGCCATGGGCGTCCGCAGGAATTTTTCTAGGGGGGCGCAAACTTTTAAACAATTTTTACAGGGTCTAAATTTAATGGGTTGTCGAAAGCACTCCAAATTATGTTATGCGTCCAAAAAAGATAATATGGGTTCAACTTGTAGAACGCACCGATAATAACGTTGAAAATCGCGTTGTAATACTCACAGCCAAATAATCTAAATTTATGTGCAACTAGGCGAAAATTCCAGGGGGGCGCACTTGCGCCCCATTGCGCCCCGCTGCGGACGCCCATGAACATGGCCATTTTTCCTTTCATAGATGTTTCTGAATACAAATTTTTCAGTTTCACTTTCTCCTTTTGTGTATCACTAGCAACATGATAGTGCGGCAGTGCCTATATTCGTGCGAAGAAATTTGTTAAAACCAAGAAGTAGGCCTAGTAGTTTAGTTTAGAAATGAGGTGTTAATTTTCATGGGGCAAGTCCGGGGTTGTACTGGTAAATTTTGAGGTGAGTACACGCTGCCCGGGAGAAAAACCCACTTTTCTTGGGCCCGAAATTTCTGACGACCTTTTTTAGTCATCCGGCCAAGATCTTCGAGAAATAGGCCTACGCCTGAATAGGCGCATGCCCCCTGATTTACTAGCGTGTACCCGTGTGCCCTACCTTTTACAAGCGTATACCCTGGTTTTCGGGAGGTGAGTATATAGGCTATACAATAACGTTCATACCCGCCTATATACCCTCGTGTACAGCCCTGGGCAGGTTCCCTCTGCTTACCCCCAAATGTACGGGCGCCCATGGGTGCAAACAGACGACAGTTACAGTAACGGCTGCATCATGCATGGGCAAAGATTGTTTACCTCGTAGCGAAGTGGTCATTTGTTTCCCTGCTCTCCGCGTACAAAGAACTGAGGCTTGTTTTTCTAGAACTCTAAGAACGGAGCATAGATACGGTCTCCAGATATAATTTGTTTTCCTTGAAGATGTTTGATCTGCTTACCCCGGGTATAAGTGCTCTCGGCTTTCTTATTCTTAATAAAAACGGGAAAACAGAACGTAGCCTTTTAAAAATGTAGGTCGTGTAAAGAAAAGTTGTCACAAGGAGATGAATATTAGGCCTATGAGATGACGGTGCTGCTGATGATGACGACGATTTTCAGGATTAAATAGTTGACGATGACGACGATGGTGATTCACCATTATCGTCATCGTCGTCGTTGTCATCGTCGTCATCGTCATCAGCATCATCATCGTATTTCATCTCGAATGCCTCTACTCTTCTTACTTCTCTTTCCTTGATAGTTCAACTTTCACAACCACACGTTGCCACTATGTCATGCCAGACAAGGGACTTCATAAGTCAAATCTTGGTATTTTTCTGGGTGAGCTTTGCCTCCCCCTTTCCACTTGCATAGGCCACCGCGCACTGCCGCTAAATAGTCTAATAGCATTCGACATTTTCGGTCATCAGCAATCCAAGATAACGAAATGTTTCGACAATATTCCAGTCTTTGCTCCAACCCAGATGTTGCATGTTCGGTCTTTTAAAGCCGCAACCTTTCATGGTTTTGTCCATATACACTGTGCCCCATAAAAAACACACACAAAAACTTTGTCATGAAACGCATGTAAGTCTAATGTTAAATAAAAAAATAAGGTTTCATTTAAGAAGATGCTCGAAGTGATGTTCCTTCGCTTGAACGCATGCAGCCTCTCAGTCTTGGCCGCCACTGTTCAATAGCTTTGTCAATGACACTCTGCTTCAACTGTGCCCATGCACACAACGATGAGGCGCTCCTTCAACTCGTTGATGTCCCGTATTGCTGTCTGGTAGACGCGTTCCTGTATTAGACCCCAAATTCTGTAGTCAACGGGATTGAGGTCTGGTGAGTTTGCTGGCCAGAGTTCCGGTCCTTCAACAAAACTAAATTCTTAATAAAAAATCTATCCCAAATTCTGTAGTCAACGGGATTGAGGTCTGGTGAGTTTGCTGGCCAGAGTTCCGGTCCAATACTGTAACCATTCAACAATACTAAATTTTTAATGAAAAATTTATCTTCGCTGCTGAAAACCATTTTAACTATAAGTTACTAATCTCTCTTTAAATGTTTCCAAACACGCCTAGTCTGCGTCACTGCCTCTAACAGCAACCACTTCTGTGAGTAAGTAAAATGTAAAATACTTTGTGGCAAAATTATTTAAGAAACAACGTACAAACTTTTATTACAAACTAGCTGTACCCAGCCACGCGTTGCTGTGGCAGAAAAGACCTCCCCTCCCCTCTCCCTCCCCCTCCCCTCCCCTCCCGTCCCCTCCCCTCCCCTCTCCCTCCGTCCCCCTCCCTCACACCGTTCTTTACTGACAGCGGATATAGCCCAAGAATGTTATAAGGCCGCTTTCGTAATATTCGACTCGCTTATGACGTCACGGGACGCAACCTCATTGATGTATCGTCACTGTGTTTTACGGGTGAAGACAATTCTGAAATTTTGCAAGCGCGTGGTTTGGTTGAAATTGCAAATGGCGGTCGAACGTATTGCAAAGTTCACTTTTTGTGGAAAAGATTGCGTTTTTTCGTGGAAAAGAAATCCTATGACACGGTGCTATTAGAATGGAAGGTTTTGGTAAATTTTCACAACAATCGGTGCGTGGGTTTCGGCGTGATTGCGTGAAGAACTATTGGAAAGTTTCATTTTTATTTATATAGATGGCTAAGTTTTATAGAAGATTTTAGAAAAGTTTTTCGGTGTTTTTTTATGGGGCACAGTGTATGTACCAATCAGCAGATCCCTTGTCTCTTCCAAAGGTCTTTGTTTGCATGAGCACTTGTTGTAGCGCCCTTTCAAGCTCTCTATACTCAGAGGCGCTCCCGAATGCAGAGCGGACACTGCATCGGAGTTTCACGCCGAAGCGCTGAGCAATTGTGAGTGAGGGACTTGCCCAAGGTCCTTACGCGGCGAGGTGGATTCGGACCTCGAACCTTCCGGCTCCAGGGCAACGACGCCACCACTACACCACCGCGCTCCTGTCTAGCCCATACGATTGAATGAGTTACAGCCCTCTGCTTCCGCTTCCGATCCATGCAGCCAAGCGCACAATGTAATCAGCGTAGCGCAGTTCTAATAATATTGTCTGTCAACTATTTGCACCACACTCAATTCATCCATTCAACACATCCCTCACAACCATCTGGATATCCGCCATAATGTGATATTCCACCAACTACATGTACTTTCGCTTTTGCTTGTTGCTTACATGCAGTGCAATTTGGTCAGTATGTAAATATGATTTTTTTAAAAACCTGCTTCACACTTGTCCTGTCGGTCAGTTTATTCTATACAATTATTAGGAATTTGATAAATGATTCAGAAAATTTTCGTAGCGCCCTGGCTTAGCAGATAACACACACACACCCACACACCCACACACACACACCCCCACACACACACCTACACACACACACACACACACACACACACACGCACGCAGTGAAACCAGGAATAAATCTAACTTGCTGCTTTTCTGCAAATGGTCTGCAGCATAGAACAGCCTCACAAAAGAACAGCTCAGAAGGCAACAATGATTGAGCGTCGCACCAAACAACCAAAATACACACATGCACACTCATATACATAGACGCACACAAACACACAGAGACACACAGATGCATACAGACACACACAGACCCACACACACGTTACCCTGGGACCTATACACAAACGTCGTCGATTGCATATTTAAAGACCTACTAGAATATACATGGAAGACACATAATGTATAATAATAATTATTTGATAAATGACTTAATAAAATCGTTTTTGTTACTTTTTGTTGCGCTACGTTTTTTTGAATCGTCAAAAGCACTGGGTGGTCTCACTAAAAGTGGTATAGCTTTTGCTTTGCGCAAAATATTTTGATTAAATTTGACCATCATGTGTATAGACTATGAATTGTCTTTAAAATCTCATTTGGAAATTATTATTTCTTGCCAAGATATTGGCAAAAACCATAGGGGGTCTTTTATGGCCCACCCTGCATAGACAGTAAATGCACGCATTTCTATATGGCACCATATGATCTACATTATTTATTTATTTGTTGTCTATTATTTCTTGGACTATTTAGGCCAATGCAGCTGTACATATATATATATAATATTATATATACACACATAGGCCTATAAGAATCGTATAGGCCTACGTGTATACATAATTATGTAGGAAATAAATAAACTTCCTGCTGTGCTCGTTAGCCACACACGAGGCGGTTTGGCAAAAACTGCATGACATAGGCAGATCCTATGTATGTATATATATACTACATGTATTCATATATATGTAAGTAGTGTAAATACAAGAGTGACAGAACCTCTGTATAATACAAGAGTGACACAACCTCTGTATAATACAAGAGTGACAGAACCTCTGTATAATACAAGAGTGACACAACCTCTGTATAATATAAGAGTGACAGAACCTCTATATCATATAAGAGTGACAGAACCTCTGTATCATATAAGAGTGACAGAACCTCTGTATAATATAAGAGCGACAGAACGGATGACTAGTTGGGGGTATAGTATTTCAACCCCTCCCACCCCTCCCACCCCTCCCACCCCTCCCTCCCACCCCTCCCCACCCCACCCTCCCCACCCCACCCCTTCTTTGTGCAGCAGCAGCAGCATGCATTTAGTAATCATATACCCATAGAAGACATTTTCACATACCCATCAGTATTGAGCAATGGCGGAATTTCCCCAGCCCCATCATTACAACACTAGACATGGACACTTATGCAATGTCACCATACCCACACACACACACACACACACACACACACACACACACACACACACACACACACACACACACACACACACACACACACACACACACACACACACACACACACACAATATATTATATATGAATGAAAGAACGCAAGACTTTTTCATTGAAACACATTTATTTATTAACTTTATGAAAGAACGAATGCACAAGGTAATCATTTAAGCCAGTGTCACTGCTGAACTTGTTGCAAATGGCATTTATATTATAACCTCTAGCTACATGAAGCGAATAAAAAATACAGTAATGTCCACAGAAACGACTGGCAACACTTTGTATTTGTTTGTCCGTATATGTCCAACGCGAACAATATTTGTGTAAAAAAGTTCTGAAGTGCGCGTCTGGCGGTCTGCCTAAAGAGTCGAAGAATTCGCCATAATTTGGGCTTTCGATGTAGAGCACAATCCAGTGTATTCCAGGGCGGCCATACGTGTCTGTATTGCAGACGAGAAGAGAAGGTCTTTCTGTATTAAGCCACTTGGGAAGACGATTGCATGCAAAGACTCCAACGAAAATGGGTGAACATCTTGAATCTCTTTGTAGTATATTTTCTATCGTAATACCATCCATCTTTCTTAATTGTTGTAATCGAAAATGACGTTGCGAGATCTATCAATCTCAAGGATATTTTCAAATTCGGCAAAGGCGATCACGTTTATGGTAGCATCCAAAGCCTGCGAAAATTTCATATCCACACGAACGTTCCCCGATTTGAGCAAGTTGAAATGGTCACCTTCGGCCAGGTCTGGAGTTAAATCGAATGCGTACAGGCAATACCCGTTGGCATAGTCTTCTCTGCTTATGTCGTTATCGTCGTTTCTCTGCCATTTACCAGTGCCCATAAAGAGCGAAGCATAGGCATTCACAAACTGACCAGTTGTAAAATTAGTTTCCAAGGGTTTTATACTTTGCTGCTGACCGTCCAGGTATACTTTTAGCTGAGACAAATTCATATGTTTAAAATTGTATGGACTTTTCGTGTACGTGCCGTTGAATGCGTCGTTGTCAACGCATCCGAATACGATGCGCGTAGGCAGCTGGCCCGAGAACAAACATTCCTGGGTCACATCCAAATTTCCTCTAGGTACTGTAAAAGTCTTGCAAACAACCCTGCGAATGGGAAACTTCAGATTTCCAATCTCTAGAGCCTTGGCATGAGCAAGGAAGACCGACGGACTCAATCTGACTTTTCTAACGTACAATTTGCACTCTAGTATTTTTACTTTGTATGCAGCACCCGCCGCAGAGGACATAAGACAGAATGCGTCCTTATTACGGACGAACCGAATTTTTATATTAATGTCGTTTGGTAAGAATCGCTCCTGGAAGAAGAGATCGCTGTGAATGCCACCAAGCATGTCGACAATGCGACCTTCGTCGGTAAGAGCACTGCGCTTCTTAAATCCAACGTTCCTGCCTGCATCGTCGTGTGGATTGCCTTCTTCGAATCGACTGGCAGTATCTTTGTAGAATAATGCAGAGGTGAGTTGAGAATTTTTGCTTGAAGAGCCGTAACTGAGTAGGGTTTCCAAATAGCTGCGATATGCATATGTATTGTTTGATGCTGTGACCAATGTGTCGTTTAAAGTTATGTCCACCTCCGAAAAAAGACTGTGTAGGAACAGATTGACAGGTCCGACATGATCACCAGCGTCTGCAGCTTCGTTGTTTGCTCTAACTATTGAAGCTCTGACGTACAGCTGTGTATTCGACAGGTCTAGGTAATCTTGACCAGCTCCTGTTATGCTAAATTCTATTGGCGTTCCCTGGGAAATGGTTGCTATTGGATTATATTCAACGTACGAACCAGCTTCTATGCTTGTCTGTGTAGCAGGTACGCTAAAAAGGTCAAGTTCGCTCTTTGCACATTCGCAAGACTGAGGGTGAACGAACGCCATGTTAAACTATGCCAAATATATCTTCCTTGATTCTTTTCTTATTTTTTCTCAGAGATCGCTTACGTCTTTTTCGTCCGCTGCCACTTTGAGTATTGAGATCGGACGAACTTGTAAATGCCTTTATACCTTCTGGCAGGCGCCGCTTGGCGGCATCCATGAACTGGTCGCCGTCGGCGACATCGTTGGCAATCTGAAGCCCTGTTCTCAAGACCTGCTTGCCAAGAGCTTTAGCGCCAGTCTGTATAAGAGGCCAGGCATTTCTAAACAGCCCGCTAAGAAAACTGCCCAAACCATGGCCACGTTGAAGGCGCGCGCCCTGAAAAACAGACATGCCATTTCCACTCTGTTGCAAATAGTAATCTTCGTAGGCCAATCGGCTTGCATCGCAGCAGAATGGCTTTTTCATTGTAAAAGGTATGGTATCTTGCAATGTCTGAAATGCAACGTCACTATACACTTTCCGCTTTCGAATGGAACTGGATCGCCCGTGTCCGTCCTTATATTGATCTCGATAGAGTCGAAAGTCTTCTGCTGCAATGGTACATAGATGGGCTTTTCGTAAGTCGTACGCACGCTCTCACCGCTTTTTCCACTAACGTTTACGATTCTGAGCAGCGGAGCCTTTGTGTCACCCACCGGCACTTGCTCCAACACGTTGCAATATACGTAAAGCGAAGAAAATCCGCGATTTACATCACATGCATTAGCGCCCATGAATTCAAAAACGTAATCGCTGTCTTCGTCGTAATTGAGAATGGGATTCTGACGCGCCGCAACCCCCAGCATTGAACAGATGACGGGCGAAAACTGTACGCTCGCACCCCTGTTCACATCGCCGTTGAGTCTCTTCGTTACAGCATCGTAGCTAAACTTTGGAAATTCGGGCATGTCCAACTCGGCTGCAACTGCACTTATAAATTTGTTTATAGAATCAATAAGATTTTGTGCAGTTTCGTAATATCCAGCAGGCAAACGGATAGTTCTATGCATGGTCCCTGGCAGTATGTCGCCATTTTCCGAAATCTCTTCATGCGTATACGATATTCTACTGTCGTTTCTATCTAAATTGATCCACGTATGAGAATATTGAATCTCCACAAGCCCGACCTCCCAGTCGCCGCTTAAAGAAATGGAATTCTCCAATCTTGTGATGAAATTTGTTACGGTATTTTGTGAATAGAATTGCATTGAACTGTTACTTGGGAGGGTGAGATAGAAATGGGCCATTTTTATATCTTGCCACACTGTCTGAAATGAAGTATAACGAACGCCTTCCCATGCTCGAATGGGATAGGCTTGTCATTGTCGCCTCTCATATATATTTCTATAGCGTCGAAAGTCTTTTGCTGAATCGGTACGTATATTGCATTTTTGTACATGACATGCACGCTATCACCGCTTTTGCCGGCTATGTTAACTACGCGTAGCAAAGGTGCTTTCGCATCGCCAAGCGCTACAGATTCCAAAATATTACAATACGCGTACATGTATGAGAATTCTGGATTTATATTGCAGACCTTCTCGGAAATCCATTCCATGTCGGGCATCTCGTCCCATGCTTTGATATAATCTTCGTATCGACCTTCGTATACATAACGACCGTAATCGAAATTTTCGATAACTTTCTTATTCTCTTCTATGCCAAAAATATTACACAGATGTGAAGAGAACCCTACACTTGTCGCGAGATTTATTTTACCCGTGAGTCTTTTCGTTACTTTGTCGTATTTAAATTTTGGATGGCGGACGAGCGAATGCAATGTGGCCACAGCCTCTATTTTCGCGTTCACTGTATGAACTATATCCTCCACGCTTTCGTAATAGCCGGCAGGGACATTACACAATTCTTGTATAGAATACCACTCATCTTTGGGATTTGTTCTTTTAGGAATATGGTTATACATAAAGTCGCCCTGCCCGCTTTGCACATTGTACCACGTGTGTGGGTATTGCAGCTCTATCAAAGAAACTTCCCATCGACCAGAAAGGGAAATGGCATTTTCCAATTTCGTTGTAAAGTGCGCAGTAGTATTGTCGGGGAAATGTGTCATTGACGAGTTGCTTGGTAAGGTGAGATAGAAGTGCGACATTGTCGTTACTACTTGCATGCGTGTGTGGGTGCTATGTCAGACTGTAAGAAAACGCTGCTATACTTTGAATATATCCTGAGTCCAAGAGTTGAATTTGTCGTCATACCCTTTCCACCTCACAAAATATTCAGTCTTACCGCGTCGTTTACGGCTTTTCAAAATTTTGTCTATTTTGTAAACATCATCTTCCTTTAAAATTCTTTGCAACTCAAATTCGTAGAATTTCCCCTTTATTTTTTCGCCCTGCAAATCTTCCAATTCGTACGTTACTGGATCGGTAGGCACACGCCTTATAATTTTAAAAATTTCACTTGACCAACTTGGTAAATACCCCTTTTGGAAAGCTATCCTCGCCTTTACTATTCTGACCTTGTCGTCGACTTCGTATTTCCAATTGGTTGGGCGCTTCTTTTCACCGTACAAACGTTTTACAATAATACCTTCGTTTTCCTTAGTCACCTCAATGGGAGCCATGCCTATACTTCTATGGTACGTGTGATTGTATGCATGTACGAGATCTTGCAAAATGTCTATGTACCTATACGTATTCTTGTAAGTAAAGTATTTCCACATCTTCGTCTTAAGTGTACGATTAAACCTTTCTACCACAGAGGCCTTTATGTCGCTATTTTCAGACGTGTAAAAACGAATGGAATTTTTACGTAAAAGGGATTGAAATGGTTTATTAAGAAACTCTGTCCCCTTGTCAGTCTGCAGATTGGCCGGCTGTTTGTGTGCAAGAATGGAGGAAAAAGCCTCGACCAGATCCGCACCGGCCTTTGACTTAAGCGGAAGGACCCATGCATATTTAGACAAAACATCGATACATGTTAAAAGATATTTATTTTTATCATTATGTTTGGACAAGGCAGAAAGATCGGCCAAGTCGGCCTGCCACAAGTCATGAGCGCCTACAGAGAACGTCTTTCGCCGTCTAAAGTTCAGTCTAACAGGTTTATGTAACGTATATGTGTCTTGTTTGATTAACCAATTCTTAACGTCTTTATTTTTAAATTGACCATTAAGATGTCTTTGAAATGACGACACGCCTGCAAAGCTCCCAGGAACCTTTGGATCGAAGTACGTCTCCATCGATATTCACCAATCAGTAAGTTACCCAACTCGCCAGACTTTGCTGTTTTCCGCGACTGCTCTTCGGTGTGACTGATGACGATTCTTCGATGGGATTATTAATATACGTCCAACGTTCTTGATTTCCTATGAGCTCGCGAGGTATGTTTGAGTCTTTCAACGCTTCGGCCAAAAGGCGCCATCCGGCTGGTGGGGAGGCCGTCGTGCGTTTTCTCATCAGATCGTTCACCAAGTCGACCATGTGCGTCTTGGGAATAGTTGCATCTTTCAAAATAAGTTCACCTTTAGACGTCCAAGACACATCGGGGTTGTTCTTCATGTGCGACAAGAGTCTAGCAGCTTGAGTTTTCCATTTCTTTGGTACCGTTTCCAATACTTGCGTCTCTATGCTGCTGCCGCTGCTGCTGCTGCTAGATTTGGCAGAGTCCGTAGTGCCGTCCGCCGCCGCCGCCGCCGCCGCCGCTGTCGCTGCATCTTCTTTGATTTCGAACTTGGTAACTTTGGCGGGTTTGTCAATGTGCAAGTAACGACTCAAACTGTTTGTATATAGTTTGGCTTTATCATCGTCTGCAATATTTCTATGCAGAATATCGTACATCTGTGTATCCAATTTCGACAAGGTTTTATCCAACATTGTTTCTTTCCACTTTTCAATCTGTCTAGGCTCTACCAAAACCATCTTCTTCGTATGTTCCATACTATATTTTATTACTTAGCAATGTACCAAGAAAAGAAAGGACAGGCGTAAGTAAAGCTCCTATGAATCCTCCAGTCTGCACTATACGCTTTTTGATTTTTCGTC
This sequence comes from Lumbricus rubellus, assembly GCA_945859605.1. NCBI lineage: Eukaryota > Metazoa > Annelida > Clitellata > Crassiclitellata > Lumbricidae > Lumbricus > Lumbricus rubellus. The sequence continues at coordinate 7,833,199 of OX243811.1, read as the reverse complement.
GAGTCTTTTTAGATGCAAGTTTTCTCAACTTGTGTTTGAATCGAGCGAGACGTTTCTTCTGAGCCTCTTTCAAAGGTACAGTGCCTTTTAAAATGTTGATCGCACACTCGCAAATACAGCACAGGAGAGAAGAATTACAGTCTTTCAAAATCTGTTTCCTTACTTTAGGCGAGGCCTCTTTAAGCAGTCTGAGTTTCTCAAACTTCTCTTCAATGGGAGCAGTCATTTTGAACGAATGAGAGATAATGGTCGTGTTGGAGTTTATATTCATTTCCTTACATAGACATAATGCGTCTCGCCCGGAAAAATATTTGTCCTCAGCCGACAACGTTCGTCAGTGTCTGGTTTCAGGTCAATCAAAAGATATCCGAAAGGCGTCATGGTCGCATCGTGGAATGCTTCTATCATGAAATTGCTCTTGCCAGGAAACATCTGTCTAGCAAGTATAGCAACCTGGGTGCTGTCTCTAACGTTTTTGAAAAGAACAAAATAATGTGCATTCAGACTGATGGTCCTTGTATGCTTGCCGCTGTAAAAAAGGTTCTGCGTCAGGTATAGTATAGAAACATTCATGTGATGGCTAATCTTTGTGAATAATTTCGAAACCCTCTCGTCCGTTTCGCTCATAAGGTCGTCTAAAATAAGTAGAGTCTTCTGCTTGCCGTCGAAAATACTCAAGTCGGGCAGGCCTTCATGAAATTGAACTTGTGGATATTTGTCGAATATTTCTTGATAGATTCCATAACACCATATAATTTTTTCTATAGTAGGTTTGACCACGTAGTCTAAATGATCAATAAAACGTAAAGTGAAGTTTGTCTTTCCACATCCGCTGGGGCCACTGATTATAGCAGAGAATGGATGCTGCAATGTCGGATCCATAGCGAAAAGTAAATGTCTTTTTCAGCGCTCTCTGCTTTTTATACCATATATATTCTAACTGTCCCAAGAATACGCTCTCCGCACGAGGGGCAGTGGGTGGCAATGTCTGCACAAGGCTCGCACATATTCACATGCGCACAAGGAAGAGATAATATTTGCACTTGTCTTTCCTTACAGACCTTGCAAATCACAGATTTCTTTAGCTTTTCGTTCTCCGCTTTAAGTTTCATAGTACAGTACTTTACAGCGTCTTCGTCATCACTTTGAACACTTTCCTCATCTTCGCTTTGACACATTATGCATTCGCATTTGTAATTTCCACACACATCCATTTCGCATTTACTAATTTTTGGACACATATCGAATGGTGCAGCTCTTTAGTAGAAGGTCAGAATATGTAATGACTGTTTATGAAGCCGTATGCCACTTATAATACTCTATAAAATATATACTGTGTGTGTGTGTGTGTGTGTGTGTGTGTGTGTGTGTGTGTGTGTGTGTGTGTGTGTGTGTGTGTGTGTGTGTGTGTGTGTGTGTGTGTGTGTGGGTATGGTGACATTGCATAAGTGTCCATGTCTAGTGTTGTAATGATGGGGCTGGGGAAATTCCGCCATTGCTCAATACTGATGGGTATGTGAAAATGTCTTCTATGGGTATATGATTACTAAGTGCATGCTGCTGCTGCTGCACAAAGAAGGGGTGGGGTGGGGAGGGTGGGGTGGGGAGGGGTGGGAGGGAGGGGTGGGAGGGGTGGGAGGGGTGGGAGGGGTTGAAATACTATACCCCCAATTAGTCATACGTTCTGTCGCTCTTATATTATACAGAGGTTCTGTCACTCTTATATGATACAGAGGTTCTGTCACTCTTATATGATATAGAGGTTCTGTCACTCTTATACATATACAGAGGTTGTGTCACTCTTGTATTATACAGAGGTTCTGTCACTCTTGTATTTACACTACTTATGTATATATATTTATATTTACGTATATGGTTATTCGTATGTTTTATTCATATGTTGACTCAGGTGATGCCGATGGCATTTATAAAAATGGTCAGCAATAATGCGCCGACTGTATACGCATACAAATCCAGGATTGTGGCATTCTGAGTAGGCCGAAATGGCGCATAAAACCACGGGAGCGCAGCCGCCCCGGACCCTCCACCGTCCGTATAACAAGCCCATTCTGAGACCAGTTATGAAGTATACGACCAGTTAGAACGACCACGGACCATCGTAAATACATTCAAAGTATACAATCAATGCAACAGCGGAATGGAATGTGTTGATATAACGCATCCGAGTGTGGATACAACGCTACGGGAGCAGCAGTAAAAAACGGAGACTCGGAATTTTTTTGACTTCTTGGGCCAATACAGTACGTACTAAGACAATAGAGGGGATATTATATCGTGTTTACTACCTCACCTCTGCTTCCCATGTCTGATCTCTCCGGAACTTTACTGGCTTCTCAGGATGACCCTTCTGACACTTGACTCCAGGTCACGTGAGTGAGCTCCGATGCTGCGCTTAACCATAACCACAACCATAACCATAAATTTTATTGAACCCAAGTAACAGTACTGGTATAGAGAAAAACAGCAACGCAGGTACAGTTTAAGGCAAAATACCTACAAGGGAACAAAAGGACATGACCCTAAGGAACCTGTGTTCTGCTAGTGGAAACAACGAAATAAATTTTTGCAGACGTAGTATTGAAACATGAAGTTTTTTTGCAGTGGCGCTTTAGACCCAGGGCCGGCCTTAGCCCAAATGGCGCCCTAGGCAAGGCATGTATTTGGCGCCCCAGGCATAGCCGCATAGGCCTGCATTTGGCGCCCTAAGATTCCAAATCAATTGTTCAGCCCATGGTACTGGTCAGAATCCAAAGATGAATTAGCCAGAGTCGGTATACATATTATACGCTCACATTAAGACCGTCAGGATTTTATTTCGGGGAATGTTTTCTGGACCGTGAATTTTGAGGTGCGTACGCCGTACACGCTGCGGTCGACTTTTTTGGGCGAAAATTTCTGAGGACTTTTTTTACCGTAGTCGTCGAATTTCCTAACGTCCAAAAACACTATTTTCCGCGATTTTCGACTATTGTTGCTCAATATTACACTACGCACTGTCATGTGCTAGCAAATGCATAATTATTTCATTTTTACGTTATTTCATTTCGGGGTGTTCAAACACCCAAAACATCCCCCTACGTATTCTAACTTCTAAGTTCTAACGCCTTGTACCGTTGTACGCTCAACTGAGTAATTCATTCTAATTTCTTTATTAGTACACTGAAGGCTGGATAATATTCAATTTTGTGGAAAATCGTATATAGGCCTAAGTTAAAAATATTAAAATAAACTCTTGTTGAAATGGCGCCCTCTTTAATAGGAATGGCGCCCCTTAGAACTGGGCGCCCCATACCTGCTTTGCCTAAGGTCGGCCCTGCCTCAGCTACTGCCCTTTCTTCATCGTCGTCCCTACCAGACTATTTATTTGAATCTGAATAAAGGGCAGGCTGTAATGTTGTAATCTCATCTTCATACTCAGCAAGGCCCACTCCCATTTCGTACACTGCAATTCTTGCAACGTCTTCAATATCAAAATTGAGCGTCGCGTATTCTAACTTCTGTCTCCTAAAGCAACGAGTAGGCCTACGGAATGCCGTTAGAAATCAAACTTTATTTGTCGATATAAAATTTATACAGTCCTTGAAATTGAATTAGGCCATCCTGAACAGGTGCAATGATTCAATAATTGCATGTATTTTAAATTCTTTCCATTAGCGAAAGTCTTGAGTTTAAAAGAATATAGTGTAAAAAAATAAATTCGCCGGTGTCGCGGCGCCCCCCCAAAGCCTGCGGCGCCCTAGGCAACTGCCTGCTTTGCCTATAGCTAAGGCCGGCCCTGTTTAGACCATTTAAGTTAGCAATTGCTGAGTTTCAATATAGGTTTGTCCAGTTTCTAGTTCATCCGGTGTGTGTGTGTGTGTGTGTGTGTGTGTGTGTGTGTGTGTGTGTGTGTGTGTGTGTGTGTGTGTGTGTGTGTGTAAATAACCCTGATAAATGCTGGAGCATCATAAATAATTCTTCTTTCTTCTCTTCCATCAGTTTCCTGAGGATGAGGTCCTTATGAAGTTTCTCCACATTGTTCTGCCTCTGACAGTTTCGCCCACAATCACAATGGTCAAGTTCGTGTGCGTGCGTGTGTTTTATTTCATAAATAATTAGTATTGGATAAATAAAGTATATACATTATAGGCGCCACGCCGCTATATGTACAACGTTTGCTGAATTTAAAACCACATGGACACATTTAGTTGGGTTGACATAGGCCTATGATAGTCTGCTTTGATTTGAGCCTATACCTCTTTCTACAAGTTGAACCAGTAAGAGGATTGTTAAGCAATTACTGAGAGGTAAGACATCGACTTGGGGATGTGCAATGAGGACTTTACTAAGGAGTCTTATCTATAATAAAGACTATGGGGGTTGAATCCCGCAAACCACGGCGCTACGATACTCACTCTTAGTTGAACTAAGTTTTCATAAACAGTTTACTCTTGGCCGTAGACTTGTACATCTTGAGAGAGATTATTCCTTATCCTACTTTATGTTGTGTAAAGAATCCAATGTTGTGAATTAAGATTGTTGCCTGTAATAAGCGTGCACTCGTAAACGCACGTGTATGTTTAGTAATCGTACCAGTCAAATTTCTAATGCGCCAATTGAAAGCTGTGCACAGTCAGCGCAAAGGGCATCACCTTATTCACGAGCGCTGCGTCGTGCAGGGCTTTTTAACGTGCAGTTGTACACAAAATGTGCAGTTCTAAATGGATTTGTGCAGTTGTAGAAGCTCTTATGTACAGTTAAAACTAGCAAAATAGGGTCATTGTCCTCCGATTGGAAGTAATTTACCATGGAGGATGGGAAAGGAAGGAAGTTGTGCAGTTCTAAAAATTCCTTAATTAAAAATAGCTCTGGCGTCGTGTCCAGAGTTGCAAAGTGTCCGGTTGCTATAGAAACCAGACAAAGGGAAGAGGTTGAGACGAATCTATTAGGAGGGTTTGCTTAGATCGAGAAAGATTAGAAGGCGGTCAGACAGAGGATAGGATGAGTCACGTAAATCTGGAAGTCTTTGCATTCAAGCGAAGCCATGTTTATAGTCTTAAGGCTATTTGAAACGGGGTAAGTTGAGTCCATTCCGGCAATTGGTGTCTACCGGGTATTTATACAGAGTTTCTGCAGGCTAGACTACAGTAGCAGTACATACAGTCAGCCGTTATCGATCATCACGGCTCACTGATTGATCGAATTCATCCCAGGCCGACGGACCTCGAGAGTAATATAAATATAATATATATATATGCGCTATTTTTATCTATCCGACAATTGAACACTTGTTTTGCTGTAAAGACGAGCTCGAGCGCCTCTGAGTAGTTTTCTTGAAGGGGCGCTATATAAGTTTTCGGAATGAATGAATAAATGAAAGACAAGTTTATTTTAAAGCTCATTATTTTGTATAGGCCTACTGATTGTTTGTGCCGCAGCCTTTATTACTGCTGCTATTGTTGTTGCTGTTGTTAATATTATTATAATTTACACAATAATTATTGTCGCCATAATGGTTATTATTGTTGTTGTTGTTACTGGCAGCGGCAGCAGCAGCAGCAGCGGTAGTATTATTATTATTATTATTATTATTATTATTATTATTATTATTATTATTATTATTATTAGTAGTAGTAGTAGTAGTAGTAGTAGTAGTAGTAGTAGTAGTAGTAGTAGTAGCAGTAGCAGTAGTAGCAGTAGCAGTGGCAGTTTCAGTAGTGGTAGCAGCAGCAGTTGTGGTAGTAGCATATTGCATTTACATGTACTATGCGTGCAAATCAATTGCGTTAATCTTAGACAAAGACGAAGAGCAATTGTCAACGAAGGTCTAACAACTCTATAGTTCCATTCTGCCGTAGGCCTATATGCATCAATGATCTGCTGAGTGAAAACTAGAAGGCACACTCTCAGCATAACAGTCCAACCGTTCATATATACAATTAGGCTATACATGTATATTTATGCCAATCGACAATCGCTTCCCATAATTTTCGCAGTATATACTATTATAAAGGAGCTGAGCTTCAGAAATCAATTTACTCCCACTTTTCCGAATTAGAGAAATCCATTTAGAGCAGACTGCGCTTCAAAGCAAACAGTCTTGCGATGTCCGGTAGGCTAAGTTCACGAAGTCAGCGAGTTCAAACACAGCAACAGGATGTAGGCAAATTTACCCAATAAGTAGGATTCGCACTCTGCACATACGGAGATGTATGATTATATTGGTCGGAAATACAAGCCAGATGCATTAGCGATCTGTTCAACTGAAGTGCTATTGTATTAGATCTATGCATGCATTTTAAAAGCACATCCACGATTGAACACCGTTTAGTCATCAGCGTAAATTGCATGTAGGCTATAGCTATAATAGACACTAGCCTATAGGCAAGTTCTCGCTATAGTAAAATATTATCAATAATCAGCTTGAAAGCCAGTTCTATGGAATGAGTCGAAACTGCTGATAAGTTGTTGTATGTTTTTGAACCTAAAATAATGTCCGTAGAAGTTTCCCTCAAGAGGCAATAATATTATATAGGCCTAGATGAACGATGCATGCATGTATGCATTTTAGATGGACACTTTATTTATTTATTGCGCACTTTAAGTAGGCCGATGTAAGTTTCTCCTAAACACCTGGGCCGAATTTGTGTCCCTGTCTTACGCTAAGTACCGTATAAGCCCTAAGACACTAAGCTACGATTGTAATTCGCCTCTTATAGGATCGCACCTGCCAGACACCTGAGATGCGCTATATAAATTATCGGAATGGGTGAATGAATACTTATTGCCAAACATTTCTAAAGATCTAGATAATTCAGATAATCCTGTGCTGGCATCCCTTCTTTCAGCTTTCTTTTGGTATACATGTACTTGAGACTCGACCGTTTTCGTGTGTAGGTCCTACACGATGAATACCATAACCACCAACAACAACATCATCATCGCAACTGCAACACCGGATATGGAAGCCAATACATCCTCCTCCTCCAACATGACGGACGACATCGCCTGCTACCTGACGCACGATCCTCAGGTCACCCAGTCCTACCAGATCTACCTTGCGGCCACCATCCTCTTCGTTGCGACGGGACTGATCGGCAACACCCTCAGCTTCATCGTCTTCTCCTCCAGAGCGATGCTACGCTTCTCCTCAAACGTCTATCTTCTCATCCTCGCCGTCTCCGACTCCTGTTTCCTCGTCAGCGTCTTCCTCTCCAAGGTCCTCACGACCCTTCGCTGCCTCTACTTCTCCGAGTCGAGCTTCGACGTCGTCAACCACAGCTCCGTCATCTGCAAGGTCCTCCAGTACTGCAACGATCTCTTCTCCGACTACTCGACGTGCCTTATACTCGGCTTCACCGTCGAGCGATACGCCGCAGCCTACCTTCCGATGGCCTTCAAGCGCACGTGCACCAACCGCAGGGCTCGAGTCGTCTGCGCCGCAACCTTCGTCTTCATCTCCCTCTGCATCGCACCCTACCACGCTCTCTTCATGGGTCGACACATCGACTACAACGTCTGCATTGTTCTACTCAAGCACGAAGAAGAGTTTGTCGTTCTCTACATCGTCGAGGTCGTGCTCTTTAGAATCGTTCCCGTACTTGCAATCGCTGTCCTCAATGTCTTTATCATCGCAAAGGTATCACGTATCACGAGGCAGAGGACACGCATCGCTTCGAACGAATGGAAGGGCGCGAAAGGTTCTGAACAGGACCCCATGCGGTTGAGTGGACGCAGGCGTGGTGGTGCTCGGACCTGTTGCAAAGGGAGTAAAGGAGATGGGATCGTTGTTGAGGATGTGATTCAGTCGAAGGAACTCGAGCGGAAGGATGAGGGTCTGCGTGATTCCGCGAAACAGGGACATATTGAAATCTGTTCTATGGAGGGAATCAAACTTATTCAACCATCGCATCTTGAATTAGAACTACCCGAACAAATGGTATCGATTCAACAAGATATAGAAGTTCCTTCCGGAACAGAACATCTCGATATTCAAAACAGTGAACTTCCTGAGCAGTCAGTAAAATCTGAAACCAACGAGCCGAAACATTTGACCCAATCAGAGCGAATACCATCGCCTCATCCGGTTGACTGCAACTTTGATGAACTGGAACAGTTAGTGTGCGAAAATGCATTTGAATCCATTATTCACCCGAACTCTGAACTCCCCGAGGACTGTCGATTTAGCCAAATAGACGGGGTTGAACCAGACTTTCCGGAACGTCATGATTCTGCCACGGCAAATCAAATCGAGAAAAGCTGTCCAAAAAGAACTAATTCACTCATCCAACCAGACACTGAATTCACTGAAGCAGAACGCATTGCATCAGAGTTCGCTCAACCGACAAAACTAGGCAATGAACCAATTCATGTAGAACGACTTGAACCCGCCGAACCGCAGACGTTGAAACCGGAAGTCAACTCAACGAACGGCAACTGCGACTGCGCAAACACACGTCACGTGACCACAACCAGCTCAACCCGAGGAAAGATCAAAGGAAAGAAGGACGCGAAAAGCGGCGGAAGAAATGGCAGCGAAATGAACGAGATAGTTACGGAGCAAAGGAAGAACGGGCGAACATCGGACGGAAAGCGAGACAGACGGAAGGAGAGCGGTGGCGGCGGTGGTGGTGTCCGGCGAGACGGCTGTGGCAGTGGCCATCAGCGTGATGACCGCAGTCTACAGATGACCGTTACACTCATACTCGTCTCGACCATACACGTCATCGTCTTCCTTCCTGTCCTCGTTCACTTCATCGTCTGGAAGCTGGAGCGGTCGAAGGTCATCGTCGTGTCGCCGGCTGCCATGCAGATAGCGCAGAACCACACTCGTGTCCTCTACATCGCGGGATTCGCCGTCAATTTCTTCCTGTACACGGTCAGCGGACGGATGTTCCGGGAGCAGCTACGAGACGTTTTATGGCGGAGACGGTCGTCCGCCAGAAGCGGAAACTGAACCAGGTCTACTTCCGGTTGAGGAGGACGAGGAGGGGGAGGAGGGGCAGACAGGAAGTGACCAGTCGCTGTACGTTGGCGCATGCGTGCAGTGCAGATAGGTTCGAAGCGTTGACATCACGTGCGCTTTTTATGGGCACCCGACGAGCATTCTATTTTATCTGTTTACAACTGTTACTGCAGCCGACGGGAGGAGAATCGAGTTTAAGATTAGCGTTGAAAGGAAGGAGGTTTCTTTGGCGAGATTGCAACAATGATAGAGCTGATCTTGGACTGGAGTTAATTAAAACAGTTTCTTTGATAACAGACGATGTTTTCACAGCTCTTTCTAACATTATAGGGACGGCGACTGTGGAGTTGTTTTTCCATTTAGGCTACACGCAATTTCAACGAAACGAGATAAAGAGAGAAAGAGAGACAGAGACTTTGAAGCCAATGAGACGGAAATAAATCTTCTGCTTTCCATTGAAATCGTTGAAATATTAACAACAGAGACTATTATTAGTATTGTTCTTTAATTATAATTTTGTCGTCGCTGCAGCTGTTGTCTTTGATGTCGTTTCAAGTTGGACGTGCTTTCGTGAGACTCATCCATGCAACTAGAGTTCTCATTTTTTTCATAATACTAATTGGTTTTTGCTAAAAATACACTCTTGCGTTTTGTGCTCTCGCTTTTGATCTAAGAATAGGCAAACGCGGCCAAAATAAGCAAACTGTTAATCATGTTGTCTATCTATCCGTTATTATTATTACAATTCATGCCAAAAATTCAGTGTTATAACTACTTTTGCAAAAGACCTTCGGAGTTTGTAAACAACATTTAGAGTGGTTTTATCGTTGTTGTCGTCGCTTTAGTCATCAGCATCGTCATCATCATTATCATTATCATAATTATTGTATACAATGGAATAGTTTGTTATTAAACTTGAGGCATTATCGCTAATTTATTTAGGTTTCAATATTCGTACCATTTCCTTACTGCTATACGAGTAGGGCCTACTACTGCCACTAATGCTACTGCTACTACTGCCGCTGCTGATGCTACTGCTGCTGTTGCAACTGCTACTGCTGCTGCAACTACTACAACTAATAATAAAAATAGCAACGCTCCCCTATACTTTTGCAATCTCGAGGGATCATGTATACCTCGAGGGAAAAAAGTAATAGTAATATAACAGCAAAATCAACAATAATAATGGTGATGATGGAACCATTGCATCTTCTGCTTCTTCCTACACTTCAGCTGCTGTAACGTCCTTGAAAACATCTAACGGATTATGAAATAAATTGCTTCGTTATGGCTTCGGTCGTCATTTCTTGGCGAGCGGCCTACACCGCAATCATAGAATTACAGCTTTTAGATCCCCTTCCAATGCCATTTTCAGGCATTAGAACAAGAGATAAACAGACAGACATAGAGAGCGAGAGAGAGACAGACAGACAGACAGACAGGCAGACAGAAGGAAACAGAGGCAGAGACAGAGAGACAGAGACAGAGACAGACAGACGAAGAGACAGAGAGAGACAGAGACAGAGACATAGAGAGACAGGAACAGAGAGAACACTTAAAATGAGTTCCAGTTTCCAATTAAATGTAGTTATTATGATTATAAAAATTCGAATCAGCTACCGAAAACAAATTTTGAAAATTTTCGAATAAACTTATTGACGATTTGAAAACATACATACATACATGCATGCATGCATACATACATACATATACATACATACATACATACATACATACATACATACATACATACATACACACACATACATTACATACATTACATACATACATACATACATACATACATACATACATACATACATACATACATACATACATACATACATACATACACACACACACACATACACACACACACATACATACATACATACATACATACATACATACATACATACATACATACATACATACATACATACATACATACATACATACATACATACATACATACATACATACATACATACATACATACATACATACATGCATACATACATACACACACACACACATACACACACACACATACATACATACATACATACATACATACATACATACATACATACATACATACATACATACATACATACATACATTGGACCATACGTATAATTCCCTATATACACAATAAGCTTAGATCTGATCGTGGCCATCACATCACTTGCATTCGGTGCTGATCAATAAACTGCAGGACAACTTAAAGCAGCTTAGCTCCAGCAGCTGTTGTTCTTCCGACTTTTAATCCATTCTCATCACTGTAACGGAAGTAGAAACATCGATTTGATCTAATGGGTTTCATCATCAGAATAATTCCATCTCTGTGGCGGAAGTACAGGTGTTGATGTCATCTAATGCATGCCATGCATAATTTAAAGCATGAATACCACTATCTAATGAATTGGATACCACCATCTAAATGATTGGATAGCATCCAGGAGCGGATACAGAAATTTTCCAGGGGGGGCAAATACATGATACATGGGCATTTATAAATGGGGAAGCCTTGGGTCCGGAAAAAGTTGCTGATCCTGGGCAGAAAAAATCTGACGACCTTTTTTTAGTCATCCGATTGTCGAAAAGTCAGAAAACATACCAATTTCCCATCATAAAAATCCGACGATTTTTTTAGTCGTCCGGCCAATAAGTCTAAAACACCCTAAGAAGCTTATGCCATTTTTTTCGAACCGAATGGGAGGTCACGATACATGGGCATTTCTAAATGGGGAAGCCATGGCCGGATTGGTCCCTCCTGAATCCGCCTTTGATAGCATCATAATAATGGATTAGTTACCATCATCTAATGGATTGGATGCCATCATCTAATGGATTGGATGCCATCATCTAATGGATTAGTTACCATCATCTAATGGATTGGAATCATTGGATGCTATCATCGAATGGATTGGATGCCATCATCTAATGGATTGGATGCTATCATCTAATGGATTGAAATCATTGGATGCTATCATCGAATGGATTGGATGCCATCATCTAATGGATTGGATGCCATCATCTAATGGATTGGATACCATCATCTAATGGATTGGAATCATTGGATGCTATCATCGAATGGATTGGATGCCATCATCTAATGGATTGGATGCTATCATCTAATGGATTGGAATCATTGGATGCTATCATCGAATGGATTGGATGCCATCATCTAATGGATTGGATGCCATCATTTAATGGATTGGATACCATCATCTAATGGATTGGAATCATTGGATGCTATCATCGAATGGATTGGATGCCATCATCTAATGGATTGGATGCTATCATCTAATGGATTGGAATCATTGGATGCTATCATCGAATGGATTGGGTGCCATCATCTAATGGATTGGATGCCATCATCTAATGGATTGGAATCATTGGATGCTATCATCGAATGGATTGGATGCCATCATCTAATGGATTGGATGCTATCATCTAATGGATTGGAATCATTGGATGGCTATCATCGAATGGATTGGATGCCATCATCTAATGGATTGGATGCCATCATCTAATGGATTGGATGCTATCATCTAATGGATTGGAATCATTGGATGCCATCATCGAATGGATTGGATGCTATCATCTAATGGATTGGATGCCATCATCTAATGGATTGGATGCCATCATCTAATGGATTGGATGCCATCATCGAATGGATTGGATGCCATCATCTAATGGATTGGAATCATTGGATGCCATCATCGAATGGATTGGATGCTATCATCTAATGGATTGGATGCTATCATCTAATGGATTGGAATCATTGGATGCCATCATCGAATGGATTGGATGCTATCATCTAATGGATTGGATGCCATCATCTAATGGATTGGATGCCATCATCTATTGGATTGGATGCCATCATCGAATGGATTGGATGCCATCATCTAATGGATTGGAATCATTGGATGCCATCATCGAATGGATTGGATGCCATCATCTAATGGATTGGATGCCATCATCTAATGGATTGGATGCCATCATCTAATGGATTGGATGCCATCATCGAATGGATTGGATGCCATCATCTAATGGATTGGATGCCATCATCTAATGGATTGGATGCCATCATCTAATGGATTGGATGCCATCATCTAATGGATTGGATGCCATCATCTAATGGATTGGAATCATTGGATGCTATCATCGAATGGATTGGATGCCATCATCTAATGGATTGGATGCTATCATCTAATGGATTGGATGCCATCATCGAATGGATTGGATGCCATCATCTAATGGATTGGATACCATCATCTAATGCAGTGCTATCCAATCTTTTTGACGCTACTGTCGGCATAACCAGTATTTCTTGAAGCTCAAGACCGCAACGGTAAACTGAAAAGCAGCGGTTAAATTTATTGATAAGCATTAACTCCGAATTGATTCAGAATTTTTAACTCCACTGAAATTCATAATTGAATGATTATAAAGTATGATGACTAATGTACATAAACAAGAATGTTTGGCATAGTTAATGATTGTTCAGAACCACAAAATATAAAATGTCGTTTGTCCTTTCTTGCACTCAGTTCGTCTTTCAGTCTTAATTCTGCCAGTCATAGTTCGGTCAACTCAGTTCTTTAGTTCGACCCCCCAGCCACAATCTGGCTCGCCTTGACTTGCCAGTTCTTCTTCAAACGGTCTTGATATGGCGCTATGGTCCAACCACAAAACGGCTCTGTCAGTATGTTTCGTCCAGGCTCAAATTTGGCCGACTTGACCATGGCAGTAAATATTTCTTTTGAAATGGATTTCCATTCTCCTTCCTGACACCAACCCAACAGTATTACAGTAAATAAAAAGGGAATAATGTAACACAGAGAATTAAGTACGTAAAACATGTGTTACTACAAACAATTGTTTTGTTTTTTCTTATTTAAGTGAATAAATAACCTTTTAAAAACTTTTTCCTAAGCCAATGGGGGTGGAGTTTAACCCCGAAACCCTCCCTTGTCTACACCACTGCAACCAATCCAATGCAACACTTGTGGCGTAGTCACCGACAAGTGTGGATTGCGGGCTAACAACGCATTAGAAACCGAGTTGCTCTCATCATCTCCCCGATTGTGACCTCTGAGTGCATGTTGACCTCTAAGTGCCTGTTGACCACTAAGTGCCTGTTGACCGATGAGTGCCTGTTGACCTATGAGTGACTGTTGACCTATGAGTGCCTGTTGACCTATGAGTGCCTGTTGACCTATGAGTGCCTGTTGACCTATGAGTGCCTGTTGACCTATGAGTGCCTGTTGACCTCTGAGTGCCTGTTGACGGTCAATTGTCCACAGCTGACCATTTGAATCAGCTTTACAGATCACGACTGACCTTAAATCAGTTGCGTTGGACACTCGACTAATGAAGCGAAATCTCTCATTTCAGTGCAACGCCATTTTTTCAATTTAATGAACCGGAATCAAAATATATGAAATCGGCGGATCTGTACCAGTCCGGGCATTCGAGAATTGCGAATCCGTCGGCTTTCGAAGGATCTGAACTGGCCTTTCGCTATACATCATCTCTAATAGTTCAGAATAGGCTACAATGCTACATTAAATACAATTGAGTAGGAGTCGACTGCATTCGATATTATCGCCCTTCTCGCAAAGCTTAGAAGTGCACACGCCTCGACGGCGCAAATGCAATTATATTGCAGAGCAATTCCGAGTAAGACTTGTTCAAGGTCCCTATGCACAGTATAACTGCCTCGAACAAGGATCAAATCCGTCCTCACGACGTTACAGACCGACAGCTCTAAACAATCGACCGTCTTGCCTCACTGAAAAACACAATGCGCTATTATAGTCAATTCCACAAACTGTTGAAGACTGGTTTTTTCGCTTGATCTCGGCCGGGAGCGTCTCTGAGTAGGTAGCCTACTTTGAAGGGGCGCTATATAAATTTTGATTGGTTGATTGATTGATAGTAGCCTTTCGAGGAAAGAAAAAAATTCAAGATCCTAATGATGTTGGCTATCATTAAGGGAACAATCCACAAAATCAAGCTTAAAAATTAAAAATGTTTAATAATGCCGTGTTGCACAATCTCTAACGCTATTATAATCATTATCCTCTATTGTTATGCACACTGTTGTACAGTATTAATCACGCTTTGGTTTGTTGTTAGTACGCCTAGGTTCTTATGGTCTCATGGAAAACGCTGATAATTACCGTAATTTCATTACAAAATTAAAAACATCAATAGCTTAAATGAACCTAATTATGCGAAGTCTACAACTGTTTTTTCTGATTTTTGTCCGTAAGAATTCAGCAACCTCGCTGCGTTTATCGGCAAAGGTGACAGCTACGCCTATGTGTATGTGTATACATGTATAGCCTACACTGTGTGTACTTCCGTTGCAGAGTGTGGTGTCAATTAGACGCGACCGACGTTGAAGCTCATTGATCATTGTGCGCTTAAATTCTTTATGTGACCAATCATCGTCGGTAATTACTGCGTCATACGTTTCCTCTGTATGTACCTTAATCCATCTTCTAGCCGATCTAGCGCTATTTCTTTAATACGTTGGTCGACGAGTTAGAGCGCTGAGCATATAATAATGTATTACGCGGCGAGTACACCGCATACGTGCTTAACTCCGTCACTGCTTGCTCTCTGCCAGTGCCAGTCCAAAGCCTGGATAAAGGAGGAGGGCGACAATAATCATCTTGGCAATCAGTGTCGTTGAACAGCAACAAGCATCCTGCGTGCTCTAACTTTTATTCTATTGCCTACAATCCATACGTTACCGTCAACCGATTCTGTTTTGAATTAGCGCCATTTTGATTGAGCTGTTTCTCTCGACTTCGATTTTGAGGCGATGTGGACATTTTCGAGATTACAATATGCAGGTTATATATGAAGTCTCACGCTGCATCATGCACTGGGAGCGCCTCTGATTAGAATTGCACTGCAAGAAGCGCTATGTAAATAATAACCATACTATACAATACAACGTGGTCTGCAGGTTTTTTAAACGTGCAGTTGCACACAAAATGTGCAGTTCTGAATAGATTTGTGCAGTTGTAGAAGCACTTCTGTATAGTTAAAACTAGCAAAAATGGTCATTGTCCTCCGATTGGAAGTAATTTACCGGGGAGGATGGGAAGGAAAAGAAGGAGTTGTACAGTTCTAAAAATTCCTTGAAAACAGCCTTGGTGGTCTGCGTTTAAGAACATCGTACATCTTCTTCACGCACAATTGCCCTGCACAATAAATGTTCTGTCTTACGGTCAGGGCCGTAAATCACGGGGAGGGAAAGGAGGGAATTCCCCTCCCACTTTTCGCCTCGGGGAGGGAACGTGAAGGAATTCCCCTCCCACAATTTTTCTCAGCTGCGTCACAAATGTTAGAGTCAGTAGCCTAGGCTGTGAGCGATTGCACGTTGCTTGAAACGTGGATATAAGATTTGGTAGTTACGGTAGGCTATCCCCTGGAGCGTAGGCTATATTTTTAAAATCAGGATGGCAACACTATGTAAGCCTACAGTTGTATTACGTGCTGTTTGTATTATAGTTGTTGAATTGTTTTGAGCATATTACGTTTGAGAGGCCATTGAATGGACATGTAGCCACTAATTTCCTACACTTGCCTCAGGCCATTTTTTTCTAAACAGGAAAAGCTATAGGCATCATCATCAATTAGCTTGCTACAAGCTGCATGCAGAGCAGTAAGACCATTGCGTATACATATGTAGGTCATTCCCTGGACATGGGATCCAAGAATGGATATATTCTTACGAAGCCACATGCATAAGGCTGAACAAACGGCGAAGCAAAGGCATTTTTGGTTCTACTTTACGAGAAGAATAATATTCTGCGTGCTATGACAGTACGTGTGGTACGTGTGATACGTGTGGTACGTGTCATACGTGTGGTACGTGTAGTACGGACATAGTAAGTGTGGTACGTGATACAATCGCCGATTTATATTATAACGTCACATTTAGTTTAATAACTTGTAACGATTATTGCCATTATAATTAGCCTGCTACAGTGCTACTATTATTGTTGTCATCAATAGTGCCAGCAGAAACAGCAATATATAATAATAATAGTAGTAGTAGTAGTGCTAGTAGTAGTAGTAGTAGTAGTAGTAGTAGTAGTAGTAGTAGTAGTAGTAGTAGTAGTAGTAGTAGTAGTAGTAGTAGTAGTAGTAGTAGTAGTAGTAGTAGTAGTAGTAGTAGTAGTAGTAGTAGTAGTAGTAGTAGTAGTAGTAGTAGTAGTAGTAGTAGTAGTAGTAGTAGTAGTAGTAGTAGTAGTAGTAGTAGTTATAGTAGTAGTGGTAGTTGTGCCAGTGGTAGCAGCAGCAGTAGTATTATATTAGTAGTATTGCATGAATTGAAATTGGTAGTATAGTAATAGCGATAGTAACGGTATCATTACTTCGCATTTATTAAGTCCCACAATACAAAGACTGCGGGACTCGAACCCGAACTCCCCATTTACGTTAAATGGCGAGCTTATTACCAAACCGTGTCCCACGTAATTTTTCCACACAGGTTATTGTATCAAATAGAGTTCTTCCAATTACAAGTTGCTATTACCCTACGTTTACTACGGTAGTGTAATGTTTGCACTGATATCGTGCGCTATATGATGATTGTCTTTTGCCAGTTTCCCGCCAGCCGATAATATGAGAGCAAGACTAGGGTCGATGCCACTCCTAAACGAGTGAGTGCGATGTCAGGCTTGTTCAACAGGCCCTGGTGCAGCAGCTAAGTTACACTGATGGAGAAGAGTAAAGAAGGGTTTTCAGAGATAAAGTAGCCTAGAAGCAGCAAAGAAAAGAAAAGTGAGAGGAAGATGGAAACAATAAAAAGCAAAAATAAAGAGACAGTTAATCTAAATAAAAGAAGATGAGGCAAAGAAGATACTTTTGTATCCCAATTAAAATTGGATCATGATAGTCAAAGCCCCAACCCCCAGTTATTTTTCCACAATTCTCGCACTGGAAATAAGAGAGGCCTAACTATGACTGCTTAGCCGAAGAATATGAAGATTTAGCAGAGAAGAACGAGGAAGTAGAGGAGAAGGATGAAAAAGTGGATAAGTAGGTGGAGTAGGAAGAGGAGGAGGAGGAGGAGAAGGTGGAGGAGGGAAGATGTGAAAATAGAAAGTTTGCTCTGCAGTTAATCCATCCATCCACGATCCTCCGTTTCCGGTTTATTTGTTCTGGAACCCGGCTTCATCGTAAGACGCCTGTTGCGATTCGTCGACGTGCTCCGGAATCAGCCAATCATCGACGAGCAGTTGGTGGGTGACCACGCCCCTTACTTCCGTTTCAGCCAATCGGATGAGACGTCCCTGATGACTCAGCTGTGTCTGGGGCACAAAGATGGTGAAGTCCAGCACTTCGCCATCATCGGACTGCTCCACCTCGCCATCCTGACCCTCGAAGAACCCATCCTGCAGCAATAATCAAGTCAACATTCTGTTACTCTATTGGGAAACAATATCCCCCCAACAAAAAAGCCCCGGTCACCATGGGCGCCCGCAGAAACTTTTGCAGTCGGGGGAAGGGGGATCAAAACATAATGGTGACGGTTATATTTTTAGCAAGAGCTCCTGGAAAATACAAAGCAGGAAATTAAGAACTTGAGTATTTTCGTCGATGCTTCTAAATGTAAATTTCTCAGTTTCATTTTGGTTATCATTGGTAACATTAGTACCCAGAAATCAGTTTAAAATGATGGGTGTCGATTTTCCAGATGGGGGAGGGAAGTTTCCCTCTTACCCATACGTGCGGACGCCCATGCATGCCGGTCACACATTTCCAAAATGTACACGGAAGCTGCATGTGGGTCTTTGGGCCAATCAAAAGTCAGAATACATACTTGACTGCGAGAGCCCCTGTGAGAATTGTCGTTACTAATCGTTAACAAACAGTCGTTTTCAAACAATCAACACTGTCTTATGATGGAAACTTCCCACTTTTATGAACAATAACATTTTTCCTCGCAATAATTATACCTGCAGTGGCGGCGCCAGGATTTGAGTTTTAGGGGGCTGAACTCGCGGAGGAAATTTTCCATTTTCATTCGCCAAAATTTCTGACGACCTGCTTTATAGTCAGGCCCGGATTAACCACGGTGCTGATTGTGCTGCAGCACAGGGCCCCGCGTTTCGGTGGGGCCCCCAAATTGTAAAAGTAAAAATAAATAAAGTGAAGATTCAGGAAAGAAACAGTGCAAATTGCAATGCATTATGCATAGCAAATTAGCAATCATAGCTCTGACTAAATATAGGGCCTATAACCAAATAGGCCTAATGCTATAGCAGGCCTATAGGCCTATGATGACGTCAGTTTGATGTATCCCTCTCAAACTGTACGAGCCACTGATAACTTTTGTGGAGAAAATGCGAGGGACTTTCGATTATATAGAGAAAGAAGATCCAGGGTTACTTGGATAATCACCAATATAAGGAAGCCGAAACATGGACGGTGGGCGGAGTTTATCAGGGGCTAAGGGGGAGGGGGCTAAACCCCTAAGAAGGTCCAGAGTCATATTTTTGCCATGAAAATGGTATCTTTTCCCGGGCTTAGTCCCTCCCCCAGAAGGCCCTGACCCAGACTCGAAAATATATGCGGGAATGTTTTCCCCGAACCAAAACTTCAACCTCATGACTAAAAAACGTCACTTTTTGGCGGAGAAAATAGTATGGTTTTATGAGATTTCGACTTCATGACTAAAAAGGACATAAAATTTTTGGGCGGAGAAAATAGCATGGTTTTATGAGATTTCGATCTGATGACTAAAAATTGGTTATAAACTTTTTTGTGCAGAGGATAACAAAAAATTCGGCGCCGCTCGCTTTGGACTACGTTTCCACCCCAACCTAAGCCCAAGTTTTTACACCCCCCCCCCCCCCAACGGAAACCGTCCATGATGTCAGTGCGTGAGTCGTGAGCTCGTGACAATTTTCCTATCTTCTTCTTATGTGCTGTAGACCCCTAAAGTATAACAAATTATGTTTCGGGTTATTGTATGTCTGCCTGGCTTCTTAAAATTGTATGGGGCCCCGCCAATCGATCAGCACAGGGCCCCAAAACTGTAGATCCGGGTCTGTTTATAGTCATTTGGCCATTTTTAGGGGAGGAGGCCAATCATGGAAATAAAATTATTTCGTTTTTACATGGGAAAAAGGATGGTCTTTGGGGGGTTTAGCCCCCTAGCCCTCTGGCGCCACTACTGTATACCTGCAGCGATTCGAAACTGGTTTATTAGTAATTCAGTGATTTCCGGGTCGAGTTTCATGCCATCATAAACAATCCCAATCACAACCGCGTAACAATGTCTGTCCAGCCAGAAACTTCGGTAAGAAAGAAGGGAAATTTATCGTTTTAGCGCCTTTTTATTATTAGTATCGATCGATGGATGAATGAAAACGAAATGGTGGATAGATGGCTGGATGAATGAATGGGTGGATGGATGGATAAATAGATGGAAGGAGAGATGAGCGGGTGAACGAATGAATGAGGAAATAGACGAATGAATAGATGAGCGAACGAACGAAAAGACACATAATTGAGCTTTCAGAAGTAAAAAATATGTGGCTGTCATCGCGCTGTCTATCGTAACAATCAGCTGCGCTTCTCTTTTCAGCAGCAGAGCCGCAAGACAAAGAAAAAACCTCAACAATTGATTTACGAAACCATTCTAGTCTCCAGACCCACTAATTAATCCGAAGAGACGTCAAGACAATCTCTCTCGAAGACAATGCGGTTCAAGACAAACGAGACTTGAGTTCCGTTCC
The DNA here is from genome assembly GCA_945859605.1 of Lumbricus rubellus. Taxonomy (NCBI): domain Eukaryota; kingdom Metazoa; phylum Annelida; class Clitellata; order Crassiclitellata; family Lumbricidae; genus Lumbricus; species Lumbricus rubellus. The sequence continues at coordinate 7,812,454 of OX243811.1, read as the reverse complement.
AAACAACATCGTGGCACGGACAGAAATAATTATCAAATTCCACAGTCACGTATAGGCCTAATTGTCCCACGGTTCATTGTTCGTAGGCCTACACATCGATCGTGAGCTCAATATATATTTAATAATAAAAGATTCTAGCTCGAAAAGCCACCATTGTGCTGTGTGCGTAGAGTTTTTGATGAGATTCTATTGCATCCAAATCTCGTTTTAAAGCTGTCAAGGAGCTCGATCATTATTATTATTATTATTACAGCGAGGTCGCATGATGACTATAATATTTATTTCGTTTTCTATGATCGAACTGAATTTGAAATAGGCCTAATTATATTTTTCTGAGCGTGTAATAACGGCGTTCGTTTTATCACGGGTCACTGATGTTACGTGATGTAGGATTAAATTCAATTCAAACGAAATTCAATTATTTTCAACATTTCCTTCAAACCTCACAATTCACAAACTCAAAATGTGTCTCGAACACATACTCCATGAACATTCACGTAGGCTATACTCAATATACACAACAAGAGTGCAGTATTAACACAAATTAAGAATAAGCAAAAACATCAAGGTATCTGGCTACCGTACGCTCCAAATGTCTTTTATGTAAAATTTTACGTCATATCTTCTTCACTGCGAACCAAGAAGAATGTAGGGTTTGGAACCATAGGCGCACTTCCCCTATGTATTTTTGGAGGTGTGCAGTGGTGACAAGTCATTTTACAAGCCCATTCACTCTTGACTCCCCTTCTGACCTGCATTAGGAATTTTTATAGCTCCCATTGGAATATTTATATTTCTTTACATTCAGTTTCTTCGACCCATACTGAATAACTCCGCATGCATGATCCCAACGCGACCTCCTGAAATTGTTTTTTCTGGCGCCACTACTGCAATAGGAGGAGCAGAAGGAAGAGGAGCAGGAGGAGGAGGAGGAGCAGTAGGAAGATGAGAAGGAGGAGGAAGTGGAGGAGAAAGACGAGAAGAAGGAGGAAGAGCAGCAGGGGAGGAGAAGGAGGAGGAGAAGGAGGAGGAGGAGGAGCAAGACAAAATGGTCACGATTAAGTCCTTCAGCAAGAGCTTGAAAAATGCAAAGCACGAAATTAAAAATAAGGCCCTTATATATACTACATATAATTATATATATATATATATATATATATATATATATAAACTACATATAATTATATATATGTGTGTTATTTTTACGGAGGTCTTTGTATGCAAATGTAGCCTATCAGTGTCATTTTGCATCATTAGTATCATTAGTGCTTTCGAGTAACTAGATCTGCTAAAACCACAAAAGAGTATAGTCAAATTATACGTGTCAATTTTTCGAGAGGCAAGTGCCCTCTTTTCTTTATATATTCGGACAACGAAATACGTTATAACGAAAGTTGGAGTGTCATTCATTCTATGAAGTGTTTGCATGCATGCATGCTAACACCAGGTCTTCGAACTCTCTCAATATTCTGCTCGAGTTCTTTTTTGCTGTGATTGAACGGTCGCAGAGGAACTGGTAAACGCTCAGGGACATTACAGTGCGACTGCGACTCAAGTGGCGAGTGAAAAAATATATAAAATGCATGCAAGAGAGTGCGGCTGCGTCGATTCATCAAGTACTTTTATTCATCTATAATTTATGTGACAGCCTGATGGTGCACTTAATATATAGGTTCTCTGATACTATGTATGGTTTCAGTTTTGTGTCCGTGTGTTCGTGTTGTTTTTTTACACATGGGTGTGTCCAGTATCCAAATATTTATGTATATACATGCAGTCTTATATAGACTACATATAGGCCTAGATGTATGTAGTTTAGTGTAGTAGTCTAGTGCATGTAGTCTTATATAGACTACATGTACATGTAAATATGTGGATGATCTTGTGCTGGCGGCCGATGCAGTGGAGAGGATGCAAACAAACACAGTTTACGGGGTGGTAGATGGCAGCGAAGAGCAAGGGCCTTGAAAGTAAACATAAACAAAACAGAGACCATGGTATGCTCAAAGACAGCGAAGACCTTGGAGATAAAGAGCACCACAGGAGAACCACTGAAGCAGGTGATGATGATGATGATGATGATGATGATGATGATGATGATGATGATGATGATGATGATGATGATGATGATGATGATGATGATGATGATGATGATGATGATGATGATGATGATGATGATGATGATGATGATGATGATGATGATGATGATGATGATGATGATGATGATGATGATGATGATGATGATGATGATGATGATGATGATGATGATGATGATGATGATGATGATGATGATGATGATGATGATGATGATGATGATGATGATGATGATGATGATGATGATGATGATGATGATAATGATGATGATAATGATGATGAAGAAGAAGAAGAAGAAGAAGAAAGAAGAAGGAGAAGCAGAAATGCACGAGCAGGAGCAAAAAGGGTGAGTAAGAGAAAGAGGAAGTGGAAGAGGAGGAATATGAGGAATGAGATAAAGAGGACGACGACAAAGAAGATGATGAAGAAAAAGGTGAAGAAGAATAAGAAGAGGAGGAGTAGAAGGAAGAGGAGGAGGAAGAAGAATAGACTATGATATAATAGAATAAACTTTACTAATCGACCAGTTGCAAACCGTAGGAACAAAAACAAGACGCACAAGAACAAGAGGCATTGAACAATAAGAATTGTTTCGATGAAGTGCAATGATCAGCTGCAGCCTTGGAATGATTCTTGCCCTGGAACCGCGTGACAGTCTTTGTCAACAGAGGAGACAGAGAAACATATATTGACAATCAGTTCGATTATACGTGAAGTGATTTTCATCGCAACTCGCATCATTCGATGATATCGATTGTTTGTAGAGAGAGATCGATGATTCCGCTTTTAGTTTAATCGAACAGAGCAGATCGATGAGGATCAACGAATGATTGATCGATCGATTGATTCGATCAACTGTCTCCGAAAACAGAATTAATCCTAGGATACGATTTGCTCACTGTCCACACATGCAACTGCAACGTTCCTTTCTTAACATTTACTCAAGGGCTTCCACTTCCATGGGGCGGAGTTTATCAGGGGCTAGGGCTAAGCCTCCCAAGAAGGCCCCGAAAAACATTTCGGGGAAATTGTATATTTTATAATTTTGGCCGGGAAAACATCATCATCATCATCATCATCATCATCATCATCATCATCATCATCATCATCATCATCATCATCGTCATCATCATCATCACATGGTTCGATCGACCGAACAGAGACTCAGCGTTGAAGGATCGATTCCGGTTGTGATGACTGTGGACAGCAAGCAAACGAGTCGTCGTCCTAGGAGTGATTTAGTCTTGCCACGCGCATACACTGCATCAGCATATTGGCGAACGCAGAACGGCCTATGCTATACGCTCAACCAGGTATTGCGGTGGTCGCAGGTTCAAATTGTTTAAGAAATCGAAAGCGCTCTTGTATTGGATAGAAATTCTTCAGTGCTATAGAGTTGTAGACCAGTGGAATGGTTTGGATGACAGCAGCACTGTCTCAGTGGACACAGGTCTAAGAAAAGCTAGGAAAATTCGGCTATTATACGCGTTCTATGTTAATTTGCAGTGATTCTATAACGCATTCCTAGCGTCTTCTGAACCACTAATAGCCGTTGTTGTGTTATGTTATGTTATGTCATGTTATGTCATGTTATGCTATGTTGGAGTTCGGAGTCCGAAGCGTCTTTTACGCCTACATTGCTTTATCCACCCTGGTAATCGCGACATTTCAACAGCGCTGCTAAGACCGACCCTATCCGCAAGGGGCACCGGCTTATTCACTAGCGCGGCGTTGCATCAGAGTGTCTGTTCGGTGACCGGACAAAATAAAACTGTTCATATTTGTTAAGCGTGTCATGACAACCATAGCTCAATCCACACCATTTTCCTTTATACACCATCTCTATGGAATGAATTTCCACCATCGGTTCGCTCTGTCATCCTCTTTGGAAGTCGTTCCATATCTTTCTCTCGCCTCAAATCTGCCTTTTCTCTCTGGGTTACACTGGGAGCGCTTCTGATAGACTCTTGCTTCGAGAAGGGCTTTGTAAATGGTCAGATACAATACAATAAAATACAATACAATAGAGCAAATGGAACTTGGAGGTGCATCTCGGGTTAAGTCCAGGGCTTAAAGTGTGGCAGGACGGTCATGGACGGCGTCCTGGCACTTATTTTCAAATCTCTATGCTGTCTTGCCACTTGTTTAGCCAGCACACCTGAAAATGTAAGGGGCGTCTTGGCACTTCTTTTGGAAAGGTAAGGGGTGTCCTGGCACTTCTTTTTTTTACACGTTTAGCACTGGTTAAGTCTTTCTCGTAAGTAACACAAGGTAGTCTATTATTTTATTGCTTATAATTACTTATTCATTGGCAGCTAGCCTACTATTTAGTAACCGACTATCAATTGATGGCGCTAAGTAATTGTAAGGGATAAGATTTGCTCAAGGTCCCTAGACATTAGACACAGGCGCCGTGCGGTTTATTCTTTACCAGTCCTGGTAATTGTTTGTCACGCCCAACGCTCGACTACGCAAAGGGAAAGGCTGGTTCGAGATGTATTGAAAAGAGTCACGAAATGTGGCAATTAGTTCCAGTATACAAGTTAATGGCCGGGTCAGATAAAAAAAGAAGTAAAATGTCTAGTTTTCTGCCTTCCTGCTTTTCTGCCTACCTGTCTTTCTGCTATGCTGCCTCTATACCTGCCTACTCGACCCAGACGACACCCGCCTTAGTAGCTGTTCCGCCCCTTTGACCCTATGGTAACTCGACCCGGACCACCTTTTGACTACTCTTGCGGACAACCCTTTTGACGCAACGCAGCGCTTGTGAATAACCTTATGCCCCGCGCTTGGCTTTCGAGTAGCGCTTTAGAAAATTGGAGATTACGATTGCTTCCTGTTCTCCTACCCGCCTGCCTGACTGGATGTCTGTTTGTCTGCTTGTCTGTTTGTCTTTTTAACACGCTCACGAATTTCATATTGCAACTGCGGATACATTGGGCAGTAGCCTATAGGACAATAAAATGCATGGCTCTAAGGAAGTTTTCACATCAGATCACGTCAGAAGGTAGATTTAGGTTTAAATAGATCTGATCAAAATAAGACAATATCAGATCAAGATTAGAGCAGATTATACAACATAACATGAGATAACATGACATAACATAACATTACATGACATAACATACATAGCATAACATGACATAACATAACATAACACAACATAGCATAACATGACATAACATAACATAACATGACATGACATGACATAACATGACATAACATAGCATAACATAACATGACATAACATAACATAACATGACATAGCATGACATAACACTGTGACGGTTAATAATGTTCTTACATATGTGTCGAGAAGGAATCCGTTACACCAGACTTCTCTCTTCGTCTTGTTAAACATGACGGTCGTCACCTGTCCGTCGAGTACCCAGTACCAGACTGACGTCACCTCATCCGAGTACGGTGGTCTCTGCTCCTCTGACACGGATGGTACTCTGCAATGATCAGAAATTGTACGGGTCATGTAAAGGAGTATTCGGAAATTGGGGCATAAGAGACTATTGTTAGTACCCAGGAGTGAGAAGTAATATAATTAGGCCCTGTATTATGTCGCTATCTAAATATCTGCATCTAAGTTCACAGTTTTAACTCCGTGGGGTCGCACTCTTCCAGTGCCAGTCCCAAGTCCGGACAAAGGAAGGTGGCGTCGCTAATGTTCTTTGTTATCACACAGTGACGACATAAACTGCAACTCTATACCACTAGGCCTACTGGTACTTAAATTTTTTTATTTTTCTGAGATCGTTATTTTTACTTCTTTCTCTGCATGGGCTGGATGGGCAAATCAGCGTGATACTCTGTTGTCTAAGCTAATTCTGTGATGTCTTTTCTTCTTCCACTATATCGCCCAAGCTGGTGCTCTGCACGGTGCTCTCTGCTGCCTCTTGTGTGCGTAACTGCAATCTCTCTTGTTCTCCTCCCAATCAGCGTCACATTCATCAATTACCCGGTTGGAGTATTTTTCACTTTGTCCAACTCCTTTGTTCTGCGGTTCAAAATGTATCGACCGACCTCATCACATATACATACACATGAGTTTTAAATATAGGCTACCATCTGCTTTTAAGCTTCTTTCCTACTCTACTGTATACATTCCTCGGGAAGATACAATCTACATAATAAATTACATAAACATGAATATTCACTTTTTTAAAGTCGGATCTGAATTTGGAGCGTTCTAAAGTTCTATATATAATTTTATGTACACTTATAAAAGAAGCGCTCTATGTAAACTTCAGCTATGTCTACATTACAGTGAGTGTGTGCATGTATGTAGGCTATACGCGTGTGACATGCATTATGATACGACAGAATATTATATACGGCGTTGAGATAAAAAAAATTGTGTCTGCGGTTTCTTGTCTCGATCTCCACCTCCACTTCATGCTTTCTTTCTTCAGCTATAGCGCTGACATCACTATTCTCCTTGAAGAGATAATATATCATATATACATAATTGTATATATATATATATAGGCCTATATATGAGAAGGACAAGATGATGTACATTGTACACTGTACAAGTGTACATCCTCTTATCCTACGCCTCTTTTCCTTCAATCTGTAGCTGCTCCACTCTTCTCTTTCTATTCTTCTACAGCCGTCTAAAGCTATATATCCTTAGCTATACGTACTAATTGTATCTCCCTCCTCCTTCCTTATCTAATTCCCTCCCTCTATCTATCTCTTTATTTATTTCTCTCTCTATCTGTCTATCTGTCTCTGCCTGTCTCTATCTATGTATTTGTCTCTGTTTCTCAGTAACCTTCTGTCTGTCTGCCTGTCTGTCTGTCTGTCTCCATCCCATCTCTATCTCCCCTTCTCTCTTTCTCTCTTTCTGTTTTTCTCCAGTTGTCTGTCTCCCTGTCTGACTATTCGTCTGTCTCTCTGTATATCTGTCTGTCTATTTCTCTCTCTCTGCTCCAACATGTGCTTTCCAGTGTCTATACCAACGAGCGAATCCATTTTTCTCTCCTCCAAACGAACATGTATAAAAAGATTCGAAGAAACTTCTTCGATTTTCACGTCGCACAAGAAACACGAAAGACCGGGGTCGTTGCTAGGCAGCGTGTCCCTCGTGCGGAACGGGGATTGATTGTCGGCGGCGGCGCAGAGGCCGAGAGCAGAGCAATGTGTCGATTCCGCAATTTCCGATCATTATCCGGCGCTGACAGGAGCACGGGCGAGTGACCCGGGTGTACGCTGCAGGTGGGCAATCGACGCCCGACTATGTTATTATCTAAGACCGTCCTGCACTTGCATCATCTTATGGCAGATTTCGACATATTTATGCAGTGTCATCATTTTCATCATTTTTATCATCATCATCGTCGTCGTTGTCATCATCGTCGTCGTCGACATCATCATCATCATCATCAACAACAACAACATCATCGTCGTCGTCATCATCAGCAAGCAGCATCAGGGCCCGTGTCTCCTCTCTCTCTCTCTCCCGCTTAAAGGAACTTCGTTTTATTCCTGTTGATAACAATTCTCGTTGACTTGACGCAATGCTCGTGAATAAGCTGGTGCCCTCAGCATAGCGTTTGAATGACGCTTTAGAAACGTAGAGCCTACGATCGTGATTAGGTGTACAACTGTACAAAGTTCACTCGAACATTCCGCTGAATCCTCTCCAAAGTGCATTTAGTCGCCTGGGACCATGTCTGTTGCTTTCTGGGTGCATACCTGCACCCATATATACTATATAGTATATATATAGTATACATATATAATAATATACAACTATACATATATAGTATGCATATATGTATATATATAGTATACAATACAATAATTATTGTTGCATTCTTTGGTTGGCATTCGTCTTTTCGGGCATTGAACCATACTCAAAAAGATTTTCATCTTTCTTCCGATATTGTTATGTCGTCGTTTCGTTTGATTGACAGATGTCATTGGCTTTCTGTCTTCATCTCTTTAATGGCGTCGCATACCTGCTCTACAATCGCTTCTTTTGTAGTCGGTCTGTTTTGGGATTGTGCTGGTTGAACCAGACGGCATTAACAGCCTAAAAGGTGGTTTGGTTTCAGGAAGCAACAGGGAACCAGATACATTGCAAAATCTGTGTCCATTAATTACGACTCGTAGCACAACTAGATTTTATAATTATGTCGTTCAAGTATTTCTTTTAGTCTTGACTGGCTCAGTCTGGCTGGGAGCGCTGCTGAGCCGGTTTCTGAAAAAGGCGCTATGCAAATTCTCAGAATGAATGAATGCGAGACAGAAAGAGATAGACAGACAGACAGACAGACAGACAGACAGACAGACAAACAGACGGGCAGACAGAGCGACTTGCAAACAAAGACCTGAATAGGACTGCATTACAGACATGTGACAAAGAAGGAAACAAAAGATAGAGTCAGTGTGATATCGATGAAAGGGCAGAAACTTATTTGCCAACACGCACACGTTGTAATAATTATAACCTATTGTTTCGGGGAACAAAAGGCTCATGTTTTAGAATTGCTATGGGAATGTGATTTTTGAACTATGCATAAATAGCCGTGTTTGAAGCACTTTTTGGTAGCTATTATGTACAATAATCACTATTATGTGGGGCGCGGTGGTGTAGTGGGTATGTTCGTCGCCTTGCAGCCGGAGGGTTGCAGGTTCGAATCCACCTCAAGTCGCCGCGTAGGGACCTTGGGAAATTCCCTCACTCGCAATTGCTGAGCGCTACGGCGTGAAACTCTGATGCAGTGTCCGCGCTGTAGTCGGGAGCGCTTCTGAGAGCAATGATGGGGTTCCAAAGTAGGCCTATTGTCTTAAAATCCATTTAATTTCTCATTTGTCGCTGCTGTCGCAGATCATGCAAAACTAAATGATCTCGCGCGACTGATGCTGTTATAGCATGCACAACATAATCGTGCTTCAGATGCAGCTGCAAAACTCTGAAAAATCTCGTAATATTTTCTTGCCATGCAGGTAGATAATTGTTATTGCTATACCAGACACTTTAGAAATAATTTTTGAGGTAGCCCTCTGATGGATTAGACCATCATGTCTATATGACATCCATGTATGCCTACTTAAATTCTGTAAAAGTCACAACTTGGGACTATAATTATAGGTTCCTCTTTAAAATGTAGAAGTGTTTATCATAAAACTAAAACCTCAAAACATTAATACCGGTATAGGCATTAAGCATATAGTTGTGTTACAAAGATTAGGCTATTTAATGAGATTTGACTTAATATGTATTATAGTATGTATGTATGTATGAGCACTAAGTCTTGCTCCCCTTCAGATTTTCACTCACAGGTGCTCCCGACAGCAGCCCGGACACTGAATCGGATTTTCACGTGGAAGCTCATGCGTAACTGCGAGTGAAGGACATGCTCAGGGTCCCTATCCGCAGAAACTTGAGGTGGATTCGAACCCACAACCTTCCGGCTCCAAGGCACCGAACATTCCCCTGCACGAACGCGCCCCACAACGCAAGCAAAACCTCATACGATGTTAGACCAACCTGGCCAGAGACTTTGCCGCCTTCTTCTTCGCCTGCGCCGTTGCAAACTTCTTCCCAGCTGTCATTATGACGGACATTTTCCCGGCACCGATGGAGTATACTTTGCAGACTGAAGGTGAAAAACGACCGCCGTAATAATCGTCCTTCAACGAAATACCGTCTATCCACGTCGAGAAAAAGCCGACCCAATCGTCCACTGGTGCAATACACTGGTTCCAAGATTCACCTGCGTCACGGTCGTGCCCACGGTTCCGCTCGATCTGCCACAGCACCTTCCTCTCTTCAATCGTGCTTCGATCGTGCCAGCTTCCCTCAACCGAGAAAATGTGGATTCACGGTGACGACCATAGCGGCGGCTGCTTGCGCAGTTATCGGCAAAATTATTGACGGATGTCCATTAGTTTTTCATCCAAACTTGTTTGCTCACTGTACGCTTAAGACCAACCGCACTAGATATCAATATAATTATATATATACTAATTTTTACATATATTGCATATAATATGTATGGCGGTGAAGCTGCTGTATATATAATTATGTATATACATACATAGTACATACCTATAGAATTATTGAGCGAGTGTATGTATACATAATTATATACACCGGCTTAGCCATATAATTATCATGTCCATAAATATATGTATATAGGCTTATATGATGCATCTACATTCCTACATAATTATATAAAATATTATTATGTATTTTAGTTGCTTTTAGTATGCATAATTGTATATATATATATATATATATATATATATATATATATATACGATACACCTACATTCATGTATATACATGTATTATTATTTTGTTAGTATTCTAATTCCACGTTCCTTGTTGTACATGTATGTAGCGTCACGTATACATTTAGGCCCTATAGGCTACTGGCTGATGGAGGATGACTGTTGTTTTAAATCCCATTCTGGATTCATCTATTGACTGTTGGGGATTACGAACGCCAGGTGGCAGGATGTTTCAGGTTAATGATTCCGAAACAACCGTGAAATCCTTCAACCATAACATCGCCGCTATGAGAGCCGTTGATACATGAGCGCTGTACATTGTAGGCTACAAGCCGTTTCTTTATATTGAATTAGGTTTGATTTGAGTTTATTTACATGTATTAGAATACATAAGACCAACAATTGGTTACAGATACCCTGACCCTGATAATCTGCTTGCCTACTTATCTGCCTGCATGCCTGAATGTCTGACAGGCTGCCTGGTTGTCTGGTTGTCTGTCTGTTTTCCAAACTGCCTGTCTTCCTGTCTGGCCGTCTGCCCTTCCGTCTGTCTATCTGTTTGTCTGCCTGCTTTCCAACCTGCCTGTCTTTCTCTCTGTCCGTCTGTCTGCCTTTTTTTTACTAAGCATGCCCCTCCCCTGTCTTTTGCCTTCTGCATATTTGCGGATTTAAAAGACGTATACTATAGGTTATTCCCTGGAGAGCACGAGTCGATAACACGCCAGTGTACAGTAAACATTGCTGTTATTGCCGGTCGCCGGAGAGTCACACGCAGACCCGTATGGCACTGTAAATTACTTAGGTTCTCACGGCTGTCCTTCCATCGGCCTCTGTGTTTACACGTCCTCCTGTCATATTGCCTGTTCGTCCATCCGTATCTCTGTCTGTCGGCCTGCCCGTCTGTCTGTGTGTATGCCTGTCAACCTGTGTAAGTGCGTATACCTGTAAGAACGTCTGCCCGTCCGTATGTCTGTCCATCTGTCTGTCTGTTCGTATGTCTGTCCATCTGTCTGTCTGTCTGTCTTCCTACAACAGACACCTACAAATTAATCCGATCAGTTTTGAGACCCAGGAGACATCAATTCATTTTCTAAGATAATCACCTTTGGCAAAAATTCCCGTCACCACAACCTTCTCCGTCACTTGCGGACGTCTGTGCGACCTATTGTGACTAACGACACTGCTTGGAGACAGCAGACATTGAGACAAATAGACAGACGCAACATAAAACATACAGGGCATAAAACATACAGGCAGACAGTCAAGAAGGCAGGCAGACAAACACAGGCGAGTAGATAGCGATAGGCAAACAGAGAAACAGAAAGACCGAGTCAAACAGAGGGACAGAGAGAGACAGACAGAAGGACATGCAGATAGACAGAGGCGGTGACTGAAATAGTTTTATGTAACCGGAGCATAGCCAGGGCAGTCGTAATATTGTAATCATAATCATGAATTTATATAACGCCACTTTAAGATAAACTGCTCAGAGGCACTCTAGACCTGACAGCACCGGCTACAATCAAAGACAATGGTTTTCAAACGCTTGCGGAAATGTGGCAAAGAAAAGATTATATGAAGTTCATTACAGAGACTGATAGGTAACTTAAATTACCCCAGAAAATGGACCGACCATAGTGAAGCCAGTTATAAGCTCTGTTTAAGCATGTAAAACTTTATTTGAAAATTCTTGCTTCTGGCCAAGATATAAACCAAACACCGAGGCAGGCCTACATGTACTTTTCTATGTTCCACTCTGTACGGCACTGTGTCGAAGTGCAAGTGACCATTATAATTATAGGGAACAATTTAACCCTTTCCCGGGCCCGGGGAAGTATACTTCCCACACTATGTTGTCGCTTCCTGGGCCATGGGAAGTATACTTCCCAGCGTTTTTTTAGGCTAAAATCTTAATATATAACACATACATAGTATTACATACATACATACACACATATATACATGCATACATACATACATACATACATTTATACATACACATGCATACAGAAAGATACACATATTTATACACATGGAAACACACATATATTCATACATACAGTCATACCTATATACATGTATTATTCACACAAGAACACAAACAGAGTATACAAACATAATATATGATACATACATACATACATGCATTCATACATACATACATACATGCATTCATACATACACATACATACAGAAAGATACGCATATATATACACAAGGAAACACACATACGTTCTTACATATAATATTCCTATACACATATATTATTTGTGCATACTCATACATAGACACATACAATGTATACATACACAATATACAATACATACATACATACATACATGCAAACATACAGATATGCGTGTAAATGTACATGCAGATATACATAAAAAAAAATTTTGCATAATTTTTTTTCAAGTAGAACATCGAAATCTGTGAATTTTTCTATGATTTTTGGTGATTTTGTCTCATGCACATCATGCCCCCATTAAATGGGCCCGGGAAAGGGTTAATAGCATTTTGTGCCTCGAATAATATGTTAATTATCAGCAGGGCCTAAAATCTAGTAGGGTAACGGTCATAACCAGGGCATTTACCCTCGCATGTACTTCTGCAGCGACACCAGACCCGCCAGTGCCACCACTGTAGATAAACGGTTAGACAAACAGATATTATGGGCCTTTTTAACGTGCAGTTGTACACAAAATGTGCAGTTCTAAATGGACTTGCGCAGTTGTAGAAGCACTTTTGTACAGTTAAAACAAGCAAAAAGGTCATTGTCCTCCAACTGGAAATAATTTGCCATGGAGGAAGGGAAGGAAAAGGAGTTGTGCAGTTCTAAAAATTCCTTAAAAACAGCCCTGCCCTGGAGGATAATATAGACAGATAGGTACATGATATATAATAGGTAGATAGATCGACAGATAGGCACACGTATAGGTAAGCTACATAGACAGGTAGGGCCTAGATTCATGTATTGAAGGATATATTCAGATATATATCATGGGTAGAGAGGAGACAGGCGGTGATCAACAGCTACACATGGATGATTCCTAACAGCAGGAGCAGCAGCAGAGTTGTCGATTCGATGGAACAAAGCTGGATCGATGTCCTCCTGTTTCCGGTGGCGGATGTCAATGGACACGCATCGATGAATCGATCAGACGATGCGCAGGTAACCGTCTCGCTTCGATTGATACATCCGGCATCACATGCGCCCGATGAACTCAGCTCTTCTGCAAACAAACAAACATACGCACACGTACATACATACATACATACGTACATACATACATACATACATACGTACATCCGTACATACGTACATACATACGTACATCCGTACATACATACGTACATCCGTACATACGTACATACACACATACATACATACATACGTACATACATACATACATACGTACATCCGTACATACGTACATACGCACATACGTGCATACGTACTTACGTGCATACGTACATACATACATACATACATACATACATACATACATACATACATACATACATACATACATACATACATACATACATACATACATACATACATACATACATACATACATACATACATACATACATACATACATACATACATACATACATACATACATACATACATACATGCATGCATGCATGCATGCATGCATGCATGCATGCATGCATGCATGCATACATACATACAAACATGCATGCATGCATGCATGCATACATGCATACATACATACATACATACATACATACATACATACATACATACATACATACATACATACATACATACATACATACATACATACATACATACATACATGCATGCATGCATGCATGCATGCATGCATGCATGCATGCATGCATGCATACATACATACAAACATGCATGCATGCATGCATGCATACATGCATACATACATACATACATGCATACATACATACGTACATACGTACATACGTACATACGTACATACGTACATACGTACATACGTACATACGTACATACGTACATACGTACATACGTACATACGTACATACGTACATACGTACATACGTACATACGTACATACGTACATACGTACATACGTACATACGTACATACGTACATACGTACATACGTACATGCGTACATACGTACATACGTACATACGTACATACGTACATACGTACATGCGTACATGCGTACATACGTACATACGTACATACGTACATGCGTACATGCGTACATACGTACATACGTACATACGTACATACGTACATGCGTACATGCGTACATACGTACATGCGTACAAACGTACATGCGTACATGCGTACATACGTACATGCGTACATGCGTACATACGTACATACGTACATACGTACATACGTACATGCGTACATACGTACATACGTACATACGTACATACGTACATGCGTACATACGTACATACGTACATACGTACATGCGTACATGCGTACATGCGTACATACGTACATACGTACATGCGTACATACGTACATGCGTACATACGTACATACGTACATACGTACATACGTACATACGTACATACGTACATACGTACATACGTACATACGTACATACGTACATACGTACATACGTACATACGTACATACGTACATACGTACATACGTACATACGTACATACGTACATACGTACATACGTGCATACGTACATACGTACATACGTACATACGTACATACGTACATACGTACATACGTACATACGTACATACGTACATACGTACATACGTACATACGTACATACGTACATACGTACATACGTACGTACATACATACATACATACATACATACATACATACATACATACGTACATACATGCATACATGCATACATGTACGTGCATACGTGCATACATGCATACGTGCATACATGTACGTGCATACGTGCATACGTGCATGCGTGCATGCGTACATACATGCATACATGCATACATGTACGTGCATACGTGCATACATGCATACGTGCATACATGTACGTGCATACGTGCATACATGCATACGTGCATACATGTACGTGCATACGTGCATACGTGCATGCGTGCATGCGTACATACGTACACACACACACACACACACACACACACACACATTATATACATAGCCTACATACCGATTATCGTGTCACAGCACCCGGGCCCGCACTGGCTTTCTGATCCTATGATAACTTGACCCAGACCAGCTGAGACCACCCTTTTGAATCGATGTAGCGCTCGTGAATAAGCTGGTGTTCCGCGCTTGGCTTTCGAGTAGCGCTTTAGAAATTTGGAGATAACGATTACGATTAGGGCCTTAATGCGATCCTGAAATAACTTCCTTGTACTCAATCTTAATTCGAAGCGCTCAATAGACATACTAGCAGTCTCGAGTATGTAGCCTATAGGCTACTGTATGAAGTATCAAAAAATCATAATTTAAATATCGCCCCTTCAGGTAGGCCTACCTACTCATAAGCGCTCAGTAGGTCTAGGCTAATTGCAAAAGAAGACAGTCTGAGAAAACACGAGGACCGGAGGAAGGATCGAGGTGGCGGTGAAAGAGGACGAAAGAACAGTGATTTATTTGGCCGAGGAATATTTTACATGACATTGTATCATGTATCCTATATCATTGTTCACGATAGGCCTAATGGGTTTGACAAGATGGCGCTTAATTCTCCTCTTACGATCGATCTGTGTCAATGCGGTGCTATGGTTACGTCCCAGTGACCTACTTACAGACTAATGAGAATGCTCTTCGAGAGCACGTGATCGTGTAAGTAAGTCAGTGAAGTGATCCAGTGCTCAACGATCACGTCGGTTAATTGCTATGACATTATTTTGTTCACAGCGATATTCAAATAGGCGTAGATGTGCAATGTGTATATTACTATTAGTATTAGGCCTACTGTAACACATAGGCCTAATGGCAGTCGCCGAACGCTCCTTGTACGTGTCTAAATAATATTTGCTGCGACATTAAGTCTGCAGTGTTGTTTTAGTTTTAGGAAAATTCAGTTAATTAAATGCTGAATGCTGGTGTATTTTTTAACTATCCTATGCCTATAATTGCCTATTGATGATAGGCGACGTCACAATACAGGTCTAGTTTACTTAGGCCTACTGATTGGTTTATGTTGCAGATGTAGGCCTAACGGTGCAGAATGGAGGAAATAGCCTAGAGAGTGAGAAGAGTATTTGACATCAGCACCAAAATGAACTTTGACACGTCCGAGCCTACATCTGATCTAATTATGTTGACTTATATAGCGCTGCCATATTACTGTTCAGGATTCGATAGTTGCTGAATCGTAAGGTCTATGTTTATTCATTGGCATACACCAGAATGGGCTAGTAAAGTGGCATTGATTGAAAACAGTTTCTCTCCCTGAAAAACTCCAATTAGCTATAATTATTTCTTTCTAAATTGTTACATTTTTGAATAACATTAGTCTTAAAGCCCGCATTGAATGCCTAAATTAGCGCTACATAATTAAAGGACGTACACTAACATAAAATATTCAATGTGGGAAATGTGCAACCAGTGATGCCACAGCTGGGTTTTTTTCACTAGATCTGGTTTTTTTGTCTTCGTCTGGGTTTCTGGTTTTTTTGGTGAAAATCTGGGGTTTTTTCGATGAGTTGAAAATTTAAATTTTTTTGGGACTTTTTCGGTCGGATTTGGACTTTTTTCGGCTGGACGACTAAAAAAAAAAAGGTCATCAACTTTTTGCCGGCGAAAATAGAAAATATTCTTGACTTTTTCGGCTAGACGACTAAAAAAAAAAAAAAAAAAAAAAAAAAAAGGTCATCAACTTTTTTGCCGGCGAAAATAGAAAATTTTCTTGACTTTTTCGGCCGGACGGCTGAAAAATTTAAAATTTTCTTGAGTTTTCGGCCGGACGACGGTCTGGGTTTTTCTGGGGTTTTTTTCCAAGCAATTCTGGGCTTTTTTCTAAAACCTCAGTGGCAACACTGTGTGCAACTTCCGTTTCCTTCTTCGCTCTTTCGTTGCAGCGTGGCTGAGATTTTGCGATAATGATTTCTAAAAGCTGCTTAAATGCTAATATTCAGATAAATTTTAAAATTATATTTCATATTTTGAAATTTAGTTATGCGGGGTCTAATAGTGATTACAAAATACGTTGCCAAATTTGGCTTAAACTAAACCAAAATAATTTCATTTTTCAGAAGGTCGTCAGTGTTTGTTGGAAACGCACGGCGACTATTTATTTATTTTTATTGTTTAGCGTTAGAATATAAAATCTTATGTTCAGGTTGTCGTCTGATGATGAAAAATTTAAGTGAATAACAATGATCATGAAACTCTAATTTTTTTCTGAAGACGACAACATGGGACTATAACGCTAACACAGACTACAAATGTTTGCTTTCACCATGCCATATATTATGTGTCACCTAGCCAACTCAAGTAGAGTTAAGATATAGACGTCGTACGATGCCCGGGGAATAGTCCGACGGCGAGGGAGAGGGCTTACCACTCGCCTCGAAATAGATGTATGCTAACAGCTCTGCTTGCCATCTGATGATGAAACGATTTAAATGAAATAAATGTGATTTTTACATTTCACTCTAATTTTTTTCTGAAGATGGCAAAGGAGCTATAGGTAATTGGTCACTGAGGCATGATACGAAGTTTAGGGTGGTTTTAATTCTTCCTGGTGAATAAAACTTAATTTTCAGATCATGTTTAAATAAATAATAGGTCAGTGGGCACTGAGGCATGATGCGAAGTTTGTGGTGGCTTTAATTCTAATAAAACTTGATTTTCAGATCATGTTTAAATAAATAAAGCATCATTATTTATTTAAAAAAACTGGAGGTATGCATTGCAATGGTAGATGTATTCATTTGCAAAATGAAACTTGTGTTGACTTCTGTGCAGGGTTGAAAGTGGTTGGGAAAAGTTTAGGGCGGACGAGCCGAGGCACCATTTGGGTTGAAAAAATCGTACCAATTTCAAATCTGACGACCGTTTTAGTCGTTCACCCAAATTTTCACTAAACATCATGCATGCATACGTCTAAATGTTAAACATGTGACCTGGCTGAGACCCAGCAACGGCAAGTAAAGAAAATCAATGCCAGACCCAGCTCACTTTCAGCCTTGCTTGGGTCTGCCGAGTAAACATACACAGAGATGCGAGGGGGCAAAAATTCAGTTTTTGCTAACATTTCACTTTTTTGAGGACAGGCTGACTGAGCCCCTTACCAGAGCTCTACCTCATTTTGCTCACGCACCTGTAGTCATGCCTGCCACTTGCTGGAAAAATATTGCCACTGGCCCACCAATAAAACAGCCTTTGACACCCCTGTAGGCCTGTACTAGCCTATATTTATTTGTATGTGCACTTGTTATAGCGCCCCTTCAAGCTCTCGCTACTCAGAGGCGCTCCCGAATGCAGAGCGGACACTGCATCGGAGTTTCACGCTGAAGCGTTGAGCAATTGTGAGTGAAGGACTTGCCCAAGGTCCTTACGCGGCGAGGTGGATTCGAACCTTCCGGCTTCAAGGCAATGTCGCCACCACTACACCACCGCGCCCCAAAACAATAACACCTCACCTTGTGCTGTCAGTTCGTTGAACTCTAGCGATCGACAAGGCCAGCCTTCTCCATTGCTTTCTTTCTGATGTCGCTTCTCTTAGTTGTTCCAGATTCATTCCTGGAACAACTAAGAGAAGCGACATCAGGGTCTGCTAAGGTTCTTCAGCCGCTTTAGCTTGCTAAAGTAAAACGGGGAGGAGACCTGACCGACGCATCTTTTGATCGTAGACTCGGAACCGACCTGGGCTGTTGAACCAAAGTCCTCCGGTGGTGCAGACCGTTAGTAACTTTCCTGTAATGGGAAAGTGAACGAACGGGCACGGCAGGCAAAAACCAGGGGAAGGCAATGGCAAACCACCTCTGTCAATATGCCAAGAAAATCGAAAACAATAACAGTACTCCGTAAATAAAAGGTGGAACCAGTTGACAAATCTGCATGGTTAGTGGTGCCACAAGCAGATGAGTAGTCCTGTCTCACTTTTGGAATGTATGTTATGCCTATCGTGTCTTTTGGAAGACTGCTTAAAAATTCATGTAGTAGCTGCTTAGCATTTCCATTATTTTGATGGTCCTGTGAAATTATGCAGTAAACACCGGTTCAAGCAATCTATGCTGCAGGCTTTACACTTTGTTTAACATTTTAACCAACAAATCCGTATCCATTTGACTTGTTCTCTGAATGTAAAAGTATACCATAGGCCTACACTTGAGAGGATTAGCATGCTATGTTGGTTTACATTGTACCTCGAGAGGCCAGCCATCACTAAATCCATCAGAGTTGATACATGTCCTGTTCATTTGTAAGAATTTGGATCTTGGGGCTGCCCAGATATTACATATGCTGGGGGAGGAGGCAGAGGGTCACCAGATTTAGGCCATTTGTGTATGGCAGGGACTGCCAGGGAGAGATCTTGACAAAATGTATGTGCACGAAATAAATTTCTAATTATGACGTCCACATTTACAACTCTATTATCCTATAGTTGTCCGATGGCATTTGATTACATTATAATTAAATTCTGTTCAGATCTAAACAGGAAACCACAACATATAAATATTAGTCTATGATAAAATAAATGTTTTTAGGCGGTTAATTTGTACCTACGCATAGTCTGCAAAATGTACGAATTGCAACACGGGTGGAAAATACGATTTGTATTTGGATGGGCTATTGTTAGCAATAACTGACTCCTATTGGGCTGTGAGATCAACTTGTTCTTCAGAAGCCCCATTGAGAATACCAAATTCAAATGTCCAAGTTTCTCAAATAGCACGATTAATAGTACACTGTAGAGATAAATTGTTCTGCAGACACAAACAAATTACCATTTGCGGTTTAAAAAATACTGAAAATAGCATGCCTCGATTAATTATCAAACTAGATTTGTATTCTGCAGTACTTAAAAACATGAACAAAGTTATACTGTAGAGAGAGAATACAGTCATTATTAAGACAAACGACTTCTCATCTGAATTTCTGCTCTTTGTTTCATCGCTAGATGTTTATCTTTGGCGGTTCATTCGCTTCAAACATGTCCTAATAAAAGTCTCTGACTAAAAATTGTGCCACCTAACTGGTAAAAGTGAACTTTCTTTTTACCAGAGTAAATACGAAACAGACATTATGTACATCTGCAAGTGCCCTGTAATCGGTTCAATTCCTGTCCCGAGTTCTCATCTTTAAATATCGAAGTCGATGATAAACTGTCTCGATTCTACGTTCTACACGGTTGTCAAAAGACTAGTCCTACAAACAAAAAACAACGAAATTACTCAAATTGAAATTAATTATCAGGCGTGTCTCGATTCTACGTTCTACACGGTGTCAAAAGACTAGTCTTGCAACAACAACAACAACGAAATTACTCAAATTGAAATTATCAGGCATACACTTTTGCAACTTGCAAGAAAGGCAATTGTTGTATTCATGAGCAACAACAGGTACAGACTGACCGAGATGAGAGAAAGATTTAGTAAACAGGAACATAATATTTCTTTGTTTATGGAGCACTAATCTGAAATCAGCTATACAGCATACACCTTCACTGTCCTTCAGTTCCCACTTATGTTTCATTTGTAAAACTAATGACAGAACAGTTAAGATAAGATAAGCTTGGTGTTGCGGACCATTTGTCAGCTAACTGAAAGAAAGACATTAATAAGTTAACTTACACAACAACGGGCGCTTCTCCCTCGGTGGCCGCAGACAATGCTGATCGTGCACCAAGAGAGCTGCTGGAATTCGTCGCACTGACATCCACTACGGCTGGTCGATAATGAAATTTCTTTATACTGACGGTCAACATGATGATAGAACTGAGAAGCATACAAGCTCCTACAACGCACATTAATAGGCAGTAGTAATAACAATAATTTGAACATTTCTTTAACAGTGTGCAATTCTTAAAATAGGATGCTTTACACACACTGTCTCGAGTTTGTCTTTTGACAACCGGAAGTGCTCAAAATAAAATATATAAAAAAAGATTTTATTTTCGTATATAACATTTGCTGCCTTGTGCAGAAGGTAACTACTGTACAGAAGTTTTCAAAATCAATAAAGAGTACCAGTTGGATAAACATGCCTGTAACTGGCAGTGGTTTTTACTCACACTTGACTACAACATCAAGATGCTGCTTAACATAATATTATGTAATAAATAACAATCTGTGCTTAATTTAAAACTGACACAATGCTGACTGATTACAATTCATAGCATGAAAGGACAATCACAAGTTATAAAAGGAGTCGAATTTAACTTTCAGCGGCCAACAGGACAAACATCGTGTCCTATTTTATCAATGCCATCTGCCGATTGGAAGGTTGATGTCACTATCAATCACAACATCTTTAACAAATACCCAGAGAACTCATCAGGGGCTTACCTGCAGCGTAGAACACAACTTCAAAACTAAACCCTTCATCGAGCACGAGCCCCGCCAGCGGTGGTCCCAACACCAATCCGAGACCGATCGACAGACTGATGTAACCCCGGCCGTACGCGATGAGCTCGTCGCTCAGCAGCTCCCCGGTCACCGACGACACGAATGTGCTCCAGAATCCGCAGTGCAGGCCGAACATTATCGCGTAGCCGATCTCGCCCGCCTTGTGCTTGAAGAACTCGGGAAAGAGTCCGGTGAGAATGATGGCAAGACCCGCCGAGCACAACACGTTCGACATCGTGTCTAGCTTAGCGGAGTGGCTGAACAACTGGAAGACGGCTCGGCTGAGCAGGTTCGACACGCCGATGACGCCAAAGAGCATGATGGCGTCGTCGGTCGTGACGCCCGTCGACCGAGCGTACTCGGGAAGGTGGAAGAAGACGATTACGGCGCCACCGCTCCACAGGAAGTTGCTCCACAGCAGTCCGTGAAATGCGACGCTCCTGACACAATAATCAATTCATTGTTTATTAAATGCATTGTGCAAAATTTACCTGATGTAATAATAATTATGACAATTTATATGGCGCTGTAACATGGTCATGCCATGTCAAGGTCACCTTACAAAGCAGATACTGATATGGAATATTCTGCAGACTATTTATTTATCCTGTATGCCTTCACTTAAGAAATGTTGGCTCAACAGGCATAATTTCCAGGATAGTTGGAAGCAGATAATTCAGCTGGTTTACTCTGTGGGGCGCGCTGGTGTAGTGGTGGCGTCGTTGCCTTGGAGCCGGAAGGTTCGAGGTTCGAATCCACCTCGCTGCGTAAGGACCTTGGGCAAGTCCTTCACTCACAATTGCTCAGCACTTCGGCGTGAAACTCCAATGCAGTGTCCGCTCTGCATTCGGGAGCGCCTCTGAGTAGAAGAGCTGAAAGGGGCGCTATAACAAGTGCACATACAAACTCTACGTAGCTTGACTTATCAGTTTCTCTTGCATCCTACTCAAATTTAGATTTGTCTTTTCCAGTAAATTGTGAATTAAGATAACAGAGCTATAAAAATAATTAGATTAGATAAAAAACAAGAATTTTTTGAACATGCATCCATGGGTAGAAGATGAGAAATGAGCCTATTCGGACATAACATGCAGAATGGATGATAACAAAAGAAATAAAACAGTGATCTGGGAACTATGACCTAACAGACTGATAAAATAAGGGACTGAGGTAAACAAGATCTACAAAGCTTAAGAGTAGTGCTCAGTACAAGATCGAGGACTCTGGGAAAAAAGTAAATAACAATGCATTTTAAAGCCTACTGGTGGATCATGATGATGATGATGAGTAATGATTTGCAGTAAAGCAAGTTAAAGATGGTCTAAACAGACACAAGTAGGTTCCCGCTTTCAACTACAAATTGCACCGAGGACACAAGATAGTTTAAGCAAGCCAATTTTAATTTTGATGCAATTTTGAATTTTAACCTATAGTTCTTTTCAACCCAGTCCCATCTGGAGAGGATGGGACTGGGTTGGGACGAGGCGGAGGAGGTAGCTGGTGACCGTATGGAGTGGCGAAGACTTGTTGACCAATGCTCCGATCGGAACAGGAGGGTCTAAGTCTAAGTTCTTTGAATTTTAACCTATAGTTCCGAATGGCTATCCGACTTCAATGTGTAGTTCTTAGCTTTGTAAGGAGAGCATTATAAAACTTCAATTGCATCGTATTGTGTATACATTGTAAATCCACGTAATAAATGAATGCACGTTATACAATACAATACAACTGAAATTTTATATCGGTGCAACTGCAATTGTATTTCAGGACGTACAAATGCTACCAAGCAAATAAAACTTGAAAAGACAGACTTGAAAACTCGTAGTAGCGGGCTTGTGAAACTCACTTGAAAAGTGACGGTTCAAATATCTTGAGTAGATCTCTTCTCCTCCGTCCGTCGTAGTGGACCATCTTTCGCATGAGACAACCGCACATCAGGATGTTCAAGCAGACGGCGATAAGGAGCATTGCAACACCCTTCCATGCGTAGATGTCCTCAAGGTAATAGATGGCTGTTGGGAAGAGCATGAGACCAACGCTGACGCCCGTGGCGGCGGCACTTGTGGCAAGATGGCGCTTTGCGTAGAAATAGTTCTCAAGAACCATGATAGATGGCGTCAGCGCGAGACCGAGACCTAAGCCTGAAATAAAAAAAAGGCAAGGAGGTAAATGTAATGCAATGGCTGCGGAGAGAAAAGAAGTTCTTCTTAGGATATCATAGTTCTTTGGCCATAACATTCGCCAGGTCTTGCCACCTCTTTGTGAGAACAAGTACTTAGCACGAGAAGACACCATTTCATGTGACTTTTTAAAAACCTAAATTGTATAAAAGAAGTTTTGTTACTCAATAATGCATCTTTAGACATATTTAATTGTGTTACATGCAACATTATATATAATCTGCTTGAGAATAATCTGGTGGCGAGCGCTTGGCT
Organism: Lumbricus rubellus; assembly: GCA_945859605.1. Taxonomy (NCBI): domain Eukaryota; kingdom Metazoa; phylum Annelida; class Clitellata; order Crassiclitellata; family Lumbricidae; genus Lumbricus; species Lumbricus rubellus. The sequence continues at coordinate 7,788,152 of OX243811.1, read as the reverse complement.
TTCGAGTGGCACTTTAGAAGCTTGGAGAATATATAACTAGAAATACTGTGGTCACATTTCTGATTTGTATAGTGTCAAAAAATTTCAAATCCTATTTGAATCCATTTCTTTGTGATCACAAAATAATGAAAAATTGTATGTAAATTCAACGCACCTGCGACAACACCGATGCTGAGATAAAGTTCGTGCAGCTCCGTGCAGAACATGGCCATCGTAAATCCCGAAGCAGATAGCAGACTTCCAACGATGACTGAAGTTCTGTAGCCAAATCTGTACGATATGAGTGTGCTGGGAATGCCTGTATATCACACAACAACAAAAGACAATCTCTTAGATTCAAATTCTTCAAGACTATCTGAAATACACCAGAACATCATTATATTTATAAGAAAATTATTATTATGGAATATAATTCAATTTACAGAGACTATCTGGCATAACACCAGACCTATTATATAAGATTATTATTATTTCTGGAATATCATGTGTTACACCATAATATGTGACTCTCTTCTAAAGATCATGTAGACATTGTATAGTGTTGTACAGAGAAATGTCAAATTGATTGATCGATCCTTGATTAAATTAGGGTAACCTGTTAGTGGAACCTTAAATTTCTTTGGGTCTACCTTTTGACACCATTACATGCGACCATCTGAACTATGTGCTTGACTATGTTATGCGTATACAGTGATCAATAAAGTATATTGATTGATTGATTGTTATTCTTATTACGCATTTATTAGGGGCCACTTGGAATCAAGGTCCCTACACAGAAACCCCCATCTCAGGGATGTTCACACCTGTACTCTACAAATTAGAAGGCAAATTCACTTGCTGATTTCTTGTGTTTATAGAAGCAACATTTTTGTAATGGCATGTGCTGTGTTACGACGCAATAGAAATTGTCATCATTTATTATTATTATTATTATTATTATTCATAATATTTATTATTAGACGCCCGTGCCCTTCTGATTCTGAAGTCAACAGGATTCACAAGTTCTTCAGTGCTTCCAAACATCATTACGACCTCTATGTCATGCTTACAAGTGCATCGTACATCCTCTTAGAATAATCGTCCATTATTATTATATACTCATTTGAAATTGTTTAGCTCAAGATACATTTTCTGAGCACTTACAGAGCCACTTGTCATGGCAAATGTAACATAGATCCAAATTCTGATCTTTCTGAATGCAACTTACAATGAGAATCTGCACTTCACATTTCACGTGCACATACATGAAATATTGTTTTTGTTTTTGTTGTTGTTATACAATTTAAATTATTCTGTTTTGTTCAAAAACAGACAAGTTAATTGCTGTTTTTTTTAAATCTTTGCAACGAATATATAACTTCCTGATTGCTCTAACTGTGATTTTGAGAGTCATTAACAAATTTAGTAATTTAGCAAAACAGTCCACTGATTAGAAAATTAACAATCCTGTAGGATGGAATACTGTATCCGCCTCCCAATTATACATCAATCTAAATAACACTCACATTCTTTCCACCTATTCATACATTATACGAATTCATTTATCTAGGCTTGACTAGCGGTTTCCATAAAACATCATTAGCTACAATAACATTAATGATCGTGATAATAGCAATTACTATAATTATGCTCAAGTACCATAACCAACAGGACAACACTCATCGCATTGACTGCCTATTACACTTAAGCGAACAACTCTTGAAGTGACAGCCAGGATTTTCAATGGGTATTGCAATTATTGCATTTATAAGTGCAATAAGCAGTCTACATTGAAACGAGTTTTGCCCTGTCTTTACAATAAACATAATTATTTATATACGTATTTATATTCATGTATGCGTAATACATAGCAAACACAACACTGCAAATTAAGCACAGGCCTTTGAAAGAAACGGACTCAGAGTATCCCCCCCCCCCCCCCCCATACGATTGCACCAAGGTTCTTAAGACCAAATTTCACTAAACTACATCCTGTTGTAGTTACAATAAACAGATATGCTGTCTAAAACTTAGTATTTGACGCTGCTTATAAATCCGGTGTAACAACTCAAACCATGGCTCATAGAACTTTAGTTATCGCATGTCTCTAATGGATACGATATCATGCCATGGTCCTTTTAAAACTATCCATTTCGTTCATAGGTCATGTCTGTCACAAAACACTATCCAGGTGGCACCAATCGTATACACATTCGCATTCCTATTTAAGTGCAGTTCCAGTACAATGTACAAGCAACCAACACACTATAGGGACCCAAGTAAGACAAGGCTTGTTCCAATATGGCACTCTCGTGTCAAACAATTGTTCGCTAAGTAAGTAAGGTGAAAAAGGAAGATAACATTTAAGTATATAAGCTGATAGATCATTAGGCAAACAAATGAAAGTAGCATTTATTTAATCTGGATTGGAATAAATACACCGTGAGTCAAAAAAAAGTAAGCCAAATTGTTTTTCATATATCTCTAATGCCTGATAACATATCACGCTAAAAGTTTCCAAATATTTAGAGAATTGGACCAAGAATATTATTCCAAAATTTCATGAGATGAAGTTGAACGGATAAAAAGATATGAATCTCTAAACTTCATATGCCGAAATTGCCGTTTACAAGCAATTTTCTGTCAGATTCAGTAAAATGTAAGTCAAACTTTTTCTCATATCTCTAATGCCTGATGATCAATCATTCTAAAATTTTCCAGATGTGTAGATAATTGAACTAGCAATATGACCCCAACAGTATGATTTGATTATTTAAATAAATAAGATGCTCAAAATGTCATCCTTCAGCTTGCACGCAAGCCTTGAGGCGCAGGCGCCATTAGGCAACAGCATCGTCGATTATCCTCTGGTCCAGGCCATCCCACACTTCCAATCAGATCGTTTATATCATGGATTGCTGTCTGGTAGACTCGGTCTTTCATTATGCACGCTCCACACTTTATATTCCGTAAAATTTTACTCCAGGATCACTGAAGACCAAAATTGGGAATGATCAGGAATCAAAACTGCAGCGAACACCATAACAGATTTGCCGAAAACTGAAATTTCGGAGAGGAAGTTCAAATATTCATATCTTTCTATCCGTTCACATTTATTACATGATATTTTGGAATCCTATTCTAGGTTCAATTATCTAAATATCTGGAAAGTTTTAGTATGATTAATTAGCTGGCATTGGAGATATAATAAAAACAGTTTAGATTACTTTTTAGTGAATTTGACAAAAAATTGCTTGTAAACGGCAATTTCGGCATATGAAGTTTAGTGATTCATATCTTTTTATCCGTTCAACTTTATCTCATGAAATTTTGGAATCATATTCTTCGTCCAATACTCTAAATATTTGGAAAAGTTTAGCGTGATATGTTATCAGGCATGAGAGATATATGAAAAACAATTTGGCTTACTTTTTTTTGACTCACGGTGTATATTTGAAGATGACATGCTACTTTACTTTTGAGGCGCCTTTGTAACGGCATGTGCTGTGTTACGGCGCCACAGAAATTGTCGTCATTATTATTATTATTATTATTTAGAGTCGTTAAGAGGAAAACCCAAAGGAAGTTAGACCCTCTTAATTTCAGAGTTGCTCTTTCCCACTGACTGTAACTTTAGCCTTGCTTGATTCACAGCTTATAATTAATGTTCTGTAACTTAACTACTTGGGCAAGTACATTTCGAATACGATAAAAATAATGATCACGATAACACAAATGATAAGCTTCGAATACTCGGCTCACCCCCGATCGCTGTCATTGCCAGCAACGTTGACCCAACCCAGGCCGTCTGGAACCTGGAATTGCCAAAATATGCGGAAAAGATCATCTGCCAGACTCCGCAGCTGTACCCGATTCCTCCAACGATGACATGGATGAGGAAAGATGCGGCTGTCACAAGCCATCCCCATCCACCTTCTTTGGAGCTCATTGTGTCAGTCGGTGATGCTAAAATAAAACAAATTACGTTAGAAAATGAAGCATTCGAACCTAAGCTAACCTTACATAACCATGATGGTGCCAGAGCACTTACTTCCCAATGGCACAGAAACAGCCAAGGTGCATAAAGGCACATTGAAACAGATAGAACGGAAACAACCAAGGTGTGAACATTGAAACGGGTAAAATAGAAACAGCTAAGGGTGCATAGGCACACTGAAACAGATAGAAACAAAAAACAATTGGGGTGTATAAGCATACCAAAACAGATAATAGTTGGCATGCATAAGCACACTGAAACAGATATAGGCCTAACTAAAACAGCTGATGGTGCATAAGCACTGCTATACAGGTACAACAGAACTGGTCAAGGTGTGAACATTGAAACAGGTAGAATAGAAACAACAGAGTGCTAAAGTACATTGACAGCAGACAGTAATGTAAAGCAGTATGAAAAGATGGGGAGGATGCGATCCAACAAGACTGCTGTTCAAACTGAAGAAGAAATCCCCTCCAAAGAGGTATTAATCCGAGCATGAAGGGAGAGAAAGAAGTGATGTAAAGCATCCTAAAAGCAGCTTGATAAAATACGATGGTGCTATATAAATTGCCATCATTACAATCAGAATTATTGTACAGTGTACAGTTGATGCACTGTTCTTTGTCTGCTTCTTCAGTAAATATTCTTACAGTACATAATCCACGGGCCGTCAGTGTGCTGATCACAGTAGCAAGGCAGGTCATGGCATGACAATTGTACCAATTGAAGTCAAGAGCAGGGTAAACACTTGAAAGAGAATGATTTCTGGTCTGCAAACAATCAGAGCCTTGGTCCAAATAAAATAACACTCCAGCAACTACATCTCAGCTCAGCCGTGTTGCGGCTCTTGAAGTATCTGTCAATTTTCTATCTTTATTATTTTGCCACAACTTTAAGGTAGAAGCACTAGAAGGTTAAATTATAGGGTTAAAACAACAGAAACCCCAGATGAACCAGACTTGCTGGTTTGTATTTGCATGTTGCCTCTGACAAGCAGGCATGTGTACTTAATTCCAATCGTAAAAAGATAAAGACTCGTTAAACTTTTTTATCCCTAGGATGTTATTCAAAAACATGTACTAACTATATTGACTATCAGTTTTAAGCAGACAAATATTATTGTGTCAATTTTGCAAATGTAAACCTACAGCGTTCTGTCTGTTGTTTATTGAATTAAATGAAAACAAATAAAATTAGCGACACTGTTAATGTGCTGCACTCGCGACAACTGAGATATTTTGTGCCCTAACATCTTTTTAGTGGGAAGTCTGAATCTTCATTGCCTTGCTAAATGATACACTGGCATTTTGGATCAGCAATGTTTGTAAGGTGTTGTTTGCTTGAAGAGAAGCTCTATAGTCTGCATTTATTATAATAATACAAACATCTTTTAAAAACAATAGCACACATAAATTATGAAAATCTGAGGTATACATCAGTTAGACCATTCCTCTGTTAAGAGCTACATGGAGTTTTAGTCAGTTTGAGATTTGAGACATAATTTCATGAAAGAAGTAAAGTGTTTCAGAGTGGAAGAAACCTTGGCACTTGATTCCATTCCCTGGGGCAGCCAGAGAACCCACGACAGTTCTGCATCACAGAAGGAATTTCAATTTCACATCACAATTAAACTATTGTCTAGAAAGTAAAGCCTAGTGCTATATAAATTTCCTTGGCATATTATTTGCTAAAAAAGTCATTAAATATAAACTAAATTACACACACACCGAGGAAACATAAAATGAAAAGTTACATCAAGTCTAAAATATACCATATTTTCAGTTCATCTATCTAAATTTGTATTGCGCCCGTTCAAGATCTCTACTCAGAGCGCCTTGATAAGTTTGCCTCAATAACCACTAGGCCTACACATTGACGAAACAGTAGTTTTCAACATTCCAGTTCAACTAAGTTTACAGAACTTGAAAAACTCACTGCACTACACTAAAACGTTCATAAACGAGCAGAAACTTGTAGGCCTACTCAATCCTTGCAGTCGGTCTGCAAATGCCATTTGATGCGAGTAAGCAAACTTCAAGTTAAAATAATCCTTATAATTATATCAGCGCTGCATAAATTAAAACAAACTCTCTAACAAAGAAAACTGACGTAATGATCTAAAAATAGTCGTAGGTGCGCGTGCACCGACGTCCAAGTGCAGCATGAACTTTAACTAGCCATACACAGGCAACGGTGAAATTTTCACACTCACGGTGTTATTTCGACGACATTCTTCTCACAAAAACAGATCGGGAATCGAAACTTAAGCCCTCCACTGGCTGGAAATCGTTCCCGCAACGCTTCTAGTACCCTAAAACCTCGACGGTACAATGAATACACTCCTTCGAACACTGTTGAAGTTCAACGTTCAGTTTGTTATCGCCTTGAGACCTACTTAACTCGCGCTGCACTCGTGCCGCCTGGCCATGCATCTCTCTGCGGCCGAACGTAGCCTACGTGTGTGCTCGAGAACCGCCTCCTCGGTCGGACCAGCCCAGAAGCTGACTCGTTGGCCACGGCAGCCAGAGGATGCGTGCACTCGGCCCCAAGTGCTCGTCAGCGACCTAGTAGCGGGGCTTTACAGGGTCGACGAAGTTCGCATGACTAGCCTAGACTTCGGTACGATGATGACGACGACGACGATGATGATGATGACGACCCTGGGGCAATGAGCTGACGTTAGGCACTGTAATTTAAGTGAAAATTAGGCTTAGCATACAAGGAATATTGCTAAATGGCTTTGTCAAGGTCTAGAACACAGACCTTGGACACGTGTCATTCCTGTCAGTCTGTAGCCTATGGGGCATAAAACATTGCCCTATAACTTATGAGCATGTCTAAAAGCTAGACCTCTGTTACAGTAGATTGCCCTAGGGCTAATCACAGTAATTGGTTCGGTGTAAAAGTCGGGTATGGATTTAAATCTCTGCCTTACAGCAATGACTTCCGGGTCACAGGTCGCCAAATAATATTATTATTGTTGTTATCAGATGCACTCAAGCCAAGTTTTGACTCCGGTCACACAGATTATAGAGAAGGTCTCTCTGGCTGCACCTCTGTGTCTGTTTGTCTGCGTGGCTCTCCCATCTGTCTCTCTGTCTATCTCTGTGTGCATGTCAGCATGTAGGCCCTTGTAGGGTATCTCAGTCTGTCTATACGTCTGTCTGGCTATTTAATCTGTCTGTGTCTGTGTGTAGTCTATCTGTCTTTCTATATCTCTGTCTGTCTGTCTCTATTTGTATGTATGCTAGCATGTCTGTCTCTGTGTGTATGTCAGCTTAGTCTGTCTGTCTGTCTGTGTGTCTGTCTGTCCGTCTGTCTGCCCGTCTGTCTGCCTGTATGTTTGTCTGTCTGTCTGTCTGTCTTCGTACAGAATGTACCGAATTGGCTCGTACACGCGCACTGAAGCGCCGACAACAAATTTCACAGTTAGAGTCAACGCATTTTGCAACAAATGTGAGATCAGTGACCGATTGTTGTGTTAAGTGGACGCAAACACTGTCGACAGCAGCTAGGGTCCCTCTGGCGGTGGGTGCCGATACATATAGGAACAGAAACGAGACATTCGTCCCATCCTGGAATTCACCTCGGAACATTTCTCCCCTATTTTTCATGTTCCTCCTTCTGCATGCTTAGTTTGTCATCATCATCATCATCATCATCATCATCATCATCATCATCATCATCATCATCATCATCATCATCATCATCATCATCATCATCATCGTCATCATCATCGTCGTCGTCGTCGTCGCCATCGCCATCGCCATCGCCGTCATCGTCATCGCCATCGCCATCGCCATCGCCGTCATCGTCATCGCCATCATCATCGTCGTCGTCGTCATCGTCGTCGTCGTCGTCGTTGTTCATCATCATCATCATCATCCTCATCAGGAGGGGTGCTCGAGAGATCAATTAGAGGCTGTACGATCGGGCGTGTATCAACATGGCCTGTTTGAAACATGAATGCTACACAGCTGGCAATGGGTAATTATTTCAAAGATTAGATTTTTACTGGAAAAATTCCAATAAGCATACATGTTAACAGGTGATTATTATACATGTAGCCTATCTCGTGCTGCATAGCAGCTGCAGAGAGGGGAATGTCAGCTTCGAATGTCAGCTCTGTAGGCCTATACGCTCCGAGAGTCCGAGTTTGCTCAGAGTGCTGTAAATACGCTCGCCTAGTGCTCACGAGTCAGTCGAACTAAACTCCGGGTATATTATGGATAATGGTTGACTCTCTGGGTCACCAGAAGCGACCTCTGCTGCTTCTAGGCCGCATTAACTTTTGGATTTTAACAACGGAGCTCAAGTCACGTGAGACAATGTTTTGAGACTTCGATTACTGTCGCTGCTGACACCTGGCGAATGAAACAATAAACCTGTTACACTCGTAATAAGAGGAGAATGAGAAAATGATGAGATAAAGAGTAGCCTATCCTTAAGGAGGATAAGAATGAAGAGGAGCAGAGTGAGAATGATAAGGAGGAAGATAAAGAAGATACTTAAAAGCGGAAAGGATACTAAGGAGAAAGCGGAGACGGAGGAACAGAATTGGGAGGACAAAAATTTCGAGGAGAAGGGGGGGGAATAGTGATCAATTATACTGTTGACAATATTATTATATCGATAATTATATTGGTAATCGTAATCTCTGTGTATGAATTGCAGAAAAATAAATGGGGTTGGACTATGATCCACTTGGATTCGGGTGTGAAAAACAGACTTTACTATGGAGCTCTAAGAAAGACTGTGGGGGTTGAAACCTCCCAAATCCCCCGGCAATTCTCACTCTGCGTAATCTCTCGATTTCTACAACGCATGCACACAAGAGCGAAGTCGCGGGCACCAGTTTATACACAGGCGATTATACAATCATTACGGCGTATGTTAGGGAGCAATAGCAACCCGGATGGAATGGAATGATTCCGCTAGATGGCGATGGCGATGGAGTGGATATGGAGATGATGGAGATGGAGATGGATTTCCCCCAAAACATATTCACTACTATTATACATAGAAATTATGCGAAGGGTTCAGCAAGTATCGCGAACAGTTCTTGACTATAATGTAATACGGAAAATGGATGGCTACGACGACCTGACGCGGGAATGGTCTCTTTAATGTTGCGTGTAATTGTACTTAATGAGGCAATTAGTGTTGCTCGCTACGCTTCGTTGATTTTGATTGACACTTATAAGAGCTGGTGAGTTGGAGTTGTCCGAATTTATATAGCCCCTAATTATAGACTGTCGTATAATACGTACGGCTTGAAGATTTTTTCCCAGAATGAGAGGGAGTCGACAGTGGGGGGGGGGGGGGGGGGGGGAAGGGGAGAAGAACGAACGTAGAGAACGGGATGGGATGGGAGGTCAGGGAGAGAAGCAGCAGGAAGGTAGAGAGTTAGACAAGTATGGAAGGTAGGGGATAAATATATAAATATATTATATATATATACATGTATATATATAATATACGAAGAGTATATGCCTGTGAGAGACGACACAGAAATAAGTATAAGACAGCGAATAGAAAAGATGCAAAAGCAAAGACACACAAACACTCACTCACACACACACACACACACACACACACACACACACACACACACACACACACACACACACACACACATATATATATATATATATATATATATATATATATATATATAAAGAGACAAGATAGAGAAAGAGGCAGAGTGATGGGAGCCATAGAGAAAGATACAAGCAGGCAAAGCTGAGTAATGAGTGGAGAGAAACGCGTACGACGGTCTCCTCCCCACTATAATAGTCTGTCTGTCTTCATGTCTGTCTCTATCTCCGTCTCTGTATCCGTCTCTATCTACGTCTCTGTATCTGTCTCTATATCTGTCTCTATCTCCGTCTTTGTCTCCGTCTCCGTCTCAATCTCCGTCTCTATCTCCGTCTCTGTATCCGTCTCTGTCTCTGCATCTGTCTCTGTCTCTATTCGTCTCTGTCCCTGTTCCTGTCTCTATATCCGTCTCCGTGTCCGTCCGTCCGTCCGTCCGTCTGTCTGTCTGCGTGTCCACCACTACGTCTTCATTGCGATCGATCAGTAAGGCGCGTTCCAGTCTCGCGCTCTTTGTCGTCTCCGACAATGCCCGCTAGATGGCCATATCGATCGTCACGCTCGACTGAAGGCCAACCGTACCACGACCCCCACCCCCCCCCCCCCCACCCCCGACCACCCTCCCCGACGCTCCACCTCGGCCCCACCGCCCCGTAGACCCCACCGCCCATAGCCCACCGCCCCGGAGTCTCACCGCCGCCATGCAGGTATCCGGTGAGTGAAGGACTGAAGAAGGGACCGACTCCTTCCTTCCGAAGGACGGTCAGTCCACGATGTATATCGACGTATACCTGCGTGTCTGCATGTGTGGCTTTGTGTGTTTGTGTTTTTGTGTATCTGTATGTATGGCTCTGCGTCTCTCTTTATGTGCGTGTGTGTCTCTCTGTATCTGCCTGTCTCTGTGTGTACGTGTCTCTCTCTCTTTCTGCTTGTCTTTTTTTGTATCTAATCTGTTCCGTCTCTATACTTCTGTCTCTATCTGTGGTGTCTGTCTGTC
>OX243811.1:7667161-7777384 GCA_945859605.1 Lumbricus rubellus | reverse complement strand
TTGACGCTATACGTGCACAATCACGTAGGTTAAGCGGCAGTAAGCCTATCGCCTATTATAGTCCTATAATAATGTGATGGTCTATAATACATGTACATGTAGTTGCAGAAACTACATGCAACTATGGGCTATTTTATGAGCCGAACGTTTACTCAAACACTTATCCTGACATTACATTATACGGACATGCAGCGCGTCGCTGCTTTGATCTGTGTTAATGTTATTGATAATAATTGTTACATCGATCGAACAACTGTATACAATGATGGGATTGATACACTGTGTTTACACTGACAGTTGGTCTTCATGTGCAAGCAATGAACGCATCATTGCTCTCTTATTTACCATTTCGTTTGGTCGGATATCGTGGGATTTGAGCAAATAAAAAACATGATTCTTTGCCCTGAATTGCGGTAGTTTTTCGACCGTTTCTCCCAAGTGTAGACTAGACCGTGAGGTTTTAATTTTTTGACCGTTATTTTATACTATCATTAAGACTTAGCCTACTAATAAGAAGTAAACTGTAGCCTATTATTGGTTGTCCTGCAATCTACTACATCGTAACTATATAATTTGTCCGGTCGATTTTTTCGAACGACTTGTTTGGTCTTTGTGATGAAATTTACGAGAAACACATGTGCTAATTTCAATTCTAGGCCTATGTAAATTTTATATCTGATGACATTTTTCAGTCTTTCTCTTAAAATTTCACAGAAACGTAAAATTTGCACATATATATGCCTAAATAAAGCTGTAAACAAAACCTGTCCAATTTTTATGTAGAAATGGTACGTAGGCTATAATTGGGGGGGGGGTATTACTTATGTAAGTCTACATGTAAACAACAGTTCTAGATTTTCTGGGAGCAATTGTCATTCCTAGGGAACTTCCCCCCTCAAGATGCCTATAGATTAAACACTGCATGTGTAATAACAATATAATAACAATTGGGGTGATATGTAGGGGTGTGGAATATGTGTGAAATGATCGCTGGAACACGTTAAAGCCAGTCAAGAAATCGTCCATTGTCTGTTATATGGGTCGGAGGCGTGAGTCCTTTCTCCGCAGTTTCATTTCATTTTATTATTACTGTCTTTCGAGCGGGTTTAATAAAACCGTAGAAAATGCACTCGCGCCTCCAACTCATAATAACTCAGCAACACCGTGTTTGAAGGGGTGGTGTGAGTGGGGGAATGGTTGGATGGTGGGGGAGGGTGGATGGGTGGGTCGGGCATCCGGCTTCTCTCGTATTCAGAGGTATTGTTCCGACAGCTTTGACGAGCACCCTCCCTCCCGCGCGATCTCCCTCTCCAACTGAAAACAATGTTTTTATTATTATTATACCAGCATCTGTGTGGATTACGGCTTACGGATGTAGCATGCATAGTCTAGAATATGTATATATATATAATTATATATATGTATATATAAATAATATATAGGGCCTACATATATATATATACTTACGTATTATGTGCTGCTATCATTATGTGTGCAGAGGCGTGCGTATGTATATGTATATAGACGTTGAGTATTGACGTTGGATACAGATGAATGGTCCTGCGCATAGTTGATGAGCCAGGAGCGTTTTCCGTTCCGCCTGCCCATCCTCCTCATCCTCTCCCCATCCTCTCCCCCATCTCCCCCTCCGTCTCTTGATGCATCGTCGTCGTCGACTTCCCTCTAATAAATGGAATCGTGGTGCCAGCTCTGGCATTGTTCTGCGACGATCTGCGACCGATGTTCCGGCCGACGGTTCCACGCATGAAAGACAGACGCGGCAGACAATGCGATGGGAACAGGTCCGCGCCGAACAATGGAACATCGTCGATCGGCCTGTACAGTCAATGCGTCGTCATCGACCGAGTGGACATCGGACTCACCCGCTCTCTAACATACCACCGTGCACCCACCAACACCCACGACACCCCACACCCACCTACCCAGGACACCCCTAACCTACCCAGGACACCCCACCCACCCACCCACCTACCAATGACACCCCACACCCACCTAACCATGGCATCCCACACCCGCCTACTCAGGAAACCCCACACCCACCTACCAAGAACAGCCCACACCCACCTACCCATGACACCCACAACCTCCTACCCAGATATCCCACACCCACCTATCCAGGACACCCACACACCCTCCCCAATCCCATGGATGTGTGGGCGAGTCTGCATGCATGCTTGCATGTCCAATTGTCCATACCATAGGAACACCAACCCATGATTGACCTATTATAATACCCAATTTCTTTCTTATAGTTAGTTAACTCCCATGGCTGATAACAATAACTCCTCCGCCACAGTAGTTCGCACTCTGCCAGTGCCAGTCCCAAGCCTTGATAAATGAGGGGCGACTCTAATCATCTTTGATACGGAAATGTCGTTAAACATGTATAACAAAGAGAATCAACATTGGTAAGGCACAGTAGCATCGTTAAACAGCAACAATCCTGCAGTCAATAATAACGACTCCTAATTCAAGTGTGAAGTGTGTTTGAATGTGTTTCGATGGTTCATAAAGACAGATAGATGTCGTCATATAATTACAATAAAATGTTTCAGCCATGGGACTGATTTAAGAATGGGAGTGATTATAGTGGCGTTTGGACTTTGGATGTTCTGGTGGCAGATCGGGCGAGATAATTTTGGATGAGTTGTATAACGTACATGTATAATAGAGTCACAGACGTGCCTCTTTTCGCTGTCCTGAGACCACTAATTTTTCTATCTTAATTGGTCTGACGCACTGGGAGCACCTCTGATCTGTGTGTAGTGCGAGGGGCTCTATATAAATTTGTCATACAATACAATGTCACGATATGCACATTGTTCATGTTCGGGTAACTCCATGCATGGGCTGGAGGTGTGGCTATAGAGAAGGTTAGACTTGCATATCAAAGGTGACAACAAGATTGCGCGCAAGAGAATCGTATACATATATATAACATAATATTATATGCAAAGTGAGAGGCGAAGAATCGGTTGGTATTTTTTTATATGCTAATCATTTTTATTGTAAAATCCTATCCTTAAACGGTGGCAGCATAATTATGCATAATTATGCATAATTATGCATAATTATATATCTGCATCGTTCAAGCGGTTTAGCTGAGTGAGACAGCGCTTTGAAAAGTTTCCATTGATGCGTGTGAAAATATAGCGTGCAAGAGGACCTGCTCACGACAGACAGACAGACAGACAGACAGACAGACAGACAGACAGACAGACAGACAGACAGACAGACAGACAGACAGACAGACAGACAGACAGACAGACAGACAGACAGACAGACAGACAGACAGACAGACAGACAGACAGACAGACAGACAGACAGGCAGACAGACAGACAGACAGACAGACAGACAGTAGCTGCTGCTGCTACTACTAATCATTATGCCTACTATTGCTGCTTTCAATTGCTTTGTTGAGTGCGATAGCGACGCTATAGAAGTTTTGAGGTTATATCGGGTCACATGTGGATGCGAACGATGGCACTACTATCAGGAGTGCAATAGACAGAACCACGAACGACACAGGATTTCAAGAACTTTTAGTCATGAAGGAACTCGCTTTTTCTTATCGACTCTCTGTTACATTGCATCATATTGTAACGTCTTGGAAAGCTTATGAAATTATGAGACTAGAAAACAGTTATATTTAAACAAACCAGTAAAAATGTTATTTATTTACAGCAGAACAAGTTTATAAATACACATTTGACACCACTTTTTAAAGTTTTCAGAGTTTGTTTTGCGCAACGTCATGCAAGCAAAGGACCACTAGCAGGTTTTCTTTTGCTTAGACATAGGATACTGCAATAGGCCTACTCGTCTGAAAATTAATTGAGCTTTCTGGGATATAATAAATTCAATGCATTATTTACAACAAAAACAACAGTATGAATATACTTTACGTAAGAATCTGTATTTACAGAGTTTCGTGTCCAATCCGCCTCCCACAAAAATAGGCCGAATAGGCCTACCTACCTCACTCCGTACAAGAGAGTCGATTCTCCATTGAGAAGAAATTTGAACCATTCATATTTTGACCCGAGCTAAATTCCGGCGACCCGCGCCAGATTTAAATGAGCTTTTCCTCGCTGAGTTAAGGTCAATCAATCAATCAAGCAAGCAAACAATCAATCAGTCAAGCAATCAATCAATCAGGCAATCAAGCAAGCAATCAAGCAAACAATCAATCAATCAAGCAAGCAAACAATCAATCAATCAATCAGTCAAGCAATCAATTAATCAAGCAAGCAAGCAATCAAGCAATCAATTAAGCAATCAATCAATCAATCAATCAAGCAAGTAAGCAATCAATCAACCGATCATAAGTTATATAGCGCCACTTCTAGATTCCCACACTTGGGATGCATTGCTTAATTAGGCATATACATGTGCACGATGTTTGCAAAAAGGCATTCTTAAATAAATTTCAGACAAACTCGTCAGAACATAATGTGCTCATAAAACTTAACACATATAAATATTATGCTTTCCAGGGCCGGATTAAGCAATGTGGGGGCACTGTTCGGAAATTTTTTTCGGAAAATTTTTCGGGAATTTTTTTACATTTTTTGGGAAAATCATACCATTTCCTCCGCTTAAAAGTTGATGACCTTTTTTTAGTCATCTGGTGAAATTTTCTGGAAAATAGTCGTTTGGCAGAAATTTGCTCACAATTTTTTTCCCACATTTGTGGGGGCCCCTAAAGTGTGGGGGCCTCTGTTCGGCCGAACATGTTGAACATGCCTTAATCCGGCCCTGATGCTTTCAAATACAACTCAAATAAATATTATGCGTTCAAATACAACTCAAATAAATATTATGCTTTCAAATACAACCCAAATAAATATTATGCTTTCAAATGTATACAACCCAAATAAATATTATGCGTTCAAATACAACTCAAATAAATATTATGCTTTCAAATACAACCCAAATAAATATTATGCTTTCAAATGTATACAACCCAAATAAATATTATGCGTTCAAATACAACTCAAATAAATATTATGCTTTCAAATACAACCCAAATAAATATTACGCTTTCAAATACAACCCAAAACGCTTCACATTTGACAGAGTACAATAATTTTTGATAATAGCATACTGATATATTAATGATTATATTAAATTTTTGGCATAAACAAAATCTACTGAGCATAGGATAAGTGTAGCAATACGAGGTAACCGGTATGAGCAATAAGTTATAGGTAATTATAGGCATGCATGATTGCATGTGTAATGATGTGTTGCATCAAAACAAGGCGTTCGTAAACATTGTAAACTATGGTACACCTTCTTGTAATGATAAATAAATAATGTGGCAAAAATGCTTGTTGACATTAGACACGTATATTACGTCGTATAAGGTAAGCATATGGGTAAGCTTGTAAACAAAATCTTTTGCTCAATAAAAAACAATGTGTTGCGTCATCAAGAGTTGAGCAGCAGGGCTGTCACCGGGACATGCATGCATAAAATAATAATTATCATCACTCCAAGCATTATTAAAATCATTCCACTGACTGCATGAGAATCCTTGAGCACAACACAACAGTGGGGCGCGGTGGTCTAGTGGTGGCGTCGTTGCCTTGGAGCCGGAAGGTCCGAGGTTCGAATCCACCATCGCCGCGTAAGGACCTTGGGCAAGTCCTTCACTTACAATTGCTCAGCGCTTCGGCGTGAAACTCCGATGCAGTGTCCGCTCTGCATCGGGAGCGCCTCTGAGTAGAGAGAGCTTGAAGGGGCGCTATAACAAGTGCACATACAAACATACAAACATTATAACACATGGCAACTCTACAGTATATATATCCAGATTTCTTTCTATCCTCCCCGAGAGATAAACAAACAGATAGATAGCCGCGGGAGGGATGCGTGTGCGTGTGTGGGTGGATGAGTGGGTTGGTTGGATGGATGGATGGATGGATGGATGGATGGATAAATGGACGGAGAGACTGACAGACAGACAGACAGACAGACATATCTAGGCTATAGCCGATGGATGGATTGCCAAAGCAAAGTCTGTCAGTCATGCAATGTGACGTAGGGTGACGTCGTGCCCTGACGTAATATTGCATGATGACGTTTGTTGTTTTACATGCAGGCATTGCGATTATTTGGTATACGGTATGATGTAATCATATTGCAATTCTTTAGAAAATCAGCCCATTATTCAATGCATAATCATCTTTGTTGTTTAATGTGCATTGAATTGATGCTGAATGAATCAGAATGATGCAATGTGATGTACGTCATCATCTTCCAAAAACTCGGCGTTCATAAAAGGTCAGAAGGTCCTTTCCAAACTGACCTCTCCTTGACCTTCAAACGAGCAGGATGCCTGATCTCTGAACCGGAAATCCTCTCCTTATTCCTGACAGTGTTACCCGCACCCACTGTTGACTCGCACCGCGGTCAAACCGGAAGTTGAGGGTTGGGGTGGCTGGGTTCACGCGCATGCGCTCTAGATATGAAGCAGATGCGAGTTGTTCATAGTTCCGGGTGACCCTGAAAGGTCATTTGTTACCGGAAGTGGAATTCCTCTCGACGACTGGTACTGGCCGCGCATCATCAGTCGACTTCCGGTTTCGTTGTTGGACGGCGGCGGCAGGTAGAGGCTGATCATGTCCCTGAGGTCCTCTGGCCCGGCTGGGTAGCCTCTCTGGGTCTTCATACCCCCACCGGAGGGTGTCGGAGTGGACCCCTGCTGATGCTGCTGCACCTCCTGCTTCACGGATATCGGCTGGTGCAGACCGTAGTAACCCCCTCCGCTCTCGACCGGATGGAGAGGGTTGGAGGGGTAGCTGGAGTAGGACGGGTGGAGTCCGTAGGAACTGGCTGATCCGCCGCCGTAGAAGTATGCGTTGGCTTCCATGTCCTGGTGATAGGCGGCCATCGGATCGGAGTGGTGGAGAGCGTATCCGTTCTGGAAGTATCCTCCACCGACGACGTGTCCCCTACCGTATATGTCCCTTGCGGACGGGGGCATGGCGCCGACGACAGACCCCGGTAGGAGGGACCCGGGCAGCGGAGGGAACTTATCCTTCCGGGCGAGGGTCTTGGTCTTGCGGCGGGGACGGTACTTGTAGTCGGGGTGTTCCTTGAGGTGGACGGCCCTCAGGTGTTTCGCCTCATCGATGAACGGCCGGCGTTCGGCCTCCGTCAGCAGCTTCCACTCCGTTCCAAGTCGCTTCGAGATCTCAGAGTTGTGCATCTTCGGATTCTCCTGCGCCATCTTGCGGCGCTGACCACGTGACCAGACCATGAAGGCGTTCATTGGTCGCTTCACCCGCCCACCGTCGCTCTTCTTCTGCCCTCCTGACGTCGACGTCCGCACCCCTGCCGCGGTCCCGCTGGACGGTGTAGGGCCTCCTGCTCCTGCTCCTCCGCCTCCTCTTCCTACTCCCACCACAGCTCCACCAGCTCCACGATCCTCTGTTTTTATGGCTTGAATGGAGCTGTAGATGTCGGTGGATGTTGAGCGAACGTTCTGCGAAAGGTTGCACGGATAGATGGAGTGGTGATAACCGGAATGTGATGATGAATGACCTTGAGATGATGGAGATGATACTGCTGAGGATGATGACATCGCTCCACTTCCGCCACTTCCCATGCCAGGAGCAGACGCGAGTGGAGGCATTCCAGGACCGTTGCCATAGTGATGCGATGAGAGAGAGGCTGGCTGCGGCTGCTGCTGGTGGTGGCGGTGATGCTGTTCCAGGAGGATGCTCTGCTTCCTGACTGACTCGGATGCTTCATCGTTCATCAGAATCTGTTGTTGCTGCTGCTGATGTTGCAATAGTTGCTGATGGTGGTGATGAAGGTGGTGATGGGTGTCGTAGTCCGCTCCGCATCCGTCACGCATGAACTGCGTTGGCCACATCCTTCAGAACAGTTCTCCGCTCGTCTGTCCTTCTCTATGTAACTCTACGTCTCTCTATGTCTCTCTACGTCTATCCGTTTGTCCTGCTCTCTCTTTCTCTGTCGTCCTAGAAGAGCATTAATTTTAGTCGTCGTACACCTGGTTATCGTAATCGTAACTCCACACTTCTAAAGCGTCACTCGAAAGAAAGCCAGTGCTGGGCACCGGCTTATTCACGAGCGCTGCGTCAAGATAGAGTCCAAGGAATAGCCAAATGAAGGTCTCAGTAATCAGGGTCAAGATCAAGGTAGGAGCTAGGCCGAGTTCACGTAGCCAAACGTCAACAGAGGCAGCCCAGCAAAGGCATCCAAATCAAACATTCAATCCCATAGGAACTCAGAAGCGACAATTAAAAGACCTTGCTGGTTTGTTTTCCCCCAAAGTATAGCAGTCACACCCTTTAACGGATCGTATACAGAATCCGAACAAGCGACGAACAACGAGAGCACGTGCTTTTATTCGACGCACCTGCGCTATAGAAGCGCGATGCTCTGCGACAATAACAATCACCGTTCGGTTCCCGCGCTCCATCAGGTGCTCTAGCTCGTTGACGACGACTGCGAATCAGCGTCTGCCGTTTGGAACCGGGCAACCTGATTGGTCGAGGAGAACAGTGGGAAGGCGGTGCCAAGAAGAACGGTAAAAAATCGATGTATGTGTACAAGAGAACTGCTCGTTCGGTTTGTCTATATGGGATGCGGCAACAGGTATTGGCAGCTATATGTATAGAGTCTGCAGACGTGCATGGTGCCACGGAATGCCGATCATGCATAAAAGGAAATCATAAATATCGATGCCATTGTTTGCCGGACGCTTAATTCGTCAACGTCGCATTTTTGTAAGGATTCTTTGTCGTTTTTGCAGCCCTCCTATAGACCTATACCCTCTGCGACATCATATCTCTGATCTCATGACCTGGCTTTGTGTTACCTTACGTTACCTGCACACCTGGCATTGTTTGTCTCAATTGTCCTGTATATTAACTTAGATGGCCTTATACCGGAAAGTAGTTTAACGACCGTGTATGACCAAAGGGCTTTTACAGTCGGAGGCAGAGTACAACCTCACACTCCACGTTTATATTGCGACCGAGCCACCCGCAGTAAAGATCCGAGAAATTAATCTCTGATAAACCGACCGACCGGGAATCGAACCCGGGCCGCCGGCGCGGCGAGCAGGCTACAACCCACTCGGCCACGCAGGATCTCTTGACCTTATACCCATAACGCATTTAGCTTATCCACCAACTTTACGCTTTCTTACTTTCTTACTCTATAGGCCTATATAGGCCTACATGTATAGTATCACACTCACACCTTGATTGAATGCGTTCAACAACCTTGACATGCGATTCAAGGGTTATGGCAAAATTCAGCAATTGACGAAGCCTCTTTTGACCCTTGCAATTATTGTTTTTTTAACGCAGCGCTCAATAATGAAACTACAATGTAGGTTATTATGTATACATATCGAGCAATCGAGTATACTGAGCATCCTACGCCACGGTAAAGAGAAGATTAAAATGGAAAACACACGTGGCTCGTAAATATAGGGACAAGAAAGTCTTCCCATGCATAGTGTTTAATCTAGACGTCCCGGGGGGTGGGGGTGGAGAAAGTCCTCCCCAGAATCGACATGTAGCCTATAGGCTATCGCTCCTGAATATTGAACAGCTGCTTGTTTACATAATTAATACTTATCCACTGCATGTTATACCGAATTAGGAAAGATGGGATAAATTCGATTCTAATTATACTTTTAAAAGGTCATCAGATTATCGGAGACGTCAAGTGTTGCTCGTTTACTACCGTGATGTATGCTGATGAAAGACTAATGAAGAGAAGAAGAAAGAGTGAAAGAAAGAGGAGAAGAAAGAGGAGAAGAAAGAGGAGAAGAAAGAGAAGAAGAAAGAGGAAAAGAGGAGTTTTGGAACTTGGTTTACTACCGTGATGTATATTGTATAAGCTACTGTTGAAAGACTTAAAAAGGTTATCGTGCAGAGGAAAGAGAGATGTCAAAAGACACAAAAAACATTCCGCTGGTCAGCCAAACGGTGATTTGACTTCGCCCCCCCCCCCCTTAACAGAAACCTGGATTCTCCAAAGCATGCAGGTGACGTTGATTAAACACTGGTCTTTCCCTCCCCACCCCCACCTCCCAACAGATAGTGATGACGAGGAGCCCTGAAGGGAAGAGGAGAGAGAGAAGACCTTTGGCCGGGGACATGCATCATGCATAGACGACCTGAAATGCTCATGTTTGGGGATCAATACCCGGATCATCATGCCGTCGGATGGGCGATGAATGGAGAATCTCCGCTGCCCGATGTACAGGCCTGCATTGGAAGGTATATACATTTGTATTTCTCAATTTCTATAGCGCCCCTTCGAGCTCTCTATACTCAGAGGCGCTCCCGTCTACAGCGCGGACACTGCATCGGAGTTACACGCCGAAGCGCCTGAGCATGCAATTGCCGGTGAAGGACTTGCCCAAGGTCCCTATATGCGCGGCGACTTGAGGTGGATTCGAACCAGCAACCCTCCGGTTGCGAGGCAACAAATTAACTTATAGACCTACTCACTACACCACTGTCACTACACCTCGCTACACAATGCACATGAGAACAGAACTAGGAAAGGCCTATCATAAGAAGAGGCGGATCCAGTTTCCAGGGGGAGCAATCAGGCCATGGCTCCCCATTTCAAAATTGCATGGGACGTGGCCCCCATTTGGTTTCAGGAACCTTTAAGTCAATGCACGACTATAGAGAAGTCATAGCATATTACGAAGAGATCATGACCATGCAGAAAGAGCTAGGGATTATAACAATATTGCCAAAAGAGTTAGAAAAATATGAGGTAAGCAACTTTGAACTGCAGTTCAATTTATTGCTTGCGCGTCCAATAAATTCATTGATTTGCATGGACGGAGGCTATTTATAGGATGGGGATGGGCCACTTTTAGATGGGGGCAGTTTTGGATGGGGTCACTTTTGGATGGGGGCCACCTTTGGATGGGGCCACTTTTGGATAATGGCCATTTTCTGGAAGGACGCCATTTTTCGAATGGGGAGGGGGGAAACCATTTTATCGCAATACAAAGCAAAAACTTCGCAATAATATGCACAACCATAAAATAATTCAATACTTCATTTACTGCATGCGTGCTGTATTATACGCTCGCCCTTTTAACCGCATGCAAATAAGGAGATCCGTTAAAACCATTCTCTCTCTCTTTCTCCCTAGAAAAAGACAAAAGGTTTGCTCGTTTTCACCTCTGATGCTACATGGACCTCTGTTATGCGAGGTACCAAATGATATCCGATTGCGTTGAATTTCAAATCGAGGCGTTTTAAAACTCAACGAAGCCGGATGTCATTTGTTCCCCCCACATTGTTTGAGAGAGACAAATAGTTGAAAGAGGGATGGATGGATGGATCGATTGGATGATTTTGATGCGAGACAAGTGATCAACTGTAACAGTTGACTTCGAAATATTGAGAACGACAGACAATGTGCGGACGCGCATAATGTACGCGCATATAAAACAATGCGCTATTAACGTGTCCCCCTATTATGCATACATGCATCATCGTAAATGCACGCGTGTGTGTGTCTGCGTGTGTGTCTGTGTGTATGCATGCGTAGTGCAAACACACAGCACACGCATATACACACCTACATACACACACACACACACACACACACACACACACACACACACACACACACACTGTCACACATGTATAATTATATAGATGCATGGTCATAGTGGTATTATTTATGTGTAAAGATGTTTGCATGTGGTCGTGAGCATCTGTTTATTATTATTATAGCATTTGCTAGTAGATGTGCGCGTGTGTGCGTGCATGTGTACCAATCTCTGTCTTTCGAAGTTCTATTCAACATATCCTATTCAACAGATCCTATTTGTCCTATTTCTGCTATTTAACCTATTTGCCCTATTCAGTCGGTTGCATACAGGATGGGGAGCCGACCGACCGCATGCTCTGTTTGCTCATCCGCTGTCCAATGATCCGAATGTTTGTCGCTATCGCTCGGATTATAGGAAATTTGGCGCCAATATTTGCCTCCCATTCAGTGAGTGTGCCTAGCGACACCTGTCCACTGGTCATTGATGGTATTTAAATCCCATTTCTAGCCTTTTTACACCTTCTGCTAATGCATGGTCGCTGGCGTTTCAAGTCGAACTTCCTGACTTCCGCCGGAACTCCCCTCGTTGTCTATGATACGTGGAGTCCGATCCGGTTTGCAATGATTGTTCTGACCACCGAATGGAAGCGCGTTTGAATAGGGATGTGCATTAAATTTTGAGGAATATAGAATAGAAACAGACTGAGAGGGACAGAGGAAAAGACAGCGATAAAAAGACAGAGAGAGAGAGAGGGAGAGAGAGAGAGGGAGGTAGGGAGAGAGGGAGAGAGCGAGAGAGAGGGAGGGAGAGAGAATATAGGAGAGAGAGAGAGAGAGAGAGAGAGAGAGAGAGAGAGAGAGAGAGAGAGAGAGAGAGAGAGAGAGAGAGAGAGAGAGAGAGAGAGAGAGAGAGAGAGAGAGAGAGAGAGAGAGAGAGAGAGAGAGAGAGAGAGAGAGAGAGAGAGAGAGAGAGGGGTGAGAACAGAGACAGGGACATAGTCAGAGAGACAGAGACAGACAGACAGACACAGAAACAGAGAGAGACAGAGAGAGACAGAGAGACAGGGGGAGACAAAGAGACAGAGGCAGACACAGAGATAGGGAGACAAAGAGACAGAGGCAGACATACACAGAGACAGAGAGAAAATAGAGAGAATTAGAGATAGAGACAGACACAGACAGACTAACAGACAGACTTTCAAAGTCATATTCAACAGAGTGAACAGACACGCACACATATTGTCAGACGAACCTAAACACGCAAAAGGAGGAGACAGTGACATAGCCTATGCATGTGCATCAACAACAAGACATTCAGGAAGGACAGATTAATGAACAGATAGAGGATAATTTTGGGAAACGTTTTCGAAATGTATATTGCTTTTCGAACCTGTCTGTTCATTTTTGGAACAAGTCGTGAAGACGAACGTTGTTTTCGAACTCAAATTCTTTCTGTCTGTCTGTCCGTCTTTCTGTCTGTCTTTCTGTCTGTCTTTCTGTCTGTCTTTCTGTCTGTCTGTCCGTCCGTCCGTCCGCCCGTCCATCCACCCATTTATCTATCTCACTCCAACCGTCTGCTGTTCAATATCTGCTACGCATCATTTATTCATCAGCTTCGTCCTCTTCAAGGTATTCGCTCTGGGGTTCCCTCTTTCCTCTTCCCTCTTCCCTCTCCGTCTCCGTCTGCGTCTCCCCCTCTTTCTCTCTCTCTCTCTTTCTCTCTCTCGCTCTCTCTATCTCTCCCCGTCTCCGTCTCCCTCTCGTCTTCTTCTCCCTCTCTCGCTCTCCGTTTCCGTCTCCCAGTCCCTGTCCCTGTCTCTGTTCCTGTTTCTCTCCGTCTCCGTCTCCGTCTCTAAGTACATGTATACCAGTCACTAGTTTCATCTATCTGTCGGACGTGGTCTCTCAAAATCCACAGCGCCAATTGAAGTATCTATTGTTGGATTGTTGGTGGTCGCCTACCCATTCATCCCCCATTTCATCCCCATTTCATCCCCCATTCCTCCCCCATTCATCCCCAGTCAAAGGCGGGTGAACGGGCAGGCGAAGGGAGAGAGGTAGACGAGGAAGCTGCTGTGGTCGATAATCAAGGCGACGCCCGTAGACGTCTCTCTCGCTCTCTTAATTAACCCCAGTTCCCACGGTATACCCCGTCGCAACGGCCCCCGTGAACCGATCGAACCATTTGACAGAGGGGCAAGGGTGACGATTAAGGGGGCGTGGGGAACATTTCTTCTTCCAGTCGTCTCCATACCTCTGTCTCTGCTTGTTTGTTTGTCCTTCTGTCTGTCTCTGTGTTCGTCTGACTACTTATCGGTCTAACTGTCTCTGTCCCTGTGCCTATCTGACTGGCTGTGTGTTTGGCTTTCAATCCAGTTGATTGTCTGTCTCTGCGTCCTTCTCTCTGTATGTTTGCGTATTTGTATGTCTATCTATCCTAACATTTCTTTGTCTGTATGCCTGTCTGTCTATGCATGTCCATCTTCCTATATGTTTTTCTGTCTCTATTTTTATCCGTTTGTATGTCTATGTGTCCATCTTCCTATAATAATTAATATGTTCGTCTGTTGTCTACCTGTGTGTGTGTCTGTTTTCCTGTCTATCCAACATTGTATATGTTTGTCTTTCTGTCCGTCTTCTTGTCCGTCTGCTTGTCCGTCTGTCTGTCTCCGAGCACTAAACGATTCAATAGAGACCTGTAATCAGTCATGCATGACCGAGTGCGATAATCATAAGGTAGGCCGTCACCGTGCTCTCGAACACAGCAATTAAAATGTCTGTATGCGCGTGAGCATACGCGAGTGGGTGCCGTCCCGCGTGTGGTTTGCGTGTATGTATCATGAAATATTTGCCAAATGTCTCCACAGCGGTTAGTTAATGAGAATTTAAAAAAACGTGCAATCGATGAATTTTTGAACAGAAGCTTTGGTATTAAAGCTAAGCTTATATAAATTCGTTGCAGTAAACTTTGTCGCAAAGATCATGCATTGACGAGCTGAGCGTCGTGCTTTCAATCAATCAATCAATCAATCAATCAATCAATCAATCAATCAATCAATCAATCAATCAATCAATCAATCAATCAATCAATCAATCGGAGGGTTGCAGGTTCGAACCCACATCAAGTCGCCGCGTATATAGGGACCTTGGACAAGTCCTTCACTCGCAATTGCACAGCGCTTCGATGCAGAGTCCGCGCTGTAGTCGGGAGCGCATCCGAGTATATAGAGAGCTTGAAGGGGCGCTATAACAAGTGCACGTATACAATGTATGATGCATACAAACAAACAGCAAGCATCGACTGTGACTGTTCTTTCCTTCGGCAATAATATTGCAACGGAAGCATTGTGATATACTACTGCTGCAGTGCCATTTACTTAATTATACTTGTCTTCTTAGACTTACCATCATCTGCGTGTAGTGGTTTTGCTCTCTGATGCTAGGCTACTTTCCTTTCTGAATGGCTAATTGGCTGAGTTGCATCCTCTTCACGGTTTGTATAGACCTATTAATTACGCGATGGCATCATAGCTTCATAAAGTCAGTTACGTGTAAATTGCAATTATATGTAGATATATTTATATAGCCTATTTGCAATGTCTAATACATACTTTGTGGGGCGCGGTGGTCTAGTGGTGGCGTCGTTGCCTTGGAGCCGGAAGGTCCGAGGTTCGAATCCACCTCCCCGCGTAAGGACCTTGGGCAAGTCCTTCACTCACAATTGCTCAGCGCTTCGGCGTGAAACTCCGATGCAGTGTCCGCTCTGCATCGGGAGCGCCTCTGAGTAGAGAGCTTGAAGGGGCGCTATAACAAGTGCACATACAAACAAACTTGCAGAGTGATTCCAGGATTAGGCCTATAATATAGGTATAATAGGAAGTTATTATTAATCTCATGCTTCTAATCCTAGCTCAGTGTAGAACAGATAGTGACGTCAGTACATTACCGTTACAATGTATAGCAGCATGCAGGCGACCATAAAATGATGACGTCACAGACATATATATATAATTATATATATATATAATTATGATACGCGCATTATATATACGGACTACAGCCTTATAGGAATAGCATGTACGTGACGTCATTTCGCTGTCTTGACAACATAATTATAGCAGCAAGCAAACATATAGGCACAAAACGACGTCATTCTATACTGTAAACAACGATGACGTCGTACTGTGTCTATAAATAAATAATATTACTAAGAAAATCAGAATTTCGAGGATTTATATAGCGCTCTTTCAAGGTTAGGCCTACTGTATACAGTCGGGTGCGCTCACGACCCAACCTCGGCTATAATATAATTATAATGAGGACAGTAACTGCAGCCATAAGATAGCTACAGAACGTGAATTTGTATAGCGCTGTTTTAAGTGTATACCTATTACTAAATGATTGCCTTACAGCGACGACCTTTTCCACGTATATATAGTGTTGCAAGGTGATGCAAATGGCGCCAATATGATCGTGTGCTCCAAGACTGAACGATTCGACACGGTATCTATAATTAATTATAAGTTCTGTTCGATTACAATTTTGGGAGAGGAATGACCTGCAGTTGGAAAAGAAAAAAGCAAATTCATATAATTATACAGTTCTTCATGTGGTATACTCAGAAAATACTCAGTGTCCGTGCTGTATTCGGGAGCACCTCTGAGTAGATACCTTGAAAAGGTGCTATGTAAATTTTGATTGATTGATTGATCGGTTGGTTGGTTGATTGATTGATTGATTGATTAATTGATTGATTGATTGATTGATTGATTGATTGATTGATTGATTGATTGATTGATTGATTGATTGATTGATTGATTGATTGATTGATTGATTGATACAGTCTTAATTGCAGCCTTGGCTGCATGCTCTCCAGTCTTCCACACCGAAGCAAGCAAGTGATACGCTTCTGCTTGATTCATGGACGAGGCATAACACATTGTCACGGAAACGAAACGCTGAATGCGGTTTGCTGTTAACAGACGATTTACCACAAATCGTTGGATTGTGTGTTTGTTTGATGATTGCTAATGATCATGACGGTTCATGTTACACCAGCAGATGACGTTTTCTATGTAGGCCTATGTATGTCTGTATGTATGTATGTATGTATGTATGTATGTATGTATGTATGTATGTATGTATGTATGTATGTATGTATGTATGTATGTATGTATGTATGTATGTATGTATGTATGTATGTATGTATGTATGTATGTATGTATGTATGTATGTATGTATGTATGTATGTATGTATGTATGTATGTATGTATGTATGTATGTATGTATGTATGTATGTATGTATGTATGTATGTATGTATGTATGTATGTATGTCTGTATGTCTGTATGTATGTATGTATGTATGTATGTATGTATGTATGTATGTATGTATGTATGTATGTATGTATGTATGTATGTATGTATGTATGTATGTATGTATGTATGTATGTATGTATGTATGTATGTATGTATGTATGTATGTATGTATGTATGTATGTGCACTTGTTATAGCGCCCCTTCAAGCTCGCTGCCCAGAGGCGCTCCCGACTACAGCACGGACACTGCATCGGAGTTTCACGCCGAAGCAGCGCTGAGCAATTGCGAGTGAAGAACTTGCCCTAGGTCCCTATATAATTATGTGTACGCGTAACGCGACGACTTGAGGTGGATTCGAACCTGCAACATATTACATATACTGATCTGCGTCTTTCGACAGAGGTTCTTGCTCGTCATTTTATAGCATAGTTTCATGATTTCATCTGCATGCTGATGTATGTATCCAACCACGTAGATTTAAATATATAGTCGGTAGTCCGATGCACTATTTCCTATGGATGGATATGATGATTGTAATTTATACTTTTTCTACAAACGAAATGTATTGTTTCAACTAAGTCATGTCGTCATTTTAATAGGTCTAGGCCTACTGCCAAGCAAGTAGGTCTAGTTTACCGCAGACCAGATTCACGGAAAGAGAATTAACGATCGAACTATAGCATTTAAATAGGTGATGATGATGATGATGACGACGACGACGACGACGACGATGATGACGATGATGATGATGACGACGACGATGATGACGATGATGATGACGACGACGACGACGACGGCGACGACGACGATGACGACGACGACGACGACGACGACGATGACGATGACGATGACGACGACGACGACGATGATGATGATGATGGTGATGATATTAACCTTAATATTAATAGCAACAATAATAAAATAATAATGCTGCTACCATAATCTTCTTCATGCTGTTAATAAATCGTTCATCTCACGACCAAATCCCGTTAAAAATGTTTTAGGAACGCAGCGCTCAGTAAAAACCCTCGTCATTATCGAATTATTCTTCGCAGGCGTTCTTGGTATTCATCATATATACCCTCAACGTTATTAATTGTAACAATGACAAAATTAATTTAATAAAATTCAAAATGGCACACGTCAATGTTGACAATGTCAGATGGCGCCCTCGAGGTCGATGCCCATGATAGGATTGTTATAATGGCGTGACGTCACGTCGCCATGGTAATTTTTCCCCGCAATTTCTATGTTTACCTGCCGTGAATTGCATCTAAATAATTTGCGTTTCGTTGATTTGGTAGCGTACGGTTTGAGAATATTATCTCAAGTTAATTTCGTATTTTTGCTTCGGCGTTGAACTCAGATGAGCGTTTGACGCAACGTTCCTTTATAATAGGCTACTCTTTATCTTTATCTTCTCTCTCTGTTTTCGGATTTAAAAACTAATCATGGAACGTTAATAGCAATTCGTCGTTGTCGTCGTCGTCATCTTCACGACTTCGACGTCGGACGTGCACGTGAAAGCGTTGACTAGGTTTTAACCTGCATCTAGACAATAATTAGTCAGTGTCTTCGTGGATTATTTTACTCGCCGTTTGGACGACATGTCCACGCGTGGAAAACTTACACGTCGAACTTCTCGACGCGTTCTTCCGGACTCTGTGAATGATAGCGAGCCGGTCGAAGCCGACAGTTCTCATCCTGCTGCTGCTGCTGCTGCTGCTGCTGCTGCTGCTGCTGCGACTCCGTCCAGTGACCTATGTCCGTCTCAGCCCCGTCACTGCGATGACGGTATAACGAAACGCAAACGATGTGGCTGGTTTCGAAAGAAAAAGAAGCGGCGATCAACCACTCCAGTAGAGGAGGAAGCCTCTCGTCCATTCACCGATGAGCCGCCTCTTCCGGTTGACGAGAAGCCATCGCATCTGTTCAATGATAAACCGCCTGCTTTGGTTGTCGATCAATCCTCTTCTCTATCCGTCGACGAGCAACAGCCCGATCCAGTCATCGATCGGCCGTCTCCTCATGATGAACAGGACACGTATGTCTCGTTGTCTTCAATCTTAAAGACCTCATTGAGACTCACCCCGGCGGCAATGGATCTAACAAAAGATAGAACCGATCCCAGCGATCCTGTTCCCTCTGAAGAGGCTGCTGCTGCTACAGTAACTGCTGAAGAGGAGGAGGAGGAGGAAGAGAAGGGCGCGACCGCCGACCAGAGCACATCGGAATCGCCAACTGAGACGAGGGAAACGTTAAAAGCTAAGGACGACGATGGAATGGCGAACCTTCTAGACGAGCTAATGGTCGAGCATCCTGCTGGTTCATTCAAGACCAGCAGGAAAGCACGCGCCAATCGAGCGAACCTCAGTCTCATCAACAGCGCTCAGCGATTTGCATCACTGCAGCCAGTGACCATCAGCCGAGGAACCGTTCGGCGGCTGGGCAACGACGCGGGTGAATATGACCCTGCCTTCGGAATGGCGTCTCTGGAGGTCGCGAAGACTCCGATAGCAACGATAAAGTTTGCGAAGATGGACTCTGTTCTGTTCATTCCGGGACCGGAGAACGAAGACAGTCGCCCGGAGTTAATCGAAATGCATCCGTCGTCGTCGTCTGCTCCGTCAATGATCATCTCGCCGATGTCCTCTCGCGCAACTTCTCCCGTTCCAAGTCCAGTTCAGACTCCTATTCCTTCTCTCGCTGCATCGCCGGTTCCAATGCAATCGCCTTTTCCTTCTCCAACTCCAACTTCGCCTGCCTCGAATTCATCACGGCAAGTCCCGGAAACGAAGGGGAAGGAAGACTACAGCTGGGTATTTTGGTGCTGTCTGCCCATTGGGCGCAGGCCAAAACGCCAGTCATGAGCAGAACAATGGTGTGGGACCAAGAGTCACGTTCAGGTGATGAGGTCGGCCACAGGAGAACAGTGCAACGAGGATTAGGCTACGTATCGAAGACAGAATCAGGACTGCATAATTATTTCTCGTGCCGTTCCGTCTTAGTTCAGGATTTAATGAGTGTGATGGATTATGCATCGAAACACAGAGAGG
This sequence comes from Lumbricus rubellus, assembly GCA_945859605.1. Taxonomy (NCBI): domain Eukaryota; kingdom Metazoa; phylum Annelida; class Clitellata; order Crassiclitellata; family Lumbricidae; genus Lumbricus; species Lumbricus rubellus. The sequence goes on along the minus strand of OX243811.1, from coordinate 7,757,412 downwards.
AGCACAAGAAAGTAGGCCTAAAGCTGAAGCGTAAACCTGTTCCCGAAAGACTTAAAAACGGTCGTAGAGGAAAGCTGATATTAAAAGCCGGGACGGTGAGAGTTTTTTTAAATAATAATCGATATAACTTAATTACGTTGCATTGCATTATCTTGCAGTAGGCCTAGGTCTACTTTATAATATAGGCCTAGGCTATTAGCCTATAGCCTTGCTTTTAGCTTGTCTTAGCCTTATCATCTTGCTTCGATCAGCGGTGTGTCACCTAGCATTGCTTCAATCTAGCTCAGACTTAGTTTACATTACCTAACCTTAGTTACTTATTTATTTGTTTCTGCATTTGCTATAGCGCCCTTTCAGGCATCTACTCAGAGGCGCTCCCGACTACAAAATAGCCTCGTTTTACCCTGCCCATGCATGCAGTTGCGGATCTGCAGAGGAGCCAGAGTGGGCCAGTGCTGTCCCGACTGAGTCTATAATGGTTCCCGGTGCTATCATATTTTCGTCTCATCTATTACGAAATCTGGCATTATCTATTTCTGATACCTTCAAATGTATGCACACACTTAGTCCTACTTGCTTGCGCCCGACACATTACTCACGGGCACCGCCTGCTTACTTGCCTACGCAGTTATGGCGCTAAAATAATATTTATGTTATTAGACTGAGATAGCATGTGGTCGATTTTTCACGTGTGGGTATTTATCGCGCTAAATATTGTGAATTTTTGTGCAGAATAGGCGATAGTCGACAAGACTGCTTATTAAGCCTAAAATCCGGGTTAGATAGACACATTCTATATTATAGTGGCTGCTATGTAATGCAGTGGTTGGCGCGCTGTGTTTAAATCCCCGCCATTGCAGTATAATCGTGGGTGGTCTCGCTAAAAGGGAGATGGGCTGTTCTGATTGAATAACCGAAATATTTTGGTGAAATTTGGCCGTTGTACTTAGATATGAATTGCCCTTAAGCGTGTAAAATTTCATTTAGAAATTCTTACTTTTGGCCAAGATATTGGCAACAATTTTTTTTATTGCCTCTCCTCTAGATAGCGGTCCAGAGAGGAGAGTCCCATGCAGAGCGGAAGGAAGGTCATTCCATAAGGAGGGCCCAATGATTTGGGCTTGAGTAGTAGGGGTCCAAGCTCGTGGAACAAACTAGTCCCATTGCTCCAGAGAACGGAGAGGCTGATGAGAAGATGCAGAAAGAACTTACCGAATGAGATCCCTGATATAATATTATAGATAGACCCAGGTTTAACTTGAGGACCGAAGCAAGAACTTTATATTGGAGCAAACCCATGTAAATTTTTTTAATTGTAATCATACTTGTAATTGTAATTGAACATTTATATAGCGGCACCCTGAGATTCAGAGATGCTTCCGGTCCACTAAATAAATTGCAGTGAAAGTTATAATTTGCAGACATGCATGTAATTGTAATTAATTGTAGTCATAATCATGATGGTAATTGAAAGTTTATATAGCAACTCTCCAAGATCTGTTGGTACTTCTAACCCACTAAGAAATAAAATGGACTTCAGGCATTACAAAAGCAGATGCAGAGAAAGGTTGAAAACTGCCTGCACAAGGATGGCTTCCCGATTGAGCCAAGTGCATAGGAATGACCAGAAGGCCTATTGTGGTTGAGTGAACACACTGAACAGTGTAGCAATCTGGGAGTGAGGAGAACATGCTTGGGTGCATGCAGGTACTTTTGCAGGAGGGGCACTTGTAACACAATGGTCACTGTTAAGTTGTTTTAGCAAAAGCTTGAAATTTACGTAAAGCTGGAAATTAGAGTGTGGGTATTGTTCACAGAGGTGTCTAAATGTCAATTTATCAGTTTCAGTTTGTCTTTCAGTGGTATCATTCATGCTTTAGTGTGGAGACATTCTTAAAACTAAAAAACCAGTTGTTTAAAGATAAGTTTCAACTTCCAGGAGGTGGGGGAAGAACCCCTCCTACCCCTATGTGTGGACGCCCATGAGAACATGTTTTTTGTTGTTTGATGCAGCCCTTCGAAATCATCTGACGAATTTGAAAGCAGTTCACTTCAGCGCATTGCTACGGGAAAGGAATGCGCAAACGATGATTATTTGAAGAAGCTGAAACAGACAGCAGCCGAAAACAAAGCGGCAAGACGGGAGAGGGAGAAGAGACGTCGCAAAGTGCTGTTCAAACAGCTCAGAGCACAGGAAGCACAAGAGGCAAGTGCATTGTTAACCACAAGACTCAGTTATTGTCTTAGAACTATTCCTTGTGATTACAGTATGGATTTTTATTTGTTGTATTTTATTTATTTTTTTCACTGTTATTGTACTCAACATTATTATTATTCCTTGTAATATTTATGTGTATAATTATTATTTATTTTACCCGAGATAGATATATCTCAGGTCGTTAAAATAATGTCTGTAGACAATAATAACTGAGGTATGGAAGAGTTATAACTTAACAAATGCCATGGATGGTAAAGACATGGAAGTGTTTAATAATAAATAATTATTATTATTTACCCAAGTTTGACCCAGGGTATCAGTGATCCCTTTGGAATTAGGAAAAATTGACATTAGGAGCAGGAAATTTGTCTGGAGGGTCAGGCTTTATTCTTTTGGTTTGTATTCTTCATTCTTATTTTTCATTTCTGTTTTTAATTCTTATCTTGATTGTTATTTGTGATACTTCATTTTGATTCTTATGTTTGATTCTTAATTTTAATTCATATGTTTGATTCTTATTTGTGATTCCTAATTTTGATTCCCATTTTTTATACTCATACTTGATTCCTATTAATTTCTAATTTTCTTTGTAATCCCAGGAAGAGAAACGAGAGGCGACATTGGTGAGTTTTCTGATGCGTCAGTCGCTTCAGGAGCCTCGCATCGCCACGCAGTTGCTGCACGTGCGTCACGAGAAACAAGTCATCTGTAACAATCGATTGATGCGCGAAAAGCAATTCCAAGAAGCGTGGTGTTCAATTGGTTTCTTTGAGATGGCTCGTCTTGCGAAGATTGAATTCGAGGATCAGATGCGTCACGATCAGGAACTTCACGATCTTCTGATGGCTGAGAGAGCGCAGCAGAGATACGCGAGGCATTGCGACTTCTGCTATGATACTTTATCGGATATCGTCGATTTGGTTACGAAGGTCGGCGAATATTGGGAACTCACAAACCGGTGAGTACCCGACTTACAAGTAAAAGTTCTAGGTTTGGGTAAAAAGTAAATGTAGTAAGCAAAAAGTAAAAATAAAGACCTGTAATAACCAAAAACAACGCTTTTTCTGATGAATATTACTATTATCATGAATTCATACAGTGTCTACGTATGTGTGTGCACTTGTTATAGCGCCCCTTCAAAATTCAGCGTTTCCAACTACAGCGCGGACACAGAATTGGAGTTTCACTCCAAAGCACTGAGCAATTGCGAGCGAAAGACTTGTCCAAGGTCCATACACGGCGACTTGAGATGGATTCGAACCTGCGACCCTACGGCTGCAAGCCAACGAACATACCCACTACACCACCATGCCCCACCATTAGATATATTATGTCTATATCTAATGGCCATGCATCAATTGTTGGCAAACTCAGCAATTGTGAGCTAAGGACAGCTCACGGTCACTAGACACTGTAGACAGTATTCAATTAGTGATTTAATTTTAATATTATTATTATTAGTGTTATTGACTTAATGGATTTCATAAATTCGTTAATACGATTTAGATTGTCCTTAATGGAGCTGTGATGTTTATGCTGTATTGTGTGTTGAGTTATTAGTTGAAATATTAATTAATAGGCATCTTCGTTCGATGAAGACATGTGTAAATTTTTTTACGTCAAAATTTAGCGTTCGAATGGCAGTTCATTTATCCTTTTTAAACAAATACTAATCAATATCATTCTAATCTAGCAATCAAGTTTTATCATCGATTTCATTTTAATATAGCTTTATTATTCAGTGACTCGGACAACTTCTGATTCCTTTTGACTCGTTTCCTTTTTAAAATGTTTTATATTCCTGATCTATGTGACATATCTGTTGATAAAAATTCTTGATTTTTATATTAATGAGGTTGGTACCTAAGGCATCTAATTAGCGGTCACTATGTGACTGTATAAAATTGTCCAGTGAAATTGCCACTGGTGGAGAATGAAGTATATCGTTGTTCTGTATGTTTGGTTAAATATGTAGACTCGGTCAGTTCAAATGCAAGCGTACGAGGAAACCAGTCCTCGGTATTTTACCCATCAATGGTTATCTGCCGGGTCACCGACTGACGCAAGTTACTATTCACAGAAATCCAAGTCTCATCAGCCATCTTCTGCGACATATCAGTCACGTAAGTAGGCATTATGCGGCTTTTGATAATAGTTTTGTTTTTAGTTTGTACATAATTATATGTCTGAATGTTTTAGTGTAGTTTTCGATCCTATTAGTACTTTGAGCTCCATAAACTTGAAAAAATGGTGGTTCACCTCATGCACGTACTTTGACTCTGCAACATTTTGCCTTGCTACGATCAACGCTTGAAAACTGTTCAGTTTTACTGAAGCTCAGTGGGAGTACTTCACATTGTGTTGACGTATAGAATTTTATCGTCTTACCGATTTAAACAAATTAATTAATTTTTTCATGTTTGAACAGCAAGATCAAGCTAATGTTGATTTGTTGGAATTTTCCAGTTTTATTAATAAGTCTGCTGATCTGGGAAGTCTTTACAAGCTGTTGTTATAATCTCTGCTTTACTTGGTTCTTCTTGTTGTGTGTTTTGACAGGAATGTCACATGAACAGTCATGTTCCGCACCCTCTAAAGCACAAAACAATGTGACCGGTTCAGAATGGCAGGTACAAAACAAACCAGCGAGCAGCCAGAACTATGGTAGCAGTTATACTTCTGACCAGAAATATGCCAGCAGTGCTGCTCCTGTTGAGAAGTATGTTACTACGTCGGCAAGTAGCAGTCAGGGTTATGCCACTTCTGCCGCTCAGAGCTTTGGAGGCAATGCATCGAGCGCAACTCCTACGCCAAGTCCATCGTCGAGCGCCTACAGTGGTTGGTTGAATTCATTGAAGATGTAATTAGTGTTATTTTACAGTCTTGAGATTTGCCAATAATTTCTTTAAATATTTCAGTATGCCAGTTTTGGCTTAGCAATTTTTTGCCTAGAACGCTAGGAAACAAAGTTCCTTGAGGTAAGCTTATGCAGGGACAATGTCAGCAAATAATTAGACATCCAGCTGGTGGAGTCTTGTGTTATGCATTCGGCAGTATGGATTGAGTGCACATTGTCTTTTGTATGTTTCACTGCATATATCGTGTGAGTTTTGGGATATTGGTCACAATTCTGTCAGCATAGTTGAGCACAGACTGGAGATGCTACTATCTGAAACTTGTGGGTCTGGAGATGCAATGACCACAACAGATCGACACATATTGCGCCCTTTAACCCTTTTGAACCCGACACTGGCCCGCTATCCATAGAGTTACAGGGGCTCCGGGTTCAAAGGGTTAAGCCCTATCTTGAGTAGTAGGCAGACGTAGGACATGAATTGGAAGTTCAGTCAATAGCCATTGCTGCTGCTGATGCTCTGTTTAGAAATGCATTGGTCAAGACCATGGATGAGATACTGATTATTCACTGATCAGCTAGAAACAAAATTTTGGAAGAATTGGTTATAGTTTCTTGAGTTTTTGGCTTTTGTTATTCATTCACTGATGTTTAACCATCAACATTGTATATAAAATTATTACCTTCTGAACAAAGTGATTCTATTCTGTCGAGAATGCAGTTTTGGTTAGTAATTGTCATCAGTACATGCCTTATGCAATGTGCAATAATAGAACTTTAGAGTTTTCAGACTTCAGTTAGGTTACAGATTGGGTAATGCACCTTTCCAATCTTGTATATTTGATGATTACCAGGTTTTTGTTTTGTTTTAGATATTGAAGCTGCAGGTAAAGATGGTGGAAGCCAATCCCTGCTCAGGAGTCAAAGGTCACGGAGATATCAGCATCAGAGACGAGTGCAACGGCTCCTCCATCTGCCAAGATCTTTAAAACTACCACTACATCTGGTGTTGTGAAAAAGGTCTACAGCACTCCCAAGATGACATTCATTGGTATGCATTGTTCAGTTAAGTCAGTATGTGGTGTTGAATTTTTTGCATTGCTAGCGATTTACACATGACTGTGTAACGTGAAGTGATTTCACGTCTATATAATGTTGTTTACTGTACATGCTGTGTTTTTATGTACACTACAAGATAGGACAGTGTACTACTGTATTTGTAATATAGGAAGGCAGTTTTATTGGGCAGGAGCAGTCCTAGTCCAAGGAACAAAAAGATCATGACATTCTTTCTGAACATTCGTTTATCGTCTTTTTTGCGTTTTTTTAAGTAGATTTGTGTAAATCGCTAGCGTGCAAAAACCTCAACACCACATACTGAGTGCTTTCAAAGCCAAATCAGAAAGAAGCATCATTATATATAACTTGTAAGTATGAATGCTTGATTACAGAGTTGTTTGTCAAAACTTATTGTGCAATTTCTCTGATGCTCAATCATTATTTCATCGTGACGTACTGGAACTATGCCATGCTGTACTCATAAATCTGGATGTGTCCACTGCAGTCCTTCATTAACTGTACAGCATAGATTGCAGCCAACCTGCCTCACTTTCACGCTGTTGTTGTTTAGTTGTTTAGTGCAAGAAATGACGCATTGAATCTCCCAGTTGAGATGTAACTTCTAGACTGTTCTACAATCAAGCAGGAGTTCATTTAGCCCTGATCAAGCCAATCAAAGTCAATGATCCGCTGTCTACAGCTTATGGAGGTTGAGGGGCAGTGGGCAACATGATGCACTGCTATTTTGTGGATAGGACTGACTTGAGATATTCTATATCTGAAAATTTAAACTCTACTGCTGCAGTGGCTCAAGAAAACGTTCTCAACTTCTCGCACTTTGTCACAATAAAATCTCTAGTTGTGTATATATAATATTTTTGAACTGCTGGATGGCCAGATTTTGTCATTTGAGAATTTTTAAATTGTGCAGTATATATTATGTAGTATTTTGGGTACATGTCTACTTTTGTGCATGACACCATTACCAGAGGGAAATGTAATTGAAACTGGTGAATAGACGTGATACGCTATAATTGTAGACCACTTGGAAGTCTGGTGGCAGATTAATAGGTGAACACTGAACACCGAAAGAGTCACGTGTGATGTATGTTGATGTAAACTTTTAGGTTGGAAGCAGATGACTTGCGCTGTGAGAAGGAGTTGCTCCAGTGGCAAGTTCTGGAAAAGACAGCAAAAAGGTTTTACTCTAGATGTCAACATCTCATAAAGTGACAAGTGCTGTGGTGCCACTTGGTGAGAAGTTTTGTGGTTGAGATGGGATCCAAGCGAGATGCTGATCATGTCTTCGCTAAACATGCGGCCGTCTATCCCACAAAGCAAGATGTAAGTTTCATCGCTTCGATGAACTTCTCTTTTCTATACGTGTTTTTCTATCAAGTATATGTACACACTCTACAAACTCAATAATTGTATGAGCACATGAATTAGATTGCAAAGACTTTTTGCTTTGACCAATTGGACACCGTGTTTGAGAGATAGATAGATCTGCTGAGCTCTGATAATTATCTGCAGAATGTATATGTTTTGTTTATAAAGACCGTTTGATCTGAACATGTGAATTGTGAAGGATATTAACCGTGTTTCCGTACTGAAAGCTAACTTGACTTTGTTCAACGAATAGCTTTAAAATCACAAGTTTAACATGGAATGAAAACATGGAATGATAACAAGGAATGATTGATGAAGATGATTATTATTCTTATTATCATTACCATTATTATTATTGCTATCATTGTTGTTGTTCATATTATTATTTTTTAAAATATTATTATACAGAAGTTTCCAAAGTAGTTCTCTTTCCAAAAGGCATGTATCAGAAATATATCTGTCCTTTTCTGTCTGAATAGGTTGATTCCTGCGATGGTGATGCGCGATTGGATGGATTTGTTCAGAGCTGGCCAACCTCAGTATCCTGCACAGGACGAGGAGATGGAAGATGGAGAAGTGGAGGACGAGAAATCAAACGAACTGCTCAAAGCACTCAGACAACAACTCCTCAATGAATCAGATTTTGATGAGTACAAGGTATTGTATTGTTTTTGTATTTAAGTATTTATAAATGCGTCTAGTAGGGTTGAGCCATTCAGATGCGCTCCCAGTGTGCAGGGCCCTGCAAGAAGAAGCAGGTTTTGAGAAGAGAGAAGGAAGAAGAGGGACTGCCAGACAGAATTGTAGAGTGAAGAGAAGGAGAAAGCGCATTTCAATTGAGGCAAATGATCGAGACTAAGCCATAGCAGTTCTGAAGTCACGAGAAATCAAGAGGTCAAGTCTGTTGATGAACGAAGGTAATTACCATGCTGTGTCTGTTTTCATGTGGCGCTATATAAATCTGCAATTACCGTTTCCATCTTAGATTAGATTGGACTAGTGTGCAGAGGTCTGATATGAGAATGTAAGTAATTAAGTAAGTAAGAATATTCTTTATTAGACCACCAGCAAAAAGCAAAACTTTGTTTACAGAAGAAATAAATAATAGAAACATTTCTGCAAAGTTGTACAACATTCTTATAATAAAACTTCTTTTGGCAAAAAGAATCAACCCTAGAGGGTTAGATTATGTGGTCTGGGTCGAGTATTGTATGGAGTAACCTTATAAAGAGGGAGGAGGTCCTATATGGACTCGGATTGGGAATGCTGGAAAGGTACGAAACAGAGGCACTGAGTAATGGAGCTAGGGATGCATTATTTTTTGGCAGTGGTTCATTTTTGTAATTGCTTCCCATTGTTGTCCATTGAGTATGGTTTCTGCTTGTTTGTTTCTTGCAGTGGATGAATGGCGAATGGAGTGCACCGGAGACGTGTCCTGTGACTGGTCCTCCGAAGGACAATCCAGTCCTTGGTCACGTGGTCCATCGTCTTCTTGACATGGTTCATCCAGATATGGTCTGTACCATGAGATGCTTCAGTGTCCTACCTTAAGTTGTCTTTTAATTTATATATTGCCAAGTTACATTTGTATTATGCATTAATGTATAATTGTATATGTATGGACATTTATATAGCACCATACAATGACCTCACAAAGGTGCTTTACTGTCTAAAGGTATTCTATTCAAATCTATTTTCGGACTTAAAACTACCCCTCAAAAAGAAGTTGTGCAGAAACAGTAATATGCCCAGCTAAGATCTCAATATTATGCCATATCCCAGGGAATGGAGCCAACTACAGATGTTTTCTTATGCTCAAACTATTTCTTTCTGAAAGAAATGCTGTAGTATTTTCCACTCTTTTCAAACATCTGGGTGTCCTACTAGTATGCGAAATCTGATTACACGTAAACTGTGGGCAGATAAAAAAAAACCCAAATTGCAGCAATAACATGAGTGGCATTAACAACAGCTGTAGGCATGTGTAGGGTAATAAAAATCATTTAATAATAGTGATGATGTAGGCATGTATGCATGTATGTATGTGGCCATTTATATAGCGTCTTAACCAGAATCTCACGAAGGCGCTTAATGATAATGATAGTATGGTCTTCTTCTTGTTTAGTGTTCGGCCCTTAGGCAGGTCCAAGATTCCAACAACATCATTCTTGGTAACAAGGATTAATGGTAATAAATAATGATGATGATGACAGTGTGAACGAGTATATGCAGGTCTATTCTAAGTTAGAATGAAAGCAGAAAGGAACCCACAGTTCTTTCTCTTTAGACATTCCTAGCACCTCATTCTTTAGCCGGACTGGTTAAAGAATGAGGAGAGCGTATCTTGTCTCGATTTTATTCTGTAATAGTTACAGGTTGAAAAAGTTATTTAATTCCAAATCATTTAAATCATTTAAATCCATAGCTGTTGATTTTTTGTCATGTCATAGAAATTCCTTTGCAATGCAGTCGTGGCTTCTGTTGTTTAGGTTTGGGAAAGGTGGAGCAGGCCGAGCGATATCTGTCACAAGCCGAATGGACGATCTTATCAGCTCGCGAATGTCTGCAGTGGTTTTGCGACATAAGAAGCTTCATCGCATCTTCACAAAAGACTATTTTCTAAGCGCTCGGAGATGTTTAGCCGATTATTAATAATTATAAGTATTAGTTCCCAGTTATTGCGAAAGTTTAGATATTCCACGAAAAACTTAACAGATGGTTTGACACTATTTTGCACATAATCAAACAGCTAGAACTCTGGTATCGTTTAAGCGTTCATCAGTGTTTAACAGATAAATGTGTTATGTTCAGCTGGTGTTGAAAGTGCAGCCATCCTCTAAGTCTTTTCTTTTTTAGTTTTTTGTTTTCTGGAATTTTTTACTTTATTTAATCGTCTTAATCTGTCACAAATCCCGGTTCTTCTCTGCAGTCTCTATTTATTTTTCTTCCGATAGCTTTCTTCTGTTATTTTTTTTTCTTTAATGCCTGCCCCAATACCCAAAAGCCAATTTTAAAAAAACAGTACTCAAATAGAAAACAATTATGTAAGAAATCCAGTGTAGTTGCAGTATCTTTCTACTTTCTTTGTTTGATTATCTTACTCTGTTTTACAGCTCCGGGTTCTTCGAGTGCCATGAAAATAAAGGGGCTGCATAATGCATCTCTATGGTATTTTTAGTTGTAATTGTTTTTCTCTAGGCCTCCCATCCCTTTGTTTTTTCGTAGCCGCCTCTCTTTCCCTTTTTTCCCTAGGCCTCCCATTCCCATTCGTAACTGCCTCCCATTCCCTGTACCATAGAGTTGCATTCTGTAGCCTTTTTATTTTTGTGACATTCGAAGAATTGGGAGCTGTTACAACAGAGAAAAATAATCAAATAAAGATTGTAGGAATTTGTTGCAACTACATTGTGTTTTCCTGCATAATTGTTTTCTATCTGGGGGCTGTTTTTTATTATTGGTTTTTGGGCTTAAGGGATTTTATTTTATGGATTATTTTCTTATAATTATTTTATATTATAATAATTTGTTCTCTTTTTCTTTGCTGTACTTTCACACCAGCTGATCCATCCTTTACAAGTCTTTAAACGTTATCTTGCCTATAAATTGCGTACCTTGCATGTGTATACCAATAATATTTGTGTATTAATTTAAACTGACGGGTAGGCAACATGAGATTACATGATTCTAGTAGTGACCAGTTAGTTTTACTGTTTTAAATTACATGCTTATAAAGCTTTATAATTGAACTTCGATTGGACTGTTGGCTGCAACACGTGTGAAAATTGTTTGATTATGTGAAGTATGTGAAATCATCGTAAAGTATCAAATGTTACACTACTTGTCAATTCCTTTTTAATCCCACACGAACTGAAATATTATAAAATGGTTTAATAATTCTCTTACTGATCATAATTGGGTCCACTCCGACCATAATTGTTTCTGAAAAGTTACTAATAGTAAACATGATATTAAAAAACAGCAGTCTGATGCCTAGATTGCACAGCACACTTGTTCATTTATAGAACCAAAGTGTCAGTAACAGCAACACTGATATAAAATATTTCAAAGAAACCAGCTGGTCTCGTACACTGGCATGTTAGCATCTAAAGGTTGCTGCAAAAGGAATTTCATACAAATGTTGTTTGCCATTTCAAGAAGAAGTGCTTAAGCAGTCGGTTGGACCGGGGTCAGTTGATAGATATCCGGCTGAAACAATCATCTGGATGCTGACCTTCATTGACCTCGACAATGACCATGTCACTGGCATGTCAACAGGTGCGTAGAAATGACAAAAATCGTATAAATGTAAATCATATAGGATGAATGCAAAAAACATATTGCACTTCAACATCAATGGACATGTCCACCTTTTCCAATCAAATTACTTTTATTATACGATTTACTTGCATTGCAAACAAGCAACGATCAGTAGGCTTTCAAGTTTTCAACAAACATAATCACAATGGAATACTTGTTAATTTACTTGCATTACGGATGAGAACCACATTAAAAGATAGTGAGCTTAAGTATTTCCATAAGATGACCTTTTAATCTGCTTTAAACTGGTATATACAAGTTTGGAAAGCATGTGATCTTCAGCAGCAAGGAGCTCCAGAGCACACACAGACCATATATTCTGAGGCTGGATTGTGCACAACTTGCGCATACTACTTTGATTTAACGTAACAAGCACGTTTGACAAATAATCAGAGGACCTCATGATTTGTCCTGAACCAGCGCGTAGAGTTTCCCAGTAACAACTGCATCTCAAACTTGTACATAAATATCCAAACTTGGAGTTTGTTAATAGTTCAAAAGGCAACATTGTATTAAAATATGGCTTTGTGCCAGGGCTGTTTTAAAGAAATTTTTAGAACTGCACAACCCCTTCTTTTCCTTCCCATCCTCTATGGTAAATTACTCCCAATCGGAGGACAATGAGCTTTTTTGCTAGTCTTAACTGTACAGAAGTGCTTCTACAACTGCACAAATCCATTTAGAACTGCACTTTTTGTGTACAACTGCACGTTAAGAAAAGCCCTGCTTTGTGCTCTGAGTGGTGCATTACCTACATTTATACACGTCTACCTGTCACAGTCAGCCAACAATTTCATCGCAACTAGATGGAAACTTGTCGGCTGCGTCGTCTAAAATGCGCCTCGAAGCCAGGTAGATGAGACGTGTGTGTAGTTGGTGTTTAACGTTGCTGTGTGGTAACAAAGACCATTAGCGACGCCCTCCTCCTTTATTCCAGCTTGGGACTGGCAGAGTGCAACCAGTGCGGAGTGAGACGAGTCGTCGTCTACCAGGGTAGACTGTAGTTTGAAATTTGTATCTTCGCTCTAAAAAAATTCGTTCATACATGAATGTGGCAATATGGAAATAATTTTTTATAACAAGACATGTATACTGGTATTGTAAAAAAATTCCATCAAAGAAAACTTGCACATTAATTTTTGTATAGCACTTTATGCAATGGTGGACCAAAAAAAGATAGCCCAAAGGTTTTTTGACAAAATCTTGGCCAGAAGTAATCATTTGTAAACAAAGTTTTGCAGGCTTAAAGGCAATTCATATTTACATACAATGACCAAATTTCAAAAAAAATATTTATCAAGTCACATCTTAAATAATTTTTATCAAATGAACTTGATAGTGCTTCACAGCTTGTGTTCAATGGGTCCACCACCCGTGCAAAAACTTTTTAAGAACCTCTTTTTAAAAGTTCTTGGTGGCCACCGTGGCCTTGTTGTTGTGTTCCAGAGGTAAATCTTCAAAAATAAACTCCAATGCAACTATCAATTCTCTTATCACTCTTGTGGTGGTAATTCTCCAGCATAACTCTCCTCACTTGATAAAACATTGGGTTGAAGCCAGGAGCTTTGAGGGTTATATATATATATAGTGGTAGAAGGTAATTTCACCGCAGAGTCAATAGAGGCATATGGATGCGATGCGGTGACAATCCCGAAACTGGTACTAGAGGGCCATGACGGTCTACAGAGCGAAGCGGACAACCAGATGTATCTTAGATAGTTCGCCTTATAAGAACATAAAGGTAGCGTGGATATGGATCCAAAAACAAATATTTTAAGACCGGAGACAACACACGTCGCCAATAAGCAATCCTTGACTAGCCCATGCCTGTAATATCGCTCATATACAAACAACAGCAAAACTACCACCAAAGAATGATCAAAATCAAGTGTAAATTTATACCAAAGCAAAATAAACCGAATTATAACACTGATATAATTTTTTTGAATTAATACTGCGCTTTTTAATGTTGAGTCGGACATCGCGAAAGTGTTTAAAAGTAAACTCAGGTGGAAATTTAGTTAAACAAGTAAGTAAAGAGGTCACTTAAACAATAAAACTTTACAAATTTATTTCTCGTAAATGTGCAAGTTCAACTTTTCTTTGATGGCAAATGACACATAACCTGTACAATAATATGCAAATACGTGTTTAAAATTCCATAATGCCACGTGAAATGAAAATATGCACAAAAATGTTAATTTTTGGTTGTCAAATAGGGCCTACCGTCTATCGGTCTACTCAGAGCCGCATATTTCCTTCAAATATACTTATATAAGAAGGGTTGTCCAAAAGAGTAGTCCTAGAGACGTAGACGCTCACGTTAAGTATCGACACCCATCTGGCAAACCCTAATTCCTTCTTCGCACGGTATCGGCCCTGCATTAATAATTGTTCATTATGGATATTTATATAGCGCCCATTCGCGGTTACTATTCAGGAGCGCTCAATGGGATGAACCCAATAGGTCTTCACTCCTGTAGTCTAAGTAGAAATTGGATGTCGGCTGTATGATTAGGACTGCCTATAGGGCCTACTTAATTGTCAGTAGGCCTATATAGCTTTACTGCACCATCTAACCACCATGCACATTATGCATGCAGTGCCATGCACTCAGCAACCTCTGAAGTAAATGCAGTGAAAGACTAGGCCTATGTTGTAGCTGACGACTTGTCGTAGAAGAGGTCGTCCACAAATTACGCCCAAAAGCCCTCCAGTTAAAGCCAAACATTCGATCGTGACATTTTTTAGTCTATTATTTTATATATTAGGCCTACTTAAGGCCTATCTCGATTACTCTATAGTAGCTGTCAGACAGATTTTAATATTTACATTTTTAGCAGAATATAAAGAACTAGCCTACTAAGGCAGATATATAGGGGCGAAATCGACCAACGCTAGAAGGTTGTTTTAACGTAGCCATTTGTTCTGGAGATAGCACACCGACCAACAGTTTTCTTTACCAACGTAGGAGGAGATCGAAGGTAAACGTGGAAGAACAGCCCTAGCCTTTGAAGAAAAAATGCTGCACTTTTCACACCTCAGGTTGAAGGTTAAGAGAGCAAACCTTGTAAGAATTTGCATATTCAATTCCACGCTAATTCCAACTGTTGATGGGTGGGAAATCTTTTTTTACCTTTTTGATTCTTGCATTTTGAAAATGACATAACCAAAGTTTCCCGGGTGACATAAAAAATTATGCCACTCAGCGGCGCGGTTCTAGACGCTCGCGTCCAGTGCCTATATAATATATATGTATATATATTTGAATATATATTATTATATATTTGAATATATATTATTATATATTATATGAACGCCTTCTTCAACATTCGATTGTTATAACTCTTTGTTTACACATTACTGCCACCTGCAGTGAAAATTGTGACATACTGAAGATAACATCAGGCTTAAATAACATATAGCCCAGGATAACAATGCTTTTTATTGGATGACGTACTATGCATTGTCATGCGCAGTTGCCATGGTGATGGAGACGTTGCACAGCATTATTTTCCAATTTAAAGGAATAATTATAATCTCAGTACGAAACCACCAGCAGGCCTATCTTCGAGATATAGCAAAAAAATTTTTTATTATAGGCCAAGTCTAAAATTTTTTTATTATAGGCTAAGTCTAAAAATTTTTTATTATAGGCCAAGTCTAAAAAATTCTATAGCGCCATTATACTTATCGCAAAATTCTGTTTACACATGTTTCATTATGCTACAGCTGCTCATTAAGGAACGCATAATCATGATTCAGTTTCTAATCCATTCTGTTGATTGTTGAGCATCACCACCGGACAACAATTTGAAAGTTTCAAATCATTCGAACTGCAGAAATCGGACGTTGGCTCACTTGGCTGCTGCAATGCTGCATGGACTGGTTTGTTCAGTAAAATCGCCCTTAAATTCCCTATACCAGCCAGCAGTTCTGCTACAAAATCTATAACGACTACATCTAATCAGAAACCTTTGAAATTACATGCCAAGTTAAGAGATAGACCTTTAATAATAATATTAATAATAACCATGTACTTAATCTTGAACACATTTCTGTCTTTAGTTTAGTTTTTAGCCTGAGGGGTCCTTTTTTAGCATGGGCACTAAAAAAAGAATAATAATTATAATTGACAATTTCTATAGCTCTGTAACATAGGACATGCCGTTGCAAAAGCACCTTCAGTTAATGACAACACACAGTATGTGGTATAATTCATACTCATAAAAGAAGGAAACAGTTCATGGCTTCATACACACTGGAATGATATTCTGGATTCCGAATTGGTCTTTATTTCATCTTATTTTCCAGACTGATATTCTGGATGCTGACTTGACTTTAGGTAGGCTACCTACCTTCAGGCCGGAGTTGATGCCGCGTGCATTACGTACAAACAATTTACTAATTAACACTAATATTTAATAATATAAATCAGAAATGGAAAGAAAATCAACATGTTATCTGTTGCACAACAGGCTTCGACTTCATCTCTGCAAAAACAAAGCAGCAAATCATTCTATTGTTAGTAATATAGGAATACTAGCTCAGTAAGCTACTGGTACAAACAAAAGCATCTCTTTCTTATTTCAATCAAATCTGCATAAAAAATCATCATATCGCTACCTCCACGTGGCACATTATGCCTTGACATAATTTCTGTGGCCAATGGTCAAGACTTTTCTGAGTGGTGCTATATAAATTTTCAATTAATTAATTAACAATAATTTCTCTTCAGCTACTGCACTGTTAGTACTTCCCTTATTAGGTTATTATCACTAGCCCAATACACAATTCCCTTCAAAGAAAATTAGTGTATATCACACTTGAACACTGTATATATCAGATTTTGGCATCATTCTCATAAAATAAAATTAGCTGAACTTTTTTCATCATTATTAGCAGCAACAAGCTTAAATGTCAATTTAAAACAAATAAATTTCTGCCTCAATAAAATTGCAATAAAGAGTTATCAGCTAGGCTATAGTACAATTCTCTTACAGCAGAATGAAGCCTGCAATAATTATTGTTAATACCAGGCCAACTAAAACAATCTCATAAATTACAAAATTCATTTTATAAGCAATCTGATCAGCAAACCTGAACATGACACATCAGGCTCTGACATTATTTCTGCAAATAAGAATCACCATTTTCTTATTGAAATCACTAAATGAAACAATTTCTCTTAAAATTGGATATACATTCTTATATAATATTTCCATGTTACTGTGCCATATAAATTGTCATATTCATTATTGTAATCATTATTATTAGACCAATGTACTGTTTGTAACGTGTGTCATTGTTGGCACATATGCCAAAATGCTCTCCAGTTTATGTCGAGCTGAACTGGCTGCCTGTAAATTGTTTACCTGAGAGAGAATCTCAGATGTAGCACGACTTTCGACCCTTGACAATATTGCTTGTTCAAATGCCAAAGGTGGAACTGTTGTTTGTATATTCTACCTGGGTGATTCAATAAACAGTTTCAATCAATCGGAATGCAATCAATGATTGATGTGTTGTGCAACATGTCAACAACAACAACAACGGGAGCTTCAAGATAAAAATATAAGCTGATGCTACGTAAATGAAGTTGCCAGCACAATGGCTGCCTCCCCACATTATCTCAAGCGAATGCATTTCTATCATCTTCTAATCTGTGCTGAAGTTGTAATGCACCAAGAGCATTTTATAAAATAATTACCCGAAGATCTGGCACTTTTAGTTTAAAGCAGTTATAAAACTGCACTCTGGAATACATATATCTTAATCAAACATAGTAAAACATTACACTGTTATTGTATTATCAGCAGACACTAACAGGGTTGCCAGGTCGTCGCGAAAACCGAGAATTGGGCGACTTTTGAAAGCGCTCGCGACTGAAAATTTCGTCCTCTCGCTTTTTGGGCTACTTTTGAATTGCCTTGCGGTCGCGACGGCGACTTTTTGAGGCGACTTTTGGGGGTTTTTTAGCAAAAAAAGGGGATTGTCCACGAGGTTTCGATCAAAAAGACTAAAAAACGGTCGTCAAAAATTTTGGCGCCTTTTTTAGTCATCAGAAGAAATTTTCGCAACCGAAAATAGAAAAGCCCGATGATCTCACGATTTTCGTGACTTTTTTCGTAATCTCGCAACAAAGTTTTCCCGAGATCTGGCAACCCTGCTCTACAGCTGCAAAAGAAGAATTTTTTAAGCCTAGGCGATAAAACAGCAAATACTAAAAACGTTCTTGCCGCAACAGAAAATCGGATGAGCAATTTTAGCATACAAAATCAAGCTTAAGTGCAGTCTTGCACCAATATGGTGTCTCATTTAAATGTCTAATAGAATTACATACCAGTTGGCAAAGGTGGAACTTTGGTTGGAAAATCGTTCCAGGGATCTGTCAACAGAGAAGAAACAATTTATTTAAATAGAGATATTTAAAGATAAATATCTTTAAATAGCTAACATTGCGTTAGCAATTCCAGGTTTTTTGTACATAGGGGAAACATTTGAATATCTTGAAATATTACATACTGCCTTAACAATGCACTCAAAGCATTAAAAATAATGCAATGCAAACATTAGAATATCTTGAAGTATTTTATACTGCCTTAACAATGCAAGCAAAGACTTACACAAAATGCAATGCAAACATTAGGGTTTGTCTGAAAATCTTAACCTTCATCTTCATTAATTATTGGTCATGAACATCGTATAAATCTCATCAACCCTTTAATGCTGAGATGGTAGTAAATGGTATGGGAAATCCTATACCCTCCGGCATTAAAGGGTTAAGCCATAATTTTTACTTTTATTCTCAAATTGCAAAGTCCACAGGCATTGCTCTGCAGGCCAGATAAACAATGTTGCATAGGCTTTCACACCCCTGCTCAGCATGAAGAAAAAATCATCTCGAATTTGCAACTATCGATTTACCGTGAATTTCAGCTTACCGTAATTACCGGCATAACAGCCTTGCATGCTAAAAACTAAAATAAATCTTGACATGGCACACTAGAGTAGTATTGTGTTGAAGTTCTATTTGGCATACACTGTTTTAGCAATTCAGAGAGCACTCTATCAAAAGTTGCTATGTAAATATTGTTATTTTACGTCACATGGTTCATTCACCTATCCAACCTTTGTGACACCTCATTCGGCGTGTCACTTTGACAGTGTCCAATGTCCAATTGCTTCTGCCAGAGAATGGTCCATGACAGGTCATGACAGACGGCCTTTGTACTCGGATGCTAGATGTGCTCAAAATTGTTCCTTCCAGCAAGATGAAATATCTACAGCAAAGACGAATTCATTAGTATTACCATTACCACTACAATCAATCAAACATAGGATGAACTATGAGAATTGAGAAGCAATTGAATATACCCAGAATTGAATGTCATGGAGAATCTGTAAAAGAAGAAAATTGGACTTGTTTAATGCACGGCAACTTTTATACCAAAAAATAAAATTTCTGAACTCTAAAAGTCTTACATAGACCTACATAAATCACATCCAATTTTATTATTATTATTATGGGTACACTAAGCAAAAAAAAATTGATGGCATTGAGCAATAATGAATAAAAGACACAGTAACCATTCTAGGCGTAATACACAGTAACCATTCTAGGCGTAATACATAGTTGAGCCCTAAAAACTCGTAATGAAACAGATACCATAAAAATGATAAAATGCCTTTTTTGGCAAAGATTTCAACACTGTGCCTACATACATTCAAATCCTTGCCAACTAACCAATAGACTATCGCAAAGCATGCACACAAAGGGTTAATCTGGCAGCCCTAACCCAAGCTTACCTCAACATTGTCTCCTTTCTTTTCTCATCCTCAAAGCAGTCCTTGCCATGCATTGCAGTCCGAACTGTTGCTCTATAATTATTGACCTTTGCTCGCAAGCACCCTTTCTTCAAACCCAGCTTCAGAAAACAGGTAAGAGAAGTTACACAGCAAATTGGAAAAAATGCAGCCCTGTAAAACAGAATGAGATGGAATTGCAGTGGATAGATAAGTGGGCATACCTGGGAACGGCGGTCCCAAATTATAAAATTAAATAAATCGATAGAGGAGGCTTTAAACATGATGTGTCGTGATGGACGTTTGTTAAAAAAAATGGATAAACGGCATTCCCGCTTAAATGGAAGCTGGATGCATGCTGAAATACATCACTGAAATCAACAATCCAGTTTCCATTTCTCAAGTTTAATTTTCGTCAATCCAGTTTCTATTTCACCTATAAGGACCTTTCATCCAGCATCCATTTCGCAATCGTCTTAATTAATCCATATTCCATTTAACTTATTATGTCCATCATCCAGGTTCTATTTCTCAACCGTTCAATTCATCCATCCAGTTTCTATTTGAGATCTAAAAATACCTTCATCCAGCTTATATTTCACTTGCGTTTATTCATCAATCCACCTTAATTTCACCTGTAGGCCTAAACGGTCTTCATCCAGCTTCCATTTCTCAAGGGCTTTCTCATTATTCCGGCTTCTATTTCGGTGGACCAGCTGGTCGTTTTATAAGTGTGGAGTGCAAAGGAAACTGTTTCCATGCGCCCATCCAATACACCGCACTATTGCGACACGTCATGTTGATTTACTTAATGTTATAATTTGGGACCGCCGTTCCCAGGTATGCCGATAAGTGGATGTCAAATTTTATTTAATAAAGCTTTAGTTGTTTAAGGTAATCTTTGCTAAAGTGTCTTAACTAATTATTAGAAACACAAGGCATTTACAATGTAAGACGACTCATTTCTCCGTTAGCGTTCAAAGCGCCATTCTCTTCAATAATGAAACAAATAAGATCAAAAAGTGCATTAAGGTTAAGAAATTTAAATAAAAAATGGCTTAGTTATAGTAAGCTGGTCCCAATGTGCTGGTTAGGGTCAGGTTAGGCATCGTGAGGGTCGGTTAGGTTGAGGTTGGGCATCGTGAGGGTTGGTTAGGGAATAGGGTTAGTGCAGTGACTCAGTCATTCATTAACATAGGGACCATCTTACTATAACTATGCCCATTTTCTGTCTATTTTGGCCGTTTTACAATTTCTAATTCAATCATAAACTTTCTGGTTCCCGCTTAAAACTGTTTTCAAATTCTCCCATCATCGTATTATTTCATGCAGCGTCTCGTATTATTGACGCAACACTGCTTCGCCTGCAATCTCAAATTAATAGTCTTTAAACATACATTTCTTAAGTTAAATTACCTGCTTTAATTTCTTACACATATATGGACTTGCTAAAGTTTTAAATTTATGCGTTTAATTTACTAAAATTATTGCCACAAAATTTCACATAGAATAATTTGTAAACATTGCCATATCCGCGGTTAATAATTTTCTGTTATTTGATTGGTTGGGGTAACTGGCATTAATTTGCATAAACCAAGGCCATCTATTAATACCTCGAAAATAATACAGGAGACAATACACAAACAGGGACGCTGCAGCTGTGTAGTTCTTAAAATGTCCTGTTCCATTCCTTGTAATCGAAGGTACGCAAGTTCGAATCTAGCTCAAGTCACTGCATGCCTATTATGGAGAACACAGACAAATTTCTTATCCACAATAAAATTATTGTCTGTGAGGAATTCGGCGCGAAAACCGCCCACTCATATAAACCCCGCCGTCACCATTATAGTGGCATAAAAAGATAAATGGACCCACCTCCTGTCAGATAACTCGATCACTAATCGTCCAGAAATTAATGGGAAAACAAGACCCATTGTCATCGGCTGAAATTCAGTAGAGGATTTCGTACCATTGCGTTTATAATATCAAATGCATGGTATGCTATAGGCACAATCAGAGCCTTCTATTCGGAATATTCCGACTAGAATTAAGGCTCTGGGCACAATCAATTTGTTTTTATGACAAATTTATAGTGTCCAGTCTATTGTGAGACCAGAATGCATCTGGGTATGACGTAATCATTTAAATAGGCCTATACACCGAAGCAGAGCATAAACATAAAGTATATATGTTGCCATGGTTTCCAGGATGCGCAATTGCGCATACAAGGTCCATTGAGAAATCAGAATGCATCTGGTATGACGTAATCAATGTGATAGGCCTATGCATTTAAGCATGAACATAATAAACTAATAATGTATAATTATGTTTCCATAGTTTTCAGCCTACGTAAGAAGTCCGTTGTGAACTAGAATGCATCGGGAATATGACGTAATCAATTAAATAGTAAGCCTATACACATAAGCATAAAGATGTAAATAAGTTAGCATGTGTTGCCATGGTTTCCACAGAGTGGCATCTCTGTGTCTATGATTTTACCGCCCAGCGTTCGACGCAGCAGCGCGTTGACCGCAAGGTGCGAATTTCCGGAGGTTAATTGGGCTTTTTCAACACCCCAGTCTTTCTTAGAGTCACATAGTAAATTATGTTTTTCACACCCCTAAATTCCAATTGGGGGCTTCACACCCCAGTTATTTTTTGTACACTTCTTGCACTGGTTGGCCGGTATCCTCGGATCTCTGCTTAGCCTACAGGAGAAAATTAATTGTGGGCAGGGGCGGAAACAGAAATTTTAGAAGGGGGAGCAACATTTTTGGTCTTGGGTCTGACAAATATTTTCGTTGGTCTTTGGCCGTAAATCTCATGACCTTTTTTTAGTCATACGCTACTTTTCTCCTTTTTCGCTCTGTCTTCTCTGTCACCTTTCCCCGCTGCATTGTTGAAAGCCTGTACGAACCTGATGGGGGGGGGGGAGGGGAGTCCATTTTCTCCGCGAGACTAGCTGTTAAGAAATGGGCAAATGTCTAAGTTGGGGCATGGCCGGATTTCCTCTGGATCCGCCTCTAGCTTTGTTCCCTTCCATTTGGATTGACCTCCCACTTAGGCCTAAACTCCGTTCTGTACTTCTTGTAACAACCTCGGACCTCTCGGCAGGGTTTTGATCACAAGTCTCTTTTCGATAGCCGTGTCCTGACTGGGAGCTTTTAAAGGTGCTATATAAATGCTCAGTATGAATTAATGAATAAGCTAACATCGTGATAGGCCTATGCTAATGCTGCAGCCTGATGCTGACCTATAGGCCTAAACGTGGTAAGTGGGAAAAACTCGTGGTACTTAACAGTGTCAGTGTTAAGGACTAAAGGCTAAAAATGAGACAGGTCTAAAGAACAATACAAACACATCGAGAGATCGTAGCCGTTATAGTTTGAATCGGCCTAATCTGTCGGTTGATTCAAAGGTCTTAATTCAAATGCATCTTGAAAGGCGCCAAAATCCGCTACTTCGAAATCATAACATTTACTCGCGAACGTTCAAACCGATAAATCGCAACGGATGGGGAATGAAAACGAGCTCACATAAAAGCTATTGTTAAGAGCCTGAGAGTGAGAGAGGGACAATCGGCGTATGCTGCAATGTTTTTTTGTACAAGATCAATGCACTGGTTTTATAGGACAATTGTAAAAATTGCTTGATCGACGTAAAAATTATGGCGAAGACTGGTTAATCGAAAACTGGGATTGGGGAACAGCCAATCTGCAGCCTGGCATCAAAACGACTAATTATTGTCAATCAACTGGTTTAGAATGGTTTCTTAAACAAATTGAACTTTGAAGATTATTTAAGTGGGTGCAACCACTGCTGTGACTGTGAGGGTAAAGATATACGCCACACAATGATTATGTACCATTACTAATAATATCTTTGCTAATACATGTAATTACATAAACGCGTCAATAGTACCCCACTTAGTGCAATTTTCAGTTTTCAATTGTTTACTAATCATATAAAATGGCTGCATACAGCGCATAGTCACGGGATGTTATGGCTGGCTTCGATTGGTTGGTGTTTTTAGGCCAAAGGTTGACTTAGTTATTTGACCACGTGACGAAATAGCTCGCTACGATTGGCTGGATGTTTTTAGGTCAAAAGTCGACGTTCATCAGACGCGTCGGGAAAGAAGAGAGCAAGGACGAACGTCGCCATCTTGGATGAAAAATTGCGCGTTTCGCGTCGTTTGTCTGTATAGTTTCGTAAATATCGGAAGTACCAGTTCTATTCTGGGCGATCGGATTTATTCAGCAGTCCGACCTTTAAGCTTTGACCGAATCGGACGAGCGTCCGATCGACAATTTACGTCGATCGACGCAGATTTTAAATCGAAGCAGAGACAGCGCCATTTTGATATACGCCCAGCTCGTGCTGCTGTGTGGACGCAGTGCTATTACGATGAACGTGATATGATGTGCGCAGATTTGAATCGCAAGACGGCTGAATAGGCCGGAATAGTCATATCCGGACGAATTTCCGAATTGTTAACGCTTCGGTGGAGTGTAGAGTCGGCGGTTGTTGCTTTCGGACGGGTACTGTGCCTGAGAGAGATTTTACCGTCCTGCGAAGACAGAATTATTTTACGCCAGGTGGGTGTTACGTACATCGATGGAAGTAGGCCATGTCATGGTCGGTTGTGCTCTGTCGTCTTTGTAATGTCAAACATGCGTTTTCTTTACCATGAAAAAATAATTAAGTCGAAATAAAGAAGTTTAATTAACGACGCAATTATGATTGTATGTATATTTAGAAATTCCGTTTAAGGTTTGATAGGATTTTATTGTGTTTTTTGAGGATGTCCACAGTGCAGGGCCAGCCAGTATCAGTCGGTTATTTGCGATGCTTATTGTTGAGAGGACGGGTTGTTGCTTGTTTGCCGTTCGTGTGCTAATCGCTGTTCTAGGAGTTTCCTTGAACGTGTAGAATTGTAGATGTAGTTTCGGTCTGCCTTGTGTGAAGCGAGTTATGTAATGCCCTGCCAGGCGTTTTGGTATTATGAAAGGCAATGCTGCTGTGTGCGAATGCCCGAAGCACCGCTGCGTTGGTGGTATGTCAGTTATGTAATGGCTGATTTTTTATACACAGACGCAACTGATGAAAGTGTGCTTCTGTGTGGAGGTCAAATATGGTGCATTCTATCGCTGCGCGGTTGAAACGATTGTTAAATTGCTGCTGGTATGCTTTTGTTGTTGTTGTTGTTATTGTTGCTTTCATCTTTCATTAAGAAGGCGAATGATAAGCATAAAATAGGTTCAATAATAGTTCTATGAATTTTTTACAGAGGTATGCAGTATATTGGTTTGATGGTCTTGCACTTTAATGCTGCTTAATTCGAGGTTTTGAAATCTATTTTGCGCTATATATATATGCAAGTTTAGTTTAGCCAAGTTTTCCAAGTTTTTGCCTTTTTTCACACAGATACATGTATACATTCAAACTTCCTACCTATTCTGTTGACTCAAATACGCGTGGCTTTCGGTCTGTTATTAATACGTTATGTCTGTTGTTCCTAAGTCTAGTTCACATGGCATTATAGCACCAAATCCAAGAACTGTAATCAGGCCACTTAGACAGAAAGTGGTGGACATGTTGGGCAAGCAATTTTACAGCTTGTGATAAAAGCATGTGTTTTCGTCGGAATCTCAAGTTTTTCCAGACCATTTGAATGCAGTATTCTTTTTAGCAAATTTGTTATAATTATAAATCTGTAAATAGAATTGAATAGAGTATAAAACAATTTGTTTAAATGTTTCCTCACTTTGTTAGAATTTGTTCAGATGAAGCCACATTTGATTTGTTGCTCAGCGTACATTAGTCCGATGAATTGCCCGTTTTTTATTGGAAGTGAGTGGGAAGGATAGGGTAGGAAGTCTTGATATTTACTTGTAGTTGTAGTTTACCCACAGAACGACGACATGCATGGTTAATTTCTGATGTAACTTGTAAATATTGTGTTGTAGTGCATTTGTTCTTCCTAACAAGAGGTTTTTTTCTACTGAAATACGTTTTCATGGATCCTTGCTTACTCACTTACTTGATCTCATATAAATATTAGGCTCTTCTAATATGTAGGACGGTCTCAGCGCTCTATTCTGTCTGAACCTGGTCCGACCATATTGTATAGTTCCTATATATCAGCGATTGAGACAGTGTACTCGTTTAGCAACAACTTCATCCGTAAGGCTTTTAACCCAATTTTTGGCTTATCAAAAAGAGTGAAAAATGTGTGGTTTATGATGTTCATGAAAATTATATTTGCACATGTATTGTGGACACATCGAATTATCATTGGCGAAAATTCCTTTTCGTCATATATAATCATTTGTTGAAGGCAACCAATTTGACATTTTGTGACCAAATATGTGACCTGTCATGACGAAATGAGTCGGAAGTCTTTAAAGAGTAGTTAATTTTTTGCAAATAATATCAACCACAAATAATATCAAACACGAATACGGTTAATTTATACTGTATGTTGTATCATTATAATCACCTTCAGTTTCTGGCGGTGATTAGTATGAAATATAATCCTCGTTGTGCTTAATCAATAGTCAAGTCAAGGCCCCTTAATGTTAGTCCCAGTGATGTCATGTCCTCATTTATGTTGTATGAAAAAATTACGCAGCTTGGTCTACCTTTGTTTTGCCTTGGACTCCTGCATGTAGTTCATTGTGTAAGATTGGGTCAACTGACATTCTCTCTACGTATCGGAACCAACCATAGAGTCTGCGTTGAATGACTTCATCTACTGGAGTTGTTTGGATATCTAATGATTTTCTGCATATGCACTATGTGACACATATGAACTACTTTTTATTTTATATGTGGTGTGTGTGTGCGTGTGTGTGCACGCATGTGTTTATGCACGAGCGTGCTTGCAGTTGCAAACACACTCACGAAGTATTGCGTGGCAGACTGCAGTTCTGTACAGGGAAATATCCTTGGTAACACTTGTGGCTGGAATTGAGATTTGCAGCTATCTACGTTGATTTACCTTTACTTGATGGATTGAGCATTATGAAGACCTGTGCCTTGGAAGTTTTGAGGAGAGGTGTCTAAATGCACTGTCTTATAGTCAGTTGCTATGTAGCAAGAGGTTACCTTGGCCTGTCTTATAATCAGTTGCTATATAGCAAGAGGTTACATTGACCTGCCATCAATGCTCTCTGTCTTCTTAACCAGTTGTCATAAGAAGTGCAGTCACATAGGTGAATAGCGTATTGGCGTGAATAAGCCTGAAGCAGATAAAGGCTTAGGGGAATTTTTTACATCCTGCTCTGAGCAGCTAAGTGTCTAAATATTGTGTCATTAAATTTAATAATAGTTTCATTGATTGCATGCTTTGCTGAATGGCAAAGATTTCAGCGAGTCTCTAGGTTAAGTATCTAAGCCATTCTGTGCTCTTGATGTTCATGATTGTTGTGAAAATGTTTAAGGTATGTCTGTGATTGACAGCATTTCAAGCTGTTAGGTCTATGGGTCAAGTATCTAAGCTTCTGTACTGATTATAGCTCTCAATGTCTTGATTGCTGAACATTATTTTCATGTGTTAGGTATTTATTTTTAAAGAAACAGCTTGGTTATAGTGGATGTCTGAGGTCCTCATTGCAGTGCAGTTTCATTCTTGAATGAATGTATAATCGTATATATTAAAGTGTAAAATCACTGTGAGACACATTTAACCCTTTGAACCCAGCTGGCCGGTTTTCCGACCCATTATCCATAGCGTTACGGGAGCTCATGGTTCAAAGGGTTAAGCGAAGAATAATAACCGTTCCTTGAACTAGCCATGTGTATGAAGTGTTAGCAACTTAATTTTGCTAGTCTCAGGATGATAGGAATAGCAACCAGTCCCATCCCTTGTTGTCCCTTCTTCCCACAGACACAGTTTACCGCTTGTGCACTTTGCTGAGTTGTTTAGATGATGCAGGTGTGGCAGAAATTTTAAAAAATTGTTTGCCAGAGTGGAAATTTGAACACCTAACCATGCTAACCACTAGACTACTGAACATTAATAAGAACGACATCAAACTAAAAAGTTGCGCTTTAACATGGTTAAACCACATCAAATTTAAAAGTTGCGCTTTAACATGGTTCATCAAATAGAAGTTGTGTAATATTAAAGTTTGTGACATTTCCTGACTGCATTAAAATATTTATTTTTAATTAAAATTGTTACATGAGGCATATTTCAAGGTTGCCTGATTTATACACTTAGAGCTTCGTTGCATATATATAATTATATGTAAATTCAGATCATGCAGATTTAAAATTTCCTTGATGAAAATAAATTTCCCCATATTTCCTATAACTTCTATGTGAACTTATCAAAGCAATACTTCATGTCTCATCAGATTGCTTGCATGAGAGGACAACATCATCATATCTATGCAGTATTGATGTTTCTCAAGTTCTATTCGCCATCTTGTCTGTTGCCAATTCCCAAAGGGACCGTATCAGTTCTAATGAATAGTGCGCGTCGTGTTTGGCCTGTCAATGATCAGGTTAGATGGCTAATTTCTCCCGACACCCTCGTGGCTCGCTCCGATGTGTACGATAGCCAGTTTTGCGTGTTATCTGGCAAATGCAATCCGACAGATTCCACTTTGTGCTGTCAGTTCGGAAAATATTCGCTCATTGAATCCGGCCGTGCGGCGATCGTGGCTGCATGATGCAGCCGTTCGTTTAATGACGGGCTTTGCCACGGCAGCTAACTATCGCAGCTTCTGGTCTTTCGGTTCTGCTGTCCCTCTACATGATTCAGGTGATGCTATCAGATTTTCGGATCTGATTCGGGTGAATTGATTGTGTGTACGGCAAAACAACAGTGTTGCTGGTGTGCGTGTGCGCGCGCGCATGTTCTTGTGTGTGTGTGTGGCAGATTCTGAAGGGCTTTGACCTGTTATGTCACTGTGTGTATATAGGGTTTGGTTTCTCTTGTGTTACATGATATTAACAGCCTGTTTGTTTTGTCAGGTGGTCATGTAAATCTTCAGGCCGGGTGTTTGAAATGCAGTTGCTTGTTGGTGCTTTAGCTGAATGGCCTTGATACTTTGAACATGACATGCTGTATCAATGGGTTTTCCAGTCACTGTTAGTACACGCTCGTCCTATAAGAGGGAATCCAGAGGGCACTGCACGTCTGGTATACATGTATTTCTTGAAGTCAGATCTGAAATCTTGTCTTTTACAGATTGTATTCTCATACATCAATTTCCTATCTCACTTACCCTTTCTGCTCCCATGTTGCTCCCGTTCCATCCCATTCTCTCAGTATGTCTCTGGCTCTTGTGATGTATGTTAGATATTTGTACAAATTTTTTGTTGCTCTTGTTTAGGCCTAAAAAAATAAATGTTGTGTTTCCGGTAACAGAGCTAAAAAAAATTGGGTAGGTAGGTCGGAAAATATTTTTATTTTGGTAAAATATTTTTATGCAGTGACTATCCGAAAAAGTATACCCCACTACTAGCCACTAGTCTTTTTTGCACGCTGAAACAAAGTACGTGTTCTAAGCAAGTATAAACCGCCTATTTCCCGACTGTCTGCACCTAAAACTGCTCTAGAAACAGTCCTATTAATTTCATTTTGTTGACGTCTCTTATGTTATGTCAATACAAATGTTTTTTAAAAATATTTTTAAAAAAAATTTATTTATTTTTTGAAAATATTTTTTTTTTTAAATTTCTGATGAAATTTTTTACAAAAATATTTGAGTCGCGGCCGTACAAATGGGTCGGTCGGGTTACCGGAAACACAACAATTTTGTTTTCTACGCCTTATGTTGGAGCTGTGAATGCGATTTCCAAACATTTTTCTCGTATTGGTGCATCAACGAATAGAATAGAATACTTCATGCTGTTTTGTATTGAATTGTATTATAAAGGATATTGTTGGTTGATATTGTCATGGGTTTAAGATCTGATTGATACGGTTTTTTGGGGTGTACATATGTCTTTGACAGTGGTAATATGCAAGTTTCTGCTCATTAATGATTAGTGGTTGTTTACGATTAAAAATTCTTAATAGTTAACTATTTGAAAATTAACCATTAAGGAATTGTCAACTTGGTACTAAATGTATTCCCCAATTAATAATTACAAATTTATACAAAATTGGCATTATTCATTGATTATCTTTTAATAGAGTTATTAATATTTAGTACTGGTTGGTAGTTATTTATTCGTATAGTAGTCTTGTTTAAGCATTTTTATTCAGGCATCTTTCTTCAACCATTTGCTCAAGCCAGAATGTTAATTTACAGCACTAGGTTTATAGGGAGCAACGTGTTTGTTAACTATAATAACCGACTTAGCCGAATGTGTCTCACATGGAACTGAATTTAAATAGCAAGTCATCTACGATTAATCATTAAAAATAAATATATGACGGTTAAAATTAATTAATTAGGCGTAGAAAAAAAATTGTTGTGTTTCCGGTAACCCGACCGACCCATTTTTACGGCCGCGACTCAAATAATTTTGTAATATTTTATTTTATTTTTTTTTTAAATTCCCAAAAAATTTAAAAAAAAAAAAAAAATTATTTTATTTTTTTAAAAAACATTTGTATTGACATAACATAAGAGACGTCAACAAAATGAAATTAATAGGACTGTTTCTAGAGCAGTTTTAGGTGCAGACAGTCGGGAAATAGGCAGTTTATACTTGCTTAGAACACGTACTTTATTTCAGCGTGCAAAAAAAGACTAGTGGGGTATACTTTTTCGGATAGTCACTGCATAAAAATATTTTACCAAAATAAAAATATTTTCCGACCTGCCTACCCAATTTTTTTTAGCTCTGTTACCGGAAACACAACATTTATATTTTAGGCCTTAGCTCACTCCACTGTGACGATGAAGTAGCATGGAACTTGCCCTTACGCACGTATGCCATGGCTAAGAAAATTGAAGTTGCCAGCACTTTATATACCCATGGTTGCTTGTCAGTGTAGCTTAAGGTACTGCATAAATTTGTCCTTCTACTGTGATAGCAATTTATTTATCAGATTAGCATGCACATCTCATATATTCCTAGACTAGTCTATTTCTCAGCTACCTGTTGCTTCAATTAAAATCAATATGTTCAGTGACGTATGTCATGTGGATTATTTTTATTAATGTGTTGTTATTTTTAAGAATGTTGACATATGACAGACTGTATTTACGTTGAATTTTTTAAACAATTTTTTTAATTGACAAAATTGAAATTCTTTGCATCATGACATATCTTGAAATTTATGGAGTCCTTAGAAATTGGATATCAATGTAAAAATTTATTATTTCATATAATCAATGAATCATGCATCAACATCTAACAGTGACTGCCAACATCTCCAAGGCTTTACTGTGTAAAAATAATGATAATAATTGTAGTAATAAATGTGATAACAATATAATATAATAATAATGGTTATGATTATAATGATGATGAAAATATAGTGATATTATGAGTGGTGGTGGTTTTTTCTGCAGCCTCTGGTTTCTGATCTTTGGGCTAAATATTGACGAACCTAGTAGGGATGGTAAATAATAACAATTAAAGATATACTATTCAGTTGACAGACTGTTTGTTACCCTGTATTTTCATGTGTTATTTGGCTCTGAAAGCAGAGTTGTATGTCCAATGGACAGATATTTGAATTGTTTGAAAATGTGTGTTTGAGAGCCAAAGTTACTTAAATCTTGTGTTTGAAGCTGATGGTATCTGTGAGTCTTGCCGTAATATAATATGTACTGTTTGAAATTTGTTGTGCTAGCCATTACTCTGGGATTATGCATGTACATATACCACTATACCAGTAACTGCATATATGCATTTATTTCCAATATTAAAGCAATGTCAGGCAGAACGTTTTAGGTGTTCACTAGCAAATTGACAGCATGGCTGCTTAACAGTATTAAACGTGTGATTGTACATATACACACATATAAAATTATGTAAATTGTAAAGATATAAATACATACATAAACATTAATGATGTACACACATGCAGAGCAGACACACACACACACGCAGGCACACACACACACACAGGCAAACACACACAAACACACATACACACACACTGTATGTATCAGAGAATGCTGTACATGTGTCATTTTGCCATGTCTCATTCTGACCCTTCTTCCCTATCTGTATCTATGTACTTGATTGAGAACGTGCAGAGGAAGGAATTCACAGGGTCTTTGAGTCTTGGCATAAAGCAGGTCCTTGGACGTGAGACAAGGACACTAGCTTGCGGATTGTGATCAGATCATGTTTCAGGTTTACTGTTGAATCATAAATTTTATGCATTCTTTCCCACGTGTAAAGGTACTCAATTCCTACATTATTGCCTGTTTTGCTGCCTCTGAGTAAGATTTTTCTTTGGTAATTGAGAAATCTACTTTGGTTGCTACTCTGGTTGCTGTAATATGACCATTGAAGATATCTCTAAGAGCACCATAAATGTGTGTTTAATTACCAAATACCTATCTCTTTGTTTTAACCCTTTAACGCTGGTCTGAACTGGCTTCCCAGACGCTTTTTAGTACTTGTCGTTAAAGTATTAAGTGTGAAAGTAGTGGTAGTCTAAAATGTACTTGAAGCTGAAAACACTTTTTTACTGGATCCTGTTTGAGTGAGTCTAAAGGGGCATTTCACGGTATAAGGACGTCAGATCAGTTACGTGAATGTATGTACACAACATTTATATAGCGCCTTACAAAAACCTCATGAACGCGCTGAATGTGGCCAAGAACAGGCCATCGATATGTGTTTTACACCAGCGTGGTGATCATTGCGATTCATTAGAGCAAGTTAACGTCCCTGTTTAAGTGGTCTGTTGGGGTGTGGCGCGGCCGGAAGTTACCCTTTGAAGAGCGTACATATATCCCACCATGTCTGGCGAATTCTGGCCAGCGTTTTTATCCGGCTGCTGCTGCTGCCGGGTTTCTCGGAAGGACTCTAGCCTGCCAGTGAGCAGCAATAAAGTTATCTGGTCCCGTGTATGGTGGAGAGGAGGAGGAGGAGGAGGAGGCAGCCATAGCAACAGCAGCAGCAGTAGCCAGGGTGGGGGATTGGGATGGAGTAGTGTCTGGCTGGTGGAGTGGGAGAAAGTAGATTGGCCGTGTGCTACTAATAGGCAGCAGGGTAGTAGTAGTTCAAGGATTTGCATCTGCTGTGGTGGCGTACGTGTCTGTCTGTCGGGCGCCAATCGTCCTGCTCCTGTGTGGCCCGGACAGATGTTTGTGCCACCGCCGCCGTGGCCTAGCGTTGCCTGGCCTGAGGAATAGGATTTCAGGGGGCTGGCTGCCATCTGTCTCGATTTATGGCGTGGTTGGCTCTCCGTTCGATCTCTGTCGTGGAGATGGTTATGAGGCAACGGCGTGGTTGACGGAATTCCGGGACCGTGCGAGTGTGTGTGTCTGTATATATATGTTTGTGCCTAGAGCTGTGTTTCTGTCTGTATGTGTGTGTCTGTATGGATGTGTCTGCATGTGTGTGTCTCTGTATGTGTTTGTGTGTCTGTATGTATGTGTGTGCCTCTGTGTTTCTGTCTGTATGTGTGTGTCTGTGTCTATATGGATGTGTCTACATGTGTGTGTGTCTATATGTGTTTGTGTGTGTGTGTGTGTCTTTATGGATGTACACGTGTGTGTGTGTGAGTACGTTCGTGTGTGTGTGTGTGTATGTGTGTGTGTGTGTCTGCATGTGTGTGTGTGTGTGTGTGATATTCGGACACCAGAGGTCAGACTGTCCTATTGTGGAGAGGAATATTTTGTGGATGGAGGTGATTAGTCTGATGCTTGTTAGCATTGACGTTAGCGTTTGTTTTGTTGTGGCTGTGTTTGAACTGAATTGATTTCGTTGAAGATGTTTGTGTCTGGCAAGACAATCTAGGGTTGTTTCTCATTAATTATTGTTCTACCAGAGTGAGAAGTTTGCTTGGTGCATGCACATCTGTGTCACTGATTGTTTCGGTGTATACCTTTGCTTCTGCTTGCCTCGGCTTCAACACACCTTTTCTTGAACTGTGTACATGTGTGCTTGCGTATCTTTACATTTGCCTGGGTTTCTTGGCCTGCTTTGTTTCTATGTGTAATGTTCTACTTATGTTTATATGTTTGTCTGGCATTGCCTCTGCTTGCTTTTGTTTCTGTGTATGTCTATTTGTTTATCTGCCTGCCTTTTGTTGTGTCTACTTTTGCATGAGTGCCACTGTACTTTGATCTATCTTTTTTCTGTCTCTCGCTGTGACTCTCTCTATCTATGTGTCTCTGTCTGTATGTCTGTCTGTCTGTCTCTGGGTATTGTATTGTATCTATAAATTTATAAAGCGCTTCTCACAGTGCACACCAATCAGAGGCGCTCCCAGCACGTTAGACCAAGAGAGAGAGAAAAAAAGTATTGAGACACCGAACAGAGGCATTTGGCCCACCAGCTAATAAACTCAGAAAAATTGCTGTCTAACACACTGGCGTGCAAACCCGACGAACGCACGCACCCTGTACCCCCATGGTGTGTGTGTGTGTGTGCGTAGGTTGGTGTGGGTGTGTATATCAATGTATGACTGCGTGCATAACCAGCCATGTCATATCAGTAGTCTGCCTCTAGCAGACAGACTGACATGACAATCTGAATAAGTGCATGTTCATCAGTTCGTTCTTCTACCACAGAGTACTGTGTCCTTCTGACCTTGCATCACGGCAGAGGCGGTGTCGGCAGCGCATCATTCTGACGTCGTTGTGGTCGGCGGTGTACGTGTCGTCCTCCTCCCTACACCGGTCGTCCGTCCGTCGGTCGACCCGATTATTCTCTGCATCGTCTGCTGCAGCTTTTCGGTGCTGCAAAGGAGGCGACACGCAACTGGTGGTGGTGGTGGTGGTGGTGGTGGTGGTGGTGGTGGTGGTGGTGGCATATTTGTTGCACAACATTAGATTGTCTAGCAGCTGTTCATTTCTCTGGCGTGGCGGCGGCGACGTCAGCAGTAAGGAGGATGAGGAGGCATTGCGTCGCAGACCGATGGAGGAGGCAGCGCGGGGCTGGCCGAAGGGAGGCAGCACGGACGGGGCTGGGGACGGGGCTGGCCGAGGGAGACGCAGCGGGGCCGGATGACCGCAGATCTACGACGCAGGTTTATTGGAATGAGACGTCGCCGTCTGATAGATCTAGCCGCCGTTGCCGCCGCTGGATTTTATGCGTGCGCTCGTCACATAGCACTAGATTACTGGCATTGATTTTGCTGTGGAGCTGAAAGCCGTCCCCTGTGACGGCGCGCACATGACGACAGCGACGCCGCTGGTCGGTGGTTGGTCGCGTGGTACCGGTCACGTGATGCTATGTCTGTCTGTCTGTCTGCTGTCTTGTCCATCCATCCATCCATCCATCCATCGGTACGTTGGCTCTGTGTGGCTGCTGCTGATGGTGCTGCTGTGGCTTGTAAACCGCCTCCTCCTACGTGGCCGACATCTTCTCCGTCGGTGTGTGTTGTTTTCTTTCGTTTGTGTAAAGTCTTGTCTTGTCTGTCTGTCTTCTTGATGTTTCGTTGGCAGTTTTCTTGTTTTCGTCTTGTCTTGATTGATTACCCGATGGTTGGTTCGTCGGGATTCCGTGACAGATGTCTCGTCTCTTTTTCGGTGGCGTCTCTATGTTCGACCGCCGCCGTCTTGCTGTGGATTCTTCTTTGGCGGTTCTGTCTTTTTGCATCAATGTCTGTCGTCTTGTTGGCCTGTCGTGTTTTTGTGGAGCGTATTTATTAGCAGCTGTTTCATGTTTCATCTTTTCGTGTTCACGTTTCACGGACTTGTTCTTTGCCAGTTGTTTCATCTGTCTGTGTGTGTGTGGGGTGGGGTGGGGTGCTCGATAGTATACTGGTTAGCATGCTGAAAGTCCTGTTTAACGAATATTGCATAGAATCGTACTATTGTCGTTGCATTTGAGTTGTCTTGATTTATTCTCATTTTGTTCTGTCTATGTTTTGTTGTTATGGATCCATGGTACCAAACATATTACCCCTACACCACTGCACCCCATAAAATAAAATAATAGACCCTAGGCAATCTTCCATTCACAAATCCCCCAACTGCCAGCTCATTTTTTCATTCATTCGGGGAACCACCCTGCTCCCAGTGTAACGTGTTGCGCACGTAGGCTGAAACAGAGGCAAATTGACATCAAGTTAAAACATGATTCATGGACACACCCGAGTTTATATTTTAGATCTTAATTTTATCATTGTAATGTTAATTATGTTAATTTTGATATCCTAGATATATCCACTAAGGTCTGTTACAGTATTTCCGGTGATGCTCTGCTTATCTTTCGTTTCTTTACTCGAAAAAATTTGTAAGGCGAACTGGTTCGAAATTTTTATTTCTTATTTTTGAGTTAAGTTCATTTAAAAGAGTTTTATTGTTTTGAACATCTCATTTTCAGCCTGACTTAGGCCATAGAAAAGTTCGTAGAGACTATATGCACAGCACCTGTTGTGGCACCTAACGAGTCATACGACCATGAGTGCATAGTTTTGCTCTCAGTTTTGTTTTGTTGCATAAAATTGTAGGCCATCGCCTTTTAGCCTCTGTGATCCTGTCATTGTAGTTGCCACTGCTCTGTTTTTTACTTGTCTGGCTTATTATTTTTGGGGATTTTGTGTTAAAATATTTACAGCTGCTATTTGCACATTTCGTTTTGTCTACTTGAATACATGCATGTATACATTTGCATGTATACACCACACCTTTTGGTGCATAGTTGCATACAAGCTTGCATGTATACATATAAATATGCTCACATGCATGTATATATACACAATACATAACATACATAGTACAGTGGTACACACATATAATTATGCATGTGTCTGGACAAAGTGTCTTCTGCTTGTTGCTGTTTAACCCTTTCCAGCTGGAATTGTTTGATACCTATCCTGTTAATCGGGTCACGGGTGACCCGGTCCGGCGGGAAAGGGTTAAAGAACACTGTCATATCAAGGATGATTAGTGTCGCCCTTCTTCTTTTTTCAGGCTTGGGACTGGCACTGCCAAAGTATGAGCAGTGGCGGAGTTAAAAGTGTCCTCGTAAGATCCTCTCAAATAAATACCTAGCTGCATACACGCATGCACAAATTTGCTTGTTTCCAGGCAATAGCATAGCAAAGAGACATCAAAGCACCTCTTAGACGATCACGTACGGTTTCGTCTTTTTTCTTCACACCCTGTGTGTGGGCTTTGTGAAAGAAAATTTCAACCATTATGAACAGATAGATTGGGGATGAGGAGGGTGAATCACCGTGTGATAGTTTCCATTCTTGTTATTTTTAGTGTTGAAGTTGAAAGTAGTTTTTTTATGTATCAAGGAGGGTGTGATTCGAAACGCGTCTTGCCATTAGCTAATGGGAGTTTCTCCCGATGTCAGACACCTAAAGTAACGAACCTGATGTCCTTGGAGTGGCCCAGTTGAAGTTCAAAGGGACGGCTGCAGAGTTGTCGCGTTTTTATAGATATACCGAAACCATTGGTACAGAATATCTAACGTAAACAGACGGGTCTTGTATCTGGATTATTTGCCGTCGCTGCTACTTGGTTCTTTTTTCATAGGATGTCTGCTAGCAGCAGACAAATGTTGCCAGAAGCTGACAGATTGTTGGTTGTCCTTGTAGGTGGACATAGTTCTGGTAGTCCTGTTATTTTTTAGTATTGAAGTTGTTTTTTTGTTGTTGTTGACTAAGTACTGGAAGCGAATTGTGTGGTGCTTGTCTCAGTACTACTGTAATAAATATATAATCTGGCTGCGGGCCTTGCCACATTTTGTGTGTTTATCTGAAAGCGTTCCACCAATATTGGTGTGTACTTTTAGCAGACATTGTTTGTGGTGCTCAGTCAGCATTGGTGTTCTTCAATGGCCATGGTATCTTTCATCTTTGATGGCAATTATTCCGTGCCCTTACCCTACTTCCGCTTTATCAGTGGCAATTAAACATTGGCCTTAGCTGCTATGTGGGTGGAAATTTGACGGCCGAGTCCTGTCACTGTTTTGTAGGCAGCGGTCATTGGCATTGGCCTCTCTTCCTGCTTTCCAGGTGCAGTTCATTGGCTGACCTTGGCCTCTTTCACCATCTGTTGCTCTCCTTGGTGCTAGCTGCTCTGGTTTTGGTCAGCCAAGGCCCAGTTGCCTCGTGGTTCTTATTGCCGGAATATGTAGTGTTCATAGCAGCAGGTGATGACATGTATTTGCTTTGAGAGGCTCTACAAGGTGTACATATAACATTGACCTTTGAACCTATTGTTGCTTAAATATCTCAGAGTAGGGAGATAGTTAAATAGTTACAGACTGGCACAAAGATTGGAAGGACATGGGCTTGATACCTGCTGTACCCATAAGGCAGACTCTGCCCTAGAAAGCAACTGTCAAATGAGCAGTAGGACAGATGTGTGCCTTGCAGGTTGCTATACAGTTAAATTTGATGCTTTACGATCATGCGATATTAATGTATACTTATCAGTTTGAATTAATAAAGAAATATTTATTATTATTATTATTTATTATTATAAAATTTGTTTATTTTCTCTTGGTTCTATCAGACTTTGACAGATAATTTTCCAATGGTTTACAGTTTTGACTTCTGTGTCAATTGAATCAGCCATTATCAACACCTTGCAGCGCATTGCAATTATGCGGCTATAAGGGTGAATAGATTAGATGCAATGCATTGCGATTATGCGGCTATCAGGATGACTAGATTAGATGCAATGCATTCGATTTAATCTTGTCTCCTGAGTAGATGATGATTCACACGATGGCATGGAAATGACCAATTCCAGGAAGCAGGCCAGGACGTGCGCATTTAAGGTCATTCCAAGTGGACGACCAACCACAGCGGGGGAAACGCCATTTCCCCAGACATGTTGCAATGTGTCTGGGGAGATGGAAATGTTTGGATGCACTCTGCAGATGGGGAAAAGGGTGATAACACTACGTAACAAAATTTTACTTTTTGTTTGTCCTTGGGTATTAAATGTTATTTCCTAATTGCTTCTGCCTCAAAATGATAGAATATGGCCATTATACCCCAAAGACTTTGCTTTTCAGGCCAGGAGATTGATATATTCTGAAATGTAACTGCTTCTTTGGAACATTGAAATATTAAGCCAGTTATGTGTTAACTCGAAGTAGCTGTACAGCTTTTGTGACTTCCGGGAATATTCTAGCATGTGCGAGAACTTTCCACACCTATAAATAGCCACAGGTAGTAGTATAAATAAAGATACATTGAGCCCACCATGCACTTCAGTCTAGTTGTACATGTACGTTTGACTAGGTGCATATATCCTGTAGACACAACTCAGATGGTATCAAGAGGCTGCACGTATCCAGCTGACGCATTCTGCTATGTCTGCGGCCAATTTATGAAGACAAGAGCAGGATGGTACAGAGGGGGAAAGAGAGTCATGAAGTTTGCAATACCAAGAATCTGGCAAGAACCCACTGACCACTCAAGCAATTGCTACTTCTGCATGGTGGATCCTTCCAAACGTCGGACTGGAAAGACGGCAGCTCCTATCATATATCCCGACCTTCCTTTATCCATAGCCCCATTGCCACACAGCCCTGAGCTTCCGGTATCCACTGTTCAGGATAGAAATCAGTCGCCTTCAGAAGAACACAGTATATCAGAGTCAGAGAGCGATGAAGACGCTTTAGATCCAGACTACAATTTTCTAGCTCATGACAAAAATCCGCACTAGGCTATCCAAACCAAAAAGACCTGAACAACTTGATCAGAGATCTGGGGCTCACCAAGTTCAATGCAGAACTTTTGACGTCTATAGACTCAAGTAGGGCCTGGTGGAACCTGTTGGATGAGTGTGTTCAAATCGCAGATCAGAGGAAGCGTCATCAAACATTTTCAAGTTTTTTACAAGACAAGATGGACTCTACTATACTGTCACAACGTGACTGGTCTTTTCAGGTATTTGGAATCGACTGAAACCCGAACGAGTGGCGTGTCTTCCTTGACATATCATCTCAGAGCCTCGGAGCTGTGCTACTCCATAATGGGAACAAGTATCCGTCTCTTCCTCTGGCTCACTCGGTACACCTCAAAGAGGATTACAACATCGTGAAAACCTCGTTAGCCGCTTTGAGGTTTGATGTGTACGGCTGGGATGTCATAGGAGACTTCAAAATGGTATCATTCCTGATGGGTCTGCAAGGGGTTTGGCAAAGTTTCTTTGCTGCCTTTGCCTTTGGGACAGCAGAGACAAAAAGGCGCACTACCACAAGCGGGACTGGCCCCAGCGGACCCAGTTCAATGTGGGTAGCAAAAATGTCAAGTGGGAGCCACGGATCAACCCTCGGAAAGTGCTGATGCCCCCACAGCATAATAAATTGGACCTAATGAAACAATTTGTCACGGCTCTGGATAAGGAATCGGTAGCTTTCAAATACCTTCAAGGTTTCTTCCCTATAAGCTGCTGAGGCAAAGATCAAAGCTTGTGTCTTCGTGGGACCACAAATAAAGATGATCATTGAGTGTAAGGATTTCTCCAAGATGTTTTCTAGTACAGAAAGCGACTTGGAATAGCTTTGTCGCGTTGGTTAGAGGCTTCCTGTGCAATAACAAGGCCGAAAACTATGTAGAGCTGGTTGAGACTCTATAGTGAAGAACCACAGTAAAATGAGATGTAGGATGTCCCTGAACGTTCATATCCTTGATGCTCACCTTGATAACTTCAAGGAGAACATCGAAGCATATACTCGGAGGAGCAAGGCGAACGCTTCCACCAGGATATACTAGACTTCGAACGTCGCTACCAAGGACAGTACAATGAGAACATGATGGGAGACTACATCTGGGGCTGATTCGTGAAAGGGATTTACATCTGGGGCTGATTCGTGAAAGGGATTTACTGTATAACCGTAAATCTTGGGGAAACTACGCATTTCTAAACTTCGGGTGGTCAATTTTTTTATCATTCTGGTATTGATACATGTTGCTTTAGAGTCATTTTGTGGTTTCTTGTGATCTGTATAGTTTTTTTATGACTTTACGTGAACAAAAACAAACAAAGTCGCCCGTTTGTTGTGGAAATAGGCTTTTCCCTTTAAAAATCATTCTCCTGTCCACAAAAGCAAAGTTTAAACAGAATAACAACCATTTCCTATACTTTTGAGGCACAAATAACCAGGAAATCACACTCATTGCCCAGGAACAAAAATCGTGTTACATAGTGTAATACTCCCATGGGGTGTCTTTCAATATGTCATAATGGGGATTGGAGGGATTTTAGGGTAATGGTAACGCTCTGGGTTGACGATCGAGCATAAAAAGGAGCGAGCATAAAAAGGAGCGAGCGTATGGACGCTGCATCGCTTTCCGCTGCCTCCCAAGAGTCAAATCGGCCTTTTTTCAGCGTGCTGTGTTAGGATAAAAATGAGCAGTAGTACGAGTTTGACGTATGGCTGCCAGACAGTTTACATTCAACTCCTGTTGTAACTTGTGATCATCCGTTCATTCTATGAATTGTTATCATGCTGTGTTGTGTCAGCTTGAAATTAAGCGAAGATTGTTATATTAATATTATAATATGATTTCCATATTCCAAGAAATAACCCAAGAGCTAAACTGATGTGGGTTGGTGGAAAGTTTGATATTAGCTAGATTTAGGTTTATCATTTTGCTTTATTTTGATTAAACTTTTAATGTCACCATATAATGATCTATAATAATTGAGGGTTGGTTAACATTCTATTGTGCTCCTAACTAAGAGCTCAGATTGCGTGAGCTGAGATTAGACTGCTTGAAACTGTTGATGTGATACGTATATAGTATGTTATGTGGGGTGCAGTGGGTATTTGGGTATGCCTTGCAGCCAGAGGGTTGCGGGTTTGAATCCACCTCAAGCCACCGCGTAGGGACCTTGAGAAAGTCTTTCACTTGCAATGTTCATGCGCTTCGGCGTGAACTTCGATTCAATGTCTGCGTGGTAGTCGGGAGTGCTTCTGAGT
This sequence comes from Lumbricus rubellus, assembly GCA_945859605.1. Taxonomy (NCBI): domain Eukaryota; kingdom Metazoa; phylum Annelida; class Clitellata; order Crassiclitellata; family Lumbricidae; genus Lumbricus; species Lumbricus rubellus. Next base: position 7,715,767 of record OX243811.1, on the reverse strand, counting down.
AGACCTTGAGGGGGCGTTATAACAAATGCACATGTATACATACGTACATACATATGAGAATTTATTACGTATCTCACAGTATGAGCCATTCAGAGGCATGCTCAGTGTCACAGACCCAGAAAAAATATGTAATAGATCTGTTAGTGGTATTAAAGGTGTTGTTGATGATGATGATGATTATGGTAATGTGATGATGATGATGATGATCACGATAATGTTGCTGCACTACTACTAATGATGATGGATAACTACTGGAATGATAATGGAACATGCCATGCTCGACCCGAAAAAGACACACACCGCTTCTGATAAGGACACTACTGATGGACTCGTTGTCCTGCTGCTCCGCTTGATTGCCATTGTCTGTCCCGCTTTGTTGTTCAAACAGTCGTCTCTCTGCTACGGCCATCTTGTCTCGACCATGACCGTTATTCCCCCCTCACCCCCCCCCCCCCCCCCGCATGGGCGAAGTGTATGGTTACTGGTCAAGTGACGTCCAGATTTCGGTCATAACATTCGCTGATTGTGCTGGCTCCGGAATCATTTGTCTGCTGTGGAATCATTTGTCTGGAGTCATCCTCCGCGGCTGATTTATGCCGCGATGTGCTTGCTTTGTGCCGCAGCGTCCGCTAATCGAGATCATCCGACTGATGAGCCGGAAGCCCAGAGGGAGAATATGGAAAACATCCTCCCCATTAGGTCCAGTGACGTGGCGGCGTCGGCCCTCAATACTGCAGAAGTACTGTGCAGTCGTATTTTTTCATCTAGATTGTGCATCATGGGTGTGGGGGGGGTTAGTGCATAGAAAAAAGCTGCATTTGTTTGTACCCAAAGTCTGTTATTACCACAAGACATTATAGAATTTTTTTGTTTAGTTCAGTGAACTCTCCGTTAAGTTTGAGTGCTGATGCTGAAAATAATGTAATCATGATTAATGTAATGTTTTGGTAAGCAGTTAAGAAAAGCAATGCTTGTTTAAGTTTAATTGTATTGAGTTTAGATATTTGAAAGTATTAGATATGTTATCCACACTGACATTTCAAATGCTGTAATGAATTACGCCATGGTGCATAAGTGGTCAGTGGTCATACCCGACAGGACTAATGGTCCTTTTGTACTTCCCCTGTAGTAGCCTTTAGAACGTTTTATGTGTTAATTTTATGTATTGTGCATTTTGTTAAAATGATTGTAATATTTCCTTTTATAATTTTTTTACTTTGTTGCATTCTATGGTAATCAACAAAACAAATTTATTGTTTTAATATTGATTTATTGATTTATTGATAGGCTTATAATACGAATTTAGTATAATCCAACATGTATCTTCTGCATTGCCAGTGTGAAGCTGATGGAACTATATATTATTTGTGTAGATAAAAAGTCAGAGTTTTCATGGCACTGTGATCAAAATGCGAGACGCATGCAATGCAGGGTCATTTCTCAATGAAAATTACGTTGCACGATCTATGGTTGCAAGATGACAGCTCGTTGATGTAGTTGAGATTGATGCTGACCCTAGGACGTGAAGGTCTTGAGCAGGCAGTGAGATGGGGTGGGGTGGAGGGGGTGGGTGGGGGGGAAGGTGACCTGACCTAGAGGACATCATGGAACCTGTGGATCAGACAGACGCTGTCTTTGATTTCCTTAGCCTTTGGATGGTAGACATTGAATTTGAAGGATTAAATAGATGGTGATGTTTTGTTGCATGGTACAGCAAATCCAAAGCATCAACTGATCAAGTGTGGTCCTTGTGAAGCTGAAGGGTCAGTTATGAATAGTTGATCACTGGGTGTATCGTGAGGTCTGTTAAATGATACGTAGATGTGGAGAACTGTTTGGTTTTTGTTCTATTATATTTTTTTGCTCTATTATAGAGAAAGTCGATGTTTCATTGTTTTTTTATTTGCCTGTAGTATATTGAATTTACTTTAATGTCCTTTAAGTTAATTGCAGATGTTTTTCGCTGATGAATTTATTCCCCAATGATATGGTCATTCTTTTTGCACCATATGTAGAGAATTTTACTATGTCAGTAGCTGTTTTTGCCAATTGTCTCCAGTAATACAATGGATTGGTTGTTTAAGCTGCGAGACAATGACAATGGTAATTTGCTGTATGCGCAGCAGTGTGTGCGTTCATCCTAGAAGTTTGTTGTGTTTTTAATCACTTGGCCTTGTTTTGACTCAGTCTGTCTGTCCTTCACGTGATCTGCCACGGAAAGAGTTGATTCACCCATGCATCATGCATGATTCACAGACGGGTGGTCTGTCTTTCAGATCGTTTAGACTTAATCCATCAATATTCCATGATTCACACAATGCGTCAATCAACAATCAACAAAAACCAATTGGTCTGTTGTTTACAACAGTGGCCAATAACCCAGAGCTCTCTCCGTTCAGCTTCCCCACCCCAAATATATAATCCCTTGATAAAGCCGCCATGTAGACGGCTGGCACATTTAATTTGCAGGGAGCAGGACCATCTGTTGCTAGGCCTCCCCCCCCCCCAGATTATTAGGCAGGGAGAGGGAACCTTTGCGGCGGCTGAGGTCGGAAGAAGCCAGTGCTAGCTATCATGCGTCACTGGTCTGCTGGCAGTGGGCAAGTGAGCCGAATCGTTTTTCATCTGTGACTGGCCTCTTGCGTAACAAAGATAAACAAATTTATCTTTGCGGTACAGGAATAGCAGCTGATAGGAAGAGTGAGGAGAATAATGGGCGTTGAACCAACTTGCTTTCCAGCCACTGAACTACGTAGTTGTGTCTGCAACACGTCCTCCTCCATTGGGTTGTTTAAACTGAAATATAATAAAGCAGTCTTTGGTGCAGTAATTTACTAAGAAGCCATCGTCTGGTGTTGAGTTAATCATGACATGGCATGAATTGGAAATTGCTTTTATGGAGTGTCATATCACGGCTGAGTATGTGAAACTTAGCTGTGCTGTACTATTTGGTGCATTTATAAACATTTTTATTGAAATAATACCTGTTTGGATTTGGGAAAATTTGTGTCATTTGAAAATTGTGTATATGTATATAATTTATGTGCAGGCACACACGCACATTTGTATGTATGTATGTGTGTAATTAAATAGATTTAATGAATTTTTAGTTATACTGTGTGTTCTGGGTTTTTGTAGGAAATCACGTTGCAGTTCACAGCATGTTTGCCCTTCGATGTCCTCTGCTTGGCACCTGTAACTAAGGAATCTGAGCACAACCGTTGTCATGGCGGCCGATGGTAACCACTACCCCAAAATGGATTGTTTCCTTGTGTCGCATCACCGTCACCACCAACACCAGATGGATATTCTCCAGATGCCAGAAAAAACGACGAGAAAGTACAGAGACCCGCGGCACGCCCCACTGCGAAAGCTTAGCGTCGACTTGATAAAAACCTACAAACACATCAATGAGGTAAACTTAACATCCGCCAGTTTACACTATACAGGCAATTCTTGTTTTTACATGTATACTGCATTGCATACATGTGTTTGCATGTTCTTGGGTCGGGTGATGTAGTTGTGGGTTCAGTGGTTGGTTTGAATCCACCTCAAGCTGCCGCGTAGGGACCTTGAGCATGAAACTCTGATGCAGTGTCCACGCTGTAGTCGGGAGCGCCTCTGAGTACAGAGCTTGAAGGGGCTATAACTGTTTTGTTTCTACATGCGGATATATGAATGTATGTGTGTTTTTGATTGCAGTTTTGAATTTGTGTATGTATGTGGGCATTGCAGTGTATTGAATATTATGTACCTGTGTGGAGTATCTATTGTGTGCACTGTGCATACATGTACGAATGTGTCTATTTATGCATGTAGTAAGTTATCTGTCCATATGTCTATAGCAGCGATTCTCAACCTTTTTAGTGCGGTGACCCCTCAGCAGCATTTCTAAAGTTGAGGTGACCCCCCAAAACAAAATTGATCGAGTTACCCCACCCCAATCCCCGTCGCTGCATTTTTTACCTGTGTCCATTGCTGTGCGTTTTCACTTCATAATTCGAAATTGATTTTGGCAATTATGTGAATTTTCCTCTTACGATTTCGAGAGCTACTTCATAAGCCGATTCGGCTTGTGAGCTGAATGGCGTTTCTGTTTGTGGGGTTTCATCGATTCGAGAGACAAAATGTCAATTAAAAATAAAACGTTGTAGTTCTCTATTGATGCTGCAACGATTAAACAATAGGCTACTCAGAAATTGGTCAATAGTTCTTTTCTTAGCATTCATTTTCACCGAGCTGATTCGTTTTGGGAGAATATCAATTTAATAAACTTTACTTTTGTTCTTTATGAATGCACCAAGCATGGGGAGGGTTTCGGGAGGGGATGTACCCCTCTCCATTGCCGAAATTTTGTTGAATTTCCACTCTTCAATAGTAGCATTTTACGTTGTCATCAACTGCAATACAACGAATGAATCATAGCAATAGTTTGAGTAAAAATTTATGTTAAGGCACTGCAGCTATAGTGTATAGTAAATGGTGTTGAAATTGGTATTTCCATGAAAGCCCTACATGTATATGTTCAATTTACTGTTCATCTATTTGAAAATTTCTGAAGGGTGCAGGCGACCCCTGGCAAATGGTCAGGTTACCCCCCTTACCCCCGTGGGGGTCGCGACCCACAGGTTGAGAACCGCTGGTCTATCGACACGTAATGTGACACTTTCTAAACTTGTGCAGTGTTGACCGTTTAACGAAAGTGTCTGAAGGATAGGCCCACCGAAACTACATGTAATTTATGCTGCATGCTAGACAGGATGATGCTCATCTAACTTCGTCTCTAACTAAAAAAAAACTACGTAGTGCATAGATCTCTCTACCATCATTTTATTTCGCTGAACGTAAATAAAAATAAAGTTGTTTAATTTTTGAAAACCTAAAATGAGCAAAATGTAAATGATAGCCTTATTAAATAAAATTTCACAAAAAATTATTAGGTAGCATCCATGAGATTATGCAATATATATTTACAGTTCTGCACACTGGATATTTTGAACATTACTGTTGTAAACAACGCGATTCTACAATGTCCATGGAGTTGATAAAGTTCAAGAGCTGCACACTGATGTTAGGTTCATTTAGTGCAGCGCTAGTCTAGGTAGCATAATTGCATAGTGTATTGTCTTCTGTGTTTGGTGCTTTGCAGTATTTTCTCTCCATGATTGTTTTTTTCACGCATTGTACAGTTCATAAGCGCATGCGGGATGGGGTCAGTTAGTACACCAACATTTGGCAGATGACAACATCCATTAGCTCCGTGGACATTCTTTGATCCATGATGTGGTGCGAGAAACTTTCAATACAGTTCAACTTACAAAGCTCCATTCTTTTTTGTAATGTTGGCAGCCTGGTTTTGTATTTTATTTGGCGTCGCTGACAGTATTCATTTGGGAATTGCTGACTGTAGGTGTCATTTTCACCTCTGTAGCCAATCTAAAGCAGTGCTCGGGCTTATCTAGAAATGGTGTAACTGCTAATTGCTTGGATCATCTATTATGAAAGTAAATGTTAAGAGTATCTAAGTAAATGTATGCGTGGTCACTTATCCCTATACGTCGTAGACAGGAAAAGGAATTAAGTCATACTTTACTTAATGTATGTCCTGTTTTTTAGTGTTTAGCACTTCACGAACAGTTGTTTTATCACTTGTTAAGTAACAAGGAGTGCTAACAGCTTTGAAGATCATGGTATGCCCAAATCATGTGAATTCACAGGCATACGTGTAGCACGTATATTTGTATAGTCAATTAATCATAAGCTATATCCAACAACTTTATGTTGTAGCGTGTAAACCCGTCAATGTTATGCTGCACCTTAAAACATGACATGTGATAGAAACTAGCCAGGAACTTAAGTCTGGAATTTAGTTCATCTATGCAAAGCAACCTTATTTCGACTCTGACATTGTTGTTTTAAAGCCGTTCTGGACATTGCTCCAGTTCCAGGATTCAAAGTGGTTTTGGCGTGTCTTAAGTCTTCACGTGGACAGGGAAGCTTTTCTAGGGAAATTGATATATCAAGGTACATGATCTGTAGTCATTTGGAAAGTCTGCAGTAACACAAGGTCATAGAAAAAATCCAGGGGAAGCCCATTTGGTGTCAACATATAGCTTTTGGTTTACCACTTCACGTCTATGCCTGCTTTTTATCTTATCTCATTCGTAGAACTTAAGCCTTGTCTATGTTATTGATTCTACCACTAAGGTGACTAATATATCAACGCTGGAAGCCCTGGACCATAATAGAATTGTGAATGGTTTGGTGACTTATGATCTTTATAGCATTTTTTTTATTTAGCATGTTTGACCGGTTCTTAAAAGCTTCTGTAAATGATAAGATACCTAAGTACTTGCGATTTCTCTGTTTGAAGTGCATTAATACAATTTATGCGTTAGAGTAAATTAATTGTAGCACGGCTACAGTGCCTTTCAATTTGACCTCCAGTGAGTGAAAAGCATGGTATCCTAATTCAGGATCCTGCAAAATTGAATCTGAAACCGGTAGAAGATCATTTTCGATGTCACGAACACAAATTTGAAAGTGCAAACGAAAGTCGTCCGCTTGCAAGACTCCTGAAACCTAAGAATCATAAATGGCTTCGTGACTGTAACGGCTACACTTTGAAAATCCGGATGGTCAATTGCTCATGCACGCGTTGACTGCTTATGTGTGTTACAGTTGCTATAATCATACATGGCAAACATTTCAATTCATCGATGTGGAGGACGAGTCTTTTGAACTGACCACCGAGGCAGCCATTTTTTTCTTACCCCTGATCATTTGAGAACGGGTGACCAGTATTCCTTGTCTCTTGAATCTTCTCCATGACAGTGTACAGTCAATGTACACATTTCATAGCCACGTTCAGTAACTCGTGTAAAGTGGATCAGAATATTACATCATTTTGTTTTAGCAGTGATTTGAACCCTGGCCCGCACAACCTCTCAATCGAGACTATCTCGTGCTGCTGTGACCCACTGAATTTTTTTAGACGTTCAAGCTAAATGGAAAAACATTACTGATTGGTTTTTACAATAGGAGGCAATTGGGTATTGGAGGTCAGGTAGGTGTGCTGGCAGAGTTACCGAAACTTTCAGTACATTAAAAAAGCTTTAAAAAACTTAAGAGATTAGACGGTGCGTATTGGCAGTACCAGAGAACTTAGGGTTCAGTGTGGCTCTTTATACAGACTGGCTCTGTGTGGTTGAAAAATCTATCCAGATTCAAACCATAGGTTGTGGAATTTTTGCCAGAAGCTCATTTAATAACCTCTCATACATGTGCGACGTGATTGTCAGTAATATGGAATCTGTTTAAATTAAGCGCCGTTGATGTGTTGATGATGCGATGTAAGCGAAGCGTGGTATTAATCTCCAAGTTATAATCGAATGAATCACATGATCCATGACAGATATCTGTAATGTAGCTGTAACTGATCAATCAGGTTCATTCATTTATTCCGACGACCTACACAGTGCTCCTCCAAGACGCCCCCTCCTCCTCCGACGAGGAGCGCTCCCAACCCAGCTCCTGTGTCAGGTATCGTCTTGTACAGTGATTGGTGCCAGATTTCATTCTTGGAAAAGCGTCTGATAATACTCTAGGTATTTGGTGTGGTCTATTAAAAGAAGGTTAGTGGTGTAGGCATGATATCCGACCTGATGGGCAGGTAATCATTGCTGCCGGCAGCGTAGGTGGTTGATTTACAGCCGACTCTAAAACTCGGCTAAGGACCACAGCGTGCCACACCGTGAACCGTAGTTTGGTAATAACAGGGCCATCAAATCGCAGATTGCCTGCTGGCTTTCCGGTTGCTTGGTGCACTATCAGCATAGCATTAGTATTATGTATTAATATATTAATGCAGGGCAGCAGATATGTTTGGATTGATTCCGGTGACATTGACCTTGACTTAGGAGCCACAGTAGGACTTATGTATGTTCTCAAATTGAAACTGAACTAAAGTTATCAAATTGCTTGGCCACCATGGTATTCCAATGTCTTAGAGTAAGTAGTAAGCAAGCGCAAATGCATTACATTACCTAAACGATTAATAGGCCTACATTTAAGAAATCTATGACAGATAATAGCAAATTTTAGAGTCACTATGAATGCATCTAGCTAAATATAACTGAAAATGCATCTGTTGATGAATATTTTTAAAAAATGTGAATAGATTTAACGAGAGGCAGCATGTAAGGATGTCCTCTTTTGCGGAGTAAATACTCTTCCTCGTGTACCGGTTGCAAGAGCTGATGTATGCAAACTACTGTGCTTTAGTGAATGACTGGTTTTCTTAATAGTTAGGTTGTTCATGTCTGGTTAGTTCTGGTACCATTGGTTGAAATGTTAGACATTGGCACAATGGAAGTTGCAATTTAAAATGAAGACTGCCGGCTATAGCTATGTAGCAGTAACTCATTGATAAAGTAAGTTTCTTGTGACCGTAAGTACAAAACCCATACATAGTTGTTTTCTTTTGTCTTGAACAAGCTGGGGACAATCTCTTTTATTCTAATTGAAGAGGCATCTAGGAGCATGAAGTATTAGTGACTTCATTTTATAGTACTTGGCATATGAAAGTCTTGGGGAGGTGGGGGGAAGGAGCTCTTTGTTCCTCCCAATGGACAATTGAAAATCGATACAGAACATAATAGGTTAGTTTCCTAGAAGGATAACTCGTGATTTGTGGCTTCGTTTTGCAGCAGAAAATAAATCTTAAAGTGTGTCTTTTCTGTCTGGGGCATGGTTTTTAACTGGCAACGTTTGGGTTGGCAGTACAGAATGGTAGCCACCACCGGCTTTTATCTCAACACTTAATCGAACATGGAACTACCGGGTAACCCCAATAACTAGGCACGTGCACACTGCACAGTATATTGCTATACTTCCGTTCACCTTGGCAGGATATGTCTGGTTTCTAGAGTAATCTGTAGCAACAGACGGACGTCTAGTTGTGATTGCACAATTTGAGGCCTGGCATTGTTTGTTGTTATGGGGGGGGGGGGCGGGGGTGTAGGGGTATGTTCGGTGCCTTGGAGCTGGTAAGTTGTGGGTTCAAATCCACCTCAAGCCGCCGCGTAGGGACCATGAGCAAGTCCTTCACTTGCAATTGCTCCTGCGCTCCGGCTTGAGACTCCAATTCAGTGTTCGTGCTTTACTCGGGAGCGCCTCTGAGTAGAAATCTTGAATGGGCGCTATAATTAGCCTATACCTAATTGAGTAGGCTTGACAGATAGATTATGGCTGTTTTTTTGTTGCTTCATTTTTATCTGAGAATGCTAGACTTCCACTTTGTTGTCTTCTTTGTATACGTGTTTTTGTAGCATTAGAGTGCTTCTTCTTTTAAGAACTAGCAGTATAATTTAATAATGCATGACATATTTCCAGTCAAGGTTTTCCAGCGTATTTGAAAGGAGGGAAGTAATTTGGAGCAATGTCAACCATGGCTCTGGCCAATCTCAGAAGCAATTGAATACCAGATACTGCGAGATGCATTGCCACAAAAGTTGATTGTGCTAACCTCAAACAACTGGATGTTTAGGTGGTGGTTTGTTGGTATTGTTGATTATGTTTATGCGTCTGTATTTGTTTTAGGTCTATTACCAGCGGAAGAAGGAAAAGAGCGGAAAACGTTTGAAGCCGACTGCGGAGACGACGAGCCGGAAGAAGGAGAAGCTGGAGGAGAAGGCGGTCTACAATGACGGATACGATGATGAGAATCACGATTACATTGTGCGGCCTGGCGAGAGATGGCACGACCGCTACGAGGTGGAGTCTCTGATTGGCAAAGGTTCCTTCGGCCAGGTAGGCAATCACCGAGGAGATGGTTGGGTTGTTTGAGCATTAGGTACTTCTTAGCATAGCTGTGGTATTAAGGGTTGGGTTTGTTATGTAAAGCAATTGTTGAGCTTTAATGGTGCATTGAGACCAACGAGGAAATGTAGTTTTTAAGGACAAGGTACAGGACTGGTTAGGGAGGTTGGTGCTGTTCATCTTGGAATGCGGGGAGAGCATGTTTGAGCCATCCTCTGAGATGGCTCTTATGTTGATACCCTGAGAAAGTCATTTGCTCACAATTGCTCAGCAGCATCAGTTTGCTGGCGCTCTGTCAGTAAATAGCGTGCACTTTGTAAACTTGTGCTAATGAGAGTACTTAATGTTGTTAGTAAGGGAGGTATTATGAGGTGACTGTCTTGTTAGCAACTGATTTCGGGAAGGGGCAAGGCCAACCCACTTCCTCTTCTCTATTGGACAAGTAATTGTCAAGATTTACCTTGTGAAACAAGCAGTGTATGGACATGTAGCTCTAAGGTGTTTTATAAATTGTTATGATTGGGCAATGGGCATAAAAGTTTATCACAATTAATTTCTCAGATTATGTGGTGCTATCTTGAGCAGAGAATGGCTGTTTTTCATTGTCATGTGACAGTCATGTGACAGTACTCTATTTTTAGATGTTTATTTGGGCTTCAAGTTTGTGTGACAATAAATTAAATTGCTCCAAGGCAAACGTTTCGCTGTCACAAAGTTTTTTTGATTTTTAATTTTTTATGTGAAGTTTTTAGGGTTTCCTTTGATGTCTGCTATGATCGTGGATTAAAAAATTAAATGTTTTTTATGGCACCGTGTGTTTCAGGTTGTCAAAGCATTTGACACGGTTGACAAGGAAAATGTTGCAGTGAAGATAATCAAGAACAAGAAACCTTTCCTAAACCAGGCAAAGATTGAGGTTGATCTGTTGGAGAGAATGAATCGCCATGACATGGATAGCAAGTGTTACATTGGTACGTAACCGATATAATTATATGCTTTTACCAAATAAGGATTATGGTCCCAGGGTAGGAATACTCCGTAGCAACGGTGTGTTCGAACTTTCTTACTATAATGGGCGTGGTTTGCCTGTGACCTGTCGCCATCCAATCACAGCAAAGCTCAATAGCCATGACATGGATAGCAAGTGTTACATTGGTACGTAACCCATATATATGCTTTTAGCAAATAAGAGTTAATAATAATATGCAATAATAATGTGATAATAATAATAGAATCCAATACTAAAATAATCGTAATGGAATTCAATAATGATAATTAATTTAATAGAATGCAATAATAATAATAATAGTGATGATAATAATAACAGTAATTTAAGGGGATTTACAAAAGCTCTAACACGGCCAAGACCAAAGAAAACGGTGTTGTGTACACATGAGTTGTTTTTTTAAACAATAGCAGTTACAGATCTGTAATAAGTTCATTGGTAACGAACAACTTTCATAAGCAAGGCAAGGGCTACAATTATTTAGAAAGGAAATGTGACTTTGATAGGTAACCTGTTTTTTTCAAGTGCTACTAGGCATAGATGTAAAAAACGATGAAAATAAAATAAAAACGGTAAAAAACAACGGTTTTTTCAACAACAAGAAAACCGACAAAAAACGATACAAAACGGAAACGGAAAATAATTTGCCTTTGTTACAAGTGAAACTTCATTTTAAGCTAAAAACCTTCCTTATAAATGCAAGTTTATCTTAATCTGCAAATATGTATTTCTTAAATGATGACTTAAATAATTACATAATGACACTATATAGTTAGCTGAATCTTTGAGAGTACGGTGAAAACTTATGGAATATCAGACAAAAATTAAATAAGAAAAATAATTATAGACGGCAAATAAATAAATATACACGGTGTCCCAAGTGAAGTGAGCCCCTTTTTGTTTTGGCGATATACTTGTCAATTCTAAATGAAACTCTATAGAATTTCAGAGAATGTAAGAGGGATCAATTATCAATGTTTCCTGAAAATTTCATCCAATACTACAAACAGTGTCCGAAGTTATGAACGTTAAAATTTGGGCAGTGAAAAATGTAAGTTTCCAACATGTAAAAGATAGGAAATTAGTGTTAGCGCTGTTATTCAAAGCTGATGTTCAAAATGCGGTCCATTAGCTCGAAAGCCTCGAATGCATGCTCTAACTTGCTTTCGCCATTCACTGATTGCATTGTCAACAATCCCTTTGATCAAAACGATTCCATTCTGCCACATTTCGCAGTTTGAAGTGGTCTCTGGTGAACGTGACGCGCATGCGAGTTTCATAAGGCTGCGATGGGCCAGTTTCTGTTAGAAAATTCCATTAAAAACCTTTTGCACCGTAATGTTTTTCTCCTATTAAATTTTTTATTAAACTCAAATCTTCTTTGCGGAAACCATTTTTATTATCGTCCCCCATCATGGAAATGACGGAAATATGACGGAATTTTTTTATTAATTTAGAAAGTAAGACGTGCAGTTGCAAGCAGTAATATCCTATCTTTTACATGTTGGAAACTTACATTTTCCTTTGTCCAAATTTGAATGTGCATAACTTCGGACTCTGTTTGTAGAATTGGATAAAATTTTCAGGAAACATTGATAATTTATCCCTCTTACACTCTCTGAAATTTTATTGAGTTTCATTTAGAATTGACAAGTATATCGTCAAAACAAAAAGGGGCTCACTTCACTTGGGACACCGTGTAGTTACCTAAAAATTAAAAAAAAACCATAAAAAACGATGGAAAAAATAAAAAAAAACGATAAAAAACCACGATTTTTGAGAGGGAATAAAAAACTATGCTACTAGGTATTCAACCTGCTTTCACAAGTGCAGCAAGTGCTTTGTCATTATATGATGTATCTGATTTTTAAGTGCAGATTAATTGTAGCTAATGAAATACCTATAGATGCTTACCAAGAGACATGGCCCTACTCAATGGACAAATAGTAGGCAGCTTTGCAAACTTAGAGGTTGTTGCCCGTCAAGCCCCAGTGGTCTGGGTGTAGTCTGAGCATTGTAGAGTTGTGGTGAATACCACTACCAGCCTATTGTCAGTCTAAGCCGATTTTTTTGAGGTCATCAACTGCTCGAGTCGTAGACCTTTCTGCCACCAGATTTATAGGTCGGATGGTTACTATTAGGAGAAAAAGACTGAGCTATAAATATCCATATCCAATTACTGTAGCAGTCTTTTTGACTGTGAATACAGACACACGTGCAATGCACATGCACTTGGTATCACATTCGTAAGCATGCTTGCGGGAACACTTGCACAAAAACTTACCTCGCTTTGCACTTGCGATTGGTGCATTGCTGAAATTCATCGGTGAAATTCCTCCTCGTGGTTGTAAGTTTATTCTGTCTGTTCCCCAAGGCTAAGTTATGATGCTGAATTGTATTTGTGTTAAGAATCATGCAGCATACTGTTTGCTGCTCGGAAACGAAAAACTACATTGCCCTTGCGGACTTTGCTGATATCGAGAAAATAGTTTTGTATTGTTGTAGTATTTATTATTGTTTTTTTAACCCTAGGTAGATGTGAACCCTCAGGTGATAGAACAAATTGTCCAGAGACAGGAAAATGATTGTTATTATTTTTTTATTTATAAATTGTTATGCGTTTATTAAGCATTCCAATTTAATGACCGAGCATCAATCTATGATGCTGAGCAATTGTGAGTGAAATTCTTGACCTAGGTCCCTATACAGTAGAGTCTTATTGAAGGCTGTACTCTGTTATGAGGTAAGCACAGGTTTCACTGTAACTCTGAGGTATTGGACGTTTTTTAATGTCAGGCCGGTGGAATCATTTTTCTGCAAGTTGAGGGCCAGGGTGCATAGGGTGCTTGAACAAAATAGGGGTAGGGGATCTGGGGGAGGACTCGGTGAGGCTGCACTCCGAAAATATTTTTGCCGGACTAAATCTTAATTGGTATAGGGTGCTTGAACAAAATAGGGGTAGGGGATCTGGGGGAGGACTCAGTGAGGCTGCACTCCGAAAATATTTTTGCCGGACTAAATCTTAATTGGCGCATTTTTAAGCATACGAACAATCAGATTAGCGTTAAAAATTTTGATCTTCATTATCAGCATTTAATGGACATCACGTGAACTCATTAAGTCTTAAAAATAACAAATTTGAACTTTTTTTCTCAAGTTGTGTGTTGTTTAGGCAAGGCTCTGCAGGCTAGAAAATATCCAGGGCTACTCTAACAATTCAGCTTTTGTGGATTGTGGGTCTTTTTACATTTTTGAATTCCAGTACAATTTGAGTAATTTTTGAAAGAACTTGAGGTTTTTGGTTCAAAATGAAGCTGAGAGCATGGTTTTGATTGCCATGTTGTACCAAACCTATGGTAACTACTGTTGAGATCTGTGTCAGGATCCATGTAATAATGCAGTGGGGTCAGTTTTGAAAGCGGAGTTGATATAATTGTACATGTTGTTAGTCACGTTGCATAGTATTTACTCCATCTAGCCTTCTTATAACATGTCTCACTTTAAACACAATTTCGGATGGTAAGTGTTTGGTGGCACAAGTTCCAAATTTACCTTGGCGATAGACTAAATAATAAACAACCTTGTTATAGGGCAATTCTTGTGTATATAAGCACTAGAGGAATGCGTATTATTCAGTGCAGTGGTTCCCCATTAGAGCAAGGTATCCTTTACTAAAAAATCATTCACCTGCCTAGAAAGGCAGAGAACAGCAGAAGAAGAAACAATTAAACTATTGTCTATTAATTCTAAAGAGAATGTTTTTGTTTTGCAGTTCAACTGAAGCAGAGCTTCATGTTTCGTAACCATCTCTGTCTGGTCTTTGAGCTTCTCTCGTACAACCTCTACGACCTGCTGCGCAACACGAACTTCCGCGGCGTCTCTCTCAACCTCACGTGCAAGTTCGCCCAGCAGCTGTGCATGGCGCTGCACTTCCTCGCGTCCGTGAATCTGAACATCATTCACTGTGACCTTAAACCGGAGAACATCTTGCTCTGCAACCCGAAGCGCAGCGCGATCAAGATCATCGACTTTGGAAGCTCTTGCCAGCTAGACAAAAGGGTGTGTTCTTCTGCTGATTTCATTCATTAACCCTTTAATGCCGGAGGGTATAGGATTTCTCATACCATTTACTACCATCTCGGAATTAAAGGGTTAAGGATATTTATATAGCATCCCTTCAAGAAACATACTCAGCCGTTAGCCAGAAATTTTTGCTCCGAACCCTGAAATGGACTTGTTGACCCTGTGCTGTCAAATCAATGGCAAGTGCTGTAGGAGATGACATTGGTGCTAGTGAATTAACGCTCCATAACATTGTTCAATGGCAGGGTTTCCCTGAATTGACAGAGTTTGATTGAGGCTCATAATTTGTTTATATTTTATTATGCAAGCACATAATACAAAGAGATAATTTAATTTATTATTGTTTATTTTTTATTAATGCTTATTTTTTTATTATTAATGCTATTTTTATGTATTGACTTTCGTAAGTAATAAGTACATTCAGGCATCAGACTTTGATATTGATGTATACAGCTAAAAACAAAAAATTGCAGCGTTTATTTATTTATTTATTTTTAAAATTTGCCTCAGGTAGAACTAATCCATCAGGTTCTTCAGAATTATCCAAGAAGTTGCTTATTGTTATATTGCTATTAGGCCTAAAAAAAAATGTTGTGTTTCCGGTAACCGAGCTAAAAAAAATTGGGTAGGTAGGTCGGAAAATATTTTTATTTTGTAAAATATTTTTATGCAGTGACTATCCGAAAAAGTATACCCCACTAGTCTTTTTTGCACGCTGAAACAAAGTACATGTTCTAAGCAAGTATAAACTGCCTATTTCCCGACTGTCTGCACCTAAAACTGCTCTAGAAAAAATTCCTATTAATTTAATTTTGTTGACGTCTCTTATGTTATGTCAATACAAATGTTAAAAAAATATATTTTTTTTAATTTAAATTTTTTTTGAAATTTTTTTTTTTGAAATTTTTTTTTGAAATTTAAATTTTTCACAAAAATATTTGGGTCGCGGCCGTAAAAATGGGTCGGTCGGGTTACCGGAAACACAACAATTTTTTTTACGCCTTAACAGTATTTGAGCATTATAGTTTCATGGTCCTTGCATTCTAAGATGTCACGCATGATTATGCTTTGTTTAGCACTTCAGTGATTAGCTACATGCTAAAAGTGACTAGGAAACCAGTGTCACGAACATTCAGATTTTCATTCAATTGATTGTGATTGGTCGCTGATGCCAGTCAGGCATCTGCTCGAGACAGACAGATAGATGGTCCAGATGCAGAGAAGCATCTTGAGCATGATTGTCTGGTTCTTGTTGGTCCAAGACAGAGGTTACTCTGAGTTGTCAATCATAAGTGACTAATTTGCATTCTATAGTGAAGAGTAGGGATGCTGCAATGTGGCAAAGCACTCCGAATGTCAAAAGGTGATGGCAGGTTATGAAGAACGAATAACCCCATCATGTATGAGGTTTCTTCAGCTCTGTATGTCCGGGCCGTATTATGGTTAGTGCAGATCGGGGTGCTTGTGATTGCCTTCCAATGACCCCTATCTGACAACCCACTGGTCATATTTATGACTGCGGGCCCCTCAAAACTGCGGGCCCAGTGCTGCAGCACCGTTAGCACCCACCTAAATGTGGGCCTACCTTTTGTTCTTCATACTGATTTTCTCGGTTGTTAAAATAATACTCAGGAACAGAACAGTTGCAGCATATTATTTGAGGTTAACCCTTTACCCGTTCACTTTTCTGAGCCTGTGTTTTCAGCGGATATTCTCGGGGCAAGCGGGTAAAGGATTAGTTGTATGTCTTGCAAGTGTCTAAAGTGAATACATTACATAATTTCGTCTGTTTAGATCTACTCCTACATCCAGAGTCGTTTCTATCGGTCGCCAGAGGTCCTTCTCGGCCTTCCGTACGACATGGCCATCGACATGTGGAGTCTCGGATGTATTCTCGTCGAGATGCACACTGGAGAACCACTCTTTGCCGGATTAAATGAGGTTAGTCTGCTCGACCATATATACCGTATTTTTGCGCATATCACACACAGGTGTTTAGGCGCCACACCCTGCAGGGACTTGGTGACTAGGTGCAGAGCCTTGTATCTGTTGCACACCGAGATCGGGAGCCAGTGAAGGTGACGACTCAAGTATGTGGAGACATGTTCATTCATTCATTCATACCGAAAACTTATATAGCGCCCCTTCAAGAAATCTACTCAGAGGCGCTCCCAGCCCAGCCACGGCTGAGTATTTCACTTCCATGTGAGTATCCTACTTCAGTGTAGATCTTTTTAAATGTGCTATGGTGTGTGCATTGTATAACAATGCTAAATTGATTGGTCATTGTTTTCTGTTTGATGCAGTTTGATCAGATGATGAAGATCACTGAGGTTCTTGGCCTACCTCCCACGCACATGCTGGACCAGGCACCAAACACGAAGAAGTTCTTTGAGAAGCTGCCCGATGGAACTTACGTGCCAAAGAAAGGTCGTGATGGCAAGAAGGTAGAGTTACACGCAAAACTAACGCTTCTTGTCTTAACCCTTTAATGCCGGAGGGTATAGGATTTCCCATACCATTTACTACCATCTCGGCATTAAAGGGTTAACTGCAGACAGGCATTATGATATGGTGGATGAAAATCAATTATCTATCGTGGCATTTTGCTCAGCTGAAGTTGGCATGTTATTATCATCCTAGAAACATGTTTGGAGTGTGAAAGTAATTGCTTATTTATCAATCATCGTTCCAACATCAAACTGTTGTGTTTAGGCGTGCCCGTAGTCGGGACCACCTCTGAGTAGTTTCCTTGAAAGGGCACCAGCTATATAAATTCCTGAATGAATGAGTTGATGAATTTCTCACTTCTGTTAGCACTGTTTGAGGTTATTTGGTCCATTGTGGTTACTTGGTACAGTGGTTAATTTACTCGACTATAAACACGGTGGTTAGGGATTCAAGTGCTTGTGTGGTTAGAAAAGTGTTTCGAGATTTTGACGCTATGTGCCTCCCCAGCCATCTCTGCTATCAAATTGGTGTCAATGGCAAGGACTGACAGCTCACCATTAGATGCTGATGCTGAGCAAATGGTCACTGACACTTCATGGTTTTGGACTTCTTCTGCCAGTGGTCAGTCCCCAGGGTATGTGGGTTGAAGCATAGATCTGCGATCTAAAGCACTCTAATGGTCCACTAGCATTCTAGGATAGTCTGTTGCTGACTGCTTGTCATCACTCCTGCCTACATTTTCTAGCTCTGTACTCTGTAGCCCTAATCTTAGTGTTTGCAACTTCCACTCCCCTCATTCGGCTGAACATAGTCTGCTCTCATGAGCTTAGCCTGTAGAAGGAGGGGGAAGGCCATTCCATTTGTATGTACCTATCACAGCAAATTGTGGCAATGGTTAAGATTTGATTAATTAGTGGATGATGTAAACTTTGTCTAGGTGTCATGGTTGTGAGGTTGCACCTTTTTGCCATTGGTTGTGAGGTTACACCTTTTTGCCACTGGCAAGCAATCCTAAATCATTCTATGCTCTATAACTCGGACACAGTCGGTCTGACTTGTCTGTCTGTCCCAAAACTGGAGTAGAATGTATTTCACGAAAGTTCAGTGTAAATATTCCAAGGTTGAACTTTCGGGGGGTGGTCAGGGGTGGTGGTATTGACATCAGTCTGGCGGTCGATTGGCAAACGCATTGCGTATGGTCCAGTGAAGGAATTGTGCGTAGAGAAATTTAAAAAATGCAGATCTTTGAGTGCCTTGCGGTGAAGGCGGCTTTGAAATAATACACAGTGCGTCTACAGTCTGAAATGATAAGAAGATGACAAGTAAGGGAGGGAGGGATGGATGGATGGAAGGGAGGGAGGGAGGGAATGACGGAGGGAGGGGGGCTACCATTCACCTTTGCTACCAAGGCCGCAAGTCGTTCACTGAGACTTAACATCCACAGCCTTGTCCAGATTAAAAGTAAGGCTTTATCAGTGCAGTCAAAACAGTCCTAGTACGTTACGCCATTCTTGTAATCTACTCTTATGTAACAGGACAATGTCAGCATGTGAGTTATGGGGAGGCAAGGGGAATTTCTCCCCCCCCCCCTCCGCGATGGTTCGCATATATCTTGTTGAAGATACGTATTTCTCGACAGCCTACCTTGTATTCAGCGTGCCGGTCCAGACGTCCTAATTCCCGTCTTGCTTCAGACTGTTATTGATCGACGATCCATGTAATACACTGGGCTGAAATTGGGTGAAACATCTGTGGATAGGAAGCAGGGGCAGTGCCACAAGTACAGCTATCTGCACAAGTTTCATATATATATATATATATATATATATATATATATATATATGCAATGTATAATGTATATTAATATATTATATATATATATATATATATATATATATATAATCTGATGGGTTCCCCTTGTGTCTTAACTGTGCCTGGAGTTCTCTTATGTCACTACTGCAGCCAAAGTTTCCAAATAATGCGTCACACATATGATTTCTTTAATTGTTTTAAAATTAATTTGATTTAACTTTGAATTTACCTTGTCATCGCAATAGAGACTGACGTTGACAACCTTAGTTCTAACCTTAGCTCTAAATTGGACCTTTCTGACACTGCATTACAAGTAGACTTTGTGTTGGATGTCATGCTCAACAGCAACAAAGCTTTACAGCATCAAAGCATTACAGCATCAAAGCATTACAGCCTATCATGTTGAAGAGTTTATTTACGTCTGCCTGTTTAAGGATGCTGGCCTTGACTGGGGAGCAGAAATGGGAACAGACTTCTTCATTTGCGTTCCTTCCAGTTTTGTGGCTGTTGTCAGTGTCGTTTAATATGTGCAACGCTGTACACTGTACAGGTCTTTGAATAATCGTACTTTCTGACCTGTTATCAGATTCCTAAGGAGGGTTGGAATGTGTGTGGTTGCTTGGATGAACCTGTTTCTTGATATCCATTCGCAGAGACCTTGAGGCTTCCAATGACTGTTGTTTGGGCTTGAAGTATTTCTAATGCAATTCCTTGTTGTGGTTTACCACACAGAAAGAGGGTTTGGAATTTAGCTTACCCGGTGATTTGAAACTTGATGCTGCGCAGTGATTGCTTCAGTCGTGTGTTAGAGATGACTGTAGAACTCAACAGTTATTTGGTCCGTAAGGGTAATGGATTATTTATATATAGTGCCTTAAGTAGTTCCAGTCCAAAGCCAGTGGTTCAGGAGGAGGGTAGGTCCTAATTATCTTTGTTATGATGCAGCATTGTTATATTGCACCTACTGCTACTACCGGGTACCTGGAATAGCTAAACTGTTAGAGAAGTACTCTACAAATTGTAACACGTGCGTGGCGTCTGGCAATTTATGTAGTACTGTTTTATGGTGTCATAGGGTATTACATAAAATAGGGTGTAATGCAGTTTGTAATACATTTATATTGCAAGATGTCATGTAATTGATCTACGATATTTGCGATATTGTCTGGCATCATATAAAGGAGAAGGCCGTAAAATGTCAGCGTTGTTAGGTAGTTTATTCTTAAAATCTGTTGTCTATTCAAATTCTTCAATTCTTTAGATTTTCTTACGTCTCAGGTAGAGTAATGATGATGCTAATTTCTTTGCGATTTTCAGTACAAGAACCCCGCGAGCGTTAGGTTGTCGTCAATTCTGGGCGTTGAGAGCGGTGGCCCGGGCGGCCGGCGAAGACACGAGCCGGGCCACACCGTGTCCGATTACCTGAAGTTCAAGGATCTCATCCTGCGGATACTCGACTACGACCCGCAGACACGCATCACTCCGCTGTACGCGCTGCAGCACAACTTCTTCAAGCGCACGATGGACGAAGGAACGAACACGACTACGTCGAGTGGAACGCCGTCGAGCGCCTCTGAACAGACAACGGTCCAGCCCAGCCCTATGCTGCAGGCGGTCCTATGTAAGTGCGATTTGGTCCTATGTAAGTGCGATTTGGTCCTATGTGAGTGCGATTTGGTCCTATGTGATAATGTAAGTGCGATTTGGTCTCGTTGTCTGCTTTGACTTTTGTTGCAATTCGTGTTGTTTATGGTATGCATGTATGCATATGGACATTTATATGGTGCCTTGCAATTACCTCACGAAGTTGCTTGACGTAGCAAAAATGCAACCAACAGTGGATAGAAGTGTGTGTTGAAAGAAAAGTGTCTTTTCTCTTTCACAGCCAAATTGTTTTTCGTGACATTGACCATGTAATTAGTTCATATGATGACAAACATTTGAATTTTGAAGTATATACACAATCGTGTGCTATATCATTGTGTTAATTTTTTTTAAATTTTCAACAGTTTTTAAAAAAGTTCAGTTAGTGTGCTTGCCTTGTAGTTTATTTACAAATGAAATGTTTTATTTGTTTTTAAAAATAGAAATAGAAATTATTGCATTAGAAATTTATAAATCTATGTTCAGAATATGATGTGATAAAATTTAAAGCACTTTTAAATTTGGCCATTTGTGTGACTAACCTATAGCAGCCAGTGCCTTATAGCAGCCAGTGGAGGGCCATAAATTATTGAATTTAGTCGAGAAATTGTCTTATATTACTTCCACTGTGACATCAGTGTCTGCCACGGCTGATGGACGGTTGAAAACTTGATCATTTCGTCGTTCTGTTTCAGCTAGAAACTCCAGCCAAAATGGTGGACTTCAGCCGTTCGCTGAGTCGACCGCTGGCCACAGCTCACACCATCACCACCATCAGCAGCAGCAGCAGGAACGAGAGGATGCAGAGGATGAGGAGGCAGTGGGGATGTCTAGCCACCCCACCAGTTCACTGCTACCCTGCGTCAGGTCAAGCAGCACCGGTCAGGCGGTCGTCCAGTCGATGGACTGTGACCCAGGGGGCAGCGTTGGCGGCGACACCCCGGCGGCAGCCATGCACGACCCATACCAGTTCTGGGGCGTGACGTCGCACGCGGACGCTGCGATGGACACGGTCGTCGTCAGCCAACCGGTCCGCCAGCACCACCACAGGCGCAACCCCGTGAACGCGGAATGGGGCGCCAAGGGGCTCGGTGGTCCGTCAACAACCGACCCGGCCCTGGAGAAACCCGCGAGACGTCACTCTCACACGGCCACGTCCGCTACCTCAACATCGGGGGCAAATCCGCACCCCGTGCCCGGGTACGCGATCCCCCAGCACGAAAACATCGCCCAAGTCTCAACGTCGATCGATATCGAGGCGGGCGTGCAGCAGCAGCAGCGGTGGCCGAGCCAATCTGGCGAGTCGCCCGGAGTCGCCAAGCTCCCCGTCTTTACCTTCCCCTCGGACAGTTTCGGCGCCATCGCCGCCACATCGTCCTCGCACCCCTCTCCGTCGTCATCGTCGTCGTCATCGAAAGGGGGCTACCACCACGGGGGTGTGCAGACTTCGTGTGCCGGCGCCGTGCCGACCTGCATTATGAACCGTGACGAGGGATTCGGAATGGCCGAACCGGGAATTCCGAACGCGGACGAACTACCGGCCACCGGAGTCAGCCATTGACGAGCGCCGACCGGATCTTTCCGGGGGCTCTTTCTCGGGCGGAAACGGAACGGACGGGCTGCGACGAACATTTCTCTGACGTGCTCCGGGCGAGATCGGCGGTTAGATAATTGCGCGGAATTGCGCGGAGAGTTGTGTGTGCGCATGTGTGGAATCTGGAGTGTGAACTGTTGCTAATTTTTCTTCTAGGGGTAATTCTGAAACTTGTAGTTCGCGAGAGAAAAGCGGAAAACTGTGAATTGTTGGACGATTCTGTAAATACGACGACTGACGCTTAGGTTCATATTTTAACTGTTCGCGCACCTTTGTAGATGTGCTTGCGTGCGTGCGTGCATACGTACGTGTGTGCGTGCACGTACGTCGGTATGTGTGTTGCTATGTACATGTGTCATCATTTGGTAATGCAACGCGTTTTGTGACTATGGGTGCAAATGATCTCCACACCTGGGTCATACGCACACTTGTACGTACACATACTTATATATATATATGTATATGTATATATGTGCGTTTGTGTGTTTATATACATATACAATATATGTATATATATGTATGTGAAATTTCAAACCTATAGTATATCAGCTACTGGTGTACTTAGATGGAAATTTCCAGATTTTTAGGTATACATCTGTTCCAGCGGCCCAGAACTGGTTAAACTTTTGTTATCTAGCTTAGCAAACAGCTGAGTCATTTATAGCACCCTCAACAATTGAATAAACTGCTATGAATAAACTGATAATACATATATGTATTTCAAATACATATATGTATTTGTATGTATATACATGAATCTTGGTATGCATAATGCAAAGTGTGTCATGTTTCATGTACATGGGTTCTCGCGGAAACTTAGGAAACTTTCCAAGACTCCCTGTCAAGTGGTATATAATTGTTTAACAGTGATGCTCTTTCCCTTATATATAATTATATATAATTACATACATGTATATGATTATTGATTATATATAATTATATATTATATATGGCTCTTGCAAGTAAATAAAATTTAGGTATTTATTCCTTTTTGAAAGGCGGTTAGTGTCTGCAGACGCGCTTACGTACTCTGTCGCAGGCACCAAACCGAATAGCACGTTTAGGAAAATATGAAGAGCAATGATGCGGCATTCTTACGTAATACCTCTCAAGCTGTACAAGTCTGCTACTGCTGCTTATGGCAATTTTATACAAGCACGGACAAAAACTAATACGTGCAATGTCGTGCATTGAAAAGCTGAATTTGGGCTTTGTTGGTTGACGACGATTTTCAACTGCTATGTTCTACACGCTAATGATGCGAACACATATCCTAATGCAGAGCTGTGGTAGCTGATAAATATGTCAAGCGCGAGAACACACTCTCTCTTTGTAGATAATTAGAGAAATAATTATCTGTGGAGAATGTTTTTAAACTAGCGAAATTTTTAACTGTAATAGTCAGATAAGTAATAAAGCTTGTGAAGACCTAGTATGTGTATTTCGGAAATGAAGATGATGACTTAGTTGGCGGATATTAATATTATCCTTCCACTAAATGGGAGCCCACAGGTCTTGGGTCAGAAAAATTTTTGTTGGTCTTTTTTGGCCCGAGAAATCGTACCTTTTTTAGTCGTTTGGTCAGAATAATCATGAAAATATGTCATTTTCCCCGGCAAAATAGCTGATGACCTTTTTTTAGTCATTATGATGCTACTCTTTTCTCTTTCTTGAAACTTATTCGAACATTGAATCCTATGCTAATATTTTCTGTCACCTTTTCCCATTGCATGGATTGGTAGCCTGCAGGAACCTGATGGGGATGCCACGTCCTGTGCAAATTTCTCAATGGAGGGGGGCCATGGCCGGATTTGTCCTCTGGGTTCGCCCCTAGATTCACGTACACTTGAGAATCATTTATTCTCGGTCAGTAGTTCTCAAAGTGGTGGTGAGCTAACCAGTACTAGTCCACCAAGTACTGCATGATCACCGGTCCGTGGAGGAGAGTTCAAGATAAACTGCGATTATTAATTTATTTATGTAAAATTATTCGAAGTGTTGTCCACAATTTATTCGCATTTCTATCTCAAAACTAAAAAATTTGAAATAAATTACAAGTGCCTTAATATTTTAATTTGCCAGATGGCGCATTCAAACAATTTCAATTTATTCTGAATTTGCTAATAATGTCTGACTGCAGTCACTTTTATGTTTGTTTCTCGTGATCTATAGTGATCAGGCATTGCTCGTGAAAGCTGGGCGTAGATTCTTCATTTTCTAAAATAATATAAAATTTTAAATAGAAACAAATGTGTTTGAGGCATTTCAAAATGAGCAAACGTAAATCTGGACAGTTTTTTAATACAAGAACAGTGAAAGATGATGACCGCTCAGATCGAGACTCTTTGTGATGTAGGCCCTAAATAATGATAATTCTGAACTGGCTTCCTGTTCGAACAAAGCATTCAAGCTCAAAATGAATCGACGGCTCACACGAATTAATAATATAATTTTATAATCAACAATATTTAAAATATGGATTTGTTCTGGTGGACATCAAGTCAGCCCAGAACCTCTGTGTATTAATTTGCATTGATGCACTTACTAATGATGCCTTGAAAGTTGAAACCGGTGGAATTATTGAAACAAATTCCTAATTATAGCCTTATTAGGCTATAATAGTCCTTTTTGAAACACAGGTGCTTTTGTTTGTGCTCGCCATTTAAGTTAGCGGCCCACAAGCCTCGCCAAAACATTGCCGGTCCGCGACCTGCAGAAGTTTCAGAACCACTGTTCTAGGTAGATAGCTCAGAGGCCAAGGTAAGTTGTAGTCACACGCCGTTGTGTGCCGTTACCAATAAACCGAAGTCGATATAGCATTGCATATTCGTACGTGATAGCCGTAAACGCCATTCACGCGGACAGCGCTGGTGAAGATCCTAACTGATCAATCTATTCAGTATGAGAATTGTGGAAAAATAACTGGGGGGGGGGGTTGGCCTATGATAAACTTGGAATTGGGGTATGAAAAAACATACTTTAACATGGGGCTCTAAAAATGACTGGGGGGTTGAACCCCCCCACCCCCCCCCCCGGCAATTCTCACCCTGAATCTATTGAAATCGAGCAATGTCGAGAGTAGGGTCTTCGCAGTCGCTATAAAAAATTATTTCTGCTGTCGAGTAGGGCCTATGATGAGTGGCATAACGGAATGCTTATGGCCGCTGAATGAAGTGCTTTAAGATTTTTATACGGTCCGTGACTCCGTGAGGCTTGAGATGATCACATATCTAAGATATGGGTGCCGTGTTTTTCTCTGCTGTTATTGAGTAAGTGGTTGCCGCCAAAGAATAGGCCTAGATCTAACTATAGCCTAAGGTCCGCAGGGATTGAACCCAAGCTTAATTATCCTACTCTGTTAACAGTGTTAAGTAGCCTAGGTCTACACGAATTTTTTTCTCAGCTGAAATAGATAGGCCTACATTGCTCCACGTCTCATTGCAGGGTCGTTGCTTATGCAGCAACGACCCTGCAATGAGACGTGGAGCACTGGAGCATAAGCCGGAGTAATACTGGTTCGAACGAGCCGCACACGCACACACCGACATACACACACCGACATATACACACACGCCGACATATACACACACGCCGACATATACACACACACACACACACACACACACACACGCTTGTCAACTTGCATTCGCCAGATGGATTTGTGTAGTTAAAGAAGACGTTTCGTCCTTCTTCCCACGTGCGAGTGAACCAAAAGTGGTCTTCTCATCGTTCACAGAAACTTCAGCGAAAATAATTATAGTTTGAGTTAACTGAAACGAAAAATAGTATGAGCAGCAGCAGCTTGCTCTTCGTTATCTGCTTCTGATACTGTTTTGCGAGCAGAATAAGTCATGGGTGTGTCCTATTCAAAGCCAAGAAAGAATCTGAAAAGACACGGAAACAGTCCTACGGAGAAAATAAGTCCAGGGATTAATTAGTTTTATTTGCCGTCAGAAGTTTCAGAACTCTCAAGGTACACGCGTGATCCATGAAAGACCTCCAAATCATTGCAATAGCTACTGTTGTAGGCTACTTGTACCTAGAATGATGTATGCCTCTTTTGCATGGTACGGGCCATTTACATCCCGATGCTTAAACGGCAGAATCGTTAAGAATCAGCAAAAGGCTGAGACCGTGGTCGTTAGAGCTGTTCAAAGAAACGAACTTCATGTCTTCACAGTCCTTCGTAACCTCTTCCCACTACAGTGGGATACTTTTCTCTCGGCAAAGGGCTCACAATTTCCCCATCCCCAATAAAGACCCGATAAAATTTATCCCCAGAATGTTGTTTTAAAACATGCACTATAACAAACTCATCCATAAATAGGCTACTAAGTAGCCATAGCTAAGCTAGCCTACTGTAAATTGTGCTATTGTAGTCTGCACTTTCAACGTTTTGCCGGTTCCTTTTCGGAAATAAAAGAATAAGCTTATGCATAATATCCTAGAGTAGGCTATATAGTATTACATGTATGATACCCTCAGGGCACAAGATAAAACGACATTAATTTTAATAATGCTAACGGTATTCTCTGGCCACAATTAAACAATTTTCAAGTGTTTTTTATATAGAAAGCCTAAGCTAAACGGACTGACTGGCTGGACGATTCGTCATCATTTTTATGCTCTTTTTCATGATCTTCATAAAATTTGTCTAATAAAATAATATGAACAACAGTACTGCAGCAGCGACTATTACATGTACACAATGATTTATTCATCATGATGCTGGTTTTTGTGATGCTGGTAGGTAATGAATGAAAGTAATTTAATTTATTGATGATCTATCTATGGCTCTATGCAATCTATTATACAAGTGCATCCAACGCTTAGCTCAGTTAGCTGTAGAACTACACAACAGTTTTTTCCTTCAAATTTATTATTTACTGTAGGTCGGATCGTCTATAATCCATAGAGCATAAACATTTAGTAGGCTATCCCCGCATTCACTTTCCTTTGATCTTCGCACTTTCCCGGCATTTTCTGATGGCCATCTTTTCAGTTCACCGCATTTAAAAACTTACAAACTTGCACGTGCAAATTGATTTGTAAGAGCTAACGGGTTTCCTCAACCGTTCGAAGTATTTTTTCCAGTGGCTTTATGGTCGATGCATTTGATAGAGCCCTATTATACACGTATATATGACATATAATTGTATATGATACTATATATATATATATATCATTATAGCCTATATAATATATATATAATATGCAGATTGCGTTGGGTCTATAGGCCTAAAGCAGTTTACGGCCTCGGCCTGACGGTCATGTTACAAGTTTCTCTTTGTCGGAAGACTGCGCTAAATTGCAGCTGCAAGTTTTTCTGAATGCACCACACCATTCATAATGAATATCCACCAATTTGTATCATCTGATGATACAATGATGCAACTGATGAATGTGATGATACCTCTGAGCAGCCGTATAGATATTTTGCACAGGGGGAAACTGAGCGGTCGAATTATGATCCGCATGAGTTGGTTTGTGAAAAGAAGACTTCAAGTACTATAGAATTCCTATAGTACTTAATGTGCTTCTGAGTAGTTTTTTTTTACTTGAAGGAGCGCTATATAAATGTTCGAATGATTGAATGAATGTATGAATTAATTAATTAATGGGAGGCTCCTAAGAAAGACGGGGTTTAACTCCTTTGCCCCCAGGCAACTCTCAACCTGGGCTTTTCACTGCGGTTCTCATAATCTTATTTTCGACATTGTATGATTTTTGTATCAGCCTTGACCGGTAGCGCGTCTACTAGCGACAGTGTGATATTAGGCTAAGAATTTATGAAGTACTCGTTTCTTCATAGTACCACAACTCAGCAGAGTATGTCAAGCTAACAATTGAGATTTAATGTCCAATCTTGTTTTTACTATATGAAAATATACGGGATCTAGTCACGGTAGAGTAAGCCTATAGCCACCAGTAAAATGCCTATGCTCGCCGAGGCATGAGGCCCGCTGCCTTTAAGTCAACCCGCCGGCTGAAGATAGACGGTACAATTAGGTGGTAATGATTAGCCTGCTCTGAGGCAGGGAGTGAGGCATGGAGGGAGGGAAACATTGGATATTATACGGCGCGCGGTGAGGTATAATTATAGGTTTTGAGGGAGGGTGCAGGTGCTGGGGGGGATCCCAAAACTGACGATGCATTGTTGGGTTAGAAGTTGTGTGCGTATAGAGCGTAACAGTTATAAATGTTGCATAGCAGCAGCTGTCGAGATAAATATAGGACCTATATTTTGGAAGCCGGAACAAGGTATAGCAGCCACAGAGGTGTGGGTCTGTGTACCTAAGATCGTTTTAAAAACGTCCCATTCTTTCTTTGGGGTTTTTTTGTCGTCTGGACAGGGCAGAAAGACACTGTGGAGTGGAATTGGGGTAAAGTACCCCACCCCTATTCCTCGATCAGTGAGGTGGATATAACTTCAGAGTTTTCCTGAGTAGTTGTTGAATATATTCAGTGACACTGAATTTCGTTTGGCACCATGCTTTCTCCCACTTCCCCATCTACGGCGGTGTACAACGGTGGGGGCCAGGAGCCCCCTATCAGCGTCCAGCTGCAGGGCGGATACGTCCGGGAGACGGTCAGTCTGAGGGCCCCATCAACGATCGATGCACTGCGGGAATCAGCCGCCAGCTTCGTCAGCCGTAAGGTAAATATGAATAATTACATGAGAATAATTAGCTTTTAATTTATGACGAGGTAGTCAGGTTAACTGTGCATGCGGATGTGGGTTCAGGGCTTTTGTGAGGTGATAATAATGCTGGCGGTGATGCACATGATGTGATGATAATGTGTTCTAAAGTTGTGCATACATTGTATATCACGAGTACATTGTATATATTATTGTGGAGTTGAATGGATGGATGGATGGATGGATGGATGGGTGAGTGGGTAGACCTAGGTGGGTGGTAGGGTGAGCGGGTGTGCAAGTGGAGATTCGGATGGGTGAGGATTTTCGGGTGGTTGGGTGGGTTGGTTGGTGGACTTGGGTGGACTTGGATGGATGGGCGTATGGATGGGTGGGTGGTGGCTGAAGGGTGAATGGATGGATGGATAAATGGGTGAGTGGGTAGGTGGGTGGGTGGGTGGATGTGTGAGTGTGTAAGTGGGGATTCGGGTGGGTAGAGATTCGGATGGGTAGAGATTCGGATGGGTGAGGATTCGGGTGGTTGGGTTGGTGGGATTGGGTGGATGGGCGGGCGGGTGGTGGATGGGTGGTTGGGGATTAGGGTGGTTGGGTGGATTTTTGTGGGATTTGGGTGGCTTAGGTGGATGCATGGATGTATGGATGAGTGACGAGTTGAGTGGGTTTGTGACTTGGTCGGATGGATGGATGGATGGACGGACTGCGAATCCACTGCCGTTGTGGGGGTGGGGGTGTTGTACACACGCAGTGTACAGCATTGGGTAAATAATGTTGTCACTTGTCAGTTCGTTTTCTTCAAGGAGCCAAACGTGTTTGATAACAATCTGCAGACAAGGTCCTGTCAACTGGACGTCAATCTTTTCTGAAGGTTGTGCTTTCCTGTTGTTGTTGTTGTTGTTGTTGTTGTTGTTGTTGTTGTTGTTGTTGTTGTTGATCCAATTGTTGTGGTTCTAGATTGAAACTTTACGTTGCATCATGTATATAATATCTTCGTTTATTATCAACTACGATGACAAACTGCAACCCGTTGCATTGCAAACAATACAAACATACAAACATACAATAGGATGGTCAGAAGAGTTGGTTCTATTGGGACGCGGCGATGTATAGTGTAGCCTTGGAGCTGGACGGTTCCAGGTTCGAATCCACCTCAAGCCACCGCGTAGGAACCTTGAGCAAGTCCCTCACTCGCAATAATTGCTCGTGCTCTTCGGCGTCAAACTCCGATGCAGTGTCCGTGCTGTAGGCGGGAGTGCCTCTGTGTATAGAGCTCGAAGCGGCGCTATAAGAATGGAGAAGTAAATTTTAAAAATAAATTTTAAAAAATATCGCAAGTTGATTGTTAGAATAGTTAGTTGCAAAGATCACGCGAGACCCTCTATGCCCTC
The DNA here is from genome assembly GCA_945859605.1 of Lumbricus rubellus. NCBI lineage: Eukaryota > Metazoa > Annelida > Clitellata > Crassiclitellata > Lumbricidae > Lumbricus > Lumbricus rubellus. Next base: position 7,685,315 of record OX243811.1, on the reverse strand, counting down.
AAATAATGAGGCCATTACTAGTATCCAACGGCCATTGTCATACCTCAACGAGTCTAGGCTACTCGTTCAGCGCATCTCTTTAACGACCAACGCTGCTATACATGTTCAATGTACACTAGCAACGTGTTCCCCATCTCCATCCATTACCCATGCAATGGACCACCTACGCTCTCATCTGCACCGTGATGATAATATGGTCTTCCCTGCACCACCAGTCCACCACCAATCTTCCCAACACAGAACACGTCGAGCCGTTTATTAGCGGCGTGACAGCTCTTGCGAGTTGCGAGTATCCGACGGTGGGTGCGTTATAGTGTCGCTTCCCGGGCGAAACTAATGAACCGTTTGACTGAGGGGATAATCATGGCCTCCTCCGGCTTCTGATTGAAGTTGTCCGGGTGCGTTGGCTACTAATTTTCCGCCGGTGTCCAGAAATAAAGTCTCCCACCGATACAAAGTCTCTCCCCCCAAACAGTCTCACTCTGGCTGAAACTCTGTATTGGAAGAACTTTTCTGAAGTAAAAGTATATATTTTTCTTGTTATATAATCTGGCAACGTAAACTAAACGTTTAGCTAATTGCTCATCTCTAAATTTGATGCAACTGTAGCCCAGTTCACGCTGAACGGGGGGGGGGGGGGTAAGACTTTATTTCGTTGACGGCGGAAATTTTCTCTCCTGCACGGAGACTTTACTTCAGAATATAGCCTACTCCCTGGGGGCGAATTTATTCTAGAACAGAACCACCGAGGAGAGAATCTGTTTCGAAATAAAGTCTCCGGGGGGAAAGACTTTTATGGGGTAGAGTCTGTCACGCGACACCGGCGTGTCTTTCTTTTCTCCGTTGACGGTGACGTCAACGATGACGCTGACCAGATCATGCAGGCGGTGGCAGATTGCTTGCGGCTCAATCACTCCGGTCGGACCGTGTTTATTCCGCTCCTGCACTGCCCTGCGGTGCCCCGAGCAAGAGAAAGAGGGTTCCAAGATCATGATCTGCATCGTCTTAAAGTGGCGCTATATAAATTTGTCATCGCAAATATTACAATAACAGCTCCTGTGGTACGAGCATGACCTATGAATTATGTATTTCTGAGGTGTGGCCATAAGTATTACGACACAGTTTTATAACGCTGTCGAAATCACGAGATTAAAATGACAATAATAATTGCCGAGTGTCGCAAATACGCTCGCCCTGTGTTCTAGAGCAGCTCCGGGTGTACACGGTGCATTTGAATAAGACGCCGAATGTACCAGACGCATGCAACGCATTGATATTATGGCGTAGTAATCTGCTACGCTCGTTCGTTGTTCGGTTCGTAAAATTGAATTTGATGTCCAATGTGACGCTAGATTTTAGTACTCGTGTTTCATGTAACATTTTTATTATTATCGGTTTTAAATTGGCTTTTATTTTCGCCGCAATTTTTGCAGTTTCTTATTTAATGTCTCTGTTGTTTTCCTTTTATATTCCTTCACTTCATTATTTGATTAAGTTTATTTCTGTTTCCTATCGTATTTTCCCCCTTCAACTAAGGTGCTTAAAGTAAAATAATAAATATTTTAATATTGATAACAAAATCAGAAATTATTACTAAAATATTATCATTACTGTTACCATTAACATTAGGTCTGTCAACATCATTGTCGTCGTCATCGTCTTTGTCGTCGTCGTCATAATCATCATCGTCGTCGTCGTCATCGTCTTTGCCGTCGTCGTCATAATCATCATCGTCGTCGTCGTCATCGCCGTCGCCACCACCACCACCACCACCACCACCACCACCACCACCGCCACCACCACAACGACCACGACCACCACCCCCACATCATCATCATCGTCATCATCATCTTAATCATCATCATCTTAGTCATCATCATCATCACTGCAACCACAACCATCATTATTTTAGTAATCAACTGAATAATGATGATGAGGATGATGATGACGAAGATGATTAGGCCATGATACTGATGATGAAGATGACAAAATAAGAAACCGTTATGACTAGAAAAAGACATGACATAATTAAAAACATGAGACGGGGCATGATTTTCCACCCACCTGCATCACAAACGGACAGGGAAGACTGACGGTGAAAAAATCCTTTCCCTGCCTGCGTCCTCAAATTTCTCCGGCGACCATGCATGGACATTGACCAGGCTTCAAGACGCTTGCAGTCAGCTTGCACATGACATATTGATTGAAAAAATATTTTATGCGTTTTAAACGTAGGCCCTATATATTTATATATAAAGATATATAAGGACCATCATCCATATAATATAGCCTACGTGTGTAGGCCTATATAAATAATATGTAATATATAGGCCTACATAATTTTTAGACTGTTATCGTGTTTTCTATTCAGATTTCTCCAGTTCTTGAGTGCATCTCTAACTAAGCTTACATAACAGATGCAAAAGACGCGCATCATTGCAAAATAATAATAATAATAATAATTATTCCTGACATTGAAAAGAATAATTATTTATGCTAATGATTCTCTTTTTCGTCGTCCATTACGTCATATATGGCGTCGTTGACGTCAGAGTTAGCGATGTAGTTGAAGCTTCATTGATGACGTCAGAGATATGACGAGTGTGATGACGTCCGAGGCGACGACGTTGAAGGAATAACGTAGCTTAATGACGTAAGAGATGTCGTCGTTGCTGTAAAAGCTGAAGCCTTTCATCTGAAGCTCGATAATGTACAGCGACGAAAAGCGTCTGCAGTGTATGACTGCAGAGAAAAACACACACAGACTGAACAGACAGAGTCAGAGTCAGAGCCAGAGAGACAGAAAACCGACAGACAGCGACAGACAGATAGACAGAGACTGTCTGTTTCTGTCTCTCTGGTAGACAGACAGGCAGAGACAGACAGACAGACAGACAGACAGACAGACAGACAGACAGACAGACAGACAGACAGACAGACAGACAGACATAGATACAAAGTGTTAAAGGCAGACATTATAGTCAGAGACAGAGACAAAGGTCTGAACGACAGAGACTGACAATGAGAAGGAAAAAGACACAGAAACACATGACATAGAGACATGAACAGCGACAGAGATAGACATACATACAGACATACATACATGCAGACAAACAGAGAGACACAGGTAGACATACATGTACAAGTATACAGACATACATGCAGACAAACAGGGATACAGAGCTAGACATACATACAGACATACATGTACATACAGAGAAACATACAAACAGACCGACCACCTATCTTTCTCAGATGTCAACCTTTCACTGACATCCACGTGAAGTTGTCTTCATAACCAATCGATATAATTATAACCTGCGATCGATATATATATATATACATACAATTTATATATATATAACCAATCGATATAATTATAACCTGCGATCGAAGATCTGCGAGAAACATCGATTGACAACCTGTCTCATTGACTGAGCGCTCTCTGTCTCTGTCTCTGTCTCTGTCTCATTGACTGAGCGCTCTCTGTCTCTGTCTCTGTCTCTGTCTCTGTCTCTGTCTCTGTCTCTGTCTCTGTCTCTGTCTCATTGACTGAGCGCTCTCCTTCTACATCGAGGTGCAATCGCTCTTTCAATGTTTGACAGCAATCGATGACAGCGCAGTGAGTGGGGGAAAAGGCTTTTAAGAGGAAGAACCGCGTTTGAGGGGGGTTGCTCTGATGCTCTATTCACTATTGATTGAGACATTGACGTTTGGTTGCAATGGCGTATAAAAAAAATTAATGGGTGGGTGGATGGGTGGGTATGGGTTGATGGATATCTTGATTTGTGATTTGATCATTGGGTGGTAGGGTGGTTGGGATGGTGGACGGACGGACGGACGGACGAACTGACTTATGACTTATACTGACCGACTACTGACTGACGGACAACGAGTGAATAGACAGACAGACAGACAGACAGACAGACAGACAGACAGACAGACAGACAGACAGACAGACAGACAGACAGACAGACAGACAGACAGACAGACAGACAGACAGACAGACAGACAGACAGACAGGCAGGCAGGCAGGCAGGCAGGCAGACAGATAGACACACAGACACACAGACAGACAGTACGGTGGGGTAGGGACAGACACGGTGATAGGTGATCAAGGACACAAAATACAGCAGCCCAATAATAATAATCTCCTGCATGCGTGTAGTGAGATTTTTCCGGAGGGCGAGCACTTAACAGTGTAACCTACTAAAAAATGTCATTTCAGCTATAATAGCGTGGTCAAGACTCAAGTGTGATTGTTACTGCCTATGATTGTAGAGTTTCCCACGATATATCTTTAAAGCCATTGCTTTGCGTACAGTTTTAATCTAGGCAGAATTGCATGTCTGAATGCAGAGACAGAGACACACAGAGAGAAACAGAGAGAGACAGAGACAGTCTCTGAGAGACACAGAGATACAGCAGAATTGCCTGTCTGGTCTGAACGAGCGAGCGTATAGCGTTGTGGCATTGATATGCTTTAAATGCACGCGACCAGACACTGGCAGACATATCGACGCATTTAATGGCGGAAATTTGAGTTGGTTTTAAGTAGGGTCGTCATCTCGCATTCTCGCTATGCATGCATGCATGGCAGTCCTTTGTTCTCGGGTTCTTATTGTCTCATTGTCGCGTCATCTTTTTTGTATTGTCGTCTTTCATTGTTTCGTCATCTCATTGTCTCGTCATCTTGTTGTTTAGTCGTCTCGTTATCTCGTCATCTCGTCATCTTGTTGTACTGTAATCTCATTATCTCGTATTCTTAATGGCTTGTCATTTAATTATCTCGTCATCTTGCTGTCTTGTCATCTCAATATCTCGTATTCTTGTTGTCGTGTCATCCAATTATCTCGTCATCTCGTCATGTTATTGCCTTGTCATCTTGTTATCTCCTCACCTCGGTGTTGCAGTCTTGTCATTTCATTGTCTTCTAATAATACAGATGCGTTGCATACATGTATGTATGGATGATAATACTCCTGTCAGTTCTGATTCCGATAAATTCATTCTCTCTTCTCTCGGCGCCGAAAGCCATGCACCGAATCTAATACAAGAATTTTCCAGCAACGTATTTGTCGCCGACGAATAGGTGGTTGCACCGATGCACGGTCGAAAGGACGAGGCAGAGGACGACTAAGGACAGATGAAAGGAAGGATAAAGGAATGGAAGGACGGATGGATTAACAAATGGACAAGGAAGGACAGATGGACGATAGCACAAGGACGGAAGGACAAATGAACGTAAGGACGATTTGGACTAAGTCTCTAAGAGAATGATGGATGGACTAAGAGAATGACATTGACAGAGAGAGAGAGAGCGAGAGAGAGACAGACAGACATAGAAACGGACAGACATACAGAGGCAGATACAGAGACAGAGGCAGATACAGAGAGACAGAGAAACAGGGAAACACGACGGATGGACAGACAGAATAAAGGACATATTATAATTATGGTCAGAGACAAAACAGTCAAAGAGGTTTAATCGTGACTCGGAGGCTCGGCCTGTCTTTCGGCCTGTCTTTCGGCCTGTCTTTCGGCCTGTCTTTCGGCCTGTCTTTCGGCTTGTATTTCGGCCTGTCTTTCGGTCTGTTTTTTGGCCTGTCTTTCGGTCTGTTTTTCGGCCTGTCTTTCGGCCTGTCTTTCGGTCTGTCTTTCGGCCTGTCTTTCGGCCTGTCTTTCGGCTTGTATTTCGGCCTGTCTTTCGGCCTGTCTTTCGGCCTGTCTTTCGGCCTGACTTTCGGCCTGTCTTTCGGCCTGTCTTTCGGCCTGACTTTCGGCCTGTCTTTCGGTCTGTTTTTTGGCCTGTCTTTCGGTCTGTTTTTCGGCCTGTCTTTTGGTCTGTTTTTCGGCCTTTCTTTCGGTCTGTTTTTCGGCCTGTCTTTCGGTCTGTTTTTCGGCCTGTCTTTCGGGTTGTCTTTCGGCCTGTCTTTCGGCCTGTCTTTCGGCTTGTCTTTCGGCCTGTCTTTCAGCTTGTCTTTCGGCCGTGATCTTCGGTTATATACCGACCGAAGAACCCGACATTGGCCGGCGATGTTTTTATTTACTCTGTCGAAGATTAGAAATTCAGCGACTACACGTCGAGCCGTTGAAAGCCGAGACGTGCAGCATTAGCCGATCTGTTCTAGCGCCTCAACACACGAACTCATTTCCGATTCGGTGTCTGCTGCTAATTAACGAAAATGAACTTCAGTCGGCGCTAGATAAATGCCACGTTTGCTGATAATATTACGTTACGACGACTACCGTCGGTGGTGGATGCTCATCGTTGCTTTTTGCCTTCGATGTTGCTTTCTTTAATTTAGTCTTCTTACGATGAAATTGGATTATTCACTTGTGTTTCTCTGTCTCTGTGTGCTGAGTAACAGAGCCTCTGGCCAAAAACCTATCCTGCAGCGCTCTGGCCTAATTTAATCTGGATATAGCTTTCAGACGCACACACAAGTATGTACGCACACGTAAAAAGCATGTGCAGCCTTACAGGTGACAGGCAGACGCACGTGCGCATGCACAAACGCACACACAAATATACAAACATTGCTACACGTACACGCGCACGAACCTATGCAGACAAATAGTCCTTGATGTGCCATGAGGTCCCGTATGCACTTTGGTGTTGGGGGAGTTTCTCACTTTCAATCAGTCAGTGGGTCCCTGGACATGAAAAATCACCGAGGTGCTTGTCCGCCATGACGGCACGAATGACGTAATTAACAAATCCAATATGGCCGCCGTCGGCCATATTTGAAAATTTATCTTCTTTATTTCTTACAGCATATACACGTGCAATACCTCTAATGGTACTGATTCAGGTATGCAGAATTCATTTCTGATATTGTTTTTGCCATCAGGGGTCATCTTGAGGTCATAAGATCATGGCCAAGGTCATTTTTTCATCTTTTTCATTTCTTACAGCTTATGCACGTGTAATACCTCTAATGGTACTAATTCAAGTATGTAGAATTCATTTCTGATATTGATTTTGTCATCAGAGGTTATCTTAAGGTTATAGAGGTCAAGGTCAAGGTCAACGAGTTTCATCATTTTCATTTATTACAGCAAATGCATGTGTAATACCTCAAATGTTACTGATTCAGGTATATATATTTCATTTCTGATATGGTTTTTATCATCCGGGTCATCTAAAGGTTGTAAGGTCATAGCCAATGTCATTTGTTGCATCAATGATGTCGATTATAACTTGAATGAATGCAGAAGTATAAACAGCTGTTATAGCTTTAATTGAACAAACGTAGCTATTGATGACATGTTAGAAGTCAATGCTGCTTTAATATGCCATTTTTCAGTGCATCACTACGGCAGCTGAATGGTTCTTCGTCAATCGATAATCTGAGGATGGGAAGCCAGTGTCGGTGGAGGCAGGGCGTCGCAATGTCAGCGACTGGGTAGAAACAGCAAAGTTTGATCTTCTGCAAAGGTCAGGCAGTGAATGAGAAGAGGGCGAGTCCGGTTCGGGTTCCACCGCCGCAAGGGTGAACGCAGTGGTCCAACTTGCAGGATCCGAGGCATTGAAGTTCTGAAGTCTTGAGGGGTGAAGGTAAGACGGAATCCGATCCTGTGGCTGGATATTGATTGTCTGAACAAATCCCATCGAGTGGTCTGCTGACATGTGTGAAGGGTCGACCGGGTGTCTTCTTTCGAAATCAACACCTGACGATTGATACTTCCACGAGGTGCTGTTGGCCGTTTTCATAGTTACTGCACCGCCATCTCTGATTGGCTCTGTGTTTCTACGAGTTACGTCCTGTATACAGAACTTCGTTTCTTTCAGTCGTTGATCATTTTGCTTTTGTTGAAGTCCGCCGATGGTCAGTCCAGAAAGACATCGTTGCTTCTGCTGGTCGTCCACTTCCGGGCCTCCTTCTCGTAGCGGAAGTCGGACCAGCGTCGTCCTTGAACGTCGGTCTCCGTTATCGAACGGAAAGAGGTCTTTGACCTAGTTGCTTTAACTTCCTGAAGCTGTCCAAGCGTTGTTCCGTGCACTGCCTCGTAACGGTTTCCAGTTGCCTCGATGGCTTCGAGGTGCTTGCTGAGGCTGACAGAGGCTGTGTCACTACTGGTGGTAGTTGGTCTGCCTTCCTGCCGCCGCTCGAGGTATGGCCGCAGCTCGTCGGTGTCCTTCTTCTGCCTTCGAGGAGCTGGCTCGACGTTTGACTCAGTCTCCCAGTTCGCCGTCGTCGTCATCGTCGTCGTCTGCCACCCGGCTGTATCCGACAATTTCGTTTCGTCTCGAGTTTTCCAGATATACGAACAACGGCAACTGTGGTGTTACTGGTCGCTCCATCGATCCACGTCCAACATCCGATTCTGGTCGTCGAGAGTCGAAGCCTTCACTTGATAGGAAACGACTTGTGATTGGGTTTGAAGAGTTTCCAGACCTCGGAAAGGTCTGATCGTCGAGAGTTCTTCGGAGATAATCGTCTGCGCTCTACATGTAGGTCGAAAGGTCAAGTGGTGCATCGTCGGCGTCGTCGTTCGATTCTGCCCCGCGAGGGGGCGTCGTTATGGTTCGTCACAGAGGTAATTCAATCGCATTGACCCTCAGCGATGGAGTTCTATGCAGAAGGCTCTTGTGGCTCTCTGCATGGTACTCGGATCTGGTCTAACAAATGATAAACCGCTAGGCTTCGAGGTCTCCTGCGATGGATGGAAGGCTGCCCATTGATATGGACATGGTTGAGGGACCGCTCTTGACTGGACGTTTGAGTGTGGTCCAGCCACTTGAAATTCCTCACGGAACATCGGGGACCCATGCGATGATTGGAAGACTGACCCTGAAGAGAAACCATCATGATGAATGCCACTCCCGCCGCCACTGTTACTGTTGTTGTTGTTCAGAAAGAGTCGATCTGTTTATTAGACAACTATATCACATCCACTGTCGGAATTGATGCTCTACATCCTTCTGGGGATTAGAGGTCACATACAAAGAGGGGTCTTCCTGGTGGACAGGGTGGCCATGCCAGCTACTTGCAACACACAATGAACGCGAAGCAAAATTAGATGCATATTAAATCGCAGATGGGAGGAGCACTTCGATGCGCTGCTTCCATCAAACTGTCTGCATCCTTTGTCACAAAGTCTGCTCACAATATGCATGCATCAGTTCAACAGGTGTGACACTCTACGCTGGGGTTGCCACGCTGCTGCAAATTTGTGCGTCATATTTTGTCATGGGAAGTTTAAAAAACTCATCCTGCAAAAAAAAGAAGGACGCAAACTTGCTTGCACACATCCAAAACAAAATTTGTTGTTATATTTTTAAGACAACCTTTATTGATGCACTGAAAAATGGCATATTAAAGCAGCATTGACTTCTAACATGTCATCAATAGCTATACGTTTGTTCAATTAAAGCTATAACAGCTGTTTATACTTCTGCATTCATTCAAGTTATAATCGACATCATTGATGCAACAAATGACCTTGGCTATGACCTTATAACCTTCAGATGACCCGGATGATAAAAACAATATCAGAAATGAATTCTATATACCTGAATCAGTAACATTTGAGGTATTACACATGCATTTGCTGTGATAAATGAAAATGATGAAACTCGGTGACCTTGACCTTGACCTCTATAACCTTAAGATAACCTCTGATGACAAAATCAATATCAGAAATGAATTCTACATACTTGAATTAGTACCATTAGAGGTATTACACGTGCATAAGCTGTAAGAAATGAAAAAGATGAAAAAATGACCTTGGCCATGATCTTATGACCTCAAGATGACTCCTGATGGCAAAAACAATATCAGAAATGAATTCTGCATACCTGAATCAGTACCATTAGAGGTATTGCACGTGTATATGCTGTAAGAAATAAAGAAGATAAATTTTCCAATATGGCCGACGGCGGCCTTATTGGATTTGTTAATTACGTCATTCGTGCCGTCATGGCGGACAAGCACCTCGGTGATTTTTCATGTCCAGGGACCCACTGACTGATTGGAAGTGAGAAACTCCCCCAACACCAAAGTGCATACGGGACCTCATGGCACATCATGGACCAAAACGCAATAACGAAGAAAACACAAATTTACGCGCAACGCAATTACACATGGGTCTACACTCTATACACCCTAAGGCAAAAAAACACTCACGCACACAAATGCACGCACACACACACGTGCACGCACGCATTGCCACACAAACACACACACACACATCCGCTTCTGCATGACTTACTTTTAACACTGTATAAGGAATTACTACATAATTATTGTTGTCATTAGATCAATCATAATTCGCATCATCATCATCATCGTCGTCATCATCATCGTCGTCATCATCGTCGTCGTCGTCATCATCATCATCATCATCATCATCATCATCATCATCATCATCATCATCATCATCATCATCATCATCATCATCATCATCATCATCATCATCGTCATCGTCATCGTCATCGTCATCGTCATCGTCATTGTCATCGTCGTCGTCGTCGTAATCATCATCATCATCGCCACCACCACCACCATCGCCACCACCACCACCACCGCCGCCGCAACCACTACCACCACCACCACCAACAACAACAACAACAACACCGCCAACACCACCACCACTACCACCACTACCACCACCACCCCGACCACCACCACCACCGCCGATATGTGTTCATGAACAATTGAACATGTAGGACCCTATCTCTGAACTCTGGAAGAAAATAGTATCAAATGTAATTGTATTGTATTGTATTGAATTGTATTGTATTGTATTGTATTGTATTACTAGCTGGGGTACCCGGCGTTGCCCGGGAAATTTAGGATTAGACCCGCTCAGGCCACAACCAAACCACACCCCACCTCCACCCAACCCCGTACACCACCCCTTCCATCCGTTCCCGCTTCACCCCTCCACCCCATCCTCACCACACCCCCACCTCCACCCCAAAAACCCCCACCCCACCCCGTACACCCACACCTCCACCCGCCCCGCTTCACACCTCCACCCCTCCACCTCACCCACCCCCACCCTCACCACACCCCGTTCACCTGCCCCATGCCACTCATTTCACCCACCCACACCACACCTCCACCCCACCTCGTACACCCCACCCCCTTCCATCCGCCCCGCTTCACCCCTCCACGCCACCTCCACCCCATCTTCACCACACCCCCACCTCCACCCCAAAGCACCCCACCTCACCCACACCCTGAACCCGCCCCGCTTCACACCTCCACTCCTCCACCTCACCCCACTCCCCACCCTCACCACACCCCGTTCACCCGCCCCATGCCACCCTTTTCACCCACCCACACCACACCTCCATTCCACCTCCACCCCACCCCGTACACCCCACCCCCTTCCATCCGCCCCCGCTTCACCCCTCCACGCCACCTCCACCCCATCCTCACCACACCCCCACCTCCACCCCAAAGCCCCCACCCCACCCCACCCACCCCTCCACCCGCCCCGCTTCACACTTCCACCCCTCCACCTCACCCCACCCCCACCCTCACCACACCCTCAACTTCACCCCACCTCCACTCCTCCACCCCACCTCCACCCCACATTCCCACCTCCACTCCCGAACCCCACCCCGTCCACCCCACCTCGTTCACCCGCCCCATCCCACCCCTTCCGCCCTCCACCTACCACCTCCACCCATCCTACACTCACCCCTACCCTCCACCCCACCACCCGAACCCCCAGCCCAAGCCAGCTCCCACCCCACTCCACACCCTCCACCAACACACCGCAAACTCACCCACCTGACAACACCCCACCACACTCTGACCTCTCCACCTGTACGCCACCCGTGAAATTAGGGTTTTCTGGGACGAAGAGGGTGGGGAGGGAGCGGAGGGGAGCGATGGACGTGGGAGGGGAGGGGGAGGGGTAGGGGGTTGGGAGGGGTTGGGGGAGGGGTTGGAGAGGGAGCGGAGGGAGCGGAGGGAGGGGAGGGGGAGGGGAGGGGAGGGGGAGAAGAGGAGAGGGGAGGGGCAGGCGAAAGGGGAGGGTTGGCAGAGGGAAGGGGAGGGGTGGGTGAGGGGGTTGGGGAGGGTGAGGTATGGTTGAATGCTCTTTTCAGCCACAGCAACGCGTGGCCGGGTCAGCTAGTTGACTATAATTATAGTAAGACTTTACAGCAAAGCGGATTGGAAGATCATTTACATCAGCTGCGTTTATATAATGACCATGCAAGCGTTTAAAAAGGTGTTTAATAAACTTAGGGTTTTCGCCCCCACCGTGGCCCCCATGGTGGGGGAGATTCGCCAACAACTCCACTGGGTGGTTCCGATGGCCCTCTGTCTAGGTGCAAAGTTTGAAATCAATAGCTGCGTTTTATTGAAAAAAATTTGGGGGGTTTCGCCCCCCACCCTGGCCCCCATGGTTATAGAGAATCGCCAACCCCTCCACTGGGTGTCCGACGCCGAGACGGAGAGAGTAGTGAAGGTTTGGAGTGAAAAGGTCAAAAACTGTCGAAATGCATTCCGGTCAAACACACACACACACAGACAGACACACAGACAGACAGACAGACAGAATCCTCTCTTTATTAATATAGATATTGTATAATTAGGTACAGCTGCTATGGCAGTTATTTTTCTGTCGATTCAGCCTCTTGAATGAAGTTGAATCCCTTTGATAGTGCATATCTATAGGAAGAAAGACCGGAACCACGGATGATCGCCCATCATTTCCACGATCAAAGACTCAAAGAACCCGGATGGTCGCACTGAATGGCTTCCACGGACTGATAAGGAAAATCTCCAGGGAGAGATTCAGCTGGTCGTGATTTTTCAGACGAATTGGTGGAAACACCCATGGCACTGGCCATCAAGTGCGTGAAAACACTCACGATATGTGTTATTGTAGGCCTACGTGTCCATATTTTATGTTAGTGTCCATATTTTATGTAAGCTTATATAATGTGTATTATGTGTACGAACGTATGCATGGGTCATTCAGTCATTCACTCATTCATTCATTCATTCATTCACTCATTCACTCATTCACTCATTCATTCATTCACTCATTCATTCATTTATTCATTCGTTAAATGAATTTCTATAGCGCCTCTTCAAGGGGACACGTCGAAACGCTTCCAGACCTGGCTCGGTCAAATAAAAGCTGTCTTTATATGAGAGAAGAATGCCTGAGAATTAGTCATAGAAAAATGCCTATACCACAGAATCTGGGCATTCAAAAACAAATTAAGCACCCACCTGATAGAGTGTACTAAGCAAACTACCTTTTCTAACACACTCTTTTCGCACTGTGTGCGCATTGTGACAGCTGTAGGCCTATATATTCCATAATATAGTAATTACATGTATATTATCAGTCAGTTTATTTTTGGTTCTTTTCTGTTTTGTTTTTCTGCTTCAATTGATCACTGTATGTTTTTTTGCACTGGTAGACGACTCTTTACATAATTATATGACCGCAACATATTATATCTGAATCTGATAATTTGTAGTCGTTGATTTCTTGGCTCGTATACTGAGCGGGAGGGACCTTTTTGTAGCCAAGTTGTATCATTACTAAACTGTTGATTTTTTAAACTTGGTTGCAGAATAAACCATTTTGATTTGTTTTGATTTGAATAAAATTATGCATAATATGGACGTGGACGTATGTATGTAACTATGTATGTATGCGTAGGCCTATATGCATGTATGTATGCATGACTGTATACATGTGTGCTGTCTATGTACTGTGTTTTTGTATGTGTGCTGGTATACATACTATATAAGCTTATATGTATGCCAATTCCATACTTATATATTCAGCCAGAGCATATATTATATCCACAGCTTCTCACCTGACCGTGTATAGTTGTGTATACCTTGAGTTTCGACGTGACATGGTCGCAGCCCCGTTATGCTCTGATTGCGAATGTCGTGATTTGTTAAATCCAATAATATTATATAGCTCGTCATGAATGCCCGTGTCATGGTGGCTCATCGCTCTGTCGGTTTCAATGCTTCAAAAGACAGACACACACACAGCCAGACAGACACACAGATAGACACACAGACAGATAGACACACAGACAGATAGATAAACACATAGACAAATAGACAGACACGGCTGGAGGAGGACACCCGAGGCCTTATCCCTGCCAGGCTGCCACTGTGGTGATACTAGCACTGCAGTAGGCTACGTGTGGCATTGTATACCAACGTTTTTTTGTCTGACTCGATCTCTTGTATCCAGTAGCAGGCGTTGGCCTTTGAGTCGATTCTTGCACGGCCAGCCAGCGCTGCTGTGTACTGCTTTTCTTCGCCGACGATTGACAACATCTCTGCACGTCTTAATCGAAACCGGAAGATATTCTCTGTGGTGTGGCTTCAAGAAGTATGTCTCATATGTTACACAATTATTTTTATGCCCTTACAGTTTTCTAGTTGTAGGATATAGGCCTAATTATATCTAGTTGTTTGGACATTAAGTATGAACCGCAGTTGTATAATAATTATCTCTCGGAGGTCTATGGTCGAAGTCAGACAATATTAATTTACTCTTAATTGTATACTCAATCCGTCATCCAGTCAGTCATTCATTTCAAGAATTCATATAGCTCTCATTCAGGAATCATATGTATACACACTGTTACACAGCTAGCCAATTAAGCAAAATTTCAATGGTGTTGGCCATTCCATCTTCTTAGCCTTGGCGTATGTGAATGCGTGAACAGTCTTACCCCCTGTCGTCTGGTCTTGCCATCAACACTCTGGTACGAAGAGATCACGGATGCGGGAAAGCTTCTTGCTATAGCCTATACCCTCCCCAAGGTCCACTCGGCCTTCCAATCAGCAGATGGTGCTGATAAATTGAGTAGCAGAACGTGATGGACATCTTACATCCATAGCAGCTGCTGCCGACAGTTAAATTCCACTCCTGTAATGATAACTTGTGATCATCCGTCATACTGTGAGTTTTAATCATTCTGCGTTGTGTCAGGTTGAAGTTGAACGAAGATTATTATTTTAATTGTTATCTTCGTTATTGCAAGTGAACACACTGCAGACATGATCATGAAATTAATACATAAGCGTGCACAAAGTGTCAATGTGACTGCATATTGTATTATTATACAGTGTTTAAAGTGGTTTGGGTGCGCAGTGGGAACGCCGAATGTGTGAGCAGTGGGAACGCCGAATGTGTGAGCAGTGGGAACGCCGAATGTACTGTGAGCAGTGGGAACGCCGAACGTGTGAGCAGTGCATGGGAACGCCAAATGTGTGAGCAGTGGGAACGCCGAATGTACTGTGAGCAGTGGGAACGCCGAACGTGTGAGCAGTGGGAGCGCCGAATGTGTGAGCAGCGGGAACGCTGAATGTGTGAGCAGTGAGAACGCCGAAGTGAGCAGTGGGAACGCCTAGCAAGAGTTTTATTGGAACGCATGTGTTTCCAGCGTTCCACGCAGGTGATCAGTGGGAACGCAAGCAAAGAATTTCGAGAGCAGTGGGAACGCCGTTCCTCCTCGTTCCCATCCACTTTAAAACCTGATCATGTAGTCATAAGCTTGAGTTGATAAATTATACACTGCGGCGTGCTGATAGGATGTTGACAAGAGTCACAAGACATAACGTGCTTGACGTCTACCGCTATAATTATAGGAGATAGCTATGATTGTATAATGGATTTAAAATATGGCATCTGTGTTTCGTTTGGACCACCCAAGCAGCCCACATAACAATGGAGGAAATCCTACTTTTGTCTGCCAGCATCGTCACCATCTTTATCTTCATCTTGATCTTACTGGGATGGGCGCCGTTGCTGGTTGCCAGATTTTTCTATTTGCTTTTTGTATTATTATTTTAAACTTGACATGTACTATAATAAATAATAATAATAATTGTACTTCCATGATTTATTATTATTAGCCTACTTCTATGTGTTTGTTATAATGCATTTTTTGTTGATATTCCATCGTGCGTTTGCAAATGGAGTAATAAAGTCTATACTGACTTAGGCCTACTTACGTACTCAGTACTTACTTACTTACTTACTTACTCACTTGCCTACTTACTTACTCACTTGCCTACTTATCTTCTTCAATCTTAATTATTTAATCGTCCAATTTCCGGGGTGAAACAATGTGGCTACCAATGATTTGATGTGAAGCGCTGAGTGGTAAATTTAGCGATCATTTTGTATTATTGTCAAAATAAATGCTGATAATATAACATAGTCAAAGGTGGCGACAAAATTAACTGTTTTCATATCGTTAATCAATTATTTGTTTAGTGTATACTTAAGTATGTGGAACGAATGACGTGTTTTGCAGAAAGTATACATGTAGTCATAGGCGTAGGAGACGGGGGTCCAGAGGGGGCAAATGCCCCCCCAAATTTCGGGCAAGTCTGATTTTTCGGGCAAGCAGACCCAGAAAAATAAAAAAAAGTTTTAAAATTTTTTTACTTTTCTTTTTTTTCCGAGTCTTCTTGCCCGAAAAATCAGACTTGCCCGAAAAAATGGAGATTTTGCCCGAATGACTAAAAAAGGTCGTCAGAATTTTCGGGCAAACGTAACGGAAATTTTTCTTAAGATTTCGGCCGGACGAAAAAATTTTTTAGGGCAAAAGTCTCATTTTTGCCCCCCCAACGTTGAAATGTCCCCTACGCCTATGCATGTAGTTACTGATTCGTGATTACATTTAAAGAGTTTTTCACGCTTTAGATTGTAGAAGTGCAGATTAATTAAATTTAATCGATCTATAATATATCGAAGCCAACTTCGAGGATAATCAATTTATTTATTTTTTCTATCGGTGCCAGCCTATGCCCAGGCCTATATATATATATATATATATATATATATATATATATATATATATATATATATATATATATATATATATATATATATATATATATATATATGACCATTGGTAACTTAGCGATTTTTATGCAAACACACACATGTCCACATGTGCAGTTTGTGCACACACGTTTATAATTATTATTGTATCATTTTTTTGCATGCGTGTGTATGTGTATGTAGGTGTGTGTGTTTGTGTTTGTAGGCCTATATAGGCCTATGCGTGTGTGCGTGTGTGTGAGGATGAGTGGGAGTGTGTGTGTGGGGGGGGGTGTGGGGCGTAGGCCTATATGGTATTATGAGTGTGTCTGGTATTTATGCATAATTTATGGTTAACAGAGATCAAGTGATCTGTATTAAATATCGTTTGCATAATCATGTGGACCCTGATATAATTCTCGTGGCCCGCATGACTGTCTCTGTCAAAAACTGACGGGCACATAAATATAAACCTATGTATGTATATAATATATATAATATGCATATATAATATACAATATTTATATAGGCTACATATGCCGCGATGAGCGATAAAAGAAATACGATGACGTCACTCCGCTCTTCCGTGATATATCGTCCACTGGTTGCCTCTTCCATTCCGCATCGAGTTCAAGGCTTCAAGCTCTGTCTGCTCGTTTTAAAAATCACTTCAAGGAGCTGCACTGCGCCCGAGTATACCTACGCGGTTGCTGCACACTGTGCGTAACTCATTCCTCCGCGGCTGTGCTTCGGCTCCTATCGCCTGAAAAGACCGACCTGCGTGTGCGGAGGATGAGGACGCGCTTCGACGATCGTGCTTTGTCGGCCGCTCGAGCATACTTCCTTCCGCAATTCGATCGGACGTCTCAGTGGACTCTTTTTAATCCTATGCTAAAATCATACTTGTTCTCTGTGGCTTATTATATCCCGCCTGTTAGCGGCCTTGTAAGGCGCCCTTGTAGCGGCATGGCTGTGTTACGGCGCCATATAAATTGTCGTAATCATTATACACATGCATATGGTTGCCATGTCTTTATGTATGTACTAGCTGGGGTACCCGGCGTTGCCCGGGAAATTTAGGATTAGACCCGCTCAGGCCACAACCAAACCACACCCCACCTCCACCCAACCCCGTACACCACCCCTTCCATCCGTTCCCGCTTCACCCCTCCACCCCATCCTCACCACACCCCCACCTCCACCCCAAAAACCCCCACCCCACCCCGTACACCCACACCTCCACCCGCCCCGCTTCACACCTCCACCCCTCCACCTCACCCACCCCCACCCTCACCACACCCCGTTCACCTGCCCCATGCCACTCATTTCACCCACCCACACCACACCTCCACCCCACCTCGTA
>OX243811.1:7620976-7666961 GCA_945859605.1 Lumbricus rubellus | reverse complement strand
TTACAGCTCAATTAACACACAAAATAATTTCATCCGATCATTGTCTAATTTTTTGTAAGCGACATCTCTCTTGCCGGTTTCAACAAACTGACAACTATAATAGCATATGCTAAAGTATGTTTGGAAAAAAATTGCATATGCAATAAAGTATGTTTGGAAAAAATAGCATACGCTAATGTATGTTTGGACAAACTATAGCAAAGTTCATGTATGTCGCGACAAACCATGGCATCATTATACCCAAGTATGTTTGGACAAGCGATAGATATGCTTGAGAAGGCCTATGTTTGTGGGCCACAGTCATGCAATGCATGCACGTATAGGCCTAAGAAGGGTATACATGCAATTCATTTAAAGACGGCGTGAATTTCAAGTCCTGAATATCTCATACTGTGCCGTTGAATTGGCCAGAAAACTGGTTGATCGCTGCTAACAAAATATTAAACCAGAATATTAAACCTCATTTTAAAAGGTTATACACTGAAATATCGAGAAACGTTGACTTCTAAGACATGAATGGTGTAACTGCATAGATCTATAGATACGCGGGGTCTGTCTGCGCATGGCCTATTACAGTGACAACACTGCGGATTGGTCTTTTCTTAGCGCGTGTTTAATACACCTCATGCATGACACCATTTAAGTCTGCCTGCAGATGCGCTGAAAGGTTTACGACAACAACAAAAAGCAGTGACTATAAATGGTCTAAAAATCAATGGATCAGATGATAATTTGAATAAATGAATTTTGTAGGATTATAGGCCTACATGTATGTGCTGCTCAGTGCTCACCTTCTGTGTCAGCGACTCAACGATCTTTTCGAATCGAATATGGTCTCCGTTTCGTAATCCGTTCACTTCTATACAGCCCCGTATCTCAACAGTTTTCTTCGGATACTCAATTCAGTAGTCAGAGTATCGATAGATGCAGTTCAAACGTAATCGTAATCATCAGCAGTATATCGTGCTACCATCAGGTTAGGCCCCAGTATCCCAGCGTCGTGTAGGCAACCTGATTGGGAGTCCGTAGGCCGATAATGCCGACATCAATGCTTGGTATCGAGAATAAACTGAATGTACCATATATCGAGTATCGACAGTTTCTGATGGCGCGAAAGTTAGCAACGCGCTCGTTATTACCAGTTCACCATCTCCATCTCAGAATCTCCTATAGATATGTGCTTTGCTTAGCAGTCCGATACTATCAATGTCAGAGCCATGAATAAATAGTCATCCGAACGCATTGCACCTCATGCATCAACAGTAGGCCTAATTCTGATTCTACTCAAAATGTTCTATAACTAACCGCCTGAAATCGCATCCGTTTCGTATATCTCAACAACACTTCCTATAGGTGCCCAATTCAGTAGTCCATGACATATTGACGAGTGTTAGACTCGTGCTTACTTCAACTGATTAGCTAAGTACCTGCTATATCGGCGCCTCCTTTATAGTTACGACGCTCACGTCATGTAGTGATCGTCTAGATATATCTGGGGTCCACGTGCGGCGCCGTGTTTTATTTAATGCCGACGATTGAGGTATATTATAATGCAGTCGAGTTTTGACGACGGTCGGTTGTAGGCTACGGATGGTTGTATTGTTGCCTGTATGAGTCTGAGTACCGCCTGCTGCTCTGTGGGCGAAAGGCAGCGCGTCTGATAGGATGATGGGGTGAAAATAGACAACAGTATACTGTAATGACTTATCGGGTGGGAAAATGGGGGGAGAGGGACATTGAGAGAGTGGGAGAGACAGAGGAAAAGACAGACAGAGACAGAGACAGACAGATAGAGAGACAGAGATACAGAGAGATAGAGAGACAGAGAGAGAGACAGAGAGAGAGACATAGGCAGAAACAGAGAGAAAAAGAGACGTATACATACATGCATACATACATACATACATACATACATACATACATACATACATACATACATACATACATACACACATACATACATGCATGCATGCATGCATGCATGCATACATACATACATACATACATACATACATACATACATACATACATACATATATACATACATACATACATACATACATACATACATACACACATACATACATACATACATACATACATACATACATACGTACGTACGTACGTACATACATACATACATACATACATACATACATACATACATACATACAAACATGCATGCATGCATACATACATACATACATACATACATACATACATACATACATACATACATACATACATACATACATACATACATACATACATACATACATACATACATACATAAATACATACATACATACATACATACATACATACATACATACATACATACATACATACATACATACATACATACATACATACATACATACATACATACATACATACATACATACATACATACATACATACATACATACATACATACAAACAAACAAGAGAGGTTGAGAATTAGATAGAGAGATGGATAAAGCACCCATGGGCGCCCGCACATAGGGGCAAGGGGGGGCACTTGCCCCCCCCTGGAAAAGTGACACTTATTTTTCTAACTACTACTTTTGAGTTTTTAACAAATTTCTTCGAATTAAAACACTAATAATACGAATGATACACACAGTGAAAGTCATAAATTTACATTTAGAAATCTCTATAGAAATAAATATATATAGTGCCCTTTATGGACCTACTTTTTAGCATCTAGTTTTGGATTTTTAACAAATTTTTCGCACTTAGGAAACTATTCATATTAAAATATTACACAAAATGACACTGAGAAATTTGCATTAAGACACCTCTTTGAAAAAATACCAGTGTTTTTAATTTCCAACGCTGCATTTTTCATGTTTTTGTCACTGAAAAATTCTACCGTGACCATCGCAAAATTTTTGCCCCCTCCTGCAAAATTTTCTGCGGGCGCCCATGAAAGCACCACATAACACAGAAACACGCGCAGAGACAAAACGAGAGCGAGACAAACACTGACAGAGGCAGATGACCAGAGCTACAGAGTGAGAGGCAAAAAGCGAAACACGAAGGTAAAAAATTAATAATCTGAAAATCAGAACGCATTGACACTGGTTCAGGGAGACAGACAGTGAGACAGACAGACAGACAGACAGACAGACAGACAGACAGACAGACAGACAGACAGACAGACAGACAGACAGACAGACACACAGACACACAAACCGACAGACAGACATGCGATGATGAACCGCATTAGTATGAGCTCCACCTCTCCCTGCACCGCCACGTCAGACTTGGACACGCCTCCTTTCCATGGCAACGCCCATACTGACTGACAGTCGTTTATTCGATGGCGCATGCGTAGAAGAGTCGATGGGTGTCGATCGTGTGGCATCTACCGGTGGCGATCTGCTCAACTGCTCACATGTGAGTCGTCGTCAACCATGCACTTGTCGCCAATCGACCCCCCGCCTAGAAAAGACACCTCCTCTGAAATCTCATGCGTATGCCTACAGACACGTGATCTCGTGTATTGTATTGTATTGTATCTGGCCATTTTTAAAGCGCTTCCTGCAGCAAGAACCTTTCAGAAGCGCTCCCACTGCGTTCAACCCCGAGAAAAGTGGCAAGTTTTTAGACGAGAGAAAGACGAGGATACACTGTATACCAGAGAGTATGGCAGAGCGAACTGGAATCAAGCAATTAAGCCATGAGTGCTTAAGGAAAAGGAGAGCGAGGAGGACAAGGACGAGGAGGAGGAGGAGGAGGAGGCATAGGAAGAATATATACATATAGTGGGGTGCGGTTGAATAGTGGTAGCGTTGGTGCATTGGAGCCGGATGGTTCCAGGCTCGAATCCACCTCAAGTCGCCGCGTATATGAACCTTGAGCAAGTCCTTCACTAGCAATTGCTCGGGAGCATCGGCGTGAAACTACGACGCAGTGTCAGCGCTGTAGTCGGAAGCGCCTCTGAGCAGGGCTGAAAGTGAGCCGGGTCTGTCCGGGTCTGCGACCCGGCATCGATTTTCGAGACCTGCTGTTGCCGGGTCTCAGCCGGGTCGCAGACAAGGTCGCCAGGTGCCAAAACTAGGTAAAAATGGTAGGATTTTGGATAAGTTTGGGCAGGGTATACGCTTGTAAAAGGCAGGTTATACGGGGTACACGCGAGGAAATGAGAGTGCATGCGTTTATTCAGGCGTATTTCGAAGCGAATGACTAAAAAAAGGTCGTCAACTTTTTCGGCAGTGACGTAACTAGCGTTGGGCTTGGGGGGGCTTAAGACCCCCAAAAACGAAGCTGAATCCCCCTGCCCAAATGAATCAAGCCGTTGTATGCTTACGGCTAAATATACTACCGCACTCGTCATACTCAGGGCTTAAAGTGTGCCATGGTCATGGACGGCGTCCTGGCACTTATTTTCAAGGCAGGACGCCGGCCTATGAATTATTTGGCCAGCACTGCCAGGACGGTCGTCCATGACTGCATGGACGGCGTCCATGCAGTTACGAACGACCGGCCATGACTGCCTAAAAATGGCTCCATTTGAGGTTGACACAGCCAAAAATGCGCTGGTCGCTGGGGCTCCGCCCCAGACCCCGCTGGGGGAGCTTACGACGCTCCCCCAGACCCCCTAGTCGGGACGGGCTTGGACGCTAAAATGTCATCAATTTTTTCGGACGGCGGTGAGACCCGGCAACTTTTCAAAACCACTTTCAGCTCTGCCTCTGAGTAGAGAGCTTGAAGAGGCGCTGTAGAAATGGAGAAATAAATAACAATAAATACTATCGATGGGAACTGCTCTTATATATTTTATGACCAACGATCGGATAGAAGGAAAGTTCAGCGGAGTTACTAACTAGAGCCTGAAGCATTCTGGACACCAACCGTTGGACCTGGGAAATAATATTACGGGTATATCGGCCTATATATATATATAAATATATATATATAGGCCGGTATACCTGTATATGTAGGCCTATGTAATTTCTTCTTTGTGAATCCAACAGTAGATCTATACTGTTTTGGTAGGACACGACTCGCGTAATATAATTATCAGCAAGCGATAGCAACAGAGACAGAGGAATGGGCAGTGAATGTGATTTGGCGTATATAGAAAGGAAAACGTGACTGCAATATATGTGTATATATATACATACATATATATATATATACATACATTATATATATACGCATTGTACGAATATGTGTAAAAATATATAGGCCTAATATTCGATGCGTGGACGCTCAGAGAAATACAGAGGGTCAGTTGACACTATAGTGGAAATTTGATAGTCTTGCGTGCACACACTGCACAGCGTTCCGAGTCTGAAGTCTTGAGTCTGCTGATCATTGGCATCGTTGGCAATTTTTGGACATAGGCATTCCTTTTTTACGCCCTACGATCATTGACCATTAGGCCTATAGGATTTTAAAAAAACATGTCTCGGAACTCACAATCCGCAGGGGGTCTAAAGATTGTTTTAGTAGGCTCATTATTATATTATTATTTCATGTTGAATGTTGATATCATTTTAAAAAGTAGCCTATTGCATCCAGGGTATAGGCTTACTATAATCATTATTGTCTCTATTAATACTCTGCAGTCAGTGCAGTGTCTCTGCCTCTGCGTGTCCCTCTGTCTTTGTCTCTGCAGTGTCTCATTCTGTGTATATGTCAATGTGTCATTGCACACTGTACAGTGTACAGGTATAATAGTCATTTCAAAACCAGAACTTGCCGGGTGTTCTCTGTTGGGTTTTAGTAATTTTTAAAAAAAATTAGGCCTAATTGAAAATTAATTAATTAATCATTGATCAAAACAGTGAAAAAATGGGAAAGAAACAGTTTATACCAACTGTGTCAAAATCACACCGTTCATCACCTCTAAATAGCGCACAGTTGCAAGCTGCAAGCATGACAATTCCTAAGGTGTCACTATAGTTTATTAGACTAAGGGCACCAACTTATTCGCGAGCTCATCGTCAAGTATATATGCCGTCATCCTTCGCTTCTCTCCATATATTCGTAGCTTTTATTATTTTTCTTCTTCTACCCCGTCCTTCTCCTCTTCCGTCTTCAGCAGCTTCTTCTCTGCTCTCTTCCTCTTTGTATCTTCTTCTCTGCTCTCTTCTTCTCTTCTCTCTCTTCTTCTCTGCTCTCTCTTCTTTGCTCTCTCTTTTCTTCTCTGCTCTCTTTTCTTCTCTGATCTCTCTTCTTCTCTGCTCTTTCTATTCTTCTCTGCCCTCTCTTCTCCCCCGTCTTCTTCTGGTTTCTGGTTTACTTGTTCTTGCTCTTCTCCTCCTCCTCTTTCATTTTTCTCTTCTTCTTTCTACTTCTTCCATTTAATCTTCATCCTCATCCAATACCATCTATATACCTTCTTCCGCTTCTGCCTCACATTCCCTTTTTCATGCTTTCCATTTTTCTTCCTCCTTCTCCTCCTCTTCTGCCACATCTGCCACATCTTCCTTCTTCTTCTTCTTCTTCTTCTTCTTCTTCTTCTTCTTCTTCTTCTTCTTCTTCTTCTTCTTCTTATTATTATTATTATTATTATTATTATTATTATTATTATTATTATTATTATTATTATTATTATTATTATTTGTGTGTAAATTTATTTATTTATTTATTTTATTATTATTATTATTATTATTATTATTATTATTATTATTATTGTTATTATTATTTTTATTATTAAATAGTATTATCCTTTTAATATCTTCAAGAAAACATTATTATTATTATTATTATTATTATTATTATTATTATTATTGTTGTTATTATTATTATTATTATTATTATTATTATTATTATTATCATTATTATTATTATTCTTAAATTATTATTATTATTATTATTATTATTATTATTATTATTATTATTATTATTATTATTATTATTATTATTATTATTATTATTATTATTATTCCTTCTATTCCTCTTCCTCTTTCTCCCCTTCTTCTTCTGCGACTTTTTCGTTTTCTTCTTCATCATCATCATCTTTATTACCTTTCTTTGTTGACGAGGTTTTATAAGCAGGTGCGCGATGCTCGTGAACAGCGCCTGCATTCATCAATGCACGAGAGAGAGAGAGAAACTGAAATTAATTCCAACCCTCGTTCGTGTCAGCCTCGTGACGACATCTCTGCAAATTTGAATCGTGACAAGTATTAGATCTAATTGGAATCATCGCTCAAGATGTCGTCGCTGCTTCACGTTACGTAACGTAACGTAAGAGATTTTAAACACGTGTTAGCCGACTTGCAAATTAAATTTTAAAGAGCTCATCTCGCAACTGTGCGCTATGGACCTTGAGGAATTTTTTGCTCACAGTTGCTCAGTGCCAATAAATGGTCATTAGACAATGGTGCTTTCTAGATAATATTAGGCTATGTGCGATTATAAAGACCGCAATATATATATATATAATGTATTTGGATACTTATAATAGGTTACCGCTGTTTAAAAAACACTTCCAGCGCCATTTTAAATGATGTTGTTGTCAGAGACAACAATGAGTTGAATATAGCCTAATTATGTGAACAGTATACTCACGTAAATGGAAGTGTCACCACTGGTGAGTATAATACCCACAAATGCACAAAGAACCCAATTGACAGTTAGGTGATCGGCCTGTAACTCAAATAGTATGGGTTCGATCCTCGTCTGAGGCAGTTAGATAGGCACCTTGCCCAAGTCTTTCACTCGCAATTGTTCATGCGCTTCGGCATGAAACTCCAATTCAGTATCCCCGCTGTAGTCGGGAGCGCCTCTCAGTAGTATATTGTAGGGGCGCTATGGAAACTGCTCCTACCTAGCCTACCCATGGGGCGCGGTGGTGCAGTGGTGCATGGTGTCGTTGCCTTGGAGCCGGAAGGTTCGAGGTTCAAATCCACCTCGCTGCGTAAGGACCTTAGGCAAGTCCTTCACTCACAATTGCTCAGCGCTTCGGCATGAAACTCCGATGTAGTGTCAGCTCTGCATTCGGGAACGCCTCTGAGTAGAGAGAGATTGAAGGGGCGCTATAGCAAGTGCACATTCAGGCATACGAACACATGCATTTCACATATGTATATATAAGCAACTTACATAGCATACGCGGCTATATGCGTCAGCCATCAATAACCGAGCATTCTAAACGAGCTTGTTACGCATTTAACGACACTGCCATATCAAAGATGATTAGTGTCGCCCTCCTCCTTTGTCCAGGCACAGGACTGGCACTGGCAGAGTGCAACCAGTGGCGGGGTTCATTCTACGAGCGAGACGTCGACAGTATACATATAATAGGTCTATGAGTCCGTCTTGTTGCGTCTTAGAAACCCCTCTGAGTTGTTTACACAATATGCCATATTGATTGGAAAGGTATCTTGGTACACAGAACGACGCGCTTTCTATCGTTGACATGCATGCGCTCTTTCATAAGATTCCATCACTCAAAGCGACGAGACTACTGCAGCCGCACTGAAATCCAACGCACCCGACATAAAATTCTGAATCGCTGTTATACAATCAGACATCACAATGTCATGCAGAAAGTATATTCGTTAACTTCCCAAAGGCAACTGTGAGGTCCGTCCTTCCGTTTATTTCAACAATTTAGTCGATGGGCGATTTTCGTCGGTTTTTTTTATAAGGCACCCATCATTTGCGATATTATTGATGGCAATGTTGCAAGCGTTTCGCGCGCACTTAACCACCCAGTATGCCTATATGTATAGCCTATAATGTATGGCCTATAATGTATAAAGTATAGCCTATAATAGCCTATAGGCCTACGTGAATCACTGCGCGAGGTGAAAAAAGGTGGTGATATTATTGCTAAGCTTCAATTTTGGATTTACTTTCTGCGGCTTCGAGAGAAGCAAAAAGATATTGTTCACATGCAATATTTATAATTAAAAACCAAAAGTAATAGCTAAAAATAGATGTCAATTTTGCAGGGACAATTATTGCCCATATGTGCAGACGCCCAGGTGACCGGACAATATGGTAGCGGACAAAATGGTATACGGGCAAAATGGTACGGACAAAATGGTATGGATAAAATGAAAGCTGGATTAGTTAATTTTTATATATGAGATAGAAGCTGGATTAATGAAAAGACGCATGTGAAATGGAAGCCGGATGAAGGCCTGCAAGTCTGCATGGATATTTTTATATCTGAAATGGAAGCTGGATTAAAATAACGCTTTAGATATAGAAGCTGAATCAGGGTATTTTTGTAGCTGAAATAGAACCTGGATTATTGAAAGATGCTTTACAAATCGATGTTGCTTTAAAGAATCGTATGGCTGAAATTGAAGCTGGATACATCACGAAAGAAATGAATGAAAAACTTCAATCCAGCCTCCATTTCTCAAGCATTGTTTTCGCCAATCCGGCTTCCTTTTTCAAGTTTTTTCCACTAGAGCTGTATTTCAGCCACAAAAAAGCCATCCACCATCTATTTCAGCACAAATACCCTCATCCAGCTTCAATTTATCTATACCGTTGTGTCCGTACCATTTTGCCCGTACCATTTTGGCCGCTACCATTTTGTCCTAGAACCGGCGCCCATGGTCGCGCACGTCTGTTGTTCCCACGATTAAGTGGCTCATTTGCAACTTACATGTACTTGTCATCCGCGACTCAGTTCCGAAAGATGTGGAATAAGTTGTCATCTCCGCAAGTCACTTTTCCCAGAGGTGGTATCACCCCTTACATCGAGGCTTCATTTGCAATTGGTTGGGCATCGGAACCCAATTACCCCACGCAATTCGCAATTAAAGGCATCAATCTTATCACTGGCATATCTTTCCACAGCGCCCTCTTACACGCAGGGATCATTTGCATTTTTATTTTCCCACGCAACCCTCTGGTATTACCGAGCGGATATGTAAATGCGAGTGCACACGTTTTTATACGGCGACCGTATGGCTTCGGCCCTGGTCATTTTTCGGTGAATTAATCGGGTGAGTTTTCTCACCAGCAGGGCTGCAACAGTTGAAACAACTTGCCCGAGGGTTGCAGACCCGGATAAAGAGGACAACAAAGCGAAGAAAAGTGTCGGATGGTGAGGCGAGAGAACAAGAGTTTTCAGCCGATAATGGAGCTGTAAGCGCTTTTTAATTATCTATTTCTGGAGGAATGATGTGACGTCTTGCAGGTCCGCAATTAAGCGGCACGACTTAAGTTTGACTGAATGATGGCTAATTTCGAGCTGGTTTTTACTGCGCAAACACACATTCGGAACTCTCTGTCTGTCTCTGACGGTCTACGCCTGTCTGTCTGTCTGTCTGTCTGTCTCTGTCTATCTATCTATCTATCTATCTATCTATCTATCTATCTATCTATCTATCTATCTATCTATCTATCTATCTATCTATCTATCTATCTATCTATCTATCTATCTATCTATCTATCTATCTATCTATCTATCTATCTATCTATCTATCTATCTATCTATCTATCTATCTATCTATCTATCTATCTATCTAATCTATCTAATCTATCTATCTATCTATCTATCTATCTATCTATCTATCTATCTATCTATCTATCTATCTATCTATCTATCTATCTATCTATCTATCTATCTATCTATCTATCTATCTATCTATCTATCTATCTATCTATCTATCTATCTATCTATCTATCTATCTATCTATCTATCTATCTATCTATCTATCTATCTATCTATCTATCTATCTATCTATCTATCTATCTATCTATCTATCTATCTATCTATCTATCTATCTATCTATCTATCTATCTATCTATCTATCTATCTATCTATCTATCTATCTATCTATCTATCTATCTATCTATCTATCTATCTATCTATCTATCTATCTATCTATCTATCTATCTATCTATCTATCTATCTATTCATCTATCCATCCAATCACCCATCCGCCCGTCCGTCCGTCCATCCATTTATCCAACTATAAAGCTATTCATCCTTTCTCTTTCTCTGTCTCTTTCTTTCTTGCTCCCCTGTCGCTCAATCTATTTCTTTCGATTTTTCTCACTCTACATGCGGAGGAACAGAAGAAGAAAAAACTTGCTTAGCGCACAATAACCAACCCCGCTGAAAAATAAACAGTCCGCACCGATCGTCAGCCAGCCTCCCATGGGGTCAGCCAGCCCCCATGGGGAGACAGAGCCACGGTGGCGGGCGGCGGGCCCGTTTGACGTCTAAGGGGACATTAGCGAGGAGGCGACCGGCTGCGAGGCTGGGGGGGGGGGCTGACGGGGGACCGGGCGTCTGGCGGAAGATCGTGTGACTGGCCGAACAATTGGGCAACGGGTCTGGCGTCACCGGAACCCCGCTGGGAGCGACGCCAAGAGGTCGGCCCCCTCCCTGCGTCACTCCCCCTCTTCCTTCCCCACTCGGCGCCTATCTTGTCTTAACTGTCGTCGGGGTCGGTGTAAGTCAAAAAGAGCAAACGTCTGATCAATGACCGTATTATACTCAAAGACTGCATGAGTTAGATGTAGTATTGTTTGGTAGACAGTTGGTATACATAGGCAGGTATGTATACACGTACCTAGCCTACTAAGCATCGGATGCTCTGCAGTACGTCAAAATCTATCAATCAGTCAATCAATCAAAAAAATTATGTTTTGCGCAAATTGCTGTTAGATCAAAGAAATTAGCCTAAATTTTCATAATTTATTGCAACACGGTTACAAAGAAAGGAAGGCCTAAAGGATAAAGATTAAAGAATCCCGCTAACTAGGAAACAGATAGGTTAACCAATTGAATTGGGCCTATTAGATTCTAAAAGACGGTGGTCTTAACTAAAAATTTTCACGACAAACATACAGCGACAAAGCGAACACACAAAAGAAACAACATGAACTAAAAACGAAGAAAATGAAGCTGATAAACGTGAATATTTGGAGGACATTAAATTTTTCAGGTAATGCATGGACGATGATCTGATGCAGCGACTCACAATCTTATTGGCTTCATGCATCCAAAGTCCTTCAACACCAAACAATCAACTTATAGGCCTACTTACATTGCTGAGCACTGAAACAATACAGGGGAATGTGGGGATACCCTGTCCAGTCCAGAGTCCTGACGGCTTTTATTATCGTAAATAAATTACTAATAATCAACTCTGAACTTCTAAAGCGCCACACGGAAGCCATGCGCTGGGCACTCGCTTATTCATGGGCGGTGATATGGAGTGTGATCGGTGGTCTTGGTGCGGGTTCGTCACCACGGAACGACAGAAATTCAGTGCACATGATTATCTTATTTTTAAAAAGCCACCCGACCTCATGAGAATTCGCCGAGGTAAGACGGTTCACAAAAATGATCTAACGTGTGATGGGCTTTGTAAGCTCTGACAGCATTATATGATAATGACGAATGGCTATATACCGCAACAAAAAGTTTAATTTTTTGACTGCTCTTCATATAATATTAAAGGTCTGTATGCAAGTTAAATTTATTGGTCTTAGGCCTTATATTCTATATTATAGGCCCTATTATGTATTATATTTTTGCATAATTATATTTAACATACCATATGCACTTAAAAGTCATATGAAATGAATCGTCGATACAAATTCTTTTTATAAAATGACATCATTATCTCCTATAAGTGACTTGATCTTCTCATCTATAAATGACATGATTTCCTCCTATAAATGACATGATTTCCTCCTATAAATGACATGATTTCCTCCTGTAAATGACATGATTTCCTCCTATAAATGACATGATTTCCTCCTATAAATGACATGATTTATTCCTATAAATGACATCATTTCCTCCTATGGGCCCATAATGTAATTATTTTCTCTAATATAAACGACCCACTCATGTTGATGATAATGACAAAACGACGATGTGAAATAAAAAAAATTGTCATTTTCCTATGCATGTCTGCTGATAGGCCTATAATTAGTCGTGAGGCGGCATCAGTCCTGCACACAAATGACAATAACGACGTGATTTAGGCTTAGGCCTACTTCTGTAAAAAAAATGACAAGATGATTTAGCCTACTCGCATTAAATACTGGATCGTGAGTCTGATTTTGACGATGATGATGATGACGATAATGATGATGGTGATGATAGTAGTCTAAAGCATGTTTGGATTTTATTAGGACCCAAACTTCAATAAATTCAATGCTCCAGTAAATCTAGATCTATAATAAAGGATAATGTTGGTTTGTGTGTGTGCATGTTTGTCAAGAAAGTAGACGCTCACAGATTTAGCCTACAGCTATTGGCCCGGTAGGGCGAGGCCCGAGGGGCGAAAAACCTAAACTTCCTGGGTAATGTCGGGTACCCCAGAGAGGTGGGGCGGGTTGGGGTGTGGGGCGAAAGACCAAAAATTTTCAGGCAACGCCGAGTATAGGCCTACCCCAGCGAGTAAACAAATAAATAAATGTAATATAATTATTTCTGTTATAAAATTGCTGCGTCATTAGCTCTTCATAATAACAAAATAACAGACAAACGCTCAAAATAAAAAAATAAAAAAATAAAATGTCCTAATCTGAACATCTGTTCCATATATCCTACCCGGTAATTTTCGCCGTCCATCGTACCAGGCTTCCTATTGTTATCCCTCCCCCTCATATAAGTGACCCCTCCCCATCGATTCGAGCGACATATGGACTGCAATGACCTGGGTCACTGGACGGACAAGACGAGGGGGACTCTACAGGGAAATAGGATCTGTGACTGGCCAGAGGACTGGGTGGATGGGGTGGGGGGTTGGGGTGGGGGTGCTAACCCCTCTGACCGTTGGTAATATGATCCGTATGACCGTAATCGCCGTCACCCCGAAATCACCCACACACACGTCCACATCTGTTGTGTTGGAAAGGAACGTTGCTATTAACCCTTTTGAATTAAACCCTTCGTTGTAATTACCAGTAGCTTCGTCATCATCGTAAACCGGTCGTAAGGACTCGGCTGTTATAAAGCATCACACCTCGATCCCGGTTCACCCTCACACTCCCAGCCTTGCTTCACACTTGCTTAGCATCACCCATGATTATGTAATGTAGTGTGCAAGGTCGGAAGCGGCTCTGAACTTTGAATAGCTAGGCTATCTCTGAAGGGCGCTATATAAATTATTCAGATAGATAGATAGATAGATAGATAAAGAGATAGATAGATAGATAGATAGATAGATAGATAGATAGATAGATAGATAGATAGATAGATAGATAGATGAACTGTTAAAAAATTCATAGAAAGAAACGGTGGGGGTTCATGCGTCGGATTGTGTTGAGTTGAGATACTCAATGAAGACCATGATACCATGAGGTCATAAGAGAGACTATGGGGGAGGGGGGGTTGAACCAGAATCATCACGGCAACTCTCACCCAGATCGATCCGCTTCTCCACCTTACAGTGCCCAATATAATATAATATCAGATATCGTTTTGTCACCTCCTGCTCTGTCTGCTTCTCTGTCTCCCTGTCTCACTCTCTGTCCGTCTGTCTGTCTGAATCTCTCTGTCTCTGTCTCTGTCTCTGTCTCTCAGCTCTTCTGGCAATCGAACTTGGCGTCATTGGAGGCTGGACAACCCATCCGACAAGGCGCAGGACTCGTCTTTACGAGTCCTGCATTAAGCCACTATAGTAAAAGCTTACACAATTTTTTTAGTTTATACCATTACAATAATACAACACACTGTAAGCAGTGTACAGTATATAATATTTGAGTATGTATAATATGAACCAGTTGTGCGTAAGTTTGTACATGATGTCCATTGATGCAAGCAGATGTGCACGTATGATGTACGCTTAGTTCTTAATTATGTATACGCATGAATACATTTATATAGCACAAT
The DNA here is from genome assembly GCA_945859605.1 of Lumbricus rubellus. Lineage (NCBI taxonomy): Eukaryota > Metazoa > Annelida > Clitellata > Crassiclitellata > Lumbricidae > Lumbricus > Lumbricus rubellus. Next base: position 7,652,173 of record OX243811.1, on the reverse strand, counting down.
TAGAAAATTTCCCAAAATTATCTGTCTGCATGCCTATCTAACGGGTTGCAACAGAAGTGTCTAACGCAGTGAACACTTTTTGTCGAGTCGAAGTTCCCGCCAAAAGTTCCTAGAAGTCCAAGGACTGTTTCTATACAGGACTGGAAACTGAGAGCATTAAGTTGTGTTCCTAGTTTCGGACGATAATTAATTGGAGTTCCGGAAATTTCACATTTTTTGCATAACAAAAACATTGCACGATTACATCTATGAAGATCCGATTGACGAATAATTTGTTTGCAAAGCAAAAAATTGCATTTGAAGATTTAAAACATAATCTCTAGTATTTGACATGGAATTTTCAGTGGGGCGACATCTATGGTTGAAAGTAAAACAGACACAGACATTCTCCAAATTTTCATGAGAAACCAGTCCTATAGTAGAAGGTTCTTATCAGAAGTCCTATAGCCTATATAGGCCCTACATAGGCGTATACGAGGCGGTGGTCCAGAGGGGGAAAATACCCCCAAAATTTGGGCAAACCTGTTTTTTCGGGTAAGCAGACCCGGGAAAATAGTAAAAAAAAACTTTTTCTCGAGATTTCAAACCCGATGACTAAAAAGAAGTTGTAAATTTTTTTGTCTGCAAAAAATAGTAGCTATAACGAGATTTCAGACCAGACTAAAAAGTCGTCAACTTTTTTCGGGCAGAAGTAAAATCTTGACCCCCCCCCACACTGCTGAAACATCCCGTACGCCTATGTATATATACATTGTAATTCATAAAGAGTATCCTAAGTCATTTGTGTCTACAGTGAGACCCTGACGTCACTAAATTCCGCCCACATGCTTTTATCAGATGTTGTTTCGTTATCACTAAACGTTCCGAAATAGTCTGCTAATCATTTAAGACAACTGGCGGTGGAGGAGGAGGGAAGCAGAGGAAGGGAGGATGAGGAGAGGAAGAGAGGAACTCCGAGGATTAGGGAGGAAGAACTACGTTGTCATTTCGTACGGAGATTCAATCTACAGGTAGTTTCAGATGTCCACTTGCACGAGATTAGCCTGAAATAAAAGAAATAAAATGTAAAGAAATTAATTATTACTATATAATTAACCAATCAATTAGAAAATCAGGAAGTTATTAATTAAGAAATTAATTAATTAACTTATTAAGTCAGTATTCCAAGTTTCCAGCTAGTCAACTCTTCAGTCATTTGTGTCAGTTAATAAATAGTTAAACAGTACCAAAACAATAAGGAAAGCTAACTATCCCATTCAATCCTCAAATATAAGGTACTCTTATGAGTCTTATCTCACCCAAGTAACTAATCTGCTGTTTTTATTAACCTTATCCTAATTCTTCCTATGAGGGTAATTATACTCTAACAGTCTAACTACACAAGATGCCCTACCCATATAACTGAGCAGTGAGCAACTCGTTTTATTGTTATCCTTTGTTTCAACTGAAAGTAATAACTCCACAAAATCTCTCATCCATATAATTTATCAGCTCAAGTTTTTCTTACCACTATAATTGTGTTTAAAATACCAGTTGTCAAGTTTTACCCTGCATGCAGGACGCAATAAATTCGCGAGCTACTTTGCGGCGCATGTAATTATTCTCTTACAGCTTTTGTGTCCATACGTTTCCCAGGACGGTAGATTCTTCTCCGTTCTGTGCTTCTCCCATCGTTCGTCGTCTGATTCGTGGGTGAGATACCTCTGACCAACGTGCGTCTCCAACTTACGAAGGTCACACCAACACTGGTAATCCTATAACACAACAGAGTAACAGTTCGATTGTTAGCTGCCTACAACAGTGAAATATATGAGCAGGATGGCAGGTAGGGAGGTATAGAGACAGGGAGGCATCAAACAGACAAACAGTAAGACAGACAGTCAAATAGAAAGACAGACAGACAAACAGAAAGACAGACAGACAAACAGAAAGACAAGGAACATATCGACAAGGAGCATACTTTTAAAGAGACAGGCATACATACAGACAGACAGACAGACAGACAGACAGATAGACAAACAATCAGAAAGACAAGCACATAGACAAGCAGAAAAATAGACAAACAAGAGACAGAAAGGCAAACATATATGCAGGCAGAGAGAGACAGACATACAGACAAACAGAAAAATGATCAACTCTAATCGCTTTCAAACTGCCATTATTTCAACAGCAACCAATCAACTTCGCTTTGGAATGACCTAATCTAATCTAATCTAATTAAATCTAATCTAATCTAATTAAATCTAATCTAATCCGATGACTACTACTGCAGAATCATTACAACGCGATAAACCGTTTTCAATGATCATAATCCGTTGATTAAGAAGCGGCACATGCATTATTATAGCGCCTTTACGAACGGAAGTGGACAAAATAACAATCAACATGTAACACAATACGGACGATGCTTCTTTGTTAAAGAATTGAATTCGTTACCTGAAGCCAGACGTGACTGAGCGATTTGTCAACAGTGAATCGGTTTCCAATCTTCACCTGGAGAATCCGACTGATCACATCCTTAGCTACAATAAACAGAAACAGATAATTAATTATTTTTATCTCAACTCTTAAACAAAAGAAAATGATAGTCAAAATTTTTATTCATTTCTAATTTCATGAGTTGGCATTCCATGCCAGGGCAGAAATTTGGATTGAATAATGAGTACACCGACCGTACACTGTTGTGGGAAGATGAGACAGCGAGTCAGTGAACTGGGAACCTTTTTCCAATAAGCCGAGGATAAGACAATTAAGTCGTCTAAGTCATCAGCAATATTCAGGTGTGACCTGGGTAGTTTAATAAGGGATTGCTCTGCTTCTTTTGAGTGCTTGGAACGCAGTACAATAATAGCCAATAATGCAATAAACAATAACACAGTGAACCATAATACCAATATACAATAAACTACAATAAAACTGTAATTTGATAATGCCTTTCTGCAAGTAACCGTACAAGTTCTATAATGATTGCGTTAGTAACATTTGCTGGTTTTGCATGAGTTTTTTCCAGTTTACCTTCGCGTGAGATGAGACTCCATGGATTTGGAGGGTACATGAAGGCCGCATTCTGGATCTGGTCCGTTATATCCTCTTCCTCGTTAAATGGAAATGTTCCGCTCAAGCTAAAAGAACAGAATATCAAGCTGCAGTTAGCTGCCTTCTCAGAGAAAACAATATCACTTTAACGAGACCGTTTCAACTTTATGTCATAATAAGAAGAGCAGTGCAGGGTTTAAATGGAATACTTGGACTTTCTGCTTTCCTTAGCAATATATTGCTTTAGCATTTCACTATTACCCGGTACCTTCAGGGTGTTCTGCTAAATTGAAGATCTCAGATGGCTATTGTTTCACTGAGGTTTCAATTCCAAGCTGTATTGCAGTAAGTGTATCATAATACTTGTATTATAATAACGACTGTCAGACTTTATTAGATTAGCTCATACCAAATAAGAGTAGATAGCAAACAAAGGAAAGAAAAACAGACAGACAAGCAGACAAGACAGAGAGATGTTCAACCAGGCATGCAGACAGACCGACATACATGCATGATTTCTTGGAATACTTAAAATTGCAGTAAATTTAGCAATTTTGTTAAACAGTGAATTTCATTGCAGTTTCGATATACTTAGAATTCAATTATGAAATTCCGTCTAAAAATTTAATCTAAGAAACACAAAATTGAATGTTAGGAGTGTTACCTGACATACAGAATGACCCCAACTGACCACATGTCCAACGATTTATTGTAGCCTTTGTTCTTCAAAACCTCTGGTGCTAATCAACAGAAATCAGTCAGAAAGAAAATACTCTCTCTCTCTCTCTCTCTCTCTCTCTCTCTCTCTCTCTCTCTCTCTCTCTCTCTCTCTCTCTCTCTCTCTCTCTCTCTCTCTCTGTCTCTGTCTCTGTCTCTGTCTCTGTCTCTGTCTCTGTCTCTGTCTCTGTCTCTGTCTCTGTCTCTGTCTCTCTCTCTCTCTCTCTCTCTCTCTCTCTCTCTCTCTCTCTCTCTCTCTCTCTCTCCAGTTTTATGATGTTAGTTCTGAGCCATGACAGCTGAAAATTTTCAACTGTTTCTGCTAAATAGTCTTGAGTCTTGACTAACATGGCATTTATTATTATTATCATTATTATAAAAACGACAACAACAACCACAACCACTACCACGTCCAGTATTACAAAATAATAATAAAATAACAATAACTACTATTAGGCCTATTACCAGCATCTTAATATTGTCATTATTTTATAATTAGAAAAAAGGATTAGGCGTACTTGGGGACTAAAACATTATTTTGAAGAAGCACAGAGTTTTAGTAACTTTTCTTTCCATTATTTTCTTATTACTACTACCACTACTATAGTCATTTTTATTACTTTTATCATAAATAACCGAGGGAGTACTATGTTGAGACCGGTCAATGTCCACTAACTTACCCAGATATGCTGGTGTACCAACGACAGATCTTCGAAATGATTTCTCACCAATGACACGTGAGAATCCGAAATCACACAACTTCACCTGAATAACAATGCAACATTATGCAACATTATGCAACATTATGCAGCATTATGCAACATTATGCAATATTATGCAACATTATGCAACATTATGCAACATCATGCAACATCATGCAACATCATGCAACATCATACAACATCATGCAATGCAACATCATGCAATGCAACATCATGCAACATCATGCAACACCATGCAACATCATGCAACATCATGCAACATTATGCAACATTATGCAACATTATGCAACATCATGCAACATCATGCAACATTATGCAACAACATGCAACATTATGCAACATCATGCAACATTATGCAACATCATGCAACATCATGCAGTGCAACATCATGCAACATCATGCAGTGCAACATCATGCAGTGCAACATCATGCAACATTATGCAACATCATGCAATGCAACATCATGCAACATTATGCAACATCATGCAACATCATGCAACATCATGCAATGCAACATCATGCAACATCATGCAATGCAACATCATGCAACATCATGCAACATCATGCAATGCAACATCATGCAACATTATGCAACATCATGCAGTGCAACATCATGCAACATTATGCAACATCATGCAATGCAACATCATGCAACATTATGCAACATCATGCAACATCATGCAACATCATGCAATGCAACATCATGCAACATCATGCAGTGCAACATCATGCAACATCATGCAACATCATACAACAACATCATGCAATATTATGCAACATTATGCAACATTATGCAACATCATGCAACATCATGCAACATCATGCAACATCATACAACATCATGCAATGCAACATCATGCAACATTATGCAACATCATGCAACATCATACAACATCATGCAATGCAACATCATGCAATGCAACATCATGCAACATCATGCAACATCATGCAACATCATACAACATCATGCAATGCAACATCATGCAATGCAACATCATGCAACATTATGCAACATCATGCAACATCATACAACATCATACAACATTATGCAACATCATGCAACATCATGCAACATCATGCAACATCATGCAATGCAACATCATGCAACATTATGCAACATCATGCAACATCATGCAACATCATGCAACATCATGCAACATTATGCAATGCAACATCATACAACATCATGCAACATCATGCAATGCAACATCATGCAACATTATGCAACATTATGCAACATCATGCAACATCATGCAACATCATGCAACATCATGCAACTTTATGCAACATCATGCAACATCATGCAACATCATGCAACATCATGCAATGCAACATCATGCAATGCAACATCATGCAACATTATGCAACATCATGCAATGCAACATCATGCAATGTATCATCATGCAATGTATCATCATGCAATGCAACATCATGCAATGTATCATCATGCAACATCATGCAACATCATGCAATGCAACATCATGCAACATTATGCAACATCATGCAACATCATACAACATCATGCAATGCAACATCATGCAGCAACAGTCGACAACTCGTTAACAACAGCTGGTTTTACCACCTTTTTATCACGTACGGATCAAGGATAAAAATAGTTCTACTTAAAACGTGCTTATTGGTACAGCTGCAGAGTTTCAGATGAGCTATAATTATACAGACATTATTCACTGTATTCGTGAGACTCATTAAAGACCCCGTATGAATATTCTCATAGAAGAATGCTAAATGCATACATATATTCACGTATACAAGCACGCCCACGTATATATATATAAAATATTATAAATATATATATACTTAGTTATTTAGGATGCCAAAGGGACCATCGGGCTATAGAAATTCTTCAGTGCAAAAGTCATAGACTCGTGGAATGGCTTGGATGACAGTCCTGTCTCAGTGGGCACTTCAACGGCTTTTAAGAGCTGTTCTATTCTGTTCTCAGCCATACTCAATCCGAGGGTCAGCCGCATCATGTACAATATTCCTCCAACGCTTCCTGTCTTTAAGAGCAAGCCACGGAAAATGGGTTACCGGTAATAAGGTGAATTGGCGGTGAGTCTCCTCCACCATCGTCTGGCATTGTGTGCTGAGCATTGCGCCTGTCTATCTTCGGGAGCTCTTCAGTTAACTTCGGCTTTGGTCGCCGCTCTATGCGCTCGGCCTCTAGAGTCAATTTTGTAGTTACACATGCATGCACTGCCATCAAACAGAATAGGGTTTTCACGATTGTGGATTCCTCTGTTTGGAATGGACTCAGTTTTTGGTGTGTTCCCTTCTGCGGGACTCTTATAAACCTCTCAAGACTTTCCTCGTTGGCCGTGCTTAGGTCGGGAGCACTTCTGAATAGTTATCCTGAAGGGGCGCTATATCAATTCTTCATATAGGATAGATAGATAGACGTCTTCTGAACTTTGTCATATTATGCTGTAAAGCATTAGAAGGCAAAACATGTTCCCAGTTTCCACTCTCTCTAACACAGAGGTGCGCAAAAGACGCAGTGTATTATACGGAGCCTACAAATCCAGGTGGCTGGTACAGATTGCAAGCATTTGTGGCTGTTCCATAATTTACCTGTGGATATGGGTCGTTTGTGGAAAGTAGAACGTTCTCAGGTTTAAGGTCACAGTGTACAACGTGTCTGGAATGCAGGTGACGAAGAGCAATTAGGATCTGGATAACAAAGGTGAAAATAAACAATAATAAAATAAAATAAACAATTAGGAATTATACTGAGACAGCCAAAATGTATCATTTTTACGATTTTTTAGGGATATGATCGTTTCGAGGGAGGGTTTCCTTCACATACTATGATCCATTTCAAAATTACAAAATGTAAATGAAACCTCCGATACCAAACAGGTTCAGATAATATAAATGAATTTGAGATTAGATTATCTTACATTTGAATATTTTAATTAGATTACGTTACCTTAAATAAAATTAACTTAAACTAATTGTAGACAAGATTATAGGCCTACCATAGCTAAGCCTTTTTCAATAGCAGACCAATGGCAATATTTTCCAGCAAGTGGCGGCAAGAATGCCGAAAGTGTCTGCAGTAGAAATCCAGGACGGGACTCAGTGAGTCCATCAACAGAAATTCAGAAAATCTTTTTTGCAAAACTAAACTTTAGATGGTGCATTTTAAAGCACTTTAAAAAAGTAGAGTTAAGCTTAAGAATTTTAATTTGATTTTCATTATCAGTCTTGAACATCAGACAAAACTCACTAATTCATAGAGTGACAAAAATGAGCATTTCAAGTTTTCATTCTGAATTCACATCTCTAGAAACATGCCATCCGCCAGCTCGTTAACATCCCGGCCTTAGATAACTTACACCTCATATTACCTTAGATAAGATGAGATGAGATGAGATGAGGTGAGATGAGATTAGATGAGATAAGATGAGATAAGATGAGATAAGATGAGATAAGATGAGATAAGATGAGATAAGATGAGATAAGATGAGATGAGATAAGATGACATAAGATAAGATATAAGATGTAACGAGATACTATTAAATAAGATATAAGACGACATGAGATAAGATGAGATAAAATAAGATAATAAAATTATAAGATGAGATGAGAGATTAAGAGTGCAACAACCTGTGAGACAACGAACTTGGTGACTCGTTCACAGAGTCTTCCGTTTTGACTCGAAAGAATCATCTCCAACATATCACCCTTCAACTTCTCCATTACAACATAGATCTACAATCGCAATCATTAATTTATTATTAATAATCGTTATTAATAGTAATTAATCAATTGTCATTATTTAGCAATTTGCTGTTTTATCAATAACCTAATCAACATAAAAATCCCAAAACAGGTCTAACAAATATTAGGTTCAAACGAAATTTCTCACTTAAAAAGTAACAAAATATGTCCAGTGGATGTCGCAGCTGCCACTCGTAAGAATGTCACTTCAAAAAGTGTTAAAACTAGACAATAAGGCGGATAACATTGCAATAGACTAAAGACTGGGTCCAAATTGAAAATATTAATTGTAGCGAAGTGCTATTCCCATCGGCATCTTGCCATCTGTCATGCAGTGTCAAAATCATTGTCAACGTCATTGTCACTACTATCACCACTCACCACCATTGTCTCTATCACCACTCACCACCATTGTCTCTATCACCACTCACCACCATTGTCTCTATCACCACTCACCACCATTGTCTCTATCACAATTCACTACCATTGTCTAATTTGTCTGTCACCACTACTGTTATCACCAACACCGCCACCACAGGTAGAACAAAAGCAAAGCAACAGCTACCACCATCGCCAGCACCAGGTGCACCAGTAAGCTTAAACATGAGAATGAAGACAGTTTGCTTTATGACCTGAACAATTATAGATGAATAATATTAATGTAACAATAATTAATTATTAATAAATAAATTAATTAATTAACCTTATCTGATGATTCGAACATATATTCTAAATTGATGACACCCGGATGACAAATATTCTGAAAATAATAAACAGAACATCTTAATTTACATAATTATTATTCATAGGCATATTTTCACAGAAAGTTGAAATATACACTGCAGCACCATTACATCCATTAACTTTCAATAAGAGCTCTACATGCAATGGGGTAATACAACAACGCTAGGATACATCATACATATAATTAGGCATGGCCGCATAGTAGTACCCCAGTGATTGGGGCTTTGCCATCTGATCACTTGTTATCCGATGCACATGACTTTGGGGGCTTAGGCTTTCTAGACATTGGAAAGAAGAAACCGGAGTGTTTGGGGAAGTTGCAATTAAGCCTTCTGATCATTGGGTACAAGATATCCGAGTTTTGGGGGATTAGGGTCTTATGGTACTTGGGTTTCTTAAGATGCCCATGTCCAGGGGTCAGCCTTTCTGAGTATTCACATTTACATTCAAATTTACAGTCACATTTACACTTGCTCACATCTACATTCACATTTACATATATACCCACATTTACATTTTCGTTTACATTTCACATTTACATTAACAGTCATATTTACATTCATATTCACATTCATGTTTACACTCACATTCACACACACATTTACATTCACATTTAAAATTGCATTTACACTCACATTTACATTCACATTTACATTCACATTTACACTCACATTTACATTCACATTTACATTCACATTCACATTTACATTTACATTCACATCTACATTCACATAAACATACTCACATTCACACTAATATTTAATTTAAAATTAACCTTTACATCTGCTTTTACATTTACACTCACATTTACATTTACATTCTCTTTTACATCAATGTTTTTTAGTTAAGCATTTCCATTTATGACAGTTACAAGAGCGAAGACGTGTACAACAGACCTGAAGAATCGTGACCTCATTCTTTAGCTGAGCCTCGTGTTTGTTTGGAAAGCGTAATTTATTGATGACCTTGATTGCAACCTCGTGACCTTTGGCCTTATCGACAGCTGAAAGAAACAATAACAACCTGCTTTCTTATTTAAAACTAACCAAATTAATGCACAATTCAAAACAAACTCTGGAGATTCAAGCTCTTAAAACATGATGATAATAAAAGTCCTTTGTAAGGTACTTAAAAGTTGCCATCGTATTAAATGCCATGAAACATGTTTATTTTTCATTCAAGTACATATATAGCACCTCTTCAAGGAAATTATTATACATGATATTCACAAGTACATTTGACAACCTTCACATACATTAGTGTCCAAACCAAACATCGTACATTAAATGACGACCTGTATGCCAAACTAAAGCAGGAATGTGCCATTAAAAAATACATAACCAAACCAAACAAACAACAAACAAGAGATCATTAAACCAACCTCCGTACACAATTCCAAACTGTCCTGAACCAAGAATCTCATCCGCATAGATCTGATAGAGTTGACTGATATCCTTGAAAACAGTTAGAATAACAAATTCAGTTTATTTTATTAAGCAACTTAATCTAGCTAAAAGTTTAGTTATTTAAAGCTATACATACTACCTTGATTGCGCATGATATTACATCATATTACATGATGGAACAGTTATATTACATCATGCTAGATGAGGTGCATTAATATCACATCACCTGTAATATAAATGTGATGGTGTATCCATAATTTCCATCTCCATATATAATGTTAGAATTCCAATTTTCCATTACATGCTAAACGCATATTATGCCTGGCAACGTTACATTTATATTACAGATATTACTTTCACATAAGACTGCATAACATGATTTCACTTCTATGTTGTACTACACATTGTACCCTATCTAATACATGAATCTGTAGTTCTGTACCATATCACATTATGATAAATTTGCACTACACCAGTGGTTCCCAAACTTCAGCATGCCGCGGACCGGCAATAATGTTTGGCGAAGCTCGCGGACCGCTAAACTTAATTAGGCCTTAATGGCGATGATCAACGCAAATAAGCTGACTGCAGTCATCAAAGTAGTAAATTTTGAATAAATTTAAATTTTTTAATTCGCCATCTGGCAAGTTAAAATAAGGCGCATTGGTTTATTTCAAATTTGTAAATATTAAGACAGAAATTTGAATAAATTTTGGACAACAATTTGAATAATTTTACAATTTCAAACAAATAAAGTTAATAAACTGATAATTACAGTTTATTTTTTATGTTTAAATCTTCTCCGCGGACCGGCGATCATACCTCCGCGAACCGGCACTGGTCCGCGGACCACCACTTTGGGAACCACTGCACTACACAACATAACATAAAAGTTACACCATGATATTTTATGTTGCTACATGGTATTATAATCACTTTACATGACGTTACATTTACTTTGCTTAGCATACATCTACTTTGGATTATATTACAAGTGACAGATGCAGTCATACCGTAATTGGAGCTTCTGTTGTTTCCTTTCCATCAGATTCTGTTGCACAAAATTCAATAAATTCAAAATTAACATTCGGACAAAAATTATTATTATAAATCATGCGCTATGTGTTCAGTTTATCAGCAGCATTTGAAAACAAATTTAACGTAATCATGATTTTTGCAACAATATGGGTCACTGATATGTTTACATGCATTCACCTTGAATTTGATTGACATACCGGTAATCAATCTAGGGCTGGCTAAGAGCTGCAGCGGATATGATGCTGGCAAGCACGGTGACGTTTGTAATTTTGTAATTTTGTTTAATTACGTTTAGCAATGTAAAACAAGGGGCTCGCTTGTGTAATGGGTATGTATGTTGCCTTTCAGCCAAAGGGTTGCAGGTTCGAATCCACCTCAAGCCGCCTTGTATGGACCTTTGGCAAGTCCTTCACTCGCAATTGCTCAGCGCTTCGGCGTGAAACTCCGATTCAGTGTCCGCGCTGTGGTCGGGAACGCTTTTGAGTAGCAACCTTGAAGAAGCGCTATAACAAGTGCACATAAAGGCAAGGCTGGGTTGGTCTTTCTATCAATTAATTACAAGGTCACCTGAGTTGACGTAATGTAAGCGAATGAATTACAGAGCACCTCAGCAAGTGAGCTATTTATTCGGAGCATTAGACCCTATATCGTTGAGATTTCCATAAACACATTTCAACAAAATAACAATAATTTTAATATAGACCAAAGCAATTTAATTATAGGCCTATCAAATGATGCAATACCAGAATAGAATGAAATAAATAGAATTAAACAGAACAATTTAGAGCACAATAGATCAAGAGAGAACAGGATAGAACAAAACAGGATAGATCAGATTAGGACAGAACAGAAAATAACAGAATAGAACAGTACAGACTAGAACAGTACAGAATAGAACAGAATAGAGCAGGACAGAATAGAACAGAACAAAATAGAACAAAAAAGTACAGAATAGAAAAGCACAAAATGGAACAGAATAGAACAAAATAGAACAGTACAGAAAACAATAGAATGAAATGAATGCTAATAAAATAGCATTAAACTGCAAGCATACTGCCACATTTCTGTCCATTCTGCGGCATGAACGGGAGAAGCGCCTGGCGGATGGCATTTTCAAAGTAGACGGCCAATTCCTTTCCCACTCCACTTTCCGTCACCGGTGGATTCTTTCCATCTCCTGGATCCTCACCAACATAGTAGATCGTGTCGCCGACCTGGATCTCGAACACTGCAGGATTCGCTCCGTTCGGTTTGGCCGCTGCTGCTGCTGTTCCAGTTGGTTCCACCCGAAATATTTCCTTTAGAAGAATTTCCTACGGATGCAGGAAATAAACCGATTGTTGCATTATTGATCATAATTATGATTCTGAGATGAAATATAAACGCAAAGAAATTTTAAAAAATACTGTTTCTAGGCCATCTTGTGTAAGAGTCCATCCCGGACTTGGACCTCCGCACTTCGGAGCAATGCTATGCCCGTGAATAAGTTGATACTCTGAGTTTAGCCTTTATATAATGCCTTAGAAAGTCTTAGAGGCTTAGACATTTCAGTAGCATAATTACGATTATGTTACACGGCGTTGAACTGCTGAAAAATTAGATCAAACGAATGAACAGTTATCTTTATTATTATTTTACTTTTTATTATTATTTTTGCCCTGAATTATAGTTGATTTTAAATATAAATCATCTTAGATTCTCATGTGTAGGTCTTTCTATTCTTCTCGAGCCATAATTATAAAACAACCTTTTCACCTATTGAGAGCCGTTTGTGGAACTGAGAAGAGCCAAAAATCCTCATAAAGATTTCCACCACGTTTACAGTGATGTTATAATTTTACCAAACAGAAAGAACAGTGTTCTGTTTGACAGATCTACAGATACAATTTAGTCTCCCGTTGCATTATCCTATCCGGATCTGACGCCAACCCACAGGATACGGCCACGTTATGAAGTAAGAAGAGCGGACTTGGAAATAGTGGGTAAAAACAATCCTAGAATAAAATGCGTGAATATATCCCTCTTGTCGTGATCTCCATGCAGTTTAGACCGAAAAATGACCTCCTGGTAGGCTACATGAGACTAGGACTGCCACTGCCCACTACTGTGCATAATTATGCACTTGACTGACTTTTGCTCTGGAATCATCTTCCATCTATTAAGGCTTACTAGTTCCATGATTTTAACTGGGCATGGGAGACTATTCCGTAGTCTCAAGACTTTTCTTAAGTATGCATGAAATTTTCTCACTGGGATCGCCTGTGAGTAGGTTGCACTGGAAGAAACACTTAAGAAAGTCTACAATACATTACAATTAAATAGAATATAATACAATACAAAGTTCAATACAGTGAATAACAATACGGTACAAAGATCAAAATATACACAACACAGTAAAACACACACAGTAAAATACATACAGCACAATGCCGAGAACAATTATACAATACAATGCAATATAGCACATTAAAGTACAGAGCAATGCCACACAATGTATCACTCCTATTTTAGAAGACGTTACATTACGAGCATTTATATTTCAGATAACTGTAATGTAAGCATTGAGTCGTGTTTACTTTGTAATAGCGATTCGTCGACTCATCACAGAATAAAGTGATTGCTTTCGAGTCGACTTTCCAGTAATGACGTTTCCTCTGCAAACAACAGAAAGAAATATTTAATCAGACAAAATATTCTGATGAAACCAATAAAAGAGAGAAATGAAATTGTCATTCGTCTACACGATTAGTAATCACAGAAAATGCATCGCATGATTCGCCTTCCTATTTTTCCTCGTCCTTTGCTATTCCTCGTGCTCTATTTATTTTCTCCTTCTCTTCCTCCTCTTATTCTCCTCCACTTTCTCATTTTTTCGTCCTATTCCGCTTCCTCTTCCTCTTATATTTCTCTTCCGCCTTTAATTCCTCTCTTTTTCCCTTATCATCCTCCTCATCTTCTCCTTCTCTTATTCCTCTTCCTTCTCACATTTTATATTCCTCCTCCTCTTCCTATTCTCCTCCTCTTCATCTCTTCCTCCTCCTCCATATCTCTCCACCACCTACTCCTCTTCTTGTTCTTCTCCCTCCATTCCTCTTCCTCCATTTCATTTCTTCCTCCCCTATATATATACCTCTCCCTCTCCCTCTTCTCCTCATCTTCTCCTTCTCTTATTCCTCTTCCATCTCACCTTTCCTATTCCTCCTCCACCTCTTCCTATTCTTCTCCTCTTCTTCTCTTCCTCTTTCTCCTCCTCATCCTCCTCTTCCCATATCTATCCACCTCCTCCTCCTCCTCTTCTTCTTCTCCCCCCATTCCTCTTCCTCCCTTTCATCTCTTCTTCCCTCTACTATTCCTCTCCATCTACCTCTTCTCCTCCTCTTCTCTTCCTCATTTTCCTTTCACTTTTCATTTCTTTTATCAACCTATAGACGAAAGACAAAAAAATGATGCCATCAAATTCCGCTGACTCCAGCATTTTTTTAATCCAGCGAACGTCTAATATTTCGGTGGGGGGACATATATAAATGACGAACCGTTTTGTCACGGTTCGTGAAGCAGACCATCCAGCCTTCGCGGATCACCTTTGACCCTGTGCGTTTCGTGTGCTTAACGGATTGTACGACGCGCTGGAGAGGAATGTTACTGCTCGAGATTCTGCGAGAGATGAGAAAATACAATAGAAACATTAGACGTATAAAACATTATGGTCATCCACTTAATAGTCAAGATCATCATTGTAATCATCATCATCATCATCATCATAATCATTATCATATTCGTCATCATCGTCATCATCGTCGTCGTCATCATCATCAGCATCAGGATCATAATCATCAGCATCATTATCATTATCGTCATCGTCATAATATTATCATCATCATCGTCCAGACGCACTGCTTAGTCACAACAGTGATGGAGCTCGAATACAAATTATTTGAATTACATCGATTTACCTATCTTTTAGCCGTTTCTGGGCTTGGAGCGCCTCTGAGTAGATTTCTTGAAGGGGCGCTATATAAGTTTTCGGAATGAATGAATGAATTACATCAGATCTGAGTCATCTGACCATGCAGTTCAGATCACATCAGCAAAGAATGATTAGATCAGACAGTGAAATGTATGATTAGATTAAAGCTGAGACTGTTAGAACAGATTAATTAATTAATCATATGGATTAGATCAAGAGAGTCTCGTGAAGCGCCACCTGTCCGCTGCTGTCTTCTCGGAGTCTTGATCTGGACTTCGTAAGACTTTGTCGTCG
This sequence comes from Lumbricus rubellus, assembly GCA_945859605.1. Lineage (NCBI taxonomy): Eukaryota > Metazoa > Annelida > Clitellata > Crassiclitellata > Lumbricidae > Lumbricus > Lumbricus rubellus. The sequence continues at coordinate 7,636,505 of OX243811.1, read as the reverse complement.
TCATCAGTTGATCCGTTCTGCGATGATGACTCAGAATTTCCTTCCTCGACGATCGACAACTCTGAGATTTCCGGTTCAAGAAAACTCGAATCTATCGATTGAGGACGAAAATCAAATGGGGAAATATATTATGAGACGTATTCAGTGTACTATTCACTGTCTTGACGTTTGATTAGGGTAAAATGAGGCCAGGTCAAGTTAGAGAGGTCAGATTGTAGGACGTCAGGTCAGGACAATCTGGGTGAGGTCAGGCCAGTTTGAGTGAAGTCAAGTCTGGTATGTTTGAGGTCAGGTCAATTTGGGTTAGGTCAGGTCAGGCTTGGTAAGGTCAGATCCGGTCGGTTAAAGTCGTAATTATGAGGATGGGTTTGTAGTTGGGTTAGAAATGCAATAATTCAAAGTGAATTCTGGTCTATAAATAGAGTGAAATACAATTAATCTTACAGAAACATGATTAAACTTTACAAGATTACGCATTGCACACTACATGATTACCCATTACATGATTACACATTACATGATAACACAGTAAATGATTACACATTACACGATTGAACACCACATGATTACACATTACATGATTATAGATTGCATGATTACACAATACATTAATGTGCTACAGAGAATTCTTCCGTTCTAGTTGCATGAATAATTAATGAATCTTGGGAACATTAATTTAGAGAAGCAGGAGAAGACTTGCGGCCAATCAAAAATGATCGGAAGAAATATCAACAACCAATCAACAGATCAGAAGAATATCAACAGCCAATCAAAAGCTATGAATAAATGATTGAATGAATGAATGAATGAAGGAAGGAAGGAATGGATGAACGAACGAATGAATGAAGGAAGGAAGGAATGAGCGACTGAGTGAACGAATGAACGAATGAATGAATGAATGAATGAACGATTGAATGAATGAATGAATGAATGAATGAATGAATCAATGAATGAATCAATGAAATCTTTTGGCTTACCTTCATACTTGGCTTCACCCTGACAGTTATTCGGAACAGATTCAGAACATTTCTTGTGGCAGTTGAACTTACAATCTAAAAGTTGAAAAAGATAATTCGATTAAAGCACTACAATTTTTCTCTCTGTCTCTCTCTGTCACTTTGTCTGTCTGTCTGTATCTTTCCTCTTTCTTTCTATCTTTCTCCCAGTGTCTGTCTGTCTCTCTCTCTGTCTTCTTCCTTCTTTGTATCTGTGTTTCTCTCTGTCCTCTTTCCCTTATATGCGTTTCTCTGAATATGTCTCTCTGCTGCTCCACTTCTCTCTGTCTATGAGTGTGTGTATGTGTCTCCCTCTCTCTCTCTCTCTCTCTCTCTCTCTCTCTCTCTCTCTCTCTCTCTCTCTCTCTCTCTCTCTCTCTCTCTCTCTCTCTCTCTCTCTCTCTCTCTCTGTGCCTCTGTCTTTCTTTGTCTCTGTTTCTGTATGCCTAAAGGTCTCTCTCTGTTTGTCTCTCTGTTTGTCTCTCTGTTTGTCTCTTTGTTCGACTCCCTTTCTCTCTTTCTCTCAGTCTCCCGCATCTCTCTCTCTCTCTCTCTCTCTCTCTCTCTCTCTCTCTCTCTCTCTCTCTCTCTCTCTCTCTCTCTCTCTCTCTCTCTCTCTCTTCTCTCCTTCCGCGCTCCTTACCATCTCTCCGTATTTCCCTTTCCACCTCCCTCTGCCTCTACTTCTGCCTCTGCCTCTATCCTTTATATACCTCTGCCTCTGCCTTTGTATTTGCCTCTGCCTCTGTATTTGCTTCTGCCTCTGCCTCCCCTCCTCCTCTTACCGTCTTCGAACCCGTAAGGATTTGCGACTACAAGGATCATCATAAACCAACAGATCATTGCTTACCAGAATCCGTTCTATAGATCCTCGTCATACATGTAAGCTCAGCGTAACTACTCGTCATAAGCTCAGCGTAACTCCTCGTCATAAGCTCACCGTCACAGCATCGTTATAGCGTGATACATGTAGACACCGACTACCATGGCGCAATCATGATGCAACGCATGATGACTTTTACGCGTGACAAGAAATACTTGATATACACCGTGATTCAAAAAAGTAAGCCAAATTGTTTTTCATATCTCTCTCTAATGCCTGACAGCATATCACGCTCAAATTTTCAAACTATTTAGAGAATTGCACCAGAATAATTATGATTCCAAAATATTTTCATGAGATAAAGTTGAACAGATAAAAAGATATGAATCTTTCAACTTCGTATGTCGAAATTTCAATTTACAAGCAATTTTCTGTTGGTGTATAAATAAATATAGGCCATCGCATATAGCTGAGTGACTGTATAATTTCAATGCACAATGCGACCCAATGTTCGTACTCTTACATGTATTGCCAGTCCAAAGCCGGCATTATAGAGAAGGGCGACGCTAATGATCTTCATTATCACACAATGTCGTTAACCTGAAACTACCAGCCTACTACCATACTACTACTAACACTGCTACTACTACTACCACTACAACCAGCCTCACCATCCCTACTATCAGTATTATAACTACGTCAGTATTTCATGAATGACGTGAGTCACGTGACTTCGGCGTCTTTCGGACAAATAGTCGTCACAGGGTCAAGGGTCAATGGCCACGAAATGAACGACCCGTGTTTTAGAATATTCATGTATTGTCTATTAAAACTCATGTTTATTTATGACTTTAGAATGGCCTCATTCAACCCGCATCGGACATCTTCGTCTTCTGATGTCTGTGTTTTCTTCTGTTGACTAGCCTACCATTATTCATCCGCAAAATGCTCATTGATCGTTTTTCGGCCATACATGATTCGTTCTTGTCCAAGGAGTTTTCTACACGCAATCCTCGTCCTGTTCCTCTCCAAATCCCCCTATACCTCCGATTTTTATCATCTACAATCCTTTTTTTCCCTTCGAACATTGATCTCATCTCCTTCCAGTGGCGTAGCCAGACATTTTCGGGTTTCCATTTCCAGAAGTAGAGGGAGAGGAGTTCCAGGACGAGAGGAGGAAGCGGAAAAGTTGAAAAGGAGGAAGAGGAATTGGATGGGAGAAGAAAAGAAGAGGAGAGAAGAATAAGTGGGGGTAGGGAAAAGAAGGAAAAGCAGAAGGCATGGTCGCAAAATACATAGAATACACACAGAATTAGTTTTAAGATGTCGGAAATAACATATTTCGAGGGTTTGAACCCGTAAATCCTAAATACATCAATGTATACCCTTCCTTTTCCACAACTACTCTCATCCTACTGCTTTCTTCCTCCATCTTAGCCACATCTCCCATTTCTATGCTCTTCTTCTTCTTCTTCTTCTCGTCTTCCTCTTCTTTCGTCTCATTCCTCCATTTTCTCTTCATTCTTCTTTTTCCACAACTTTTTCCTTCGTTCCTCCACCTCCATTATCTTCACTTCTTTCCTGTCCATCCCTTGTTCTTCACCATCCATTCCTCCACCTCCAACTCTTTCCACCACTTCTAAATAATGATTATTCGTTCCTTCTCAACCTTTCCTTCCTCAGTGCGTTTAATAAGTAACCCCTAAAAGATTGCTTCACACGTCTCCTTCCATGTGCTGTGTCCAAAGCCTGGCTTATATATACATCGTCAAAATCCATCCATAATCCTGCAGCCAAAGTTCACCACATTCTTTGCAGGAGCAGCAGCAGCAGCAGCAACATAGAAATCATCCGCATATAGCTGGACTCGACTAAAGAAGCCATTCCAATGCAGCTTAAGAAACGTCTACTAAGGCGTCTCTGACAGACACGTCTAAGATCTGTTGAGAAGTCCTTGACATGTGCTATAGAAATGCTCAAAGCATGAATACAGACACATACATACGTACATTCATACATGCGTACGTACGTACATACATACATACATACATAGGCCTACATATAAACATACATACATACATACATACATACATACATACATACATACATACATACATACATACATACATACATGTACATACATACATACATACATACATACATACATACATACATACATACATACATTACATACATACATAAATACATACATACATACATACATACATACATACATACATACATACATACGTCACGTTCGTTACGTACGTATGTACGTACATGTATGTACGTATGTACATACGTACGGTACGTAAACTACGTATGTACGTACATGTATGTACGTATGTACATGCGTACGGTACGTAAACTACGTATGTACGTACATGTATGTACGTATGTACATACGTACGTACGTCAAATGCAACCCCCTCGGGTAGGAACCCCCATTTTCCCTGGCCACGTCTCTAAACCTAGAATCGAACCCAGGATGCTAATTGAGGCACGCGGTCGCATACAGTCGTTCATTCCGCCTCACCTGTGCATTGGAATCCTTGGCGGAAAAGGGGCAACAGTTTATGGCAATGTTCACACATCGTTGGTCGAGTAAAGTTGTGGCTAACAAACGTGTGGGGCACTTGGATCTGGGTGCTGCTTCCGGAACTTGGAAGGCCCGCCCCTCCTCCCACTCCCACTCCTCCTCCATCGACTCCTCCTCCTCCTCCTGTTCCAGCGTCGATGTCCTTGCTTCCCTTCCCGAAACTGGGACTTCTGTTCGGCGGGGACTTGGTCGTTGGGCGCGTCTGGATAAATAGAACAACAGCATGATGATAATAATAATTAGAGATTGTGTTATGTTATGCGTATGGATGCGTGCGCGTGTGTGCTGGTGCATTTCGCTGTGTTTATCAACATTACAATCTTTCATCCGTCCGTCCGTCCATCCTTCCATCCATCCATCCAGCCAGCCAGCCATCTGCATATAAATGAATGAATGAATGAATGAATGAATGACTCAATCTGTCAGTCTATCTGTCTATATATTTATTCATTTATCTATCCATCCATCCGCCCATCCGTCCGTCCGTCCATCCATCCATCTAAACATATGTAGGCTACATGCATACACACAGACAGACAGACAGACAGGCAAAAGTTAGATTATTATGCATGTCTGTAGTTATGTATGCATATATGCATGACATTGTATATATATGTATATACATGTACAGTACAGATCAATCTATTATGTCTACTCTATCTATAATTCTATATATCTGTTTGAGTACATACATGTAAGTCAAAGCTGTGCATCATGGTGTCCGCTGCAGACATTTTTGCAGGAGGTGGAAAAAAAATGGGCACCGCTAAATGTTTTAGGCAGAGCTTGAAAAATGGAGATTAGGAAATGAAAACAGCGGTATTTATTTTCCATAGAGGTTTCTAAATGCAAGTTCCTTCGTTTCACTCAGTGCACCGTCCTTAGTGCAAAGAAATTTGCTAAAACTAAAAAAGGTAGCATAGTTTTTTTAAACAGGTGGCGCCGATTACGAAAACATGAATGGCTATGGTCGATATAATAATTCTGAAGCAAATTAGTTTCCAGATGGTCGTGATAGGGTCTTGATTGGAAGAGGAGGAGAAGCTCCGAGGAGGAGGAGGAGGAGGAGGAGGAGGAGGAGGAGGAGGAGGAGGAGGAGGAGGAGGAGGAGGAGGAGGAGGAGGAGGAGGAAGAGGACAAGAAGGAGGAGGAAGAGAAGAGAAGGAGGAGGAAGAGGACGAGGAGGACGAGGAAGAGGACAAGGACGAAGAGAAGAAGGACGAGGAGGAGCAGCAGAAAGAGGAGGAGGAGCACGAGGAGGAGGAGGAGAAAGAAGAGGAGAAGGAGGAAGAGGAGGAGGATAAGGAGGAGGAGACTGTTTTGCTCGCATCATGCAGATGAAGATATGACGTAGTGGAGCGGACGACATTTCTGCATTGCTAAGCAACCACTTTGAATATTTATCGGATCAGAACTCAAAACAAAAACATTCCAGCAGTCCATCATACATGTACATGGATAGCTTATAGCTCTGTGCGTATCTGCATGTGTGCGTGTATGTATCTGCGTGCTGAGGTATGTATGTATGTATGTATGTATGTATGTATGTATGTATGTATGTATGTATGTATGTATGTATGTATGTATGTATGTATGTATGTATGTATGTATGTATGTATGTATGTATGTATGTATGTATGTATGTATGTATGTATGTATGCATGCATGCATGTATGTTTGTATGCTTACATGCATGCATATTTGCATAAATGCATGCATGCATGTATGTGCGTACGTACATTGCTACAAATACACATTGCGTGTGCATACATTTAAGTACGCATGCATCCATTCTTGTTTCTTATGAATAATTAATGTACGCATAGAAAGGAAACGTCTTGAGCTGTATTACATTAGACAGCACAGCACAGAGGCTACAGGTGCTTGCCATAGCATACCATAACAGCATAACAACCTAACAATGCCTTGCACAATTGTCATAATGCCTTGTCTGTCTCAGACAGACAGACAAAGCAGGGTGACTGCTGTGTCTGTCTGTCTGTTCGTCTGTCTGTCTGTTCGTCTGTCTGTCTGTATGTTCGTGTGTCTGTCTGTCTGTTCGTCTGTCTGTCTGTCTTCCTGTCTGTCTGTCTGTTCGTCTGTCTGTCTGTTCGTCTGTCTGTCTGTATGTTCGTGTGTCTGTCTGTCTGTCTGTTCGTCTGTCTGTCTGTCTGTCTGTCTGTCTGTCTGTCTGTCTATCTATCTTAATGCACGCCCTTCACCACCAGATGCAGCTGACAGCAGATCTGATCACCAGATGGCAGCCTATGCTATGGTGACGTCCACCAACCTCCACCCCATCCCCACCCCATTCCCCACCCACCTCCCTGTGCAACGCAGGAACAGCTCTGTCTCATCTTCCGCTTATAACAAAAGAAGGAAGCATTATGCTTCACCGGCCATAATTCCACAACTCATCTCATACATTATAAAATGTCATCATACCAAAGATTTCTATGTATGAAGAATATACACAAGTATGCACAGGTATAATATTACATGCAATATATAGATATGCATATACAAGCACACACAAACCTAAGCAGACAAGGATGCATAAACTGCTTATAACACATATTACATACATTGTACATATATATATATATATATATATAGACCTACATATACAATATGGTCAACGTGTAATTGTATATAATATTACTATACATAATATATATATATATATAATTATATATTTTGTGATCCGACACATGTAGCTCGCTATAATTATAATTGTTGTCATATAATTATACAGACAAGCTTATAATAGACGTTCTGCACAATGCGCCATATAAATCTATGGATACAATACGAGACGTATTATACACGTATCAGCTTACACATGTAAGTCATTTACACCTTACATCCCAATACAACAATAAATTAAGCTGCAGAGTTTCCTCAAAAAATATTTGTAGCCCGTATACACCATAGCGTCCTCCAATATTGCACGCAGAAATAACAAATCAGAATATTAGTGCGGCATGCATTCGTGTGTGTTCGCGCGTGTCTGTCAGTGTGCACGTGTATGTGTGTGTGCGTGTATGCGTGTCTGTGTGTGTGTGTGCGTGTGTACGTGTGCGTGTGTGTATGAACGACTCTAACTCTTCAGGTGTGCAGGTGCAAATGGATATGCATTCAATGGCTTGAGAAATATATTATCAAGTGCATTTGAGGTATACCGTACGCAAAGACTTTTGCCAGCCACTTTCCTGACAGCTTGGTTTCATTCAGGCGTGCCATCGTTTCATACTTTGTGCATCCAACACACGTGTTAGCAAAGTATGATAACACTAAAAGGGGCAGTAGAAGATCAGTCCCTTTAGCCAGTGTGCTGATGAAACCTTGGGTTTGATGTGTGCTATTGACTTCATTTGGTCAGTGTACTCATTATGGCTGAGTTGGTTAGGGTTGAAGGTGGAGCAAACATTCGATAAAAAATTTGGGAAGAGATATATGACCCTCTGATCTTCTGACCTCTTGAATGACCGCTCAGCACTCTGACCACAACACTATCAGCAGCTGAATAACTAACTAAGAACTGATAGATGGATAGACGGACGGACGGGTATACAGACAGAAAGACAGGCAGACAGACAGACAGAAAGACAGACAGACAGACAGAACAACAGAAAAACAGACAAAAAAAGACAGATACATAGATACATAAATATACTACAGATACAGTACATAGATACATAAATACTATAGATACATAGATACATGGTTACATCCACAGAAAACATTAGAGAAAGTCTCATTATGCATCAGCTGTATTTAAAAACAAAGCCTGCTGCAGTTGAAACAGCTGCTCTGACCAAAGTAAACAGAAAGACGCCCAACAGAAACCATCATCTTTCAACAACAGAAGAGAAAAACTACAGAAAAACGTCAACATACAAAGCACACAATGGTACAATAGAAACAATCAAAGCAGATAATGAAGCTTTTACACACGTAGGACGGTAGGAACATAAAACTCCCAAGTTGAAAGCCACTACATCGTAGGTGAACTTCGAAAACCGGAAACAGAATAAGTCAAGAATGGCTAAACAGTTAAAGATTATTATTAATTATAGGCAAGCACGTTTTCAGTCGAGCACAGAAAAAGTCAGCTAGAACATTATAGTCACAAACAAGAGGACAATGTCCGATAAAAGAGAAGAAGAGGTGGGTCAAAATAATCACGGTCGAAGTTATACAAGTCAAGAAAATTCTCATAGACTTTTACTGTCAACAATAATTCGCGAATACTCTTTATCCTTTTCCGAGAATATCCCTCCCCCTTCTTTGATAGTCTCACGCCCAGCTGCAGCCCCTATCTCTACCCTACCATTAATTCCACCTGCATTTAATGGGACCATAATATAAGTTCTATTATAATATGTATATAGATATATACTTGTGTATATGTATATAAATATTATATATATATATACATAAGTTATGTATATATATACATTATACAGTTCACCGTGAGAATCTACGCATTGTATGGAGGAGCAGGTGTTTTTTAGCAGGATGCTTTTTAGCTTCAAGTTTCATCTTGGTCGTTTACTAGTTTGCACAAATTTTTCGGGCAAACCATCTGGACTGAATGGGTGTGGACAACTCAAAACTCCGAGGCGTGGATCCCTAAATCAACGGAATGGCCATCTGATCCGCCCATCCAGGAAGAGGAATAGAATAACAAAATGTCTGGACCAGGTGATGGAAAAACAACGAAGTGGTCAACATCACGTTTGCTAATAACTGTCCCATCTGACCGAGTCATGGAACTGGCCAGAAGTCCGATCTGTCTCCGAGTCCGAGCGAAGCATTTAGCAGAGACGACCCTGCTCCCTGCGTAATTGCTAATAAATAACGAGCTACGAGTAGATACGGAGTAATAAGATAAGATAAGATAACAAAATGTTGCAAATTATCAGAAAATGCACGAGAAACTATAAACTGACAACCTTAAACTATAGCCTATAATTAGCCTCCATAATTGTCCAATCTGACGATGAACAATAATATATTTGCAAGGACTGAAAAACTATTTCATATTTGCGACTACCGGGTACTGTAGTTTCGTTTATGAATGAATAATTCATAGTGTTTATGATCGTATGACAACAAAGGCCATTGATAACATTTGATGTGGGTAGAAAAATTATTCTGAGCTATTCACAGTTCACACCGTCCGTTTATGTTGCCTAATTCAACGTTCAGTAAACTACAAACGGGAGATTTAAGAACGAATTAGACGCGTGCAACGATAAAACACAGCGAACACGAGGTGGCGCTTTGATGGTTGAAGTTAATTGCCAGGACGCTGAACCTCCTGCATTTGACGGTGCAGGAAAGCCGTGGTTACGATTGAGATCACGGCCGACTCTAAATTAAATCGTCCGTTTTGAGAAAACCCTGATCAAATGAAAGGCCCAGAGGGAAGTCTTATTAGGCCTCACATGGGGCAGACAGTACTGTAGGCACTGGCACCCCGCTTATATTTATGGTTTGTGGCTAGTCAGGGCTGAAAGTGAGCCGGGTCTGTCCGGGTCTGCGACCCGGCATCGATTTTCGAGACCTGCTGTTGCCGGGTCTCAGCCGGGTCGCAGACAAGGTCGCCAGGTGCCAAAACTAGGTAAAAATGGTAGGATTTTGGATAAGTTTGGGCAGGGTATACGCTTGTAAAAGGCAGGTTATACGGGGTACACGCGAGGAAATGAGAGTGCATGCGTTTATTCAGGCGTATTTCGAAGCGAATGACTAAAAAAAGGTCGTCAACTTTTTCGGCAGTGACGTAACTAGCGTTGGGCTTGGGGGGGCTTAAGACCCCCAAAAACGAAGCTGAATCCCCCTGCCCAAATGAATCAAGCCGTTGTATGCTTACGGCTAAATATACTACCGCACTCGTCATACTCAGGGCTTAAAGTGTGCCATGGTCATGGACGGCGTCCTGGCACTTATTTTCAAGGCAGGACGCCGGCCTATGAATTATTTGGCCAGCACTGCCAGGACGGTCGTCCATGACTGCATGGACGGCGTCCATGCAGTTACGAACGACCGGCCATGACTGCCTAAAAATGGCTCCATTTGAGGTTGACACAGCCAAAAATGCGCTGGTCGCTGGGGCTCCGCCCCAGACCCCGCTGGGGGAGCTTACGACGCTCCCCCAGACCCCCTAGTCGGGACGGGCTTGGACGCTAAAATGTCATCAATTTTTTCGGACGGCGGTGAGACCCGGCAACTTTTCAAAACCACTTTCAGCTCTGTGGCTAGTACAGTCTACGTTACTGGCCTAGTTAGCTACACCGGTAAGCGAGAGCGGCATACGTCTGTTGGTTGCAACGGACTGCGGTTCAAGCCCCGGGCTGGGAGTTGACATTCAGAGATTTAGATATCTCGGGCTAGCACGTGTGGAACGCAGGGGCGCAAGCTCCTGCGGAGCGACCTTGGGCAAGTTGCTTACCCATAATTGTCTGTGGGGAAGGTAACGGGAAACCACCTCACCCATCTTATCCCCAAGGGCGTAAAGCCAATGAACCTGCCTTCGGGCAGAGAACCATCATCACAATCTACGTGGGCCTGCGTATGTCTAGGCTATTTCCTGGTCTCTGGCCACTGTAGCCATTGGACTTTGATCTGCACTTTAACAGCTCCTTGGACAACCCTTCTGACTTGACACAGCGCTCGTGAATAAGCCGGTGCCATGAACTTAACAGTCAACTGGAGTTTCTGTTTCTATGCAAGAAGGAAAGGGTTAATGAAAGGAAGAAGGGAGGGAGGTGACAACCTGCAGGAAAGGAACAGAGGAAGGAAGTAAGCAAGAAATAAATCCTGAACAGCTCTCAACTTTGGTCCAGAAGGTGGAGGTTAATGCATCACATTTGCGAAGGTCAGATTATAACGGCAAGGCTTATTTGCAATTACTAATAACAATAACAATTATAGCCTAACACTAAATAATATGCTAATACTGACAGTAAGTAGCCTAGTAGTAGTAGTAGCAGCAGCAGCAGTAATAGTAGTAGACTAGTAGTAGTAGTAGTAGTAGTAGTAGTAGTAGTAGTAGTAGTAGTAGTAGTAGTAGTAGTAGTAGTAGTAGTAGTAGAAGCAGCAGCAGCAGTAGTAGCACTGTAACAGTAGCCTGTAGTAATAGTAGTAGTAGGACTAGTATGCAGTAGTAGTAACATTAATAGTAGTGGTAGTAGGCTAAAGCTAATAACAGCAACAAAGCAATCAGCACCAACAATAATGATATTAATATTAAGATGACAATGATGACGGTGACCACGATGGTGATGACGATGACGACGCCGATGACGACGACGACGACGATGATGATGATGGTGATGATGATGGTGATGACGACTTCGACGATGATGACGATGAATGCGTGAATGCAAAAAGTGTGATCAACTAACCGTAGCACTCGAATCTTCTGAAGATTTTCGTCGACGTCTCGTAAATTTGCAATCATTCGGAGGAATCTTATGCACGCATCGCTTGTGAAAACTCAGACCACAAGCTAAAAACAACAACCAATCTCCTTATTAATTGGGAATATCGACAGGATTAAAAACTATATTAAATATATACAGATAGCATGTAATATAGCTGAACTTCTTTGGTTGAATTTGATGGAAAAATCCACTGCGAAACTCAAGCGAAAAAACGGGTTTTAGCTGAGAATTAAGAATAAAATTTAGGCCTAAAGTGCTAAAACATTTATTATATTAATTAATGAGGCGAGCACGAGGAGTAGAACAAGGGCAGATACAGAAACTTTGGAGGGGGGTGCAAAAATTCTTGGTCTTGGGTCTAGAAAAATGTTCTGTTGTTGTATCCGCCCAAAAAGTTGATGACCTTTTTTTTAGTCATCCGCCAATTTTTGGGAAAATAATAATCATACAATTTAATCCGTCAGAAAAGTTGATATGACTTTTTTTAGTCATCCGCCAAAATTTTTGGGAAAATCATACCATTTCATCCGCCAGAAAGTTGATGACCTTTTTTAGTCATCGAGTCCAAATCCTTTAAAATATACCAAATTATAAGCTTGCTGAAACCAAATGGGGGGGGCCACGATACATGACCGTTTCTAAATGGGGGGCCATGGCCGGATTGCCTCCCCCCTGGATCCGACCCTGGAGTAGAAAGAGGCAGAGGAATAAGAAGAGGAAAAGTAGAGACGGAGAAAGAAGAAGTAGAAAAGGAAGAGGAAGAAGAAGAGGAGGAAGAAAAAGATGAAGCTGAAAATGAAGAAGAACGCTATAGCCCATTAATTAGGCAGCTTAATGCTTTACGAGATAGCGCTTTCAGTTCCTTAGCCTCGGCATATGAGGGCGAGGTAGTCTACAATCATCAGCATAGTATACGAAATGTGCTGTCGTTAGCCGAGTGTTCTGTGCGTGGAAGTGGAACGCATTTGCTTAAAACAATTTGTGCCCTGTCCAAAAGTTGAATCACAGACCTTTCGCTTGTCAGTCATGCACATTAACCACTCAGCTGCATGGCGCATACAGAAAAGAACCCCCTCCGGCCAACCCCCTTCTCCCCCCCCCCCCCATAAAGGGAATCGACGAATTCAAATGCCCTCAGCCAACGACGGCAGATATACGAAAGAGGAAGTTGATGTCAAGCACACAGCTTGAAATTCGCGTCTGACAAATAGAATTCGTAGAAATCAGCGACATGAAGAGTGGGGAAATATTTGCACAGTTCTCTGTAGCACTCCCCGATGTTTACTTGCGATCAAATGCATCTGTACGGGAAGAAAAATGCACTCATATGTATCTAGGAGGCATGGGTGATGGGTACATGTACATATGCAAGTGTACATATTAGGGTGTCCCACCAAAACATTTTTCTTGAAATTCTTAGGTCTCACCAGTCACAAAGTTTCCTATGGAGATGATAATATTTGTGTAATTTTTTGGAATTTTTAAAATAACTTTTAGGGGTCCCCCTAGGAGCCCCAAATTTTAAGTATAGGGTACAATGATATTCATGTGCAAATATTTCAATATATGAGGTAACGTCATTCAAACCACATATATTTTAGTGCTTTTGCACAAAATATGATTTGTCCTGCAATGTAATTACTCAAAAATTGTATGCTGTAATGTTTTCAGACTGGTTTTTGCAGTCACTTTACTGAAATTTGACAAAATTTATATATGCACTGACTTTCATATATTATTAGAGTTTGGAATATTATCTAACCATTATTGACTACCATGATAACCCAACTAGTTATTAAAAAGATAGTTTACTTTGAGATGGCACATTGGTACACAGTACCACAGTACCAAATGTGAAATAGCACCATGATAACCCAACTAGTTATTAAAAAGATAGTTTACTTTGAGATGGCACATTGGTACACAGTACCACAGTACCAAATGTGAAATAGCACACGCTTGGTCTAATCAGTAGTTCACTACATGTGAAAAGTGACTCAAGTGAGTCATGGTTGGAATTTGGGAAGTCCTTTCGGTGTTTTTCAACAGCTTGCAATAATAACTGTTTTTCATTTGTTACAGCATTAAATGTCTGTATAATTATGCTATTTCCCAGATGGTCAAGTAGCAGCAGGACTCTCTAGAAGCTGTCGTCAATGCCGGTAGTCTGGAAATAGCTTTAAGAGCTGTGGTAAAGTTTGGAAGAAATTTGACCAAGAGAGATCCGAGTTCGGGGTCATGTGGAATATGAGATTTGCTTTCTTGAGAGGTGTTAAGAGATCGGAAAACAATGCAAGAGTTGCATGCTCTGAACTGAAGTACTAAGAATGTCATTTCATTGCTTTAAGTGCAGCAATACTAAGACCAGGATAATCGTATATTTATCGATAGTCTGACTAACAGGATGTAATTAAATGAAGCATCAGTTGCAGATGGGACAGTGCGCCAGGATTGGATGCAGGCTTGCACTGATACCACAAAAATGGTTAAAACGTTTTAATACATGCGAATCATTATCTGTTAAACAGATGACAGTCTCGTTTCCATAGAACAGTAACTCCATTTTTCAAGTATTAATATAACGGCCCGAAGCTGATGCTTCATTTAACATATATCATGTTAGTCAGATTATCGATAAATATACGATTATTCTGGTATCAGTATTGCTGCACTTAAAGCAATGAAATGACATTCTTGGTACTTCAGTTCAGAGCATGCAACTCTTGCATTGTTTTCCGATCTCTTAACACCTCTCAAGAAAGCAAATCTCATACTCCACTTGACTCCGAACTCGGATCTCTCTTGGTCAAATTTCTTCCAAACTTTACCAGAGCTCTTAAAGCTATTTCCAGACTACCGGCATTGACGACAGCTTCTAGAGAGTCCTGCTGCTACTTGACCATCTGGAAAATAGCATAATTCTACAGACATTTAATGCTGCAACAAATGAAAAACAGTTATTATTGCAAGCTGTTGAAAAACACCGAAAGGACTTCCCAAATTCCAACCATGACTCACTTGAGTCACTTCTTCACATGCAGTGAACTACTGATTGGACCAAACGTGTGATATTTCACATTTGGTACTGTGGTACTGTGTACCAATGTGCCATCTCAAAGTAAACTATCTTCTTAATAACTAGTTGGGTTATCATGGTAGTCAATAATGGTTAGATAATATTCCAAACTCTAATAATAAATTATATGAAAGTCAGTGCATATATCAATTTTGTCAAATTTCAGTAAAGTAACTGCAAAAACCAGTCTGAGAACAATACAGCATACAATTTTTAAGCAATTACATTGTAGGACAAATCATATTTTGTGCAAAAGCACTAAAATATATGTGGTTTGAATGACGTTACCTCATATATTGAAATATTTGCTGACGAATATCATTGTACCCTATACTTAAAATTTGGGGCTCCTAGGGGGACCCCTAAAAGTTATTTTAAAAATTCCAAAAAATTACACAAATATTATCATCTCCATAGGAAACTTTGTGACTGGTGAGACCTAAGAATCTCAAGAAAAAGTTTTGGTGGGACACCCTAGTACATATGCATATATATAATCTATATATATATATATATATACATAAATTACTTATACCTGTATGGCAGTTGTATGTGTAAGTATGCATGTTTGTGTACGTATTCATA
>OX243811.1:7595976-7618476 GCA_945859605.1 Lumbricus rubellus | reverse complement strand
TGAGTGAATAAGTGAGTGAGTGAATAAGTGAGTGAGTGAATAAGTGAGTGCGTGAATAAGTGAGTGAATAAGTGAGTGAGTGAATAAGTAAGTGAGCGAATAAGTGAGTGAGTGAATAAGTGAGTGCGTGAATAAGTGAGTGAGTGAATAAGTAAGTGAGCGAATAAGTGAGTGAGTGAATAAGTGAGTGCGTGAATAAGTGAGTGAATA
Source organism: Lumbricus rubellus (assembly GCA_945859605.1). Taxonomy (NCBI): domain Eukaryota; kingdom Metazoa; phylum Annelida; class Clitellata; order Crassiclitellata; family Lumbricidae; genus Lumbricus; species Lumbricus rubellus. Next base: position 7,618,266 of record OX243811.1, on the reverse strand, counting down.
AGTGAGTGAGTGAGTGAATAAGTGAGTTAGTGAATAAGTGAGTGAGTGAGTGAATAAGTGAGTTGTGAGCAACTAAAAAACTGTGAGTGAGTGATTTTATAATGGAGCAAATAAATGAGTGAGCAGGTGAGTACGAGAGAGAGAGAGAGAGACAGACAGACAGACAGACAGACAGACAGACAGACAGACAGACAGACAGACAGACAGACAGACAGACAGAGACAGAGAGACAGAGAGATGTTTTTAGATGTAGCAAAGTCAAATTATTTTCCGTTTCGGTTTTTTTAATCGTTTTTGTCGTTTTTTAGTTTTTCGAAAAAACGACGTTTTTTCCGTTTTTTTTAATTCCGTTTCCATCGTTTTTTTTACATCTATGGAAATAATATAGTCCTAATGTGCATTCACTAGCTGACTAGCACATAATGAAAAAACCTGAATTTAGGCCTAGCAAAATGACTTTTAAAAGTCGTCAGCTCTTTGACGGGGAAAATGTAATATTTCTTGAGATTCAGACCAAATGACTAAAAAAAGGTCGTCAGAAATTTTCCGGCGAAAAAACACCCCCCGGAACCAATTCGTGGCTACGGCCTTGAGTGAGCGAGTGAGTGGTGATTAGTTTGCCACTAAAGTGTTTGAGTGCACGAGTGAGCACGCAAATGAGCAACAGAGTGAATAATTAGTGAATGAGTGACTGTAAGCAAATAAGTCAGTAAAAGTCATCTGCCATAAATTATCTTGCTCATTGAAGAGGTTCTCCTATGCACAAACACATAATGCAGGCTACACACATAGGCCAACAACACAGCTCAACCACTTACGGTTTACCTTGCCAAAGCAGAATTCAAGTATTACAAGTATTACCAAATTTCATTCTAGAATGCAAGACGCATCATAAACGTAGTCACAACTAACAGGAGAAAACATCTGGCGCCAGCAAGAATCAACGTCATGGGTTTAAAATATTCTGTAGACACATCAATGTCGTCATTAGCATAATGAGAGAAGACAACTTGAATATTAAACACCATCTCATGCATATGCATGACTGTCGGAAGTACTGCAGACGTCATATCATGTTATTTGAAACAAGCATATAATTATGATATCCTGCAAGGGCAGTAAGTAGGTTTACACTGATGAATTATGACACATAATTGGAGTTTGTATAAATTATATATAGGCTACACACACACGTATATATGAGTACAAAGTCAAGCCTAGGCCTATATCATATATGCATTATATGCAGTAGGCTGTACACATAGGCCTATATAATGCATATATACACCGTGACTCAAAAAAAGTAAGCCAAATTGTTTTTCTTTTATCTCTATTGCCTGATAACATATCACGCTAAAATTTTCCAAATATTTAGAGAATTGGACCAAGAATATGATTCCAAAATTTCATGAGATAAAGTTGAACGGATAAAAAGATACGAATATTGAAACTTCATATGCCGAAATTTCAGTTTACAAGCAATTTTCTATCAGATTCAATAAAGTGTTTCCTTATTATCTCCAAAGCCTGATGATTAATGATTCTAAAAATTATCCAGATATTGTAGAGAATTGAACTATCAATATGACCCCAACAGTATGGTTTGATAATTTAATTAAATAAGATGCTCAAAATGTCCCCTTCCTGTTTGCATGCAAGCCTGAGGGCGCTGGCGCCATTGCAATGGCAACAACAACGTAGTTTATCCTCTGGTTCAGGCCATCCCGCACTTCCAACAAGCGTTGCTTCAGATCGTTTATATCATGGATTGTTGTCTGGTAGGCTCGATCTTGCATCACGCTCCACATTTTATAGTCGACAGGATTCAAATCTGGACTGTTCGGAGGCCATAATGTGGGAGAAATGAAGTCTACACAATAACAGACTTGCTGAAAACTGAAATTTCGGGTGATGAAGTTGAAATATCCATATCCTTCTATCCCTTCACATTTATGACATGAAATTTTGGAATCCTATTCTTGGTTCAATTCCCTAAATATCTGGGAAAAGTTTTTATGATTACTCATCAGACATCAGAGATGTAAAAAAAATAGTTTGGCTTACTTTTTATTGAATCTGACAGAAAATTGCTTGTAAACTGAAATTTCGGTATATGAAGTTTAAATATTCATATCTTTTTATCCATTGCACTTTATCTCATGAAATTTTGGAATCATATTCTTGGTCCACTTCTCTAAATAATTGGAAAATTGTAGCTTCATATGTCATCAGGTATTAGAGATATATGCAAAACAATTTGGCTTACTTTTTATTGAACCACGGTGTATATTTATAATAGACTATATGTTATATATATATGTTATATATATATATATATAAATATATATATGTTATATATATTTAAAGAAGCACAGTAGACTATTATGAGATTAAACTTAAGATTTGGAATGTAGTCTGCAATGTTTAACTTGGTTATTCACTGTATAATGCTTTCTGTCTGTTTACGTTTCTTAAACTAAATACCACGATTAATCCCAAAATTCAAAACTAATCCAAGTCTCAGCTTAACTCGCGATTGTACGGTTTAATTAAAATTGCAACTGCCCTTTTCTACCCACAGACTACAGTCAACGTATATTTTCACAGAAATTCCTCCATATCAAAGCGCTAAAAACATTGCCTAACACCACGCTAAAGACCCGAATGGCCTACCGTTTAGCTTAGGCTTAGGCTTACCATAATAAAAGTGTGTCATAAAAAGGAAAATTGTTTTCAAAACCGGTTCCTCTCCACAAAACTCAACGTCGTTATTACCGACAATATAATTCTCTTCTGTCTCGGAAAGTACCCTGCCCTGTGTAAACAGGACATAGATTGATTGCATGCATAGGCCTATGTAGGCTAGGCCTATTATTATAGGGCGGAGGCCGAAATTCAAACATTTCCCCCTCCCACTAACGCTACAGGCCGAGTTGCGCTCAAGGTCTTATAAATTAAGCGTGTCAGAAATAAATATTCATGAGGTTATACAACAATTACGTTTTGTAAGTAAATATTCATGAGGTTATTATAGACCTACCCTAATTACGCTTTGTTAGATAAATGTTCATAAGGTTATGCCCTAACTGGCATAGACCTAACTATATAGGCCCTAGAGGCCCTAGTGGGCATATAGGCCTACATGTAAATGTTTTATAAGTCTTTCTGGTGATAAGGTTTCATAAGTTAATATTTACAGTATTCCGTCTTTCACTTATAGGCTACATAGGCTAATAGCTTCAATTATTGTAATTTATTGATAGTAGCCTTCGCCAAATCGCCAATGTATAAGTTTATCTAACGTGTTCGAAAAAATTAGATTATGTCACACCCTATGATAGGCCTAATAATAAATTTATTGTAAAAATTGGTTACACAAAAAGATAAGGTAAGGGCATTCCACAGAGCAGGCCCAGTGGTGGTAGGCCTAAAGGGTCTAGGCCTAGTTTGGGCCAAAATGGTCCTAGTTAGCGGGACAGAGAGGTAATTTGGGTCCCAAAATCATTTTGAACGGGACGCATGCCTAACAGTGAAACGTAGGCCTGAGCCTAATTCTAAATGAACCGACAAAACTCAAACTTAGTCTAAGGCTTCTAAGCAATGAACCGCAATTTGTAGACGAGCTATAATATATGTAGGCCAAATATACAAAATGTAAAACTAGTCAAATATGATATGACTGAAAGCGAGTGAGTGAGTGAGTGAGTGAGCGAGCGAGTGAGTGAGAAAGTAAGAAAGTGAGCAAGTTAGCAAGTGAATGAGTAAGTGTGAGTGAGTGAGTGAGTGAGTGAGTGAGCGAGTGTGTGAGTGAGTGAGTGACATAGTGAGTGAATGAGTGAGTGTGAGTGAGTGAGCAAGTCAATGAGTAAGTGTGAGTGAGTGAGTGAGTGAGCGAGTGTGTGAGTGAGTGATATAGTGAGTGAATGAGTGAGTGAGTGAGTGAGAGTGTGAGTGAATGAATGAATAAGTGAAAGAATGAGTGAGTGAGTGAGTGAATGAATGAGTGAGTGAAAGAATAATTGAGTGAGCAGATAATGTAGGCCTAATTGAATGATTGAATCAACCTAAATAACGTGCTATCATACATAGGCCAGCGTAATTATTGTCATAATTTAAATTTTAAGAAGATTAATATAGCTCCAGACGCCCAGTTGAGAACTGATCAGATAATATAAGATCAGAGGCGCCGCTACATACACCAGTACACCAGTTAGTAAAACAACGCGCAGTGAACCGGACGAGTCGCCAGCGGTGGCCCACGCATACCCGTAGAACCGACCAACGGATTCCCCATCGACAGCCGGCAGATGACGTGTACGTTCATCGAGTCTGAGTCGCGTTGAGCAGATGAGTCGAGCACGATGACGATGACCTCCATGATGGTCGGTCGCTTTGAGCAAGGTCACGATCACGAATAGAGTAATCTACGGGAAATTCCGGTCAAGTTCGACGGATGAGAGAGAGAGAGAGAGAGAGAGAGAGAGAGAGAGAGAGAGAGAGAGAGAGAGAGAGAGAGAGACAGACAGACAGACAGACAGACAGACAGACAGACAGACAGACAGACAGACAGACAGACAGAGACAGAGACAAAGACAGAGACAGAGGCAGAGACAGAGGTAGAGAGACAGAGACAGAGAGAGACAGAGAGACAGAGAGATTGCGGCCTATGACTTGCCATGCCAATGGCTTATGAGTAGTGGCTAACAGTCTTTTCTAAAACATCGTTAAAAACCCATTAAGAGAAGTCATTAAAAACCCATTAGTTACTAAAACATGTCGCACTAATGACCTAAAAGCAATTAGGAATCAAAACACAATGGACTTACAAATCATTAAAAACTCATTAGTTACTAAAACATGTCGCACTAATGACCTAAAAGCAATTAGGTATCAAAACACAATGGACCTAAAACCTCATTAAAAACCCATTAGTTACTAAAACAGGTCGCACTAACTATCAAAACACAATGGACTTAAAAGGCAATTACTGAAACACTTAAGTCAATAGGCGTATGTTCTGGTAACCTTTTTCATGACTAAGCACCTCTGTAGTGTTCTAGGAGTTGTCATGCTTCATTGCACATTTCTTTGATCTAATTGTAAATATACCTGACTAAGCACTTTTTATTTCTTGTGACTGCAGCAATATAAAAGTCTTCAGTCGTCATAAATCAATTCATTATTATTATATTCTAAAGAACAGCTGATATGTGTCCGAATATTAGTAAATGTGAAATGGATGTGTGTGGAAACTACAAATGCGACTGCTGCATGTGTCAAAGTGAAGATGAGGAAAGCATTGAAAGTGAGAATGAAAAACTTGTAAAGTATAATACTATGAAGCTGAAATTTGATAATGAAAATCTAAAGAAGTCTGTCATTTGCAAAGTCTGTAAAGAAAGACAAGTACAAACACTATCTCTTCCATGTGCACATATAAATATGTGCGAACCTTGCGCGGACATTGCAACGCACTGTCCCTCTTGCTGCGAACGCATCCTTGGAACTGTTAGAATATACATGGCATAAAAAGAAGAGAACATCACAGTGCACATTTACTTTTCATTATGGATCCAACTTGGTTACATCCATTCTCTGCTATAATCAGCGGTCCCAGTGGATGTGGAAAGACAAACTTCACTTTACGTTTTATAGATCATTTAGACTACATGGTCAAGCCAGGTATAGAAAAAATTATATGGTGTTATGGTATTTACCAAGAAATTTTCGACAAATACACACAAGTTCAATTTCACGAAGGATTGCCCGACTTGAATATTTTCGATGGCAAGCAAAAGACTCTACTCGTGCTAGACGACCTTATGAGCGAAACTGATCAGAGGGTTACAAACTTATTCACCAAAGTTAGTCATCACAAGAACGTTTCCATACTATACCTGACGCAAAATCTTTTCTACAGTGGCAAGCATACAAGAACCATCAGTCTGAATGCTCATTACTTTGTTCTTTTCAAAAATGTTAGAGACAGCACACAAGTTGCAATATTAGCACGCCAGATGTTTCCAGGCAAATCTAATTTTATGATAGAGGCATTCCACGACGCGACTATGGCGCCTTTCGGATATCTTCTGATCGACCTGAAGCCAGAAACTGACGAACGTTGTCGGCTGAGAACAAATATTTTTCCGGGAGAGGTGCATTACGTATATATGAGGAAATGAATATAAAGTCCCAACAACCTCGTATATCTCATTCATTCAAAATGACTGCACCCATAGAGGAGAAGTTTGAGAAACTCAGACTGCTTAAAGAGTCTTCACCTAAAGTAAGGAAACAGATTTTGAAAGACTGTAATTCTTCTCTGCTTTGCTGTCTTTGCGAGTGTGCAATCAACATTTTAAAAGGCACGGTACCTTTAAAAGAGGGTCAGAAGAAAAGACTTGCTCGCTTCAAACACAAGTTGAGAAAACTTGCATCGAAAAAGACTCGACGAAAAATCAAAAAGCGTATAGTACAGACTGGCGGATTCATAGGTGCATTACTGACTCCTGTGCTTTCCTTTCTGGGTACGCTGCTAAGTAATAAAATATAGTATGGAACACACGAAGAAGATGGTTTTAGTGGAACCCAGACAGATAGAAAAATGGAAAGAGACCATGCTAGACAAAACATTATCTAGATTGGATACGCAGATGTACGACATTCTGCATAGGAATATTGCAGACGATGATAAAGCCAAACTGTACACCAACAGTTTGAGTCGATACTTACACATTGACAAACCCAGCGTAGTTACCAAGTTCGATTCCAAAGAAGACACAACGGAAGCGGCGGCGGCGGCGGCGGCGGCGGCGGCGGGCGGCCCCAACAAATCTAGCAGCAGTATAGAGACGCAAGTCTTGGAAACGGTGCCAAAGAAATGGAAAACTCAAGCTGCTAGACTCTTGTCACACATGAAGAGCAATCCCGACGTGTCTTGGACTTCTAAAGGCGAACTTATTTTAAAGGATGCAACTATTCCGAAAACTCACATGGTCGATTTGGTCAACGACCTTATGAGGAAACGTACGACGGCCTCCCCACCCACCGGGTGGCGACTCTTGGCAGAAGCTCTGAAAGACTCAAACATACCTCGTGAGTTGATTGGAAATCAAGAACGTTGGACGTATATTAATAACCCAATCGAAGAATCCTCATCACTTACACCAAAGAACATTCGTGGAAAACAGCAAAGTCTGGAGAATTGGATAACTTACTGATATCGATGGAGTCGTACTTTGATCCAAAGACACCTGGTAGTTTCGCAGGCGTGTCATCCTTTCAAAGACATCTTAGTGGTACATTTAAAAATAAAGACGTTAAAAATTGGTTGACCAAACAAGATGCATACACGTTACATAAACCTGTTAGATTGAACTTTAGGCGACGAAAGACTTTCTCTGTTGGTATTTGCGATCTTTGGCAGGCCGATCTGGCCGATCTTTCAGCACTGTCGAAATATAATGATAAAAATAAATATATTTTAACCTGCATAGACGTCTTTTCTAAATATGCTTGGGCGGTACCCCTTAAATCAAAGTCCGGTGCGGACCTGACTGAGGCATTTTCAAACATTCTTACAGACAAACAGCCGGCCAATCTACAGACCGACAAGGGAACAGAGTTCCTTAATAAAACCTTTCAAAATCTGCTACGCAAAAATGCCATTCGCTTTTACACATCTGAAAATAGCGACATAAAAGCCTCTGTAGTCGAGCGGTTCAATAGAACCCTCAAGACGAAGATGTGGAAATACTTTACTTATAAGAATACTTATAGGTACATGGACATTTTACAAGATCTTGTACATTCGTACAACCACACGTACCATAGAAGTATAGGTATGGCGCCCATTGAGGTTTCTAAGGAAAATGAAAATAGTATTATAAAACGTTTGTATGGCGAAAAGAAACGGCCGCCCAATTGGAAATATGAAGTGAACGATAAGGTCAGAATAGTAAAGACTAGGATAGCTTTTCAAAAGGGGTATTTACCAGCCTGGTCGACCGAAATTTTTAAAATTATAAAACGTGTGCCTACCGATCCAGTAACGTACGAACTGGAAGATTTGGCTGGCGAACAGATAAAGGGCAAATTCTACGAATTTGAGTTGCAGAGAATTTTAAAGGAGGACGACGTTTACACGGTTGACAAAATTTTGAAAAGTCGTAAGCGGGGCGGCAAGACTGAATACTTTGTAAAGTGGAAAGGCTATGACACTAAATTCAACTCTTGGACACACGATATATTCAAAGTTTAGCTTCACATTCTTGCAGTCTGACAGAGCACGCAAGCAGTAACGACAATGTCGCACTTCTATCTTACTCTTCCAAGCAATTCTTCAATGTCCCATTTCCCCGACAATACAACCACACACTTTACAACGAAATTGGAAAATGCAATTTCCCTCTCCGGACGCTGGGAAGCTGCTTTGACAGAGCTGCAATATCCATATACATGGTACAATGTGCAAGGCGAGCAGGGCAACTTTATCTATAACCAAATTCCTAAAAGAACAGACCCCAATGCTGAGTGGCATTCTGTACATGAATTGTGTCATGTCCCTGCCGGCTATTACGAAAGCGTGGAAGATATAGTTCATACAGTGAACGAGAAAATAGAGTCTGCGGCCAAATTGCATTCGCTCGTCCGACATCCAAAATTTGAATACGACAAAGTAACGAAAAGACTCACGGGTAAAATAAATCTCGCTACAAGCGTAGGATTCTCTTCACATCTGTGTAATATTTTTGGCATAGGAGAAAATCAGAAAGTTATCGAAAATTTCGATTACGGTCGCTATGTATACGAAAGTAGATACGAAGATTATATCAAAGCATGGGACGAGATGCCCGACAAGGAATGGGTTTCCCAGAAGACCTGCAATATAAATCCAGCATTTTCATACGTGTACGTGTATTGTAATATTTTGGAAACTGTGGCGCTTGGTGATGCGAAAGCGCCTTTGCTACGCATAGTCGATATAACTGGTAAAAGCGGTGACAACGTGCATGTCATGTACAAAAATGCAATATACGTACCGCTTCAGCAAAAGTCTTTCGATTCTATAGAGATATATATGAGAGGTGACAATGCCAAGCCTATACCATTCGAGTCTGGGAAGTCGCTCGTTATACTTCATTTCAGACAGTGCGCCAATATATAAAAATGGCACATTTCTATCTCACCTTACCAAGCAACAGTTCGATGAATTTTTACGCAGACAATACTGTAACACACTTTACCACCCGGTTGGAGAATGCCATTTCTCTAAGTGGTGACTGGGAAGTTGGTTTACTCGAAGTCCAATACCCTCATACGTGGAACAATTTAGGTAGAAACGAAGGCAGAATATCGTATATGCACGTCAAGTTTAACGGCAATGGTGCCATGCGTCCCGACCCCATGCATAAAAGAACGCGTTTGCCTGCCGGCTACTATGAAACGCCGCTTCACCTTATCGAATCCATAAACAATTTTATAAGTCATGCTGCCGACGAAATGAAGTTGGAGAAATTTCCAAAATTTAAATATGACGCAGTAACTAAAAAAGTCGAGGGTGTTATAAATAAAGGTACAAACATACAATTTTCGCAAGCAATATCTTCGATGCTTGGCATCGATGTGCACCAAACACCCATTCTCAATTACCACGAGGACAACAATCACATTCTTGAATTCGTGGGCGACAACGCCTGCGATATAAATAGAGGCTTTTCTTCTCTGTACATTTATTGTAACGTGCTTGAACAAGTGCCTGTTGGAGATACGAAGGCTCCATTGTTGAGAATTGTAAACGTTAGTGGGAAAAGTGGTGACAGCGTGCGTACGACTTACGAAAAGCCCATCTACGTACCACTACAGCAGAAGAATTTCGACTCTATCGAAGTAGATATAAGGACCGACACGGGCCTTCCTGTCCCATTCGAAAGCGGAAAGTGCATACTCACACTACACTTCCGCCATTGCAAGATACCTTACCTTTTACAATGAAAAAACCATTTTGCTGCGATGCGAGCCGTTCGGCATACGAAGACTATTATATGCAACAGAGTGGCAATGGCATGTCTGTATTTCAAGGCGCTCGTCTTCAGCGCGGCCACGGCTTGGGTAGTTTTCTTGGTGGGCTGTTTAGAAATGCGTGGCCACTTATACAGACTGGCGCTAAAGCGCTTGGCAAGCAGGTACTGAGAACGGGACTCCAGATTGCCAACGATGTTGCCGACGGCAACCAGTTCATGGACGCTGCCAAGCGTCGCGTCCCAGAAGGTATAAAGGCGTTTACAAGTTCAAACGATTTTAATACGCAGAGTGGCAGCGGACGAAAAAGACGTAAGAGATTGCTGAGAAGAAATAAGAAAAGAATCAAGGAAGACGTATTTGTCATAATTTAAAATGGCGTTCGTTCATCCTCAGTCTTGCGAGTGTGCAAAAAGCGAATTGGACCTCTTTAGCGTGCCTGCTACGCAGACAAGCATAGAAGCCGGGTCGTACGTGGAATATAATCCAATAGCAACCATTTCGCAGGGTACACCTATAGAATTTAGCATTACTGGCACTGGGCAAGATTATTTAGATCTGTCAAACACTCAGCTGTACGTAAGAGCCTCTATCGTACGAGCGAATAATGATGCTACAGATGCGGGCGACCACGTTGGACCTGTCAACCTTTTCTTACACAGCCTATTTTCAGAAGTAGACATAACTTTAAACGACACATTGGTTACGGCTTCAAACAACACGTATGCGTATCGCAGCTACTTGGAAACTCTACTCAGTTACGGCAGTTCAAGCAAAAATTCTCAACTCACCTCTGCATTATTTTACAAGGACACTGCCAGACGCTTTGAGGAAGCCAATCCCCACGACGATGCTGGTACAAACGTTGGATTCAAGAAGCGCAGTGCTCTGACCGACGAAGGACGTGTGGTCGATATGTTGGGCGGTATTCATAGTGACCTCTTCTTTCAGGAACGCTTCTTGCCAAATGACATTAATATAAAAATTCGATTCGTGCGTAATAAAGACGCATTCTGCCTTATGTCTTCGGCTGTGGGGCCCACATACAAAGTAAAAATACTGGAATGCAAATTGTATGTAAGAAAAGTTAGACTAAGTCCCTCTGTCTTCCTTGCTCACGCTAAAGCCTTGGAGATTGGAAATCTGAAATTTCCCATTCGCAGGGTTGTTTGCAAGACTTTTACGGTTCCTAGAGGCAATTTGGACGTGACACAGGAAAGCCTCTTCTCCGGTCAACTCCCTACACGTATCGTATTTGGATGCATTGACAACGACGCATTCAACGGCACCTACACAAAAAGCCCATACAATTTCAAACACATGAACTTGTCTCAATTAAAAGTATATTTGGATGGACAGCAGCAAAGTGTAAAACCCCTGGAAACTAATTTTGCAGCTGGTCAGTTTGTGAATGCCTATGCCTCACTCTTCATGGGCACTGGTAAATGGCAGAGAAACGACGATAACGACATCTCCAGAGAAGATTACGCGAACGGGTATTGCCTGTACGCATTCGATTTAACGCCTGATCTGGCAGAAGGTGACCATTTTAATTTGGTCAAATCGGGCAATGTGCGTGTGGATATGAAGTTCTCTCAGGCTTTGGAATCTACAATAAATGTCATCGCCTTTGCAGAATTTGAAAATATTCTCGAGATTGACAGATCCAGAAACGTGATATTCGACTACAACAATTAGAGAAAAGATGGACGGTATTACGATAGAAAATATTCTACGAAGAGATCCGAGATGCGCAGCCATGTTCGTGGGAGTTTTTGCGTGCAATCGACTACCCAAGTGGATTAATACAAACAGACCTTCTATTTTTGTGTGCAATACAGACACGTACGGGCAGCCAGGGATCCACTGGGTGGTGTTATACATCGAAAGCCCAAATTATGGTGAATTTTTCGATAGTTTGGGGAATGCACCGGATGTGTCATTCAGAACATTTTTACACAGGCATTGCACTCGTTGGATTTACACAAATAATCAAATTCAGAGTTTAATCAGTAGGCTGTGTGGACATTACTGTATTTTTTATGCATTACATAGAAGTAGAGGACTAAATATAAATGCTGTTTGCAACAATTTCACAAGAGATACAGGCTTAAACGATTTTTTAGTTCATAGGTTTTTGCATGATATTAATAAATAAATGTGATTCAATTTAAAAGACTTGTTTTCTTTTCATGGTGTGTGAATGAATTTGCTACAATGATTTTAAAAGAGAGGCTAAGAATGCGAATAAGAGTATTTGGAAGGTGTGTAGAAAGAGAGGGGGAAAGGAGGAAGAGAAGAAATGGAGGGTAAGGAGGAAGAGAAGGAAAGGAGGGTGAGGAGGAAGAGAAGGAAAGGAGGGTGAGGAGGAAGAGAAGGAATGGAGGGTGAGGAGGAAGAGGCGGAGTGTTTAAGAATGCTGTGGCTATGAAGGTATAAAACATTGAGGTGACATTTATGTGCATCTATAGACTGGTGTGTGTTTCATGTTTGCATTCAAAGTCTGCTCGTCGACTTTGTAGAAGATAGGTATAATAATGAATAGTTGGTCTTTACAATTGCTGTCGTCTCTTATCAAAGGACCGTCCAGTTCAATAGACGATTCAACGGATCCTTCGGTGCCCGGGGCATTATGTTTGTCTGGTGTCTGTTATGTCACGCTTCACTGCGCGGAATCGTCGTCCGTTGACTGATGCCTGGGGCGTTATGTTTGTCGGGTGCCCGTTATGACACGCTTCACTGCTCGCGATCGCCGTCCGTCGACCGATGCCTGGGGCGTCTTCACCGTCGTGTGATCATAATTATAGGGTTCAGTGATTGTAAGAATTTGTTGCACTCTACCGGCGTCGACAAATGGGGGGCTATGGGGCCCTGTGAAAGAATAAAAATTTATTTTTCAATGTCTGTAATTATTTTTGACGTACAAGTAAGTCATATAGACAGACAGACAGACAGACAGACAGACAGACAGACAGACAGACAGACAGACAGACAGGCAGACAGACAGGAATGTGCACGCAAAGGCCTTTACATCAAAAGGACTATAATTATAGGGTAGTTCCTAGAACAATACCCCACTCCAGTTAAGTGTTTCGTCCGCCGCAGTCTTTTGAAAATTCCAGTCCTTTGTGTTGTGTTAGGTCCGGGGTTTTGGAACATCTTTCCATTGTGTTCTGATAGTTGATGACGTCATTATTCCTTTGTGTTTTGATAACTAATTGCCGTTTTGATTGCCGTTTTTATGGGTTTTTAACGATGTTTTAGAAAAGACTGTTAGCCACTACTCTTATGACTTGCCAAGCGTGATGGCCAATGATAATCTCATCAAAGCTTACGACTGGCCAGATCGCCTTGCCACTTCGCGTCGGTCATCTTCGACTCATCTATAATAGGGCAAGGCAATTTCTATGGCAAGCCAATCGACGAAGTAGAGGCAATCATTGCTTTGGAATGGCAGATATATATTGTTGACTTGGCACTATAAGTAGGCCTACTGCAGGCATGTTTAACACGAACATATAAATACTTTACTTCAAAAAATGTCTTACAATACAGATTTTCAGCCAGGGGTAGACTCTGTTATGGGGGAGACTTTGTATTTGGGGGGGGGGGGGTACCTTATATCGTGACACCGGTCAAAGAGAAAACCTGTTCCAGGAGCAACAAACTTTCCAGCAGATGCTGATCGAAGAGAGAAGAGACCTTTGAGACAGTTGCAGGTTGTGACCCGGAAAGATAAGTAAGATGGCAGATTATCTATTGTGTATCCGCATATCAATACACACAATACAGCTGGTGTTCACTACTGTAATGTAGGCTACAAGTAGATGTACACATGTGCGAGCATGTGCACAAAATGCGTATGTGTGCATATAAAATTATGTGTGAATGAGTATGTGTATGTACGTACTGCGCATGTATGTACTATGTATGTAAACATACATATAATGTAGACTATACCATTTCGGAATGTATGATGTGAAGTGTATATGAAGACACGACGTGATATAGCGTATTTTAGTGGCACTCAACGTCACTGTCACTTCATAATAAATGCCATTACACCAATTTCTCCAGCTGCTATAAATACTTTTCCGGTGATTTCCAATTGCAATTGTCTGCCGGTTGGTAGCAGGCATCACGCGAACAATGAGCCAATCACGGAAGACGAAGGATAGCAGAGAGGGAGAGAAATTAGGTAAGGCTGATGGAGGATGGACGGATGAAGAGAGAGAGAGAGAGAGAGACAGAGAGAGAGACAGATGTATGTAGAGAGTGACGAATAGACGGAGGGATAGACGGACAAATGGTGGGACGAATAGACGGACAAAGGGAAGGACAGATAATATAGGGAGGATTGATTGATTGATTGAGGGAGGGGCGGACGGGTAGACGGACAAAGGGTGGGACAAATGCAGGGGCAGGATGGAGGAAGGACGGATGGAAGGGCGTATGAAGAGAGGGACGAATGGACGTATACAGGGAGAGTTAGACGGACAAATGGGGGACGACGAATAGACGGAGGGATAGACGGACAAATGAAGGTACGAATAGACGGAAAAGGGAGGGGCGAATAGAGGAAGGAACGAAAGCATTGAGAATGAAGGAAGGGTGGATGAACGGACGCACAGGGAGGGAAGGTGGGACAGACGGACGATGGTATAGGAGGGAGGGAGGCTTCCAGTTTGGACCTGAACGACTACCAACGAGACCTCAGAGAGTTCGAGAAAGCGGAACTGCTTCCGGAGAGCAGTTGTTGTTGCGAGAAAGACGAACGAGTAGACCCAGAGGAAATTAGTTCGATTAGAAATGGGTCAAGAGAAAAAGAGATGATGATGATGCTATATATGCATACGATGATCGTCTGGGTATTATACGGTTCGCTTTGCATGCCACTTGGATGGAAGAGCATTTCACAACTGTTGCATTTGAAATATTATTCTCTATGCGCATTCTGACTTATAAGGATTTATTATTGCTTGGTTCTTATAGTAAAATTTAGTCTTTCGGTGATCGATAGATTGGACGGATCTAAATAGCGCTGGCAGTTGAGTGATGTATCGAGGAACTTCACATACAAACCCCTGGATATAATTATTGTTGTCATAACTATTATTATTACTACCACTACTGCTGCTACTGTAATTATTATTTTATCTTTATCATCATCATCATCATCATCATCATCATCATCATCATCATCATCATCATCATCATCACCATCATTACGGACGATTTTCTAGTGCATATTTAAAACTGAGGCATCAATCATGTATACTTTGAAAAGTGGACATTTATAATAGGCCTACACTACTATATCCCGCGTCTATTTGATTCTTTTCCACTGCAGCATAGCTTTCCTCCTTGCAGGGGCTTCTATCCCCCCTAAGCAGCCGGGCGCAATACATATTCTTCCCCCCCCCTCATTGGGCCGACCTACTCTCCCGGCAATATGTAATCTTGTCCCCTAACTATAAGGAATGAAGGTTTCTGGGGGGGAGGAGAGACAAACAAGCATCCAGCAGACGATCATCGAAACACGTAGCGCCAAGACGGGGAGGTGTTTTGGGTGTGATATGCGTCCCTCCCCCGCCCATTAGAAAGTTTTGCAATTTCCGCATTGCAATTTCTGCAATACAATAAAAATACAATGTGGACCTACATAATAATGATGTTGTTTTTCTAAGTGTTCAAGGAACAAAATATTTTGAAATTTGAAAGTCTGAAATTTGAAAGATAACACTGGAGATAAGCCACTTAGTAACAGTGTTTAATCAGTGTGTTACCATAGTCACACTGCTTTGGGGAATTTAGGTCTGGGGAGGGGTAAATGGCTGTTTTGGGCGAACGGAAACCGCTCAGACAGAAATTTTCTGACAACATTTTTTAGTCTTTCGCCTAATTTTCCTCCTTGAAACATACATTTACTTCCCCAAAATGCTGATGCATGACCTTATTTTTAATGGGCCTACTTCGATGCTTTGCAGTCAAATTCTTCTACTGACGGGATAACTGCACCTGTATAAGCCTGTCAAATTTATTTAGGGAGGGGGGAAGGTCAATGTTGCATGATATACTTTTTATGGAGGGGGGGGAAAATTATTCTATATACATGTTCACAACACCTATCGATTTTTCTGGAAAAATTTCATTCCTGGGGAACTCCCTCCCAGAGATGTCTGGATTAAACACTGCATTTAGTTGTACAAATATAGTATTTGTACAAGTATTAACACTTAATCAATCAATCAATCAATCAATCAATCAATCAATCAATCAATCTTTTATTGAAACCTTTGCCAAAACAACAACAGGATAGCACAGCAAACGCATTATCGCAAAAAAACGAATTGGCGCATAGGAGACAAGGGACCCCAAAAGGGATATTAATCCCGCTAAGGAGGGACCCCAATTACCAAGAAGCAAATACGGATAGATCAGCAGTTAAACCAAGTTCATTGACTGTGCAACTCACATAAATGAATGCAATAAAGGCATACAGATTGATTTTTAAGTCTTAACTAAACTTAACTAACAGCTAGACTTAACTACTGACAATTATTGACCAGCATAAACTTATAAACTTTATTTTTCAACGGCCAAATGTGATCGCAGCAGTTTTTTAAATATTAACAAATTAGGTGCCTCTTTTATGTTTAATGGAAGGGAGTTAAAAATTGGAGGACCCATGAATCTAATGGAAAATCTACGAGAGTTGGATTGGGCCTTTATGCTACGATACAGACTGGCGCTTCTAGTGTTATACCGATGCAAGTCAGAGCCCTGCTGGAAAAAAGACCTATAAGCACATGGTAGCAGGTTGTGATCAAAGCGGTAGAGGAACTCGCATACCTGAAAAATGTTTATCTGGCAAAATCTAAGAATCTGGAATTCGGAGAACAATGGGCTAGTATGTGATCGACGAGGAACTCCAGCAATTATTCGAACCGCCCTTTTTTGCAATATTACCAACTTATATAGTCGTGAAGCATAGTTGGAGGCCCATATTAAGTTGCAGTATGTAAAATACGGGTATACTAGTGAATAGTAGAGTTGAGAGCGAATGGATTTAGGAAGAACATGGGATGCCCTGGACAAAATGCCAATATTTTTTGCAACTTTTGTTGAGATAAATTTGATGTGATCAGTCCAAGTCAAATGCTGATCAACGTAAACGCCAAGGAATTTTGTCGATATGACTTGGGGTAAAACTGACTCGTTAATTGATAGCACGACGGAGCCTAATGGTGGTGATTTTTTTCTAGGCGATCTAAATAGGATAAAAGAGGTTTTTTCCAAATTTAAAGACAATTTATTTGCTGCAAACCATTTAGAGACCAATTGAAGTTCAGCATTAACAATTTGGGTTAAAGTTAAATATGAAGCATGGGAAAAGAAAACGTTTGTATCGTCCGCAAACAAAATGAACGTCAAAATGGAGGATGAGTTAGGCAAATCGTTTATGAAAAGAAGAAAAATCAAAATCATTATAATATGATTGTATCATTTATTAAAATAGTAAGCCCTTAATAATATTATTATAATTAGGTAATAGTAAATTTTATCGTGGCGTATTAAAACAGTTCATGTGATGAAATAATGTAGATAGTAATAGCCTATACTATTATAACTAATAACTAATACAATGTTGAAAAATGTTTATGGGGGGGGAAAGTAATTTCTGGGGGAAACTTTTCCTAGAGATGACTAGATTAAACACTGCCTCCATGGCCGGTCTCCCCCCCTATCGACGTGAGTTTTGGCTTTCTTCTGTTTCCCCCCCTGTTTTTCACTGGGCGCAAGTCGCGCCCGCCTATACATGGGATAGAAGCCCCTGCCTCCTTGCCCTTCCCTGCTTCCACTGTGACTACATGTGTATTATCACTCCTTGGGGTGGACCATTATATATTGACCGAACACATGGAACACGGCTGCTTCAGTATGACGTAGAGTCGTAGACCAATCCAGAAGTGGTTTCAATGTCCAAGGACGTTTGCCAGGAGTCATTGAAGAGGTTCAGATTAAGGCTCTACATAAATAGTCAGATAAATATAGACGATCTTTGGTCTGTTTCATTGCTTCATTTGGGTTTATTCATAGATTGAGTATTCGAATATTATGAATATTAAGATTTTCAAATATTCACGAATGTTAACGAATATTAAAACTGCCAACTTAATATTCATAATATTCAAAAAATTATTTATTCTTGTTCTTTCAAGAAATTCTTAATTCTTAATTCTTATTTTGCTAATTATGAAAATGTTTAACTTTTACTTAATGAATTGTACAAAATTGAGTTAGTCTACGCATTGACCTATAGCCTATATATATACCAGTAAGTGACAATAACTTTAATAGATTTTATTGTAAAAAACCTTCAAGGTCTCTGCTGACTCTGGTCAATGTGGCCATGCGGCATTCATATCACATTCAATACTTAATGTAAGTCACTTTGTCTGACTTCTGCCCCCCGAACTGCCTCACCGATGGCAGTTGGAAAGACTATAGTAGCAGCAATAGTAGGCTAAATTATAAATAAACTTTAACTGTCTATTATGCCTATGAGCTTAATAGTAACTGTATATTGATAAAGTAGTTTTATTTCAGTGTAGCAGGATGAGTAAATATAAATGCCAACGCAGAAAATAATAGTGCCAGATTACAAGCAAAATGTATCCTGATCTCAGCATATTAAGCGCAATGCATATTTTAATTCAACCGTGCCCTGGATGCGAGTGAATGTCATAGAGACATACAGAAGCTTAAACTGCTTAATACCGAGTAACATTGCGGTTTCGATCGTTAACCTTAATTCGTTAACGAATATTTACGAATATTTAGGAATATTAAAAAATCTTAATATTCACGAATATTTATGAATATTAAAACCTAAAGTCACGAATATTCAATCTATGGGTTTATTTATCCATCACCCTCAATCGATCAGTCAATCAATCAATCAATCAATCAATCAATCAATCAATCAATCAATCAATCAATTAATCAATTAATCAATTGACAAACCAATCAACCAGCAATCAAGCAAGCAAGCAATCAGTCAATCAATCAATCAATCGATATATCAATGAATCAATGAATCAATTAAACAATCAATCAATCAATTAATCAATCAGTCATTCAGTCAGCCAATCAATCAATCATTTATTCAATCAATCAGAATTTACAGTGCTCCACCAAGATCCATAGTAAGATTCATTCAGGACAAGCGGAAGAAAGCAAATCCTCATCGAGCAGCAATAAAATTTCGAACCGAAAACGTCACAGAGAAGTTGACAGTCATTATAGAAATCGGAAGCTGGGGCTTACCGGAGAGAACAATTTCGACGACTATTCCATCGACGATGTCCGTCGATGAATTGATCAATCGTAAGATGTTTGGATCCGACGTATCATGCACGAACAGCAGCAGCCGGTTGCTATGGCAACATCCACCTCCAAAACCCGGATACTAAAACAACAGATGAAACAATAGGGTTATAAAAAGCAATCTTCGTTTAATTTCAAACTGACACATGCAGAATGATTTTAAAATTATTCATTGTATGGCGGATGATGATCACTGCAGCTATTGCAGGAATCGAATTTAACTGTTTTTTTGGCAGCCTTGCAAGGCGATCATCATGTTCCACTGCTCAGTTTGCCAACGCCATCTGCCGATTGGAAGGTTGAGCGAACCTTTGGGAGGGTAAATGACTATGGCTATGGCTCAGTTTAGATCCTTTACATCAATTGGCCCTCTCTTTGAATACTCTGTCTCCATCTACTCGGTCTCAACTTCTAACTGGTAATCCCTCCTCCTCATTTTCTTTCCTCAAAACTTATTTCTTCTCTCGTGGCCTTGCGCACTGGGAGCGCCTCTGAACGGTTCACCCTAGTAGAGGCGCTTTATAAATGTTTGAATACAATGCAATGCAATCAATACAAAAAGCGCGAAGCGAGCCCGCTTTCCTCCGCTCTTTGTGCCAGAGTGTTAACCATTGTCCTAAACCCTATCACTATTATTATAGGCTACAAATTATCATAAACAAATAAATATCAATTACTGTCACCCTCGCACAAGATTACATGTGTACAGGAACTTGCCTGTAGTGGCGCCGTTACAAGTTATCTGCAGGGCGAATAAATTATGTGTAAATAGTGAATTGATGACAGTTTTTATGCAAACATAATTGTGTAGCAATATGCAAAAGTTCCAAGCATTTTCAACTATCTTTTCATCATCATCCTGTTTTAGAAATCATGTCATACAGGATGCTGCAGAAGATATATATATATATAAATATATATATATGGGTGTATATAATTATATGCATGTATATATAATATATAATATGTATATAAGACTTATGCATTATGCAATATGCACACATAATGTATTTACATAGAAGAAGACATGAACAGTTCCCTGAGGCAGCGTTGGGTTTGAAGTGTTAGCCGTTTCATTTTTCTTAACCTCGGCTTATATAAAGATGAATGGTCGGTCCTCTCCCTCACCGTCTCATCTTCCCGCCGACGACAGTGTACGGTCGATGCACTCATCATTGCAGCTTAGTTGGCTGAGGGTCGCAGATGGCGGGGATTTGAACCATGACGCTTCATTTGATAGTCCACTTCGCTAACCACTACACCACTGAACACACACACACACACACTGTCTCTGTCTCTGTCTGTCTCTGTCTCTGGCTCTCTTTATCTTTGTTTCTCTCTGTTTCTTCGTGTGTGTGTGTATCTCTCTGTCTCTCTCTCTGTCTCTCTCTCTCTCTCTGTCTCTCTCTCTCTCTCTTTATCCTTGTTTCTTTCTGTTTCTCCGTGTATGTGTCTATCCCTATCTCCCTCCCTCCCTAACCCACGCGATGTACAATACATAAAACAATGGAAACAATGTCTTTGAACCGACAATAAGAAAGAAGTTTACACAAGAGAGTCTTCTGATGTAATGCGCACAGCAGCGTTTGTCGTCGCCCGCTGATGCAAAGCATCATTTGCTAGCAATTACGATGGATGCGTTTTTTGTACAACAAAGCATGGACTTCTATTAGTGGTGAGTGGACAGTAATTCATGATTACAGCAGACGTTCGTTGATCAAGCAGTCCACATTGTTTACCGACGCTGCGTTCGGTAAACTCATCTTTTTTTTATTGCAGACGCTTTGAAGACTGCAGAAATAGCTGATCTATGGTTGCCAGCGAACTGAGTGAACAGTTAAACTTAAAGGCAAGTTAGCAACTAAGGTCATTATGGAGGTTGCCATAGAGGTCAGAATAAAGGTCACCATAAAAGGTTGCCGCGTAAGGACCTTGGGCAAGTCCTTCACTCACAGTTGCTCAGCGCTTCGGCGTGAAACTCCGATGCAGTGTCCGCTCAGCATTCGGGAGTGCCTCTGAGTAGAGATAGCTTGGTGTGGCGCTATAACAAGTGCACACACAAACAAACAAATAGGAGCATCATGATTGGAAACGGTTACCAATATGACGAGCGTCCATCCGTTCGTCTGTTTGTCCGTTCGTCTGTCTGTCTGCCTGTCTCTCTAAGCAGATAAACCTGCTTAACCTCGACCATTAAGCATAAATAAAGATAATTAGCGAAAGCTGTTTGAACTAGGACGACGTACGCTTCAAGATACATTAATGTATCTAGAAATGCATCTGTATATATATATATATGTGTGTGTGTATATATATATATATATATATATATATATATATATATATATATACGAGCACACACGATGATGAACGGATGTGCTCTCAAAGGTGAACGTGGCCTGATAAAAATGATTTCGAATGAGAACATGCATCTTTTACAACACTAATAATTAATCTGACATTGGAAATTGCTCAACGCTTGAATAGACAGACGTCCAATTAAGCAAACGTTCAGCAGACGGACTCAAGCACACAAAGACACAAACAAAGACACAAACAAAGACACAAACAAAGACACACACAAAGACACAAACAAAGACACAAACAAAGACACAAGCTTCAAGATACATTAATCATTAATGTATCTAGAAATCCATCTGTATACGAGCACACGATGATGAACGGATGTGCTCTCAAAGGTGAATGTGGCCTGATAAAAATTATTTGAAATGAGGCATGCATCTTTTTACAACACTACTAATCTGACATTGGAAATTGCTCAACGCTCAAATAGACAGACGTCCAATTAACATGCATAGGCGTACGTTAATGACAACTATATTCAATGTCCAAACTGTTGCATTGGATCTGGAAAGTAGA
>OX243811.1:7555976-7590976 GCA_945859605.1 Lumbricus rubellus | reverse complement strand
TGCATTAATTTTGTAAATGTGCACATGTTTATCACCGACCATTATAGGATTATATGGGGAGTAGATACAGCATGCTCACTTTTTAATTAATCCAATATTATTTCCTTGTGGATATCATTCACCATCCATGCCAGTTTAAACGGGTGCTAAGCCATTTGCGTTTAAACGACTTGGCATGTCACCACCCGTTCAAAAATTCTTGTTCATTGTTTTCCGGTGATAGACAATGACAGCTTCATATCAGATAGACTAAATATATTATAAGCTTACACGCTCAATTTTCTCGTTCCAATGCATCAACTATAGGCTACGAACGAACGAGCCTCCAGTAGTCATTCGTTATTATTTCACAGCCAATAAATCGTTGCTCACCATTGACAAGACCAATTTCATTTCCATGCCTTTCACATCATGCCACACCCGATCCCTGAATATGAATAAAGGATTGCTATGCATCGTGGAAGAATGATCACCAGAGTGGCAACGTCTGAATTCTTATGCGAGTAAGCTTATACCTTCTGAATCAGACAGCAACATGGAAAAAGAGACCATTAATAATATTATACATGTACATGAAAAGTCTGGCAAAATATATTATCGTTTTGTCCGGTGTATACCCATTGCTGCTTGCAAATATATATATAGGCCTATATATATAATATAAATATACATCATATATAACATATATAATACACATACATATATTATATATGTATATAATATATATAAATATAATGTTATATATATAAATAGCTTGCAATGCTTATATTCAAAGATATTCCACATCTGCCATGCTTACTACAACGCCCATGCATCAGGATTCAAATTGTTTATACCTTCTCGTCAGAAAGAACTGCTAAGTGCAGAGAGACCAGAGACATGCTCTCGGATTATTTATGATCGGCACCAACTTACATGTACCAACACTATTAATATAAACCTGTATTCAGATTAAGCTTATTATAAGAATATCGCTATTATTAATTGTCAATGTCACGCATTATTTTATTAAACACCAATAATTATCTTCATATTTCTTAATGGAGCATTTCCTCAAGTCAGCCACCTATATCAACTGTGTGTGTGTGTGTGTGTGTGTGTGTGTGTGTGTGTGTGTGTGTGTGTGTGTGTGTGTGTGTGTGTGTGTGTGTGTGTGTGTGTGTGTGTGTGTGTGTGTGTGTGTGTGTGTGTGCTCCTGTTGCACTGTATTGGTTCGAGATTGCACCATTAGACTTTTGTGTGAAGCGTGCAATACACAATTTAACTCAAGGGTTTTAAGTGGTTCAGAAGACGCACAGTTTGTGTTAGAATCACTGTAAATCTTGAACTTTCATTATAGTATAGGCTACATTATCTCTCTCTGTTAATTTCCTCTTAAAAGCTGTGAAAAGTGTGCAATCATCTAAACAATTCTAACAAATATATTGTGCTCTTGCCTTGAAGAAATTAATTATGTTCTAATGTTCCTTTCAGTTTCTTAGACCTTTTGCTAGAGCAACATCAGTATTAAGCTTATCATTATTATATTCGCTTATTGGTAAGAAAAACGGATAGACACATCGTTATCAGGTACAAAAAGCAATTGATCACAATGCAATATAAAATTATACCTAAAATCATCTTTACCCATGTCTAGTGAATTTATCTGATGATGAATGCACAAAAATTGTATAAAATCACATAAAGAATGATTTCAGATACAAGATAATTGTGAGACTGATTGCAACTTTCACCTTGAAACAGGCAGAGAGTAACAGAATTAATCAAATATTGCAAAACTGCAGGCTTTGTAAGCTTACTGACGCAATAAAGCGACTTTTTAAAGACAACTCCATAAGTAATTATCAGTTCTGCTTCCATTTACTACTTGGTAATTATAAAATAATATAGGATATCGACTCCTACCGTGATTGCTATCCCTTCTGTGGCCACGTTGCTGCTTGCACTTCAATTTGGTTTTCAATTATATTTTGCAGTGTTTGTCTTTGATCAGTTTACATATTGCTCGAGTTGTGAACTTGCGGAAAACATAATAACATATATAATATATATATATAACATAATATCATATATACATATATATTATATACATAAATTATATATCATACAGCCTAGTTAAAAACATACTTACATGTATTATAGGCAGGGCTGTACACGGAGGTATACGCCGGTACAATGCCTACAGCGTGTATACATACCTAAAAATTCGACATAGTACATGTACTTAGTTCCGTAAACGAGGGCATACGCTGGTAATACAGCGTACACTTACCTCACAAGGAGTAAAGATTTTTAAAATGCGCAAAAAGAAAATTCTGACAAGAAAACAGCAGAAGATTGCGTTAAATAACAAATAAAACTAATAAAATTGCTGAAATTATAGCGAGTCTTCTTATGCAGTACAAAAATCATCAGAAAATCATCTGAAGACTAAAACAATGAATTTAACGGCTTATAGGTATGTAATATAGGCCTACGTGTATTCATTTTTGTGCATGTGTGGGTAAAAGTGTACTACGTGCAAGCATGTAGGCCCTATGCATAACTATATAACCATCACCATACAGTCCATACCACAGCTTGTTGTTGCTTGAAATGACAGTAAGCAACAAAACATCTTTTTTTACACAAATAGAAATATGGCTAACACAAAGCAAAAGGATGTATGCATGAACGCATATGTGCCTATAATTCTTGCTCGTCCATTTGCTCGTACACCCACTTATAACATATATACCAATCCTCTCTGTAGCGTATAGGGTTTATACGGGTTTGTCCCCAGCATTGCTTTTCATCGATAGGACGGTGTTTGCTTTATGGATATTAATGGCAGCTGTTTTTTCCAATTGCTTTCAACATTTTGGAGCATTTCCTCCAATCATCCACAGGCTTGTGGCGGACACGATGACAAACCACTTCCGCCAATTCTTCCACCTCAATTTTTCATATTATTCCTTTGAAACCATCTCACATATCACTATTTCGTTTTGATTTCTGAAATGGTCTCCTTTAGTGTGTATTTTGTAGCGCGGTGGTGCGCTTAAGTGCATGGTGTTGTGCAGTGGTGTAGCATAGAGTGGTAGTATATTATAACAGTCAAATAATACTATAGTGTAAACAGCAACTGAGAACTATTATGATTTTGTTGAATTTTCTAAGGGAAAATAATTGGGGGGGATTCCCCTGGAGATGTTTAGATAACGCACTGGATGCTGGGACCTTGCTGGGTTTAGCATAACATGCAGTTTTGAACATTAATAGCAGTGGAAGAAGTAGAGTACTAGCAATAAATAGCATAGCCCTCTGTGTTGTTCTGGCACTGCATATCTCACATTAAGCTAAGATACATGGCACTCTGAGACTGCAAGATCAGTCGCTGACCAGTTAGCAATGCAGTGAGAGAATAACAAAATAGAAATTACGGTCTTCAGCTGGAAAAACAATCCTGCTACTGGTATGGTCGAAGAACAAACCAAATAAACAATTTGCGACAGAAGAATTCGTGGTTATAATTGAATGATTGTATGAGCAAGTGTACACCATGAATATATACATAATATACAATGTTTATACATAGGCCTATAATAACTGCACATACAAACAATAGATAAACCCAAATATACATACATACACACATACATACATACATACATACATACATACATACATACATACATACATACATACATACAATACACTATATACATACATACATACATTACATACATACACACAAACAATACATACATACATACATACATACATACATACATACATACATACATACATACATACATACATACATACATACATACATACATACATACATACATACATACATACATACATACATACATACATACATACATACATACATACATACATACATACATACATACATACATACATACATACATACATACATACATACATACATACATACATACATACATACATACATACATACATACATACATACATACATACATACATCCATACATCCATGCATAGTCATGCCTTGTCTTTAAGCTATCATGTTCATCTTTCTGAATGTTTGCTCTCTCCACCTCTATCCCTGTCTCTGTCATGCTGCTGGTCTCCCTCCTTCCCTCCTTCCCTCCTTCCCTCCTTCCTTCCTTCCTTCCTTCCCTCCTTCCTTTCTTCCTTCCTTCCTTCCTTCTTTCCTTCTCTCTCTCTCTCTCTCTCTCTCTCTCTCTCTCTCTCTCTCTCTCTCCCTCTCTCTCTCTCTCTTTCTCTCTCTCTCTCTTTCTCTGTCTCTGTATGTCTGTCTGTTTCTCTCATTCTCTGTTTTTCACCATTTCTGGCCCTCTGTCTCTATCTGCATCAATCTCTGTCTCTGTCAGTCTCTCTCTCTCTCTCTCTCTCTCTCTCTCTCTCTCTCTCTCTCTCTCTCTCTCTCTCTCTCTCTCTTTTTCTCTCTCTCTCTTTCTTTCTCTCTCTGTCTATGCCCATGTCCTTGTCTGCATCTGTTTGTTCACGTCCATCTCCGTCTGTCTCTGTATCTGTTTGTCTTCTGAATGTTTGTCTTCTGTGCTGCAGGATGGAGCTGGCTTTCTCCATTACTCGATCCTCGTCCATCCTTCCTGCGGAGTAGTCTAAGTGACAGGCGATGCTGTCATCGAGTGCAAATGCTTGTCACGATCAGAAGACAACAAAGAACGCAACTTCCGAACCTCATGACGACGCATTTGCTGCACAGATTGTGATGCTAAACTGTAATGTTATGCAGCGGTAATGTGATGTAAATGTAATGTCATGCAGTGGCAATGTGATGTAACTGTAATGTGGACTGTAGTGTAACTGTAATGTAATCTAACTGAAATGTGATGTAGCTGTAATGTGATGTAATTGAAATGTGATGTAGGTGCAATTTGATATGACAGTAATGTGACGTAGCTGTAATGTGACGTAATTGTAATGTGATATAATTGTAATGCAATGTAACTGTAAAATGCGATGTAACATGTAATGTGATGTAACTGCAATTTAATGCAACTGTAATGTGATATAGTTGCAATGTGATGCAACTGTAATTTGATGCAACAATAATGTGGTGTAATTGTAATATGAATTAAATGTGATGTGAAAAAATAATATTGTAATGCAATGTAACTACTAACTGTCATGTGACACAACTTTAATGTGATGTAATGAAATGCGGTAATGTACATTATTATGCCTCATTAACATAACATTATAGGCTATATACATGTATAACCTATATCTATAAGAACCTGGTATACACATGTATACCTAACTGGTATATCCTAAATCTTTATGGTACGTACACCTATTACATATAAACTGGTGTGTTTATTGGTATATATCTAATTATTGATATAACTCTTCTTGGCAGTGTATCTCAAGCTGCAGTTGTGTCGTATACCACTGCAGCAGCTGTCAACACAGTTTCACGCACGTATCCACAGTAAATTTATATAGCGCCTTTTCAGAATTCCTCAGAGGCAACACGGTGTTATCACCAAGACATGTACATCTGTTGAACAACATCGCTATTAAGCAACAGCAAAACAAGACAGCGACGATATAAAAAGAAGCATAGGCAACGAGACAACGACAATAACTCTTTTCATCACATCAAACAAACAACCAACAGCTGTTCCCATCGGGTCAAAACACCCACACGAGTAACCCTTAATATAGAACTTGCAACTGGGCCCACATCGGCTCATCAGGGTAACACTGACAAAACCTTTTTTCAGACCTCATAAGCAAAACATCCCAAGTCTCCACAGCTTTATCTTTGCATCCTACACCGGCATGAACTGTACGCGACTCCGTTTTCTTGGACTCGGCATATGAGTATGAATGGCCAATCCTGTCCCTCACCGTCTCATCTTCCCAACGACAGTGTACGGTCAGTGTACACATTTTAAATGAGTTGGCTATCCACGCATCTATCGTAAATTTATATAGCGCATAGCAAATCTTCAACCAAAGTTCTTACCTCTCAAATATAGCGTATAGTAGACTGGGTAACTTCTTCAGTGCAACAGGCAGTGGATAATAGTATTCCAAGCGTTTGTTTACTAAAATACTAGATCAAACAATCGAACTTCTTTGCAAAACTACAGTCTATAATAACACCCCAGTGGGTCTAATTCAAGAACTTTTGTAGCACCACGATTTAAATCGGTTGGTAGCCTAATAATTCGACTTTGAGAAGTCACCGAAACAGCATAGGTCCACGTAAGAGAAAGCAAGAGTCTCTGCCTTCAAAAATAATTCAAAACATCAAAACACAACCACGACCAGAGAGCTGCATAGGTCAAACAAACACTAAACTGTTTATACATTAACCAACGCTACGTGGTTGTCGGAGCATATCCTATAGACAGAAATATTTGAATGACGTGCAAGCTAGAATATAACACAGAGGACAAATCAGGAAGTAGGGCCTATATTGTATTATGAGTAAACGCCATGCCGAAAAGCTCCTATACACACTGAAAGGCTCGAAAGAGTCATAAACAGGTCAGACCCTCTGCTATATACCCCACCCCATCCCACCCCCAACTCGCTCCAACGGTATCTCTTTCAAAGGGACACAAACATTTACAGCTTAACATCCGTCTAAGGTTAATTTACGACGACATAACTAGCAGAGGCCAAACTGTGTTTCCTCCTCCCCAGCTCTTTCTTCCTTTCAACTTCTCCCATGTGGATCCTTCCAACGGTTTGGCAGTCATGTAGAACAATTTTACGATCGGGTCATTTATGGTTGGTGTGAGATACTCGTGGCCATAGATGACGAGGAGGGCCAGGCCCAATGAAAAGGTGGGGCTGTCATGAGTAGGCTATGCTAAGTGCTGGTGACTTTATTTTCTTGGTCTAGATTTTTGATTGCAAGCGGGCATTATACTTCGATAGGGTAAGAATAGATCATTAGAGAAAGTAGGAATAAGACAGATAGCCAATGAGATAAACACGGATAAGTAATGGGTCGAATAAGCAGATAGCCAAGCAGACAGACAGACAAACAGACATACGTATACAGACACACACACACACACACAGATATATAGGCAGAATAAGAAATGGAGGTATGATAGAACTTGACATAGCCTATTCGTTAGTTGAATTGGAAACCTTCTAAAAGCGATGCGACAGCAGAGACAGAAACAGAAAGACAATGAACGACACACAGAGAGACAATTAAACACAGACAGAAACAGACAGCGACAGACAGCGACAGACAGACAGAGACAGACAGACAGAAAGACAGAGATAGAAGGAGAACGTCCTGTGCTAAGTATTATAATGTGTCCAATTAGGTCGACGGATAAAATAATGACAGCATGATTGACTTAACGATAACCAGAGGATAATTAAAGATGGACGGATGGATGTATCGATGGATGGATGGACAGATGGATGGATGGATGGATGGATGGACAGATGGATGGATGGATGGACAGATGGATGG
Source organism: Lumbricus rubellus (assembly GCA_945859605.1). NCBI lineage: Eukaryota > Metazoa > Annelida > Clitellata > Crassiclitellata > Lumbricidae > Lumbricus > Lumbricus rubellus. The sequence goes on along the minus strand of OX243811.1, from coordinate 7,583,508 downwards.
ATGAATGGATGGATGTATAGATGGATGGATGGATGGATGGATGTATGGATGGATAGATGGATGGATTGGTGGATGGATGGATGGATGGACAGATGGATGGATGTATGGATGTATGTATGGATGGATGGATGTATAGATGGACGGATGGATGGACAGATGGATGAATGGATGGATGGATGGATGGATGTATAGATGGATGGATGGATGGATGGATGGATGGACAGATGGATGGATGGATGGATGGATGGATGGATGGATGGATGGATGGATGGATGGATGAATGGATGGATGGATGGATGGATGGACAGATGGATGGATGGATGGATGGATGGATGGATGGATGAATGGATGGATGGATGGATGGATGAATGGATGGATGGATGGATGGATGGATTGATGGAGAGATGGAGTAGAGAATAAAGACGAAAGTATGATTTGGCTTATCATGCGACCCAGTTATAGCGCTATAAAAAATCACAAAATCCATTCCTACAGATCGACCAAGATTCCCCTTTCGCAGCCATCTAGTGACCAATCTCTAAACCAACTCATCGCATCACGTGACATCGGCTGAATTTCATTTGCAACTGATCATGATCATCAGACACCGTTCATAAAACATCGTTGAAATGATACAACTGAATTTAAATTTACTTCCCCTCACACGCAGAAAACCTCACCATTATACACAACCCATCTAAATTTCATCCACATGTAATCTGCGAATGAGGGGAGCAGTGATATTTTCATTAACGATAAGTAAAATTAGAACTGAAAATATTGATTTCCGTTCAGTGTAACTTTAACTGTAACTGAAATTATTTTGAGAACGAAAACTGAATTAGAACTGAAATTAAGCACAGCAAACTGAAATTAGAATAAAAACGAAAATTAATTTCAGAACGGAAATTAATGTAATTTTTAATTTTTTTTAGTTCATAACCTTTCCTACGTGCAGTTGAGTTTACATAAATTTAAAAGGCGCACATACTTTCTGACTTTTTTAGCTTAGTACGTTCTTCCGTGTGCAATTTATTATGGCCTATTGCATTTGGGCCTTTCCTATAAGTCAGAGCTTTTTAACGTGCAGTAAGGTGGAGTTTCTGGTAAACTTGTCAACAATTTAATTTTGTCTTCTTCAGTGAATAAGCGCACACAGAATGCTAAGAAATATATTCAGGTTTGGTGCGAAACTTTCATGTGGCTGATTCGAGTCAGCGGCTTCACCACAGAGAAAGCATTTAGGCTAGCGTTGCATAATGTGTAAAGAAAGAAATGTAACGTGTTCGACCAATTCAATGGAATATTATAATTGGCGCAGGGGCGGATGCAGAAATTTCGAAGGAGGGTTGGCGAAATTTTTGGTGATCTGCTAATGTCGCTGAAAATAAGAAGTTCTTTTAGAATTAAGAGGCGCATCAATATTGAAAATGCTTCAACTTGGTTTAATTTGAGGCACGTTCTAGGCCTGTAAAGAAGTAAAACTGAAATTATTTCTATGCAAGAACTTAATTGAAAACTGAAATTATTCTAAAAACTGAATTAGAAGTATAACTGAAATTTTTTAAAGAACTGTAATTGAACTAGAACTGAAATTGAGGACGTCCGAACTGAAATAGAAGTGAAACGAAAATTATTTGCTGAAGTAAAATATCACTGGAGGGGAGGACCCGAAGGAGTAACTGGGGTCATCGAAAGGTCACAGAAGCGAGGACAAATTGAGCTATATAAATTATATAGATATCGCTGCATGCGTGGAACACGAATGAGCGACGATTCTGTTGAATCTACTTTGTGCCGCTAGATGTCATTAGGAGAGTCATTGGACGAACAAATAACGACGTCGAAAGAGATATTTATGTGTTGATAAAGGTCAAGAGGTCACGGATGGGAAGCTGGACAGGTACGTTTGATCAGGTACGGATGATCAGTACGGATGATCAGGTACGGATGAGAAGGTACGCTTGATCAGGTACGAATGATCAGTACGGATGATCAGGTACGGATGAGAAGGTACGCTTGATCAGGTACGAATGATCAGTACGGATGATTGGATAATGATGATCAGGTACGGACATCAGATAGGCTTGATCGGATACGGTTTAATCAGGTATGGATGAGTATACAAACAGTTGATCAGGTACGGTTGATCAGCTGTGTATGTATGATCTATAGCATGGATGATTGTATACAGTTGATCATCAGGTATACGGATTATCTTGTACTGATGATTATGTACTGATTATTATCAGGCACGGTTGACCAGCTGTGTGTACTGTATGATCTTGCATGGATGATTATATATAGTTGATCAAGTACGGATTATCGTGTACTGATGATTATGTACTGATCATCAGGCACGGTTGTCGATATGGGAACACGTATACGTCCATGGTACGGACCATGCATACGGTTGCTGCTAGCAGGACATACTGTGGTACAGGTAGTGGTACGATGGACCCGGTACGGTGGTACGGGGGTGCAGCGTCAAAAGAAAAAAAAAGCCAGTTACGTTTCCCATTTGCGCTGGAGTGGAAGGTCAAGATGGAACAGACTGGAACTGATTGGCTGCCATAGTCTGCGAATAATTTCCTGGAAACATGACGTCGCAAATCACCCCCAACTCGCCCACCCGAGACCGGCACCCCCCCCCCCATCCCCTACCAACATAGCCAGTCGATCACTAAATCGCATTACCATGGTCGTCGCTCAGCCGCACCATGTAGCTTGCAATTTGTGATGATGGTCACAACTTTACTGTAAACAGTGATTGATGATGATGATGATGATGACGATGATGATGATGATGACGATGGTGATCATGTATGTATGTATGTATGTATGTATGTATGTATGTATGTATGTATGTATGTATGTATGTATGTATGTATGTATGTATGTATGTATGTATGTATGTATGTATGTATGTATGTATGTATGTATGTATGTATGTATGTATGTATGTATGTATGTATGTATGTATGTATGTATGTATGTATGTATGTATGTATGTATGTATGTATGTATGTATGTATGTATGTATGTATGTATGTATGTATGTATGTATGTATGTATGTATGTATGAATGTACATAGATTTTTCAGCTACCGGTGAGCTACGACTGTTTGAGGATCATTCGTCCACTCATTATGAATATTATTTATATAGCGTCTTTCAGTATGGATCTACTCAAAGCTATCTCTGCCCATGATAATAATAATTATGATGTTCTACGTCACTACATCTGGTCACCATGGCAATCGATTCAGATCTTACACTGACATACCTTCGACTCAACACCGCCCTCGAAGCTAAGTTGGTGCTCTGGGTTTAGTTTTAAAAGTATACCCTATATGCAGCACGTTGGAAACTTGACTCAGCGAATTACGATTGGGAATTACAAAGCCCTGGCACAGACGATAGAGGACGAATTTTTAACAGTACTTTAAAGATTGTCCAGTCAAATAATTATTGCGCCCTATAGCCATTAAAATTTGTGATTTGCCCCTCCTCTTAAACATCGCCTCGTACGCCTATGTGTTTATTATGCGCCGTTATAAATAGCGCTGGTCAAAAGTCGGTGAAGGACAGCCAAGGACTTCTTCGTTGTCTTACATTTTAGCAGTTTGCGCATCTCGAAGTGGCAACCGAAGACTGCGTGGAACAATAATGACAACTGGCAAATGACAGTGGAACACGTAATGGAACAATTGTTCCACTTCCACGGATGTCAGAGTTGATCTTCTCAAAACATAGATTACTCCGTTTTGCATCATTCCCCCCTCTCTCTATCGCTCTGTCTGTCTCTCTCACACACTCTCTCAGCAAGCACGCACGCGCACACAAACACACATAAACACACATATGCATACATACTGTAACATACATACCATGCATGCATACATACATACGTACCGTATGTAGGCCTACGTACGCACATACATGCATACATACATAGCCTACATACATGCGTACATACATACGTACATGCATGTATGTACGTACGTATGCACTGTGTATGCGTGCATGCATGCATACGTACATGCATGCGTACATGCATGCATGCATGCATTCATACGTACATACATACGTACATGTACATGCAATCATGCATGCATGCATATACAGTACACACATACGTAATGCATGCATGCATGAATATACAGTACATACGCACAAATAAAAAACATTGATCTTGGGGTAATTCCAAAAGTTATTGAGAAATAAAAATGAATTTCATTTCACATCCTTGCCAGCAAGTCTTCTTCTATTCAGTGCGAAATAGCTCTAGCCCGCGGACAGCTGCACCGGGTCAGCAACGGAATAACGTTTCGATAACAAATTGCCAATTTAAGTTCTGCGCTGTGAACCGAACCCGAACCACAAAGGTTGTGACAACAGTTGAGAGAGTACAATCTGACCTATCAGAAACAATAATGACACTTGGGTTAATACACTCGGACTCGAAAGTACTGACGCATAGAAAACTGACAGTCAGCAGTAAATGTCATCCGATACATTGGCAGTAAAAATACAGACCTATTGCAAAAAAACACTATTAGAAAACACTGATGCCCGCCGGCAAACATTTACTCTGGGACACAATCAGAAAAACATTACCATAAAATTGTAAACATCCCTCGTGAATAAGCGGGTTCCCTGCACTTAGTTTCCGAGTATCGCCTAAAAGGTTGGAGCTTACTTTAATAATACAATCACGGAAGGATATGAATGAAAAAATAATAATTTATCGGCAAACGTTGCACGAAACTGTATTATCGTCCTACTGAATATTAGCATGAGGATTTATACACGGGAAACATAATTGGAAATCATAAAACGAAAAATATTGCCTGAAATGCTACCGAAAAAATTTACCAACACAACTGAACGCAATAATTATTGTCTTTAAAAAATTAGATGATCAACAATGGCAATTGTGTTGTCGAGTGAGGCGAGTTCATTGCACACGCTTTACCGTGTTTTAATTGGCATGCAAATTTGCATAGGCCTATTAATTTTTTTAAATGCAACGGAGAACATAGGTTACAGCATCATTACATGTAGGTCTACGTACTAAACAAACAAAAACGATGAAGAGCGTCAGGCTCTTCGTAGACCTGGGAGTCGACCCCAATAAGTCGACCCCAGTCGACTTGGTCATCCCAAGTCGGGTCGGGTCGTTTCTGCTCACCGCAACTGACCCCAAGTCGAATTGTGTCAAGAGAAGTCACTTGAAGTTGTTTTTACCCCAAGTCGACTTAAACCGACTTGAGACACAAACATAGTCAAATTTGTCACTTAAAACCAATGATCGTGAGACCAGGTTAACATTTAAGCAGCTTTTGTGGTGTGTTTACAAGAATGAGCTATGCCTTTGCTAAACAGAGACTTATTCTATAGGCTAGGGGAGAATGTCCAGTTTTGGGACAGGTCCTGAATTGGGACAGTGTGATATCATAACCTTCTGCGTATTTATAAAATCGTGTGGCGCCACCAAACGAACGTTTTTGACGTTGCGAGTGATCACGCGTCTTATGCCACGAAGAAGAACGTGTTTGACAAAAATATTGCAAATTTTCATTTTCAGGTAAAGAAAGTAAATTTTCACTCACGCATTCTCAACCAGTGCATTAAATGTTTAGTGCAGATTTAGCCTGAAATTTCAGTTAGTTATTTAGGTAAGTATACTGCAGAGCATTCGGTGAAATGTTGACGTCATTTACAGCGTACATTTTTTAATAGTTGAACAGTAAAGAAATGGCCATAGATGGCCTGCATTGGGACATGTGATGATGGCCTGCATTGGGACAATCTCAATGCATGAAATTCATCATAAGAAATTAAACTTAAACGGTTTTACTGTATATTGTGTTAAACAGAATGCTATCAGGATGGGTAAAGATATGATACATTGCCTACTTGAAATTGACCAGTAAGTTTAATTTTTATTATGATTTACAGGGTCAACGGAAGCTTGTTCGCATTGATTAAAGTTTTGATAATATTATTGTTTAATCTACTCTAGTCACTCGTTTAGATATTGTCAACTGGAATATGATATATTGTACTCAATCAGATATGATTAGAACCAGATTTATTGTGTGTCCCAATGCTCCACATGCGTTGTCCCAATGCAGGACGCTATGGCCTGAATTGGGACACATTTTTTCACAACGGAAAATTCTAATTTTGAGAGGTTTATTTTTGTGATAAAAATGCAATAAAATCTTTTTAGGTTCATGAAACATTGCTGTTTCGGACTATATCAACAAGATACATGTACTACAAATAACACAGATTGTATGCCATAAAAAGTAAAATTTGTCCCAATGCTGGACATTCTCCCCTACTGATTATTTTACCGGTAGGCTATCGTGGAGACTGACGTCTGCCGATCTCTTCATATAAGTTGTTATTCTATGCTAAAACGTCATGCTTAGGCATGTGCTTAGATCTAATTAAAATGGTGAAACAAAATGTTACTAAAATATTAGCACGTGCACGTGCTTATCAAGACATGAACGTGAACAAATCAGTGAACTTCTAGTGGTCAGTAGGCCCTAAATTCGGCGCAAAGAACGCTGGATCTACAAGGCCTATTATAATATTATGGACTCTAAATCGATATTTTGGCGCTACTTTGGTACGCTGCATCTGCAGGACCTGGTGTCTGCAGACGGAAAAGCTATTGTATAGGGCCTAGCCTACGGGTCAATTGGACAATGAAAGACTTTACTGTCAGTGAGTTAGGCCTAGACTACTATAATAGTAGTAGCCTAGCTGCCTACTGCCGGATGATGCCCTTGCAATGCAATTTGCTAAGTTGCGGAATGATGTTAGTGGCCGATGAATTATGAAAACAGAATTACAGATGAAGCCTATCATAACACACCATTCAGTGCAACCAGTCCGCGCGGTCCCCCATTTTATCTTAGACCTTGCGCGTTTTACAAATTTATTTTAATATTAATTTTTTTAAAATAATAATGTGTGTAATCTGAAATATCACAGACAATGGGCAAGCTGAAATTTATAGGCCTAATAATTTGTCGTCGCATGGTCTAGGCTATTAGATTGGCCCAAAGCATCACAAAACTGCTCAAACTGAAACCCAAAAGCCTGAAATGGGCTTAATAAAACTTTAGCAAATTCATGCACCAATTAAGTGTTGAGGCCTCAATATTCATTGGTAGGCCAATATGAAATTAATGCTTGCAAGGAAAAATTGGCTCGACTTCTGCCATTAGTAGCCGTAGACCTAGGCTAATGGCTATTATACCATGTCAGAAGTCGACTTCAAGTCGGAAGTCGGTTGTTTTTCTGCCAAGTCGGGTCAAGTCGATTTAACTCCAAGAAGTCGACTTCAAGTCGACCTCAAGTCACTTCAGGGTCAAGTGGGGTCAGATTAGCTGACCAAAGTCACTCCCAGGTCTAGCTCTTCGCTCTGCAATGAAGGGAAACTAGTTCCACAGGGCTTAGCTGCCAGACAACGCCGAGCTTTCTCGGTTGTATGGCCGTCAATCTGGAATGACCTTCCTTAAAAGCTTCATTTACTACATTTGACTAGTCAAACTTTGTTTCATAAATCTCTCAAGTCTTTTTTCTTTCGCCGTGGCTGGGGTGGAAACGCCTATGATCGAGTAGATTTCTTGATGGGGCGCTATATAAATCCAAAGAATGAATGAATGAATGAATAAATGAATGAATGAATACCGGTAAATGAATGAATGAATATAGATAACATTACAGAAAACATTGTTTGGAAAACTAAACAGAACACGTGTAGGGCCTACGCACAAATGGCACAATTGCCACAAATTCCAATGCACTGCCTCTAAAGTCTAAACATTGTCCTAAACATACTAACGTTAAACATCAGCACAAAACATAGGCCTAATTGCGAAACATTACCGCAAAAAATAATTATGAGACCCCTTTTATAAAAAAATTACCTCGAAACATGACCGCAGACTGTTTCCTCAAAACGTAATCGTGCAAAATAGCAGCACAAAACATTAGGCCCTAGTGCAGAACATTAGGTTTATCCAAAATATGAAATAAAACAGTACCACAAAATATGACTGCAAGACATCAAAACATGGCTGCAAAACATTCAATCATTACCCCCAAAACATAAAAAGCATGAATGAAAAACAGCAAAACATGAACGCAAAACACGACATGCAACAAATGCAGGCAAATATCAATCGACCAGCAATAATTGTCAACCGACTGCATTTCAACCTGAGCCTAATCCGATTCAGCGACTTATATAGCGCCGTTTTAAATTTCACAACACATCAATCAAGCTAAATAGTATTCAGGAATTCAGGTCCTTAGGCGAATGCAGTCTCAAAGAAATCTGATAGGTCAGAAATAGGTCAGGGCAACCAGAAATCAGGTTACACTGGGCAAGTAGCCTAAGTATACGCGTGAACTCTATAAGCCGGTAAATCCACTGAGTAAACTCTGCATACATCGATAATGTGAAGTCAACTGTAAGAGTCGTCAGTGAACGGCCCACGCACGCCCGTATAGCCAAACAACGTGGGGTAATTTAACCATTTATACCGACTATCATTAACATCTAGGCCTACAACAGCCCCTCTCCCACAAACACACACACAAACACACACAAACATACCTGAATATTGACAGAGAAAATGGAAATTTTTACCATTTAAACAACAGTCGATTTCGCCCGCAAATAATTATATCGATTTCCAATAAATCTTCCAGGCTTGAGACAATGGGAGAAAATGACAAAAGACGCCGAATAAGTCAACTCGGTTGTCTGCATCGGCAAAGAAGTAAAAAAAATAGTTCGGTGATATGGTAAGTTATGGCATCCTGGAGCAAGGACATAATAGCACTCGTGGGTATAATTTTATAAATCCGAGGCATTGGAAAAGAAATCTCTCTTCAAAAAGTGCTGGAACAATGGCTGGAACAATGGAACCATTTCCAAAGGTACCGGAACAATATAGCGAAAAATAAGATTTACTAGAACAACGAAACCATTTACTGAACTTACTAAAGTACTAAAACAATGGAACTATTTTCTGAGATATTGGAACAGTAGGCTAGGACCATGTCCGCAAGTAGGCCTATACCGAAACAGCGTAACGAAATAATATTTAAAAAACATTTACTAAACTTACTAAAGTGCAAAAACAACGGAACTATTTTCTGAGGTATTGGAACGGTGATTACATTTTTTAAAATGGAATAGTCATCATACACTGTCACTTTGCAAGACTCTCATCTCAACGGATACTATAGATTTTCAAATCACATTAAGTTTGTGTCCTTCTTTCCAGAATGCAGATCGCATAGAGCGCCAAGCCATATGAATTCAAGAGTCATCAGACAATTGGTAAACTTGAGAAATCTTAAATTGTTTAGATCGAACTTAGGCATAAATATATATTCAACATGCATGTAAATATGAATATGAATATATATATATATATATATATATATGCAACTCATCGCAGAGGTCAAAGGAGGTCGTAAGAGATCAAAAGGTAAACTAATAGCATAGAGTGTGATCATTGATCACATCACACTAATATTTTTACTGGCAATTGCAACCACCCATGCACACACACACAATACGCACGCGCGCACAAAATGAAGGATCATGAGCTACAAAATTTATAGACTTCTACACATGATTCATTCATTCATTCAGAGCATTTATATAGCGCCCCTTCAAGAAACTACTCAGAGGCGCTCCCAGCCCAACCACGAACAAAGAAAAAAGACTTGAGGGACTTGTAGAACGCAGCCGGATGGACCACAAGTAGTGAGCGAAGCGTAACCGGGAGGTCGTTCCAGACAGTAGGCCATATAGCATAGAGTGGATGATAGATGCATTCAAAACAAATATTTCATTGCAGGGTCTTCTTCTTTCCCTTCAGGCTAGAATTATTGAAGGGAAAGAAGAAGACCCTGCAATGAAATATTTGTTTTGAATGATTCATTTCAGGGTGACCTGCACTAATAAATGCCAGATATATAGCCGTGGATATAGCCAATTAGCCATGTATGATCTACATATTATACCCAGATGACTAATTATTTTACCTTAATGACAATCCCTTTTAATTCCCGAAGGCATATCTCTTTAATGGCCCAATATAACTGCACCGATACATATCTATGGACTCATTTACTCCACGTTTACAAACACATGCAAGCACACACATAGACACACACAAACATACACACAAACATATACACACGCACACACACACGCGCACACACTGGCATGAACAAATAAATCACTTGGATGCAAACCCGAACCTCTCATCCGTATGAAGTACACTTCGTGGAACCGCCAAAGCAATAGCAAAATCGAAATGGATACATGCAACCATGTCTGCCTGCATATATCATCGATTCAGTTTGCTCGGCCGAGTACAGTACTGCTTCGGGTGTACATGGGTACAATTTTCGCTACGCCTATCCATCACGGCCGAGCGCTTCGTTTAATTATCAGGCATCGAATCAATGCTGAAACTCTTTTGACAAGGTTGACTCTGAGCCTAATGACTCCGTAATTCACCAGTCGCCAGAGGGTCGGGTTTTGTGCGGACTCACGTCAGTTATATACGTACGGTCTTTGCTATCGTCTGCTCGCATACGCGCGCTTCAATTTGCAGCTATTCACTGAGTCACCTTAGAATTAATTTTATTCTGCTATTCGTTTATTCATTCTATAGAATTATTTTGTGATTTTTATCCAGTTTACTGATTCATCGAATAATTCGCTTTTGTATTCACCGATTCGCATTGGAATTATTCGTTCCATGCCATTTAATATTATAAACGGAATTAGAATTGCAAATGAGCGATTATCCATGCAGCCACAGCGCGGTTAATATCAGTTATCACAGACAGAGATCGGCAGATTTGTTTACAGGGGAAGAGCAAAGTCCAGGAACACAGACAGCAACCCTGGAAATTGAACAACAAACTGGTGGAGGTATAGTGCCACCGTAGTGGACGGGTACGGGATGGAACGATACTGTGGGATGAATAACAAATCTGCCCGAAATCTTCTTTTCACCCATTACTCAAATCTTCGGCAACATGCCAATGTTCACACCATCATGCATGGCGTTTCCGCATGTTATGTAAGATTGTATGTTGCAGAAACGAGACTGTTGCATATAATTATAGGTCTGTACTTAGACGAATGCGTTTGTCTAAATGTGTATCCATAGACGTAATGAGTGCGATATCATAGCCTAATACATGTGTTTAATACATCTCAAAGTGGAATCTATTATAGCCTACATGAAAAGGCAACGCACACAGAACCCTTAACGCATAAGCTTAATATGATATCATATTAAATACAGTAGGGGCCTATGTAATTACTGATAACATTGGCCTGCATAAATGCAAAGTATTTCATCTGTAATAATAATATTCATTCTTTAATGTCGTCACTGTCGGACGGATTCCATAAATTAATAGGAAAGAAGCCAAAGCAAGTCAACATCTGTATCTCGGATTATAGCGGATTCGTTTTTTATTTGTTTATCATAGAGACTGAAATGTCATTATTCTGAGCTCATCACAGTCATCAGTCAAAAACCATCAGATTCAACATCATCAAAACTTACTGATGAGTAAAGAAGCGTTTATAAATTTCGATGTTTCAGACTTTCAGCTTCTGCAGGTGATCCGTCTAAATTATCTGGTTCTGCCGCACACAATAATTTGCGCTCGATCTGATTTAGAAAATCATTACACGACCGTTTTACTCATGAGGTCGCAGTGTTCATCCGCATCGTAAAATAGTCCATTTGTGGCGACAGACCCATATAACTGATATTGATATATTAGGGTCGGAAGGGAGAAGGGGTGGCAGAGAGGTAGGATGGGCGGGAGAAAGACGGGGTGGGGGTAGAAAGGTAGATACGCAGACAGGCAAGGAGTAAGGAAGGCTAAGAGGCAGGATGGGAGGGAGAAAGACTGGGAGGCAGGAAGGCAGAAAAGCACGCAGGAAAAGAGATAGACTGAGAGTCATGCAGAGGGGCAGGGAGGACGGCAGGGAAGGAGATTTATAGGGGAGAGGAAAGCAGAGAGGCAGGGAGGCAGAAAAGAAGGAAGAGAGAGACTTGGACGTTGAGAGCAGGCATTGAGTAATGGAGGGAGGCGGGGCGGAGAAACGAAGGGAGCGGGGGGGAGGGAGGGATTGATGGATGACGGAAGATTTAATGCCAGAGACACTTTCACGGATGCCAGACTCAGATGCCAGCCACTGCAACTGTCTCACACATACACACGCATACAAACAAACACACACATACACACACACAAACACACACACAAACGCACAAACACATACAGACACGCACTAACACACAAACACACATATGCATACACATATACACACACAAACACACTAACATACAAACACATACATACGCATACGCACAACAACACTCACAAACACACTTATACGCACTAGACACACACTCACAAGCACACAAACACACTCAAAAACACACAAGCACACAAAAACACAGACGGAAGTGCACACAGCAACCGGAAATGAGAAGTATCATCGAGAACCGGAAGTCGACTGATGACGCCTGTGATCCATCCGATTCAATCTTCATCACCGACTTCCGTTGACCGGAATTCATCCGAAAGTAATGACTAGAAACGACACACGCTAATGTGGTCAAAGCAATGACTCCACATGGCAGATACTAATATCATCGTCGTCGCAGCTTAACTTCGACTGGACTTAATCACAAAAAGGATCAGAAATTTATGACCACATGACTTCGCTCGACATGATTAACATAACGGCGCTACAGAAGCCGTTAGATAATTAATCATATCGATAAACAGACAAGATTAGATCAGATTAGTATCTATGTTCGGAAACTACACACTTGATTGGGTCAGGTAAACAAAGGTCACGCTACTTTAAATAGATCAGATTAGCATATGATTGTAGGTCAGGATAGGGGTCATCACAGACACCACGGTGCCGTATACGAAGAAAAAGATGCACAAACACAAAGATACAAAGACAGAGACACACAGACGAAGACACACAGACGAAGACACACAGACGAAGACACACACAAACGAAGACACACACAGACGAAGACACACAGACGAAGACACACAGACGAAGACATACAGACGAAGACACACACAGACGAAGACACACACAGACGAAGACACACAGACGAAGACACACAGACGAAGACATACAGACGAAGACACACACACAGACGAATACAAACAGACAAAGACACACAGACGAAGACACACAGACGAAGACACACAGACGAAGACACACAGACGAAGACACACAGACGAAGATATACAGACGAAGACACACAGACGAAGACACACACACAGACGAAGACACACAGACGAAGACACACAGACGAAGACACACAGACGAAGACACACAGACGAAGACACACAGACGAAGACACACACAGCCGCAGACACACAGACGAAGACACAGACAAAGACACACAAACGAAGACTCATATGGATACAGGTGGAGATAGAAATTGAGATTCACGATGCGATCCTGTCGGCCAAATTAGTCATGATGATGAAGTCCAACGAAATTCGTCGTTCAAACACTGCATGACAATGCGTCACAATGCCACTCGCGTTCACAATGGACTTTCGTTTATATATATATATATATATATATATATATATATATATATATATATATAAACGACACCCAGACGAACACACAGTATATATTATGTATGTGTGTGCATATATATATATATATATATGCATACATGCACATATACATACATACATACATACATACATACATACATACATATATACATTCATTCATACATACACACATACATACATACATACATACATACATACATACATACATACATACATACATACATACATACATACATACATACTTACATACATACATACATACATACACACATACATACATACATACATACATACATACATACATACATACATACATACATACATACATACATACATACATACATACATACATACATACATACATACATACATACATACATACATACATACATACATACATACATACATACATACATACATACATACATACATACATACATACATACATACATACATACATACATACATACATACATACATACATACATACATACATACATACATACATACATACATACATACATACATACATACATACATACATACATACATACATACATACATACATACATACATACATACATACATACATACATACATACATACATACATACATACATACATACATACATACATACATACATACATACATACATACATACATACATACATACATACATACATACATACATACATACATACATACATACATACATACATACATACATACATACATACATACATACATACATACATACATACATACATACATACATACATACATACATACATACATACATACATACATGTATGTATGTTCCTTAAGCTATAGGTATACATGCACGTGATGCAGTCATGAGTATAAAGTGCCAGCGACTTCATTTTCTTAGCCTCGGCATATGAAAACAATAACGGCCAATAATTCTCTTCCTCATCATCTCATCTTCACAACGGCAATTCAGTTACTATACACGAGTCACTGTTTTAAAGTCGTGCAATGGCTTAATGAAACATTGAACAGTTGTGGACGTCTTTCAATAGGAAGCTTAGGAAAATGAATTTGCAGTGGTTCTAACACAGTCTTCTGAACCACTCCAAACCCTAGGTTCCTAGCTATATGTTATGTCATGTGAGAGAGTAATTGCTTAATTGCAAACAATACGAACACAGGCTACTTACCACGCAACGCTAATATCAATGATGCACCAACAAGCGTCGAACCCAAACCGCAACGTCTAAATCTACCTCTGTATCCACCACCACCACCACCACCGACCTAGGGGCTTAATTTCGCGCCCCTGCGGCTGGGCTTCCACTGATAGAACGATTAATCCACACGAGTCATCTAGTCAAGAAGAGCGACGCACACTTTGACACAATCTCTAACATCACCACTACTACTACCACTACCCGTCATCTGCAGTAGCCACTGCTGCCACTGCTGCTGCTGCTGCTGCTGCTGCTGCTGCTGCTGCTGCTGCTGCTGCTGCTGCTGCTGCTGCACGAAAGCACCAGCGGCTTTCAGCTTCAGCGCACGCGCGCCTGGGCATCGTCAATTTATCGACACACGCGACACAGAGACATCAAGCGAGTAGAAGTATGGACTATGGATGGATGGAGGGAACGGAGAGTGAGAGAACTAACCAAATAGAGGGAGAGGGAGAGGGAGATAGACATACAGACAGACAGACTGACAGTAGACAGACAGACAGACTAAGAGACGGACAGACAGACAAACAGACAGACGGACAGACGGACAGACAGTAACAGACAGTAGACAGACAGACAGACAGACAGACAGACAGACAGACAGAGTGGGGACAGAGAGCGTAATAGAGACAGACAGACAGACAGACAGACAGACAGACGAACAGACAGTAGACAAACAGACAGACAGACTAAGAGACAGACAGACGGATAGATAAAGAACGAAGGGCAGGAAGTAAACTAGAGAGAGAAACAGACGTACATAGAGAAAAGCAGAGAGCGAGGGCATACAGAGAGAGAGATAGACAGACAGACAGGCAGAGTGGCAGAGAGAGAAATGTATGTATATATATATATATATATATATATATATATATATATATAATGGATATGCATACAGCAAATGGGAGGAGTGATGGACATAAAGGGAGACCGTCCACCCGACAGCAGTGCAAGGGAGAGGTGGACTTTGTCCCCGGAGAGTGGAGGGCAAAGAGAAGCAGCGAGAGAGAAAGGGAGATAAGACGGACTTCGTGACGCATGCATGAGTGGATTGACACGCCTTAAAACTCCACAGCAGCAGCCGCCTCTCCAGATGGAGAAAGGAACATAAACCAGACCGACGGCATGACCACTCTGTGACATTTACCCCACCCCAACCCCACCCCAACCTCACCACACCTTCGTCAGATTTCTGCAGTTAAAAAATTGCATCACACTTAGATGGTCAAGAACAATATTATAGCTGGGCAATATTTCTGCAGCAGTCAAACGAAAAATCATTAATCTGAAACGCAGAGCATCGGTCTTCTGCTAAGTGTTGAATATCATCTATGAATCATCGTATTTATATATTCCATTCATTTCTCGCATTTGCTATAATATCGTCCCTTCAAACGCTCTACTCAGAGGCGCTCACGCGGATACTGCATCGGAGTTTCACGCCGAAGCTCGTGATCAGTTGCCAGCGCTTGACCGTCCTCTTCCTTTACTTTTTTGTTAGCTCCTATAACCACTGAATTGGACGATTGTTTTCTTATTGCTACTCTGAGTAATTGTATCAACTGCGGTCATGGTCATGGCTATGTGGAACTTGAACTCTGGTAAGTTTGATCAATACTCAGCAATCTTATCTAATGTGATTCAAATCTAAAAATGTAGTGCAATCTAGTCCACTCGGAGCTCATGCTATCCAATGTGATCTTATCGAATCAATTCTTATCCAATCCAATGTAATTTGACTTAAATTAATACAATGGTTTCTACGTTGCCATTGCCATAACGCATCAAGTGCTGAACCTTCGACCGAAATCGACCTACTCCTCTCGACTCTAGTCTCGAGAGAAAAAAGATTGGTGTAAATACGAAAGGCCAAATCAAAAGTCCGTTGCACTTATCGAAGCAACAAATAATACTTCCTTATAACCTTTTGATGTGAAGGTACACCGATATACATGTAGAGAGAAGACAGACAGACATACAGACATAGAGAGAGAAGACAGACAGACGGACAGGCAGTCAGACAGACAGACATAGAAACAGAGAGACACAGACACAAACACACATAGAGAGAGAGAGAGAGAGAGAGAGAGAGAGAGAGAGAGAGAGAGAGAGAGAGAGAGAGAGAGAGAGAGAGAGAGAGAGAGAGAGAGAGAGAGAGAGAGAGAGAGAGAGAGAGAGAGAGAGAGAGAGAGAGAGAGAGAGAGAGGAATGGGTACGCAGACAGAGACAAGGTGTGGCACCTGACGAGAGACGGAGGTGTGGTGGCCTGCGTTTCTAACCATGCATAGAGCATGGGACGACAGCGGTAACTGACGCACGGGCGATGGATGAAGAACGAAGAAGAATGAAGATATCTCGTTTGCAAATCATCTCCATTTATCATCTTCATTCTTTCCAACCACCACCACCACCACGACCACCACCACGACTACGGACTACCGCCAACACCACGACTACCACCACAGTAACGCCTTTGCTCCATTAGCACCAGGCAGAACAAACGAATGAAAGACAGATAGACATGCAGACAGACAGGTATACATAAAGACACATACGCATATAGACAGATTGACAGGCAGACAGACAAAGAGAGGCATACATACAGACAGACTGACGGCGGACAGACATAACTGAATGCAAATGTGCATGCATGCAAGCAGGCAGTCAGGCAGTCAGGTAGGCAGACGGTCAGGCAGCAAGACAAACAGTCAGGAGGAGAGACAAACAGACAGACAGACAGACAGATACACAGAGAAATAGACACTTCCAAGCATCTGTAACTGATCTAATGTTGTAACGTTATAACATCCATTACACGAGTCATCTTCTGCTAATCTTCAGAACTGTGAAAATGTACAGCAAATGAAAATCCTCGAAATTAATTATTGTTATCACCAAACATAAGCCTCATTGAAAAACCCAGGTGTATCGCCACCGCGCTATATAAAATCAAGTCCAAAACAGCCACGCTGCTTTTGTCTGCTTTGGTGCCAGGCACGAATCCAGGGAGGGCAAGCCGAGGAGACAGCATAATTATGTTGCTCATCTAGATCTGAGTACTTACATGTAGTTAATTGAATTGATTCGTCATTGCAGTTTGACTCATAATAAAAGTTATAAACAGAACTGTTGACAACTTACTCACCTTCTAATAGCTGAGCTAACAGATTCACATGCTACACGATTCACATGCTACACGATTCTTTAAAAACCTCATCCATCAATGTGACATCTCTCTTTGCAACGATATTAATATCCAATAATATTGTTGAACAGAACAACACAATAATAATCTTGCACAGCGTTTTTAAACCTTCACAAGTCACGGTAAGCTTGTATACATAGACGTTTCCGACACAACTGCGAGCAAACGCATGACGTGCATGTAAGCTTAAGCTTATAAATATTGTAATCACGGAATATCCACGATGCTATTTAAAGCTGAGGGCAGGTCACCAGATTATTTAGGCCGTTGCATTACAGTAAGAGGACGCCGAATGGCAGGCAGACAGACAGACAAACGCGACACACACAGACACACACAGACACACAAAGACACGCACAGACACACACAGACACACAGACACACCGACACAGACACACACATACACACAAACACACTCACAAACACACAGACGTACAGCGTGGTTAAAACATGTTCGGTACATTTTGCGACTAGACTGCGGGTAGCTAATAAGCATGCACCGTACGGACTATTTTTTTAACCTACTGCACTGCTGATATAACTGCTTGTTCAAAGTGCACGCAAATACGACGACGATGTTCAATATCCGGTGCAGTCATTGCAAGATTCTATGCATACAGTACGAGTGGAAAGAATTGATCACTACAACTATTATATACAATTTTTAAAACCACGAAATTTGCTAAAATTTAAGAGAATTCAATCGACTGAAGCTGATAAGTATTTTTGGATAATCGACAGTATCACTACCCCATCCCCGCTAAATATGATGTCGCAACGCAGTCAATTATGAATTTTATGAATAATATCCCAACGTATAAGTGGTGGATAAAACAGCAGAAAGTCCTATAGGTGCACGCACCTGTTCGTAGCTTGATTCCTAATTTGTTAGTCATGAACTTACATGTGTAGCCTACATGTGTGAAGCGCCTCTCGAAGGCCAAGCGCAGGGTAGGCCACCCGGCTTATTCAAGAGCGCTGATAGCCCGCATCAAAGTCGGAGTAAGCCTAACACTTTGAGCACAATAATTATAATCACGTTGGTTGTTTTCCAATTCGATAAAAAGTTATTGAGTGCAGTTTTATTAAGTTTGTTTGCATGTGCACTTGTTATAACGCCGCTTCAAGTTAGCTACTCAGAGGCGCTCCCGACTACAGCGCGAGGACACTGTATCGAAGTTTCACGCCGAGGCGATGAGCAATTGCGAGCGAAAGACTTGCCCATGCAAGGTCCCTACGCGGCGGCTTGAGGTGGATTCGAACCTGTAGCCCTCCGGATGCAAGGCAACAAACATACTCACTACACCACCGCGCCTCACAAAGTATATCGCACGTCTATCTCTTTCAACTCACCATCTCCAATTTAAAATGTAGATCTATCAGTCACCGCTGAAAGCCTCCCAACGTCATAGGCTATTTAATAATTATAGGCCTACGCTCTATTGATGATCTAATTTAAGTAGGTTAGGCCTATATAGTATATTGCTCAATTTAAATAAATATATATTGTATAATTATTATGTATATAAATTATAATATTAGATGTTTAGGCTTGAGGCTTCATCATTTATGACCTATTGGACATTGTACTGAACATAACAGAATTCAATTTTTTTGTCATTCATAGTGCATTTCTTGTATGTCTCTAAATTTGTGTATGCCTATAGCCTAGAACATAATATTGTGACATTATTGGTCTCAAAGCTCGTACAAGCATTGGGTGCGTCCGATATCCTAATACATTTATTCATGAGCTATGACTTATTTTCTGAAGCATTTTATAGCCTCTGAGTCATGCAGCAATACAATGCCTCGTATATATTGCGTAGGGCTTTATGCAGGGCGTTTGTTGAGCCTTTTAAAAGCTAAGAGGCATGTTTTGAATAAACCAGTATTTTAAGTGATTCATGAAGTATACTCTCCGAGTCACTGAGCACCAGGGTGAGAATTGCCGGGGGTTTGGGGGGGTTCAACCCCCCCAGTCTTTTTTAGAGCCCCATGTTAAAGTATGTTTTTCATACCCCAATTTCAAGTTTATCATAGGCCAACCCCCCCAGTTATTTTTCGACAATTCTCATACTGCTGAGCACAGTGAGCAGTCTATATACAGAGACTCTAACGCACCTGCATTGAGTCCATACTAGGCTGGAGTGAAAAAAACGAAATTGATATTTCAGAATCGGCTGGGTGTGCAAAAGTTGTGTACTTGGCACAGTAGTTTGGGTGTAAAATATTATTGGATTTGGTTGGGTTCTTGACGTGCCCCAACGCCCCCCAAAAATTACGAAATGGCTCAATTTCGTATTTTCATCTTAATTTTGTTTATATTAACAATATTTTATTTTTTGCTACTGTGATTTTATTATGGTGATATCTTTAGATAGTAATCTACATAATGAAGAGATAACTCCAACAATGGCAGCCAAAAGTCGAAAAAGAGACGAACCAGTAGGCATCCAGTCTTTGAGATTCATACGGAATTGCTTCAAACTGTGTTTCCACCAAATACAATATGCTGAATAGGGTGGAGTGAAGGGTATGGGCAAAACATGTTTTCAGAATCCATAATTTGCAGGAGGGTGCATAACTTGTACATAGATGCTAGTAGCGCCAGGATAAAATATCGCGCCTCTAGTAGGCTATATATAATGTCTGGAGGTGTCCCAACTCTCAAACCGATTCCAATGTAACAAAAAACTTAAGATCTTCTTTGATGTGTTCAATCGTCTATGAAAAGCGGTAACGTCGCTGATCTGAGCAGAATAAACTATTTCAATTATTGTTCTAAAGAACACATTGAGTAATTGAGGTCCTGCTATTGAAGTTAGTTTGATTAGAAGCAGTCAGCGAAAGTTTTTTCTTTCCATTTTTGTCTACCTCGATTCCGTGAAGATATGGTATCCTTTGGAATGACACATTTCATAGACCTATAGGCCTAATATTTTTCCTTGTTTTAACACTGCGAGCAGAATATTCTCAGGATGTCCGAAGAAGGTATTTTTTATAACTGGATCAGCAATCTCCATCATATCTTTGAACTATCTTGAAAATGCAATCCTTCGATGAAGATGTCGTAAACCTTTGTGCACGAAGATCAGGTCTGATGTGGAAAAACATGTGATCACAGGCCAATGCATTCATGATGAATTTATATGTGTGACAAGTTGTTCAGATGGTTCCAATGATGCTAGTTAGAAGCATAGAATTCGCTGAGCAGTAGCCTACTGTTGTGGGTCACATTGAATGAATTGCTGAACCTGGGTTTCGATTATAGGAACTTGTACAGAGCATTCATAGGCTGGCATAGTATGACATGTATCGAACAAATACTTCTGATCCGTGATTAGAGCGCCATTATCAACACATGGATAGTACTGTTGTCAATTGCAACTAGTGTAAAGGGAACTATGGGCATGTTTTCACATACCTGGATTGCTTTACGAAATGGACCAGAAATCTCTCAAGGACCGTGCTCTTACACCATTGAGTTTCTGTATAGCAAATGTCTCAAAGGCAATTTGTTTGCAGGCAACAAACCAAAGAACCACTGTAGTGGACTCCCTTACTTATATTTCAAGCAAGAAAATAACACCTCATTCGTTACCAGTATTAGCATTTATTAGTGCCTAGCATTTATTGGTGCCATCTGCTCTTAAATGGTTAAAGCAGATTTCTGTACTTGGCGTGAAACAGCCTAAATATTTTTACATACTCGCTTGTGATGGACGTTCTACATTAGGCTATAATCCACCCTCCTTCAATGAAATGTACCACCAGTACTGCAAAAACAGCCATTGCGGATCCCTTACGGATTTCTATCATTTCTTGTAATCATATTGTCAGCGCGTGTGGAAACACAGTTTGAGGCAATTCCGTAGGAATCTCCAAGACGATGTCTAGGCTACTGGTTCGTCTTGTTTTCGACTTTTTGGCTGCCATTCTTGGAGTTATCTCTTAAATATGTAAAGTACTAGCTAAAAATATTACCATAATAAAATCACAGTAGCAAAAAATAAAATAAAAATTAATAATAAAAAAATAAGACGAAAATGCGAAATTGAGCCATTTCGTAATTTTTTGGGGGCGTTGGGGCACGTCAAGAAGCTGACCAAATCCAATAATATTTTACACCCAAACTACTGTGCCCAGTACACAACTTTTGCACACCCAGCCGATTCTTAAATATCAATTTCATTTTTTTCACTCCAGCCTAGTCCATACGTCAATGTACATATGCGTATAAATTGACTTTTATTGGCCATCAGCGGCTGACCCTCGAAAGGAAATTATGCCGGCCTGGAAATGGACATCAAATGGACACGTGTGGCCTAAAACATTAATGGCCAGTGACCACTGAATGGACATAATGGAGGTCAACCACTCAAAGACTTAAATAGTAAAAAGGTAAATAGGGGCCCAACACGATAGTATGGTTAGGTATTATTTTATTCATTCAGTCATTCATTCCATGGACTTATATAGCGCTCCTTCAAGAAGTCTGCTCAATAACGCTTCCAGACCATCATGCATGCACGGCTCTTGAAAAAAGGACTTGAGAGATTTATGAAATAAAGTTTGATTGGCCAGATGGAATAAACGCAGCTTTGAAGGGAGTTCATTCCAGGGAAAGTCCGGCGTTGCCTGCATGGCAGCTATAGGCGAGCCGGTGGAACCGCATGTAGGAGTTGCCCCTTCATACATGTACAGGGTGCGCCAAAAAAAATAACCCCCCTAGGTTTTTCCCCAATATCTTGGCCAAAAGTAAAAATTTTCAAATGAAATTTTACAGGCTTGTAAACAATTCATATTTACATACGTTGGCCAGATTTCATCAAAATATTTCAAACGGAACAAAAGTTATGCCACTTTTAGGGAGGTCACCCCCCGTTTTTTGACGCTTCAAAAACAAAACGCAATTTTTTGAAGGTTTTTTGCCAATATTTTGGCCAAAAATAAGAATATCGAAATTAAATTTCTCAGTCTTATAGACAATTCATATCTACACATGGTGGCCAGATTTCATCACAATATCTCAAGCAGAACAAAAGTTATGCTACTTTTAGTGAGACCACCCACCGTTTTTTGACGATTCAAAGGCGAAACGCAACAAAAAGTAACAAAAACACAATTTTATTAAGTCTCATCTCAAATAACTTTGTCAAATGAACTTGGTAATGCTTCACAACTTGTGTTCGATGTGCCCACCACCAGTGCCAACACATCTTTTGAGTCTCTTGGCAAAGTTCTTGATGGACCTGTTGATTAACCCGACAGATTCTTTATTATTCCTTGTTTGCCAATTTGATTGTCATCTTGCTAAGCGACTTCTCAGTGACGTGCAGCTACGCTGGTACCTGTTTCTTTTTTAAATAGTAATAATAATGATCATCGGTCAATATCAAGGCTATTTGATAATAATTATTTGAGATGAGACTTAATTAAATCGTGTTTTTGCTGCGTTACATCTTTAAATTGTCAAAAATTGGGGGTGGCCTCACTAAACGTGGTATAACTTTTGTTTTTTTAAAAATATTTTGATGAAATTTGACCATCATATGCAGATATGAATTGTCTTCAAGCCTGTAAAATTTCATTTTGATATTCTTACTTTTGGCCAAGATATTGGCCAGAATAATTAGATTGGATTTTATTTCTTTTTGTTGCGTCGCGTTTTTGAATCGTCAAAAAACGGTGGGTGGCCTCACTAAAAGTGGCATAACTTTTGTTCTGTTTAAAATATTTTTATGAAATCTGGCCATCATGTGTAAATATGAATTGTCTTTAAGACTGTAAAATTTCATTTCAAAATTCTCACTTTTGGTCAAGATATTGGCAAAAATCTTAGGGATTTTTTTTTTGGCGCACCCTGTAGAAGAGCAAAGAGCCCGACTCGCTACAACGTCAGAGATCGCGTCTAGGTAAATTGTGTGAAACTAGAACAGCAATCCGATACGAGGTATACACGTACAATCGTACATGTGCGTTGAGCTACATTATATATTATTATGTCTATGCAAAAACAGTAAAACTAGCCCGTGGTGATGGCAAACACGTCCCTGAGCTGCATGCCCTTAAACTCTGTTAAAACAAGACTGGGAAGTGGGAAGCCGTGTGTTAATTATTGTTCAAGAGATACATTGTTATAATAATATAATTATTAGGTCTCGTGTTTTGTTTGTTATGTCTCTGAACGTCATTGGTCCTGTTTGATGTCACTGCAATTTTGCTGCACACGTCGACCACAGTAAATCTTATTTTCATATAAAGCGGACGCACCCGCAAACACAAACGCACCCACAAACACAAACGCACCCACAAACACAAACGCACCCACAAACACAAACGCACCCACAAACACAAACGCACCCACAAACACACACTAAGACACACTAAGACACACACACGCGCGCGCGCGCGCACACACACACAGCTTCTTACTTCCTCTTCTCTCATTATATATTAGACAACAATGTAATTACATTGATATAATTTTATACATTTAAGCACATCATGTGTGCGTACGTGCGCGCGTGCGAGTGTTCACGTGCGAGTCAGCGCGTGCATGCGTGTGCATACTGTGTGCGAGTGTGTGCGTGCGTGTGCGTGTGTGTATGTATGTGAGCGTGTGAGCTTACCAGCATAACACCTCAAATAGGCAGCCATTGGACCCATCTGTATGTATACATTTGAATTGAGAGATGAGTATAAAAACGTAATATACATACATAAAGACATGGCATCCATATGCATGTGTATTATAATGATTACGACAATTTATATGGCGCCGTAACAAGGCCATACCGTTACAATGGCGCCTTACAAGGCCGGCGGCCGCTAGCAGGCGGGATATTATAAGCCACAGAGAACAAGAAGTAGACTATAATTTTAGCATAGGATTAAAAAGAGTCCACTGAGACGACCGATCGAATAGCGGAAGGAAGTCTGCTCGAGCAGCCGACAAAGCACGATCGTCGAAGCACACTCTCATCCTCCGCACACGCACGCAGTTCGGTCTTTTCGGTCGATAGGAGCCGAAGCACAGCCGCGGAGGAATGAGTCTCTGTGCAGCAACCGCGTAGGTATACTCGCGCGCATGCAGCTCCTTGAAGTGATTTTTAAAACGAGCAGACAGAGCTTGAAGCCTTGAACTCGATGCGGAATGGAATAGGCAACCAGTGGAGGATATATCACGGAAGAGCGGAGTGACGTCATCGTATTTCTCCTATCGCTCATCGCGGCATATGCATATAAATATTGTATATTATATATGCATACTATATATATTTTATACATACATATGTAAATATACATTATATATAATATATTTATGTGTCCTGTCAGTTTTTGACAGAGACAGTCATGCGGGCCACGAGAATTATATCAGGGTCCACATGATTATCCAAATGATATTTAATACAGATCACTTGATCTCTGTTAACCCTAAATTATGTTTAAACAGCATGCTGCAGACACACTCATAGTACCATATACGCCCCCACACCCCCCACCCACACACCCACACACTCCCACCCATCCTCACACACGCGCACACACGCATAGGCCTATATACAAACACACACACACACACATACACACACGCAAGCACAAAAATTATATAATAATAATTATTATAAACGTGTGTGCACATGCGGACATGTGTGTGCTTGCATATAATTCGCTAAGTTATCAACTGGCCAAATATATAGACCTGGGCATAGGCATAGGCTGGCACCGATAGAAAAAAAATCGATTATCTTCGAAGTTGGCTTCGATATATACATGTATAATTGTATATAGATCGATTAAATTTAATCAATCTGCACTTCTACAATCTAACGCGTGAAAAACTCTTCAAATGCAATCACGAATCAGTAACTACAGGTACAATTACATGTATACTTTCTGCAAAACACGTCATTCGTTCCACATGCTAAAGCTTAACCACACTAAACAAATAATTATTGATTAACGATATATGAAAACAATTAATTTTGTCGACACCTTCGACTATGTTATCAGCATTTGACTATAATAATACAAAATGATCGCTAAATTTACCACTCATTGTTTCACATCAAATCATTGGTAGCCACATTGTTTTACCCCGGAAATTGGACGATTAAATAATTAAGATTGAAGAAGATAAGTAGGCAAGTGAGTAAGTAAGTAAGTAAGTAAGTAAGTAAGTAAGTAAGTAAGTAAGTAAGTAAGTAAGTAAGTAAGTAAGTAAGTAAGTAAGTAAGTAAGTAAGTAAGTAAGTACTGAGTACGTAAGTAGGCCTAAGTCAGTATAGACTTTATTACTCCATTTGCAAACGCACAATGGTATATCGACAAATAATGCAATATAACAAACACATAGCAGTAGGCCTAATAATAATAAATCATGGAGGTACATGTCAAGTCTTAAAAAATAATACAAAAAGCAAATAGAAAAATCTGGCAACCAGCAACGGCGCCCATCCCAGTAAGATCAAGATGAAGATAAAGATGGTGACGATGCTGGCAGACAAAAGTAGGATTTCACTCCATTGTTATGTGGGCTGCTTGGGTGGTCCAAACGAAACACAGATGCCATATTTTAAATCCATTATACAATCATAGCTATCTCCTATAATTATAGTGGTAGACGTCAAGCCCGTTATGTCTTGTGACTCTTGTCAACATCCTATCAGCACGCCGCAGTGTATAATTTATCAACTCAAGCTTATGACTATATGATCAGGTTTTAAAGTGGATGGGAACGAGGAGGAACGGCGTTCCCACTGCTCTCGAAATTCTTTGCTTGCGTTCCCACTGATCACCTGCGTGGAACGCTGGAAACACATGCGTTCCAATAAAACTCTTGCTAGGCGTTCCCACTGCTCACTTCGGCGTTCTCACTGCTCACACATTCAGCGTTCCCGCTGCTCACACATTCGGCGCTCCCACTGCTCACAGTACATTCGGCGTTCCCACTGCTCACACATTCGGCGTTCCCACTGCTCACAGTACATTCGGCGTTCCCACTGCTCACACATTCGGCGTTCCCACTGCTCACAGTACATTCGGCGTTCCCACTGGTCACACATTCGGCGTTCCCACTGCTCACAGTACATTCGGCGTTCCTACTGCTCACACATTCGGCGTTCCCCCTGCGCACCCAAACCACTTTAAACACTGTATAATAATACAATATGCAGTTACATTGACACTTTGTGCACGCTTATGTATTAATTTCATGATCATGTCTGCAGTGTGTTCACTTGCAATAACGAAGATAACAATTAAAATAATAATCTTCGTTCAACTTCAACCTGACACAACGCAGAATGATTAAAACTCACAGTATGACGGATGATCACAAGTTATCACTACAGGAGTGGAATTTAACTGTCGGCAGCAGCTGCTAATACTATGGATGTAAGAT
>OX243811.1:7535976-7550976 GCA_945859605.1 Lumbricus rubellus | reverse complement strand
GAGATGACGAGATAATTGGATGACACGACAACAAGAATACGAGATATTGAGATGACAAGACAGCAAGATGACGAGATAATTAAATGACAAGCCATTAAGAATACGAGATAATGAGATGACAGTACAACAAGATGACGAGATGACGAGACAATTGAATGACAAGCCAGCAAGGATATGAGATGACGAGATGACAAGACAACAAGATGACAAGATGACGAGATAACGAGACGACTAAACAACAAGATGACGAAACAATGAAAGACGACAATACAAAAAAGATGACACGACAATGAGACAATAAGAACCCGAGAACAAAGGACTGCCATGCATGCACGCATAGCGAGAATGCGAGATGACGACCCTACTTAAAACCAACTCAATACTCCGCCATTAAATGCGTCGATATGTCTGGTCGCGTGCATTTAAAGCATATCAATGTCACAACGCTATACGCTCATTCGCTCAGAGTTCAGACCAAACAGGCAATTCTGCTGTATCTCTGTGTCTCTCAGAGACTGTCTCTGTCTCTCTCTCTGTCTCTCTCTGTGTGTCTCTGTCTCTGCATTCAGACATGCAATTCTGCCTAGATTAAAACTGTACGCAAAGCAATGGCTTTAAAGATATATCGTGGGAAACTCTACAATCATAGGCAGTAACAATCACACTTGAGTCTTGACCACGCTATTATAGCTGAAAATTGACATTTTTTAGTAGGTTACACTGTTAAGTGCTCGCCCTCCGGAAAAATCTCACTATACACGCATGCAGGAGATTATTATTATTGGGCTGCTTGTTAGTTCATAGTGAACTATTTTGTGTCCTTGATCACCTATCACCGTGTCTGTCCCTACCCCACCGTACTGTCTCAGTCTGTCTGTCTGTGTGTCTGTGTCTATCTGTCTGTCTGTCTGCCTGCCTGCCTGCCTGCCTGCCTGTCTGTCTGTCTGTCTGTCTGTCTGTCTGTCTGTCTGTCTGTCTGTCTGTCTGTCTGTCTGTCTGTCTGTCTGTCTGTCTGTCTGTCTGTCTGTCTGTCTGTCTGTCTGTCTGTCTGTCTGTCTATTCACTCGTTGTCCGTCAGTCAGTAGTCGGTCAGTATAAGTCATAAGTCAGTTCGTCCATCCGTCCGTCCGTCCACCATCCAACCACCCTACCACCCAATGATCAAATCACAAATCAAGATATCCATCAACCCATACCCACCCATCCACCCATTAATTTTTTTTATACGCCATTGCAACCAAACGTCAATGTCTCAATCAATAGTGAATAGAGCATCAGAGCAACCCTCCTCAAACGCGGTTCTTCCTCTTAAAAGCCTTTTCCCCCACTCACTGCGCTGTCATCGATTGCTGTTAAACATTGAACGAGCGAATGCACCTCGATGTAAACGATGGATGTAGAAGGAGAGCGCTCAGTCAATGAGACAGCTTGTCAATCGATGTGTTTCGCAGATCATCGATCGCAGGTTATAATTATATCGATTGGTTATATATATTAATTGTATATTTATATATTTATATATATATATATATATATATATATTAATATATATAGATATATATATATATATATATATATATATATATATATATATATATATATCGCAAGTAGTAGGGAAAGGGGGTTTGACCCCCCAAACCATAGGGGCTTTTCACCCCACGGGCCTTTTACCCCAAAACCATAGGGGCTTTGACCCCCACGGGCTCTGAGCCCCAAAAAGTCTATGAGTCCTGACCCCCAGATGACTAATGCCTATTGAAGCGTGACCTAATCTCTTTGAAGTTGCTGAGGCTGATATCATCATCTGACATCAGCATCCCACCCCCACCCCCACCATCATCACCACCCCACCACCTGCTGCAGCTGCCATATATGCTTACTAAGCGTATTTTCTAATGACTCATCACCCACACAGCAACTTGCACTGTAACGCGCGTATTGTAATAGCCACACGCACACGCACACACACACACACACGCACACACACACACACACCCACACACACACACATACATACCATATTTTATATGAAGGAAGAACATCTTTTATTTGTACCCATCGCCGACAATTCCAAAATTAAAACTGACTAGATATTGCAATGCAAGCACTCTGAAATGACAGAATGTAAAGACATAGACACTTTCTGATTATTTCTATGGTAAGACTTAGATATTATCTATATGCATTATTTGTGCGTCGGT
Organism: Lumbricus rubellus; assembly: GCA_945859605.1. NCBI lineage: Eukaryota > Metazoa > Annelida > Clitellata > Crassiclitellata > Lumbricidae > Lumbricus > Lumbricus rubellus. The sequence continues at coordinate 7,548,775 of OX243811.1, read as the reverse complement.
ATGTACATCTTTTGATTGTAGAGGAATTCAACTTTCTACTACAGCAAGTATTTTTATATCAAATTCGTCATGCAAAGACTTAGCCAACGACGTATTCTGCTAATAGCCTGCTATATGAAGTTCGTAGTACAAGGAACATTTTTCAATGACAGACTAAATTTATTTCTGATGATATAGATGTGCAGCGGACTCTAGCCAAACGCTGTATGATATGTTTAGTGTAGCTAAACTTAGAGAGTCCTAACAACTTCAATTTGCTTTGCTAAGAATCGTTGCGATTGACTGTACTTGCAAATGCTGATATCATCGTCTGTCATCAACGTCCCACCCCTACCACCACCGCTTGCTGCAGATGGCGCTTACTAAGGAGCTGATGTCATCGTCTGGCATCAACCTCCTCACCCCTACCACCACAGCTTGCTGCAGATGGCGCTTACTAAGAAGCTGACATCAGCATCTCACCCCCACCCACAACAGCAACCACCCTGTCTTGCACCTGGCGCTTACTAAGAAGCTGACATCAGCATCTCACCCCCACCCACAACAGCAACCACCCTGTCTTGCACCTGGCGCTTACTAAGAAGCTGACATCAGCATCTCACCCCCACCCACAACAGCAACCACCCTGTCTTGCACCTGGCGCTTACTAAGAAGCTGACATCAGCATCTCACCCCCACCCACAAACGCAACCACCCTGTCTTGCAGCTGGCGCGGATGACATCAGCAACCATCTCTTCTTGCACCTGTCCTTTCATAAGCTGCTGATATCATCAAATCCTTCCAGCACCTGGCCCTTACTAAGCAAGGTGCGAGGGGCCTATAAATGGGGGTCAAAATCTCAGTATAATCACACAACATTTCGATGTGCAGAAGACGTATTCGAACCGCGAGATCGTTCTTCAACAGGCGAACATCATCAGGACAGATCGAGAACTCTACGCATTCTAAGAACTTTTCTATAGAATTTTAAAGTGGCCGTTCGAAGGCAATTTTAACTTAGTACTTAAGAGCCTGCAACAAGGCGACTTTCTACAGCATTCTTCAATATGGAACGATGTAAGTTAAGAATTTTTTTTAAATATCTTTGTGGAGAATATTTAATATTTAATTTATATATTTAAAGTATAGTGTATATATACATAATACTGGTATGGTGAAGAATTTATAATGCATTGTACCTTCATCTTAAACATATTTCACTTATATCTTTTTTTAAATTTCTTTTTTCTAGTGAACTGCCTTCGTGCACAAATTGAAGGACTCGTGCAAGAGCAAGCAAGAATTATGGCTAGGATCCAAGAATTGCGTATGTATACAGTATGACATTAATTTATATCTTAGTCTTGCAATGACTTATCTTTTTTTTAGTATTGCCCTCACCGTGTAATTTTAGTATCATTCTCAGACTTTTTACAGTCTTGGACTTGGGTTATGAAAAATAAAACAAGCGTGCAATGATCAATTGCGACTTTGAACGGGATCTTTATAGAAATTATTATACTTGTATGCATCTTACTTCTTCAACTGCTCTAACGCAAACATTTTGCATAGAGGCTACGAAAGACATAGTATTTCTATATTATATTGAATAGATATTCTACTGCAGTTGTTTTAGCTGTACCCGCCTACTTTATAATACATTGGGACTGGCACATGTGGAAAGCAGGGTTAATATATTATGTATCTGAAGAGACATTGACAAAATAGCGAATTTTATCTTATGAATAGACATATATATGTATACAAAATTTATTTCCACAACACATATTTTACCATCTGTGTACTTTGGTTTTTTTTTCCAGGTGATATTCAATTCAACGATGAGCAGCAGGCAGGGCCCTCGTGGGCATCAGAGCGCCACACAGAATCCTCGATGCCCAATATGCCTCACGCAGTTCCGGCTTTGGTGGATGCATCCGCAGACTCCTCAAGTAAATTGATTCATCTCTTTATATGCGTCGCATAATAATTGATATATACCTTTTTATATTTTATATACAATACCTGTTGTATATGTAACCTTTTTAGCATCTTTAATGTAACTTTATTATAGGAGAGACTTATACACATACTATCTCTTTTTTTTAAAAATCTTCTTTTGGTTTTAAAAATTTAGTTACAGACTTGGTTATGGACGTGACAGATGCTGACATGCTGAGAGCTGCAGAAGAGTCCGAGCTGGCGGACCTGTGGGGACCGATGACCGATGAAGAACTTTTGGGATACGTACTTCAAATAGAGGCAGAAGAAGAACGCAAGAAAGAAGCAAGAAGGCTGGAGCGAGGGAAAATGCCAGGTACCATCTCAATGCATACATAAAATTTTGTAACTAATTTATATTTCAAGCACTTTGAATTTTATAATTATAGGATCATGAAATATTAAATGAATGCCAATAATGCGATAATCATTTAATTTTTTTTCTTTATTATTCTTTATTGTTAGCGAAAAGACAGGCGCCATCATCCGACGACTGTGTACCGCCAGAGGAGAAGAAGTATAGTAAGTTTATATTTATATAATACTCACACATTTTATCGACATAAATATTGATTAAATTTGACTTGTAAAAATCTGCAGCTATAAAGGGATACAATTTACACACATAAATTATTTTAAAATTCTTGCAGAGTCTGGTGGAACGGGTATAATTACATTCAAAGAATCGGCTGGAGAAGGAACTTCAACCATGAATCAGAACGGGATAGCGAGTAAGTTATTTCGATTATAATTTTAAAATAGTGCTTTGCAATTACAAGCTTGAAATCTTGTTGTATGACACACACACATACACACACATACACACACACACACACACACACACACACACACACACACACACACACACACACACTTTCTCTGCACTACAAAATTGTTATGCCTCATCACTTCCGCCTCCGTATCCTTCCACATCAATATTTCCGCAAACATGTAGAACTATTTCGCGTAGGAAACTGTAAAAAGTAGTTCCACTTCTGTAAGTAAGGCATCGGTAATACGTTCGAAACATAGCAGCTGATGAATCTAAGATATTGTAATCTAAAGAGCATTTGAAATTAACTTTAACACTTTTTTTGGAAAAAGTAGTGGACTTTGGCGGATGCAAGAACCGAAAATTAATTAGTACAAAAATTAATTGGTACAAAAACACATAATTAAGTAGATATAGAAAGGCAATTCTGGCGCATGGTAAAAATTTCAATTGAACGGCCTAAGACCACCTTTGCAACACGACTTTCTACATCTGCATGGAGCAATAAATTTCTATATATTTCTGTTTTTAGCGAGCACCTTTCATATAGACTTGTTGGAAAGTGACGATTCGCGAGACGGGCCCCCTACCCCAGGGGCGGCGGCGGCGGCGGCGGCGGCGGAGGCCGGCTCCAGCGGAGCCGGCGCAACATCGGCAGAGCCTCACTCGACAAGTAAGTTCCTACAAACTTGTATCTTTTACAAACTTGGATATTTTGCAAACTTGATTCTTTTGCAAGCTTGAATCTTTTACAAGGCGCATGCATAGCATGCGCGCTTACTCACGCACACACACACACACACACACGCACACACACACACACACACACACACACACACACACACACACACACTTCCATTGCCCTTTATTCTTGTATGAATTTACATTCTACAAATAGTATGTAATATGCTGTATATGGGAAATTTTACATCTCTTTAATTTAACTTTATAATTGCCATTAGTCAATATGTGAACTTAATGATTTCTTTGATGTCCTTTAGGTCGATGCGAATCTTGTCGAAATTACAAGACATCCAACTTGGTCAATGGATTGTGCGATCTCTGTTTGCTGCGGAAAGAGTGCAGCGAATGCAAGACTCGTAGAGCTTCACGATTCTTCAGAGCTGGACAGGATGCTTGTGTCACATGCATCAAGAAAGCCCTCAAACCCGGCATGAAGACGTCGAATCAGAACACCTTTATAGACATATCTATACCAGTTCTCCAAAGAACCGACGTCCACAGCCTACTGGAAGGAGAAGCACAGCAGATGATTAGCACTCTTCAGGATACACTCAGAGATGAAGGGTAAGCTTGCACAAGTTACAAATTCTACTTACAACATATTTCTTATGAATAAATTTTTCTTTTATTTTGAACTAAAATATTGCTTGCACATAGGAAAAGTCCATGCTTGTATTGTTTACAAATTTGTAACTTTTTGAACTTAGTCACCGCCTTTGCCACGAGCGCAAGATTATGTGATCTTGATTATCCAATTTTTTCAAAGTCCACTCTTTTGCTTTTACTCTTAATAAGAGCTTGGAATCGTGTAATGCATTTTCGAAGTTGTCATATATTTTTACAATTTTTTTCTTTTTCTGTCCATTTATACAATGTATGCTACACACGCAAAATATTGAACTTATACAAATATATTTATACTTTAGGCCGGTGAAATGGTATGTGGCAATAGATGTGGAATTTCAACGAGAGTGCTCAGAAGGAGAAAGTAGAACCGTCGGCTACTTCAAATCCGTACCATCAATACTTCTACACTCAAGTCAAGTACCTGATCAACTACAAGATGCCGCCGAAAGAATCGACCAGTTGGTAGACACTTTCACAACTCAAAATTCTGGTTGGGTAGTGAATGATATATTAGATTTGAGACTTTGCAATGCAGTATACGATCCTGTAGGCGGATCGAGTTATATTCCAACGCCTCAATACTTGGCCAGGAAGCGAGCTACCCTAAACATACAAAATGACGACGATCGCTGCTTCCTCTACTCACTTCTTGCAGTTTCTCATTTCAATTCCAACACACACAATCCGCAGAGAGCTGGTCACTATAAGCCATATTTGGATGATTTTGATACTGATGGTATAAATTTTCCCATGAAAATCGAGCAGATTTCACTTTTTGAAATTCTGAATCCAGATTATTCGATCAACGTAATGTACTTCAATCCGGATGATAAGACATTTACTCCTCTCTATGCCAGTGCTCACAGGGGTAGAAAACACATTGCAAATCTGATGCTGCTTGATGATGGAGAGAAGCGTCACTACATAACAGTGCGCAATCTTTCTGCTCTTTTGAATGGAAGAAATTCTCACCACGCGCGCACTTTTCCTTGTCCGTACTGTTTGTGTTGCTTTACAACTGCTGCTGTCAAAAACGCGCACATGGAGGACTGTGGAAAGCATGGACTTCAATCCGTGCGTTACCCTACACCCGAACATTCTACGCTGAAATTTTCAAATACACAAAACGAAATGCCGCTGCCATATGTCCTGTATTGTGACTTTGAAAGCTATTTGGTTCCAAATGCCTCTGCTTCCAACGACAATGCAACCAAAATTCTTGATACGCATACACCCAGCGGTTTCTGTTGCTTTACAATTTCATCTTTTCCACATTTGAACAACAACAAGCCTTACGTATATTCGGGACCTGACGTTATGCAGCACTTCTTTTCTCATGTAAAATCTGAGCAAGTTCGAATCAATAAAATTCTCGCTACAAACATGCCCATGAAGCCTCTTACGCAGCAGCAGAGACTGGACTTTGATTCTTGTACTGCATGCCCGTCTTGCTCTACACCTTTGTCATCTCAAAACAAAGTTCGACACCACTGTCACATGACTGGTAACTTTGTTTCTGCGCTCTGTTCTCCTTGCAACCTAAAGATGAAGTTTCGCAAGCCTACAAAATCTAAGAAATGCAAAACTGCAAATTACCTTCTTCCAGTCGTGTTCCACAATCTTAAGGGTTACGACTCACATCTCATATTGAAGGCCATGACAAAGGAGTTTGCAAGCCAGGAAATTAACGTAATAGCCACTAATATGGAGAAATACTTGTCTTTTGAAGTTAATAATATCAGATTTTTGGATTCCCTTCAATTTCTAAACTGCGGTTTGGACGTGTTGGTGAAGAATTTGGCAAAAGAGGACGACTCGAAATTCAACCATTTGCGCCGGCTTTTCCCGAACGAATACAAATTGCTTTTGCGTAAGGGGGTATTTCCCTACGAATATATGACATCGGCCGGCAGAATGACCGAAAGGACTCTGCCACCCAAAGGCTGCTTCTACAGCAAACTGACCGACGAGGACATTTCACAAGCCGACTACGACTATGCACAAACCATTTGGCAGACTTTTAATATGCAGACGCTCCAAGACTATCATGACCTGTACTTGCAGACGGACGTTGTATTGTTGGCTGACGTTTTTGAATCTTTTCGTGCTATGTCACTGGACTTTTACAAATTAGATCCTCTCCATTATTACAGCAGCCCCGGACTTAGCTTTGACGCCTGTTTACGCATGACCAATGTGGAATTGGAACTCATCACGGATCCGGACATTTACCTTTTTGTGGAGCGTGGGATGAGAGGCGGCGTATCGATGATTTCAAATCGATACGCAAAGTCCAATAACCCGTATCTCGCCCAAGGATATGATCCAAACGTTCCAAATAGCTACATAATGTATTTGGATTGTAATAACCTATACGGTTATGCCATGTCTGAGCCTCTCCCTACCGGAAAATTTAGATTCTTAGAGACGGACGAAATTGATAATTTCGACTTGGACACTAAACAAACTGACGATGACATGGGATATCTGTTGGAGGTGGACTTGGAGTATCCTCCACGTCTCCACGACGCACACAACGACTACCCTCTCGCTCCCGAGACGCTGCACATACGACCGGAGATGATATCTCCTTACGCAAAGTCAGTTTCACAGAAAATTTCGGCTAAAATTGGTACCGGCGTCGAAAAGTTGGTGCCAAACCTAATGCCAAAGACCCGATACGTCGTACATTACCGCAATTTACAATTCTACCTAAAAATGGGTATGAAATTAACCAAAATACATAAAATTCTCGAGTTTCGACAAAGTCGATGGTTGAAACCATACATCGACTTCAACACGTCCAAACGGCAGGTGGCCAAATCTTCATTCGAAAAAGACCTCTTCAAATTGATGAATAATTCTATATACGGCAAAACAATGCAAAATAATAGGATGCACCTCCAGGTCAAATTGGTAATGAGTGGAACGCGCGCGAAAAGATTTGTGGCCCGTCCAAATTTCGAATCGTACACTATAATAAACGAAGATTTGACAGTCATAAAATTAACAAATTCAAACGTCTACCTCAACAAGCCTCTCTATGCAGGCATGTGTATTTTGGACATATCAAAATTAAAAATGTATGAATTCCACTACGAACACGTAATTCCACTTTACGGAACGGCTTGCAAGCTCCTTTTTACGGACACGGACAGCCTTTGCTACCATATCTTCGCAGACGATGTGTACAAAGACATGCATCAGAATTTAGAGGAGTATGACACCTCAGACTACCCCTGTGAGCACTTCCTTCACAGTCGCACCAACGCTAAGGTAATTGGAAAATTTAAGGATGAGTGCAATGGAGATGCGGTCTTGGAATTTTGCGGATTGAGATCCAAAATGTATAGTTTGCTTTTGCCTAATAATAAAGAAAAGAAGACGGCCAAGGGCATAAAGAAGGGCTTTGTAAAAAATAAGATTTGTCATGCAGATTATAGAAAGTGTATTTTCGATGAGCACCCAACAAGTTCTCAGTTCTGCGTTATACAAAGTAGGAAACACGAACTGCACACTGTAGAGATAAGGAAAGCTGCGCTTTCACCATACGACGATAAGCGCTTTCTGTTAAACTCGTCTGACTCTTTTGCATATGGACATGTAGATATTGCATTATATAAAGATAATTGAAGTGAAATAGTGATTGTATTAGCATGTTTTATTTTATCTGTATACGTTAGTTGATAAATATTATATAGATTATCTTACGTTGACTATTAAAAGAGACACTTATTGGGAGGATAGTCTAATACAGATTCTGCTTGTATGTGTGTATAAAGTTGAAGAATTTATCGAAGAGAAAAAGAAGAAAAAAAAAATGATTGAAAAAAGTATCACTGTGTTTGTTCTTTACTTTGCTAAGATACAAATAAAAGACATGTTCCACATGACACACATTCTTTATTCAGAAATGCTTAGATTTAAAGTCCGAAAGGGTTGCATTGAGTGCATGCTACTGCGCCCAATTGATTTGCATGGTCTAAAGATGCATAGCACGGCATAGCATTTTTAAGTTCTGGCAAAAGTTCGTGCAGCTGATCAATTTTAAGAAGAAGTTTGTCCCACTCGTCCAAACGAAGAGCGATGCCGCTGCGTGTAGGTCTCTCCTTGGTCGTGTTGGGCGGTAGAAAGTAGCGTCGAATATTCACACATCTGAAGTCCTTGGACATTGATGCGTAGTAGCGACCGCCGAGATGTTGGTAAACGTCCACAGGCTGATTCGCTTTCAAAAGTTGAACATTTCTATCCAGTTCGTCCAGACATACCCGAAATCTCGCCCAAGCTGACTTGTTGAAGGATACGCCTTTCTTGGTGGGGTAGGACCTGTCTCCATCAACTGCATATTCGCGTATATGCACCATGAGTTCGTTCTTGTAGTGATTTGCTGTGAGGTATCGATTGTTGCCTATAGCCTCTTTGAATTCCATAGCCTACACAAAGATGAGATAATAGAAAAATTTGAGTTACCTTGTAAATAGTAGTACAATATATGAAATATATGAATATTTATACATATACATAAAGAATACATTCAATACAGTAGAGTAAAATATTTCATACTCACAGGAATTGGTACGAACATACGTGTTGCCAGCATGTTTAGTATGACTTTGTCAATGTCGTCGCTTCCAAGATGAAATACAAATGCAACAAGAACGTTCAAATGTCCTTTTATAATATAAGTATTGCACAATCACAGCTGCAAGCCTGGCTGGATGCTGATGTCAGACGCTTAGTAAGCTGGGGTGGGGGTGGGATGCTGATGTCAGATGATGATATCAGCCTCAGCAACTTCAAAGAGATTAGGTCACGCTTCAATAGGCATTAGTCATCTGGGGGTCAGGACTCATAGCCTTTTTGGGGCTCAGAGCCCGTGGGGGTCAAAGCCCCTATGGTTTTGGGGTAAAAGGCCCGTGGGGTGAAAAGCCCCTATGGTTTGGGGGGTCAAACCCCCTTTCCCTACTACTATCGCAGGTTATAATTTTTATCGATTGGTTATTAGACAACTTCACGTGGATGTCAGTGAAAGGTTGACATCAGATCTGAGAAAGATAGTTGGTCTGTATGTTTCTCTGTATAATTATGCCTGCATGTATGACTGTATCTCTGTCTGTCTGCCTGTGTCTGTCTGCCTGTCTGTATGCATGTATGTATGTCTGTATGTATGTATGTATGTATGTCTGTATGTATGTCTGTATGTATGTCTGTATGTATGTTTGTATGTTTCTCTGTATGTAGATGTATGTCTGTATGTATGTCTAGCTCTGTCGCTGTTAATGTCTGTACATGTGTTTCTGTGTCCTTGTCCTTCTCTTTGTCTGTCTCTGTCGCTAAGACCTTTGTCTCTGTGTCTGCCGTTGACACTTTATATCTATGTCTGTCTGTCTCTGCCTGTCTGTCCGCATGTCTGTCTCTGCCTGTCTGTCTCTGTCTGTCTGTCTCTGTCTGTCTGTCTGTCTGTCTGTCTCTGTCTGTCTGTCTGTCTGTCTCTGTCTGTCTGTCTCTGTCTGTCTGTCTGTCTGTCACTGTCTGTCGGTTTTCTGTCTCTCTGGCTCTGACTCTTACTCTGTCTGTTCAGTCTGTGTGTGTTTTTCTCTGCAGTCATACACTGCAGACGCTTTTTGTCGCTGTGCATTATCGAGCTTCAGATGAAAGGCTTCACCTCTTACAGCAACGACGACATCTCTTACGTCATTAAGCTACGTCATTCCTTCAACGTCGTCGCCTCCGACGTCATCACACTCGTCATATCTCTGACGTCATCAATGAAGCTTCAACTACATCGCTAACTCTGACGTCAACGACGCCAAGTATGACGTAATGGACGACGAAAAAGACGAAAGAGAGTCATTAGAATAAATAATTATTCTTGTCCAGAATAATTATAATTAATTATTAGGTTGCAATGATGCGCGTTCTTTGCATCTATTATGTAGTTAGAGAACTGGAATTTCTTAGAAAACACGATTAGTCTAAAATTATATACTAATATATAATATAATATATAATATATTATATAATATATATTATATAATATATATTATATATTGTTATTTATATAAATTTATATACACATATAACTATTATATAGATTATGGTCCTTATAATGTCTTTATTACATACAGTATATATATATATATAATATATTGCTTGCACATGACATATTGATTGAAAACCATTTAGGCCTATGCGTTTAGGTACATGTATAGGCCTATATTATTATATATAATATATATATTATAAAACATTTATGCGCTTAGGTTTAAATATATAATATATATATATATATATATATATATATATATATACCTACACGCATAAATGTTTTTCAATCAATATGTCATGTGCAACAGTGCAAGCTGACTAAGCGTCTTGAAGCCTGGTCATTGGTCAACGTCCATGCATGGTCGCCGGAGATATTTGAGGACGCAGGCATTGAAAGGATTTTTCACCGCCAGTCTTCCCGGTCCGTGTGTGATGGAGGTGGGGGCAAATCATGCCCCGTCTCAGGCTTTTAATTATGTCATGTCTTTTTTTAGTCATAACGGTTTCTTATTTTGTAATCTTCATCATCAGTATCATGGCCTAATCATCTTCGTCATCATCATCATTCAGTTGATTACTAAAATAATGATGGTTGAGGTCGTAGTAATGATAATGATGATGATTAAGATGATGATGACGACGATGATGATGATGATGTGATGGTGGTGGTGGTGGTGGTGGTGGTGGTGGTGGTGGTGGTGGTGTTGGTGGTGGTGGTGGTGGTGGTGGTGGTGGTGGTCGTTGTGGTGGTGGTGGTGGTGGTGGTGGTGGCGGCGGCGGCGACGACGACGACGATGATGATGATGATGAATTGATGATGATGACGACGACGACAAAGACGATGACGACGACAATGATGTTGATAGACCTAATATTAATGGTAACAGTGATAATAATATTTTAGTAATAATTTCTGATTTTGTCATTGTTATCAATATCAAAATATTTATTATTTTACTTTATGAACCTTAGTTGAAGGGAAAAAATACGACAGGAAACAGAAAGAAAATTAATCAAATAATGAAGTGAAGGAATATAAAAGGAAAACAAACAGAGACATTAAATAAGAAACTGCAAAAATTGCGGCGAAAATAAAAGCCAATTTAAAACCGATAATAATAAAAATGTTACATGAAACACGAGTAGGCCTATACAAAAATCCAGCATCATATTGAACATAAAATTCAATTTTACGATTAACCGAACAACGAACAAGCGTCGCAGATTACTACGCCATAATATCAATGCGCTATGCAGGCGTCTGGTACATTCGGCGTCTCATTCAAATGCACCGTGTACACCCGGAGCTGCTCTAGAACACAGGGCGAGCGTATTTGCGACACTCGGCAATAATTATTATTGTCATTTTAATCTCGTGATTTCGACAGCGGTTATAAAACTACGTCGTAATACTTATGGGGCACACCTCAGAAATACATAATTCATGGGTCTTGCTCGTGCCACAGGAGCTGTCATTGTAATATTTGCGATGACAAATTTATATAGCGCCACTTCAAGACGACGCAGATTATGATCTTCGAACCACCTCTCTTGCTCGGGGCACCGCAGGGCATTGCAGGAGCGGAATAAACACGGTACGTGGCCCGACCGGAGTGATTGAGCCGCAAGCAATCTACCGCCTGCATTATCTGGTCAGCGTCATCGTTGACGTCACCGTCAACGGAGAAAAGAAAGACACGCCGGTGTCGCGTGACAGAGTCTCCCCATAAAAGTCTCCCCCGGAGACTTTATTTAGAAACAGATTCTCTTCTCGGCGGATCTGTTCCAAAATAAATTCGCCCCTACCAGAGAGTATAATTTATTCTGAAATAAAGTCTCCGTGGGGGAGAGAATAATTATTTCCGCCGTCCAGGTAATAAAATCTTCCCCCCCCCCCCCCGTTTAGCGTGAAATGGGCTACAGTTTCGTCGAATTTAGAGATGAGCAATTAGCTAAACGGTTAGTTTACGCTGCCAGATTATATAACAAGAAAATATATATACTTTTACATCAGAGAAATTCTTCCAATACAGAGTTCCAGCCAGAGGGAGACTCTGTTTCCGGTGGGGAAGACTTTGTATCGGTGTGAGACTTTATTTCGTGACACCGGCGGAAAATTAGTAGCCAACGCACCCGGGAAACTTCAATCAGAATCCGGAGGCGACCATGATTATCCCCTCAGTCAAACGGTTCATTAGTTTCGCCCGGGAAGCGACACTATAACGCACCCACCGTCGGATACTCGCAACTTCGCAAGAGCTGCCACGCCGCTAATAAACGGCTCGACGTGTTCTGTGTTGGGAAGATTTACGCCTGTTGGTGATGGTGCAGGGAAGACCATATCATCACGGCGCAGATGAGAGCGTAGGTGGCCCATTGCATGGGTAATGGATGGAGATGGGAAACACGTTGCTAGTGAACATTGAACATGTATGTATGGCAGCGTTGTTCGTTAAAGAAATGCGTTGAACGAGTAGACTCGTCGAGGTATGAAAATGGCCGTTGGATACTACTAATGGCCTCATTATTTGAGGGCATAGAGAGTCTCACGTGATCTTTGCAACTAACTATTCTAACAATCAACTTGCGATATTTTTTAAAATTTATTTTTACAATTTACTTCTCCA
>OX243811.1:7433276-7535776 GCA_945859605.1 Lumbricus rubellus | reverse complement strand
AAATCGCAACGAACACCATAACAGACCTGCAGAAAAATTAAATTTCGGCAGATGAAGTTGAAAGATGCATATCTTTCTATCCGTTCAAATTAATGCCATGATGATAATTATGTTGGAATCATATTCTTGGCTCAGTTATCTAAAAGCATCTGCAGCGCCGACATTGCATTGGAGTTTCCCGCCGAAGCGCTGAGTAGCATAATTGCGAGTGAAGGACTTGCCCAAGGTCCTTACGCGGCGACTTGAGGTGGATTCGAACCTGCAAACCGTCAGCTGCAAGACGACGAATATACTCACTAGTCTACACCACCGCACCCCACAGTGGACTCACTCTGTCTATTCGGACTCATTTAATATCAGAACCATTAGAAAATTCAGTGGTAGGCCTACTTTCGTTAAATTTAGCCTAAGTAAAACTAGAACTCAAAAATGAATAATATATTGAATTCCCTGAAGTAGGCTATATAAACTGTGACAGTGTATCGAAAAATTATTCCAAGAACGAAACTGAAATAGAAAGTCAGGCATGCGCAGTTTTTACACACTGAGCGAAAATCGGAATAGAAACGAAAATTAATTTTCGAACGGAAATTAATAACACAGTAGGCATAATAGCATGTAGGCCTAAAAGGAAATATTTTGGCTGGCATGTTGTTTTTCGGATGTATACAGTGGTGCCTACGTCTATATAAGAGGCGCACATGCTTCTTGACTCTTGAAACTTTTGCATCATTGGTTTTAACAAGTGCTTCGCTGCATTGCAATAATTTAATATTTCCACTTTTATTTAGATCTTCATCGGTAAGTTATGCAATCGAAATCTCATTAGTCAGAGCTGTCTTCAGAACGCCTATGAGTATCATCATCATTCATTCATTCATTTCAGACATTTATATAAATAAATCATAATTATCACTCATAATTTATATCCTCTTTCAACCCTTGGGTAAAAATTCCGGAGCGAATTCACTTCAAAGTCCTACCACTTACCTTCACATCCTTAAGCTATCAATACTCCCATGCATGAAGCCTATAATAGATATAAGCTCTATATATAGGCTACTTCTACATGTATTTCCAACTAACCCGCTCTACCCGATCATCCTCCATTTTTAGTATTTCCCGACCCCCGACATATTATAGGGTCTACTCATGTCAAATTTATCCAACCTGCAGGCCATTCAAAATGTCCTCCTTGTTCATGGACACACGATTGTAGGTGTCTACTGTTTGATGGTCCAGTGAATGATCGCGTGGTCAAACAGCTGTCACTCTTTACTGCAGACGGGCCCTGTATACATAAGGTTATCGATGTCAGGAATTGGGCGCGGTGGTGTAGTGGGTATCTTCGTCGCCTTGCAGTCGAAGGGTTGCGGGTTCGACTCCACCTCGAGTCGCCGGGTATAAGGACCTTGGGCAAGTCCTTCACTCGCAATTGCTCAGCGCTTCGGCGTGAAACTAAGATGCAGTGTCCGCTCTGTAGTCGGGAGCGCCTCTGAGTAGCGAGCTTGAAGGGCGCTATGACAAGTGCACAAACAATTAAAATTTTGGCACAAACATTTACACTCAAAAACACAAAAACAACTAACAGAAAAACTCAGAAGCAGTTGAAGTCATAAATTATATTATGAAGAGATACATGTAGTGCATAATGTTATTCTGGGGTATACCATAGTATAGTGGAACAGGATGGCGACGCTTGTAATTAAAAGATGCCGTGCAAGATGCAAGATGGCGCTTTCATTTCCGGAAGTTCGTGTCGCATCAGATTAATTCCGCCATTGCAGGGATACACGCGGCTCACGCGTCCAGGTCATGATGCGCTTTTGCAGGCAGAGTAAGGCAGAGTATAAGCGCATGTTGTATATATTATAGAGCAGCGTTATGCCTGCAGGCTGCAATGCATGCTCTCCAGTTAATCCAGGCCAACTTCTGCGTGGCAAATTATGCACGAAAGCAGAGGTGGGTATATAATATACATGTAGGCGATACCGAAGTTCTTTTTTATAGTCAAATCTAGTTGAATGGGATTTATGGGAAAGGCATAGGATGTTCAAAATGTAAATGTTGGCGGTATACAGTAGTCTATACACCATAGTTGTAAAAAAATGTTTTTTCGTTTTTTATTTACTCCCAAAAAACATCGTTTTTTTGGTTTTTATTTTTTCCATCGCTTTTTTATGTTTTTTTAAGTTTTCTTTAATTTTATTTATTCATTTACTTTCTGTTATTATTTTCCTTAATTTTAATTTTTTGAGATATCTCTTATGTTTTCCGCCAACTCTCAAAGATTCAGCTAACTAAAGTCATTATTTCATCGTTTAACCCTTTAATGCCGAGAAGGTAGTAAATGGTATGGGAATCTTATACCCTTCGGCATTAAAGGGTTAACACCGTCATTTAAGAAATAGCCTGCGTGTAGTAGGTTCCCAATCAATGTGTTTTCAAGGTTAAAATGCGGGTTTAGATGTAGCAAAGTCAAATTATTTTCCGTGTCCGTTTTTATGGGTTTTTTGTCGTTTTTTATTTTTTCGAGAAAAACGACGTTTTATTCCGTTTTTTTTTAAAATTCCGTTTCCATCGCCTTTTTTACATCTATGGTAGGCCTATACACGTTTTAATGCAACGATCATAATATACGGTATACAATATAAATATGACAAACAGTCACCTTTGGTAGGTATACAAGATCCATACAATCATGCATGGTCTCATCTTTAACTAATTATTCATCGGGTAGAATCCTTCTCACCCCCGCCCATTTGAAGGAGTTGCAGCCATTAAGATGTATATCCGTGCATGCATGCCTATAATTATGTATAATAGTGCTATATATGTATGCAGACGGTCATTGCTATAGTAAGTAACCTGTATACATGCGGGCCATGGAGTCACATCTTTGAAGCAGACGCCATGCGCTGTACGGAAGATGAAGACCCGACTCTGAGCCAAAGCATATACCGAACACGAGGGACAAAAAGAAAAAAAAATGGTCGGTAGAGCGCAAGGGACGAACAGATGTCGCAGAAGGAGGCTTACATAATTATGTAGTCTGAGAGATATATGGGGACAAGACCAAGCTGAGATTTGGAGACCAGGAGACAAACATTGAGAATGATCTTATATTGGATCCAAGAAGTACTAGGGAGCCAGTGTAAGACTTCAGTCATTCAATTGCAAATGTGAGAAAACCTATGAAGGCTTGATCTGATCCTACAGCAGTGGCGTTTAAGACTGTATGTATGAAGGACGGGAGTCGCATCTTGAGGAGACACACGAGGAGCGAGCTAAAGTAATCTATATACGAGACCAGATATAAATGCATGTACATACGGCTGTGGTTATGTCTGCCAATGTAACTCATAGGCATCATACATTCGTTAATCGGGTTAAAACTACATATCTACATGCATAGTATTATAGATGCGTGAGACAAGATACATGTACAATTTTTACAATAGACTATCATAGATTATTGCAAGCCGGAATGCATTAAACTATCCTCAGCCTCTACTAACAGACATCATATAGTTCAGATGCCGGTAGCGTATCTCAAAAAACATATGTGTCGGATCGAAGTTCCGGTGTGATCTGGCCGAATCTAACCAATTGTTCGCTATGCTTCAACTGGTTTTGCGATTGGTCTGCAGTTGCCCTTGCCAATTATGCAGACAGATTTAAATCCTGAAGCGAGATGCATTATGGTCGGACTGGAGTGTTCAAGGCGGTATATATATATACACACACATATATATATATGTATATGTATATTATGCATATATAGACCTATACTTGACAACCCGAAGGGTGTTAAAGTCCGATAACATCACTAAAGACGAACTCAAAGGTTTAAGCAAAGAAAGGGAAAATCGCGTTCTAAATGTTCGACGCCGGCTCGGTGACAAATCGCCGTCTGATGTTATCTGCGAGTCAATTCTACGCGCATAAAGGGTTAATTGTCGTAGGTGAACGACGGCTACAAATGACTATGAACGCGGATTTTGCAGACGAACAGACGTACTACAGCTGGCCGACGCCATTTTGACAGACGTGCCATAGAAATCTAACAATAGAATTCACAGACGCCGATTAGTCTGCGTGTGTTTTCGCGAATGTGATTCAGTGTTCCGTGTTGGCTCCTGGGATATCTTTATAAAGACATTTCCATTCTTCAGTGTCATGTCTTTGTAATGCTTCGGATAATTATACTGCAGAGAAGTCGCCAGATTAAATATAGATGGAGCGGATGATATAGTAAATGCTTTTGAGAACCCACTATTTATATAGCATCAAGTAAATGAATTTGATTGGTCAATAATCTGTTATACGTTTGAAGATATTTTGATCCAAAAAGCAAAAACATGCAAAGTGAAGTGAACGAGTGAGTGAATGAGTTAGTGAGCTACTTGTCGTCATACCAAGACTGAGACCATGCATTCAATACGCTAACGAACAGCTAGGGATCCAGATCAACCAGCGCAGAATTTCCAGCATGTTACTGAATTTTGATGTTTGATATATAACATAATTATGTACATGTAGCCTATGTGCACTGTATGCATGTATGCACTATGCATACGTGCGTGTATGTGGCACTATGCATATGTGCGTGTATGTGTGCATGAATGCATGGATGATGGATGTATACATGGGTGTATTATAGTCCTACATGTATGTATGTACGGTATTTATGTATGTATGTATGTATGTACGTGCGCATGTATGTATTATGTATGTATGTATGTAGGTAATGCATGTATGCATGCATGTAGGCC
Organism: Lumbricus rubellus; assembly: GCA_945859605.1. NCBI lineage: Eukaryota > Metazoa > Annelida > Clitellata > Crassiclitellata > Lumbricidae > Lumbricus > Lumbricus rubellus. The sequence continues at coordinate 7,531,001 of OX243811.1, read as the reverse complement.
TATTTATGTATGACATTGCATGTATGTATAATGTATGTATGTATGTATATATGTATGCATGCATGTATACATATATGTATGTATGTATGTATGTATGCATGTATGTATGTATGCATGTATGCATGCATGCATGTATGTATATAAGAATGTATGTGCGTATATGAGCATGCGCATAAAAAAAGGCAATGACACCCATTCTCAACCGACCTGTTCTTCTAAATAACCAAACGATACAATCGTCGACGAGGTTGACAACCGTGAAAGCCGTCATTTAACCCCCGAGGGTCAAACTAAAGACCTCCGTCCGTCACCATGTCTTCCACGTCGCATGCTCTCCCCCAACCCCACCCCAACCCACCCCACCCCATCTTCATCGCTCCCTGTCACCCTATTTCGTCACTGAAACCCCAGGGGCGTCGCAGGGATAATTGCAGACTGATCATCTTCCAGATAATCTAGATTACGTTATCTTGGGAAGGATGGTGGGATTGGGGATGGGGTGGGGTGGGGTAGATGGGGTGACCGGATTGTGTGAAGAAGGGTTCCGCGGGGTTGACGTGAGCGACTGGAAGAAGGAAACAGATGTGTAGGGTATCGATTCCACCGAACGGAATGATGGGTAAATTCTTCGATGGTGACACACGGATGAATTGGATGCACATAATAATATTAGACATGGAAGAGACAGATGTCAGACGGTGGCACCAATCTAATGTCGTTAGACACACACACACGCTCACGTTATTCAAAGGTGGAAACACACATTGTAGGCAGGAATGAAGAAGAGTGTGCATGTGTCTCTCTCTGTGCGTGTGTGTACGTTTGTGCGTGCGTTACATGACCGTGTGTTTTTGGTTAGACCTACATATTATATATACGGAAAATGGGCACCCGTAAAGTAATAGCAATAGTAATAATAAAAAGTAATAGCAATAGTAATAATAATGATGATAATAGCAATCAGAATGTTTGTTTATGTGAATAAATGTGTGTGTTTATAATAATAAAAATAATAATAATAATAATAATAATAATAATAATAATAATAATAATAATAATAATAATAATAATTTTTTTTTGCCCTGAGGTACTTCATTCCCCCAGGGACTTATGGACTATTATTATATGAAGAGTGTATGTCTGGTGGGTCAGGCCTCGTCTTCAGGGTGTGAGGCAAAAGTGCCTTTGAAAGCGACCAGGTTGTAGCGTTGAATGCAAGTGGACAGACGTTGAAAAAGAAAGAAAGCTTCACGTCTGTCACCAGTGATAGAAGAGATGCGGCTGCCAATTTCATTTATGAAGTCTGAGGCTGAAGGATTGAACGGGCCCAGTGTCTCTATGGCCACCGGCTGAAAGATGTAGGAAGCGGGCAACTCTCGGTATTTCTGTTCTTTGCGGATGGCCGCCTGCACTGATGCAGGCCCGACCAGACCGTTCGGGTGGGTTATGTACAGTGCCAGATTAACTATGGCGCAACTGGCGCACTTGCGCCAGGCCTTCTTTCGGGGGTTAAAAATTTAAAAAAAACATTGAGAAATCCGATTATCCGATCGAATTTGTTTATATAAGTCACAGTCCGGCTTATTTAAAATGTTTAATTTCTAAAACAAGCATTGCATATAAAATTTGGTGGCATTATAAAAACAGGCCTATGTACAGTACTACTACTATAATGATGACGTACTAATTAATTGTGTACTGTAAAGATGACGTATGACGTAATCAATTTATGTGCGGATCGACCCCATCACCAAATAAAATATAGATATGCGTACGGTACAGACGACATAGTGTACGTATGTTCCATGTAATATTATTATCTACTATTTAGTGTTTAATTATGTAGCTGTTTATTTCTTTTTTTAATTTTAATTTTTAATAAAATAAAATAAGTAGGCCTAAAGAAAATGAAGAAATTTGACAGATCTTGACTTTCAAGATAGGCCCTATCATTGATTAGCCTATTTCTCTACTTTAAAAGCGCGAAGGAAAGACGTTTAAACTCGACGAACATTTTTGAACAGTTGAACTGTAACAAGTAAAATTAAAAAATCTCCTATGAAAAGGCTATGATCCCACAGCTTCATTTTGTGTTCATAAATTATTAAAGTAAGCTTATGTTTTCTATATAATTAATTCCCCCCCCCCCCATTTTTTCATAATTTGATTGGATAGACGATAGAGGGCCTACTTTAGTTTTGTTTCATTGTTTGCGCCAGGCCTCTAAAAAGTTAATCCGGCACTGGTTATGTACGAGGCGGCACAAGTGTGAACAATGGTGGCATCCCACGCCAAGTACTTCCCACCTGACCAAGGTTATTGTTAATATTATTATTATTATTATTATTATTATTATCATCGTCATCATCATCATCGTCATCGACATTGTCACCATCATCATCAGCATCCCGCAAACATCACCATACTACAGTGATAATCACAACTGCATGTGTATTGTGTAAGCTAGCGTTATCATCATCATTGTTATCATCAGATTCGTTGTTATCACCTCGATGGTAATTCTCACGAGATGGTGCTACTTTCAGGCAATCTGTTCCGCTGGCCAGCCGAACAGGAAACAGGAAGTGGCTACAAGTCGGCCACATCGCACCAACCGCACACGCACCACCTTCCCCTTCACTCCTACCCCGGTGTTCCAACTCACCCGACGCTACCCCACCCGAAGCCCATGTTTCGCAGCGACGTCCTCCACCACCCTCAGACCCCAAAGACCCCTATCCTGGGTTCAGGGGGGATCGACGACCCACTCACCCCACCCTCGTTCGGCTTCACCCAGGAGCAGGTCGCCTGCGTCTGCGAGGTCCTACAGAACAGCGGCAACATCGATCGCCTGGCTCGGTTCATCTGGTCGCTACCCGCCTGCGATCACCTCCATAAGAACGAGAGCGTGCTGAAGGCGAAGGCTCTCATCAGCTTCCACCGAGGACAGTTCAAGGACCTGTACCGGATCCTCGAGGGACACCACTTCTCACCACACAACCACGCCAAGCTGCAGGGTCTCTGGATGAGGGCGCACTACGTGGAGGCGGAGCGCCAGAGGGGGCGCCCGCTGGGGGCCGTCGGGAAGTACCGAGTCCGACGGAAGTACCCTCTGCCGAGGACGATCTGGGACGGCGAGGAGATGAGCTACTGCTTCCGGGAGAAGTCGAGGACGATCCTGAGGAACTGGTACGACGCCAATCCATATCCGTCGCCGAGAGAGAAGAGGCAACTGGCCGAGTGGACTGGTCTGACGACGATACAGGTCAGCAACTGGTTCAAGAACCGGAGACAGAGGGACCGCGCTTCGGAAGGCAAGGACGAAAGGTCAGTCCCCATGCACTGAAGGTCACAGTCCGTCCGCCTATATATACGGCGCTATATGAATATAAACTATATTTATACATTATTACACAGACTTTGTTTTAGTTGCCGAGGTTGGGAGTGCAACCTCCTATATATAATTATAGCTCTTTACTTTAATCTCGTTCAGCTAATTATTTAAAGCGATTTATTATGGATCACGCAATATGAGGATTCTAATGACTTGTGGTGTGGAAAAGAGACTTAAATTTAATATGGGGCCCAAGAAAGACAGAGCTTTTGATCAAGATCACATATCGGCATTTCAGATTTTATTTTGAATCCCAATATCGGTTTTTAAGCTATTATTACAGAAATCATATTTCTGCTTTTACGCTTTTATTAATAATTGACATTTCGGTTTTTATTAAGTTGCACAGATTACCAAAGTATCCGAAGACGGATCAAAATCTAGAGCTGTTTATTATTGTATTACATTGCATATTCAATGGTCAACATTACTAATAATCACATTTCGGTTTAAAATTTTTAATCAGAATCACTTTGGTCATCTGCTGTAGCCTACAACTTATTAAAAACCGAAATGTGACTCTTATAACCTAATAAAAGCGTAAAAGCAGAAATATGATTTGTATACTAATAGCTTAAAAGCCGATATTGCGATTCAAAATAAAATCTGAAATACCGATAGGCCCCCTATGTGATCTTGATTAAAAGCTTAGGCCTACAAACCGAAATGTGATTCTGATTAAAATTTTAAAACCGAAATGTGATTATTATTAAAAGCTTAAAACCCGACAGGCGCTTTTGATTAAAAGCTTTAAACTGAAATGTGATTGTGATTGAAATTTTAAAACCAGAAATGTGATCATTATTAAAAGCCTAAAACCCGACATGAGTTTCTGATTAGAGCTTTAAAACTAAATTTTATTGTGATTAAAAGCTTTAAACCGAAACGTGATTGTGACTAAAAGCCTTAAACCGAAATGTGATTGTGATTAAAAGCTTTAAACCGACGTTACAATAATGTAATATGCGACGAATGCCTGAGCTGTCAATCAAAAGCACGGCTGTCGATCAAAGACCTGGCTGTCGATCAATATGTTGCGGGTCCAGCCGTTCAGTACGTGCATGCGCCCCTGGCGGACAATAAGGAAACAAATCGAGGTGGTTGTTTGTTTTACGAACGCGTATAATCGCGTCTGTCGCCGAAAAGGTAATTACACGGAGGGCGGTGATTGATCTTTCCCGGCAACAATGGCGAGGGTTCGGTACCCCGTGACGCCAGTTAAACTGATTTACTCGTCTTCGTCACGGTTTTTTGATCATGGATTTGATTTTGCCGGTTGAACTTGGTCTGCGTTTTAGAGAGTGCAGGCGACTCTGAGATGGGAGGCGGAAAGTTAAAATTAATGTGGAAAGGCGTAGAGAGATAATTATATGAGATGAAGGTGAAATCATATAGGTCGAAATAAAACAGCAAATTAATTAACGTGAGAAGAAATAAAGGAGAGAAATGGGAAACATTAGAAGAGATAGGGGAGAAAAGGAAAACCATGTGGAGAAATATGGAAGAAAAGAAAGATCGTATAGGGAGAAGGAGCAGCAAACATGAGAAACGAAAAGGAAAAAAGAGGAGAAAGAGAGAGATTATTAAGACAGTTGATCGTTGAGATATACTTGATTGCTGAGATACTTAATTGTTGAGATACTTGATTGTTGAGATGCTTTGATTGTTGAGGTACTTGATTGTTGAGATACTTGCATGTTTAGAAGCTCTGATTGTTAAGATACTTGATTGTTGAGATATACTTGATTGTTGAAGTACTTAAATGTTGAGATAGTTGATTGTTGAGATATTTGATTGTTAAGATACTTGATTGTTGAGATATACTTGATTGTTGAAATACTTAAGTGTTGAGATAGTTGATTGTTGAGATACTTGATTGTTGAGATACTTGATTGTTGAGATATACTTGATTGTTGAAATACTTAATTGTTGAGATAGTTGATTGTTGAGATACTTGATTGTTGAGATACTTGATTGCTGAGATACTTGATTGTTAAGACAGTTGATTGTTGAGATATTTGATTGTTGAGATAGATCTATTTGATTGTTGCGATATTTGATTGTTGAGATACTTGCATGTTTAGAAGCTTTGATTGTTAAGATACTTTGATTGTTGAGATACTCTGATTGTTGAGATACTTTAATTGTTGTGACGAATGTTGCTGATGCAGGTTGTCAGACCAGTCTCCGAAGCAGACGGCGGATGTTGAGTCAGGTCCCAGCGTCCACTTCGACGACCAGTCCAATTCGAACGACCTTGCGACCAGCTTCCGGTCGTCCAAGGTCACCGGAAGTCAGTCATCGAGGGCTCAGAACAACAGCATCTCTACCGCGGAACACCCCGACCTCATGGCAGAGTCTGGTTCAGAGGACATGGACGATGACTCCGCGGAGGAGGAGGAGGAGGAAGGACCTTCGGAGGACACTTCCGGTGAGGGAAGACCAGGGACGAAGACGGTTGGCGAGGGTGGTGGTGGGATCGGGGGACTGATCACGGGGGTGGACGATATCAACTCTTCGTGTTTCCTTCGACAACAACAAACTTTTCAGGAACATAACATGATGTCAGCTGGACCGTTGCTTCAAGGAGGGACAACAGAGACCCTGAGCGAATACACCACCTGTCGACGGTTTTAAGAACGAGTATAATTATACTGAGCAACGAGACACAGAAAAGACGTTTGCCTGCCTTATTATAAGATTCCTTATATCTCATGTTCGCGTATAATTATATCCTATACGTTTGCCTTATCTCATGTTTTCTTATATTATGTTCACTTACGTTATTTGTTTCTTTGTCTCATGTTTTGTTATCTTATTTTTATTATCTTATGTAGCCTATCCTTAAGGTTCTTATGTTCACTTGCCTTATTCGTTTCGTTTAATGCCTCCCTATATCTTATGTGTCCTCATCTTATGTGTCCTCATCTTTATGGTTCCTTATGTTTTCTTTTCTTATGATTCCTTTAGGCTTAATCCTTATCTTAAAAATGTTTTCTTATGTTTATGGGTCCCTATCCTATGTTGCTTTATCATAATTATGTTCCACTTATCGTATGTGTCCTGATCTCATTATTTCTTCATCTTATATTTTCTTATTATATTCTTCCTTGTCATGACATTGTGTTTCCTAATCTTGTCTGTCCTGGTGTCATGTTTCCCTATCTTAAGTCCTCATCTTATGTTTTCTTTGCACCTAACGCATCTCACCTATTATACGCTTTACCTATTATAATAATAGGAGCCTAGATACTTTACCTTGTTTTGTCCTAACCTTACGTTTCCTTATCTTGTGTTTCCTTGCTTTAAGTTCCCCACCTTTTAATGAACATCCAGTTGTCATTATCCATGCAACCTGTATAGCGGCAGCTTAACTTATACCATGTCATGCCTTGCATATACATGTATATGGCACATAATCTTGCCAAACCTTTTTATAATGCAAAATATAGGCTAAAAGTCTGAACCAATGTTTTGGTATATATACCGAGAATGTCTTCATTAGGAAGAATGTTATATTCATAACATCGTAATCGTCTATTTATATAGCGCTGCTCAAAGAGCAAACGAAATAAGAGACGTTCTCTTAAATGCACATAGCATATCTGCATGATGTATTCTATAATTTTATGTCATCCACAAAATAGAATGTTGCAAAAAAGCAGTGCACAACAGTGTTCTAGATATTTTAATTTGCCTTTTGTCTCTGTTGCTGTTATACGTGTGGGGTTGAGGCAGGCTGCAATTTATATCGCACAATTTCATGATATGAAAGATGTATTGTTTCTACATTAACACTCAACAGTTAGATCTACTGTTGTTTCCAGTGATCGTATAGGCCTACCTTGTCCATTGATACATCATACAAGTATTCTCGCATCATCAATGTTATACATTTATAAACGATTTGCCCAGAAATTCATGTATAGGCCATAGCGTGTTTCAGGAACAAAAAGTAGCAGTACCATACTTGGTTAAACGTCAGTATATACATGTACATGTATATGACCTTCTGATGCGCCGTAGTTGATGCATTGGATCTTAAACATAGCATAACACGTTGATAGCATACAGTACAGTCTATTGTTTAACTATAATATAGCGGAGACATAATTTATTAGTTCTAAATCATGACAATCTTGAAAATCTTCTTGATCATCCAAGAAGAAAACAATCATGGATAGCCCTAGAGGCCTAGATTAACTGGGGGTGGGGGAATAATCAACATGCAGAGAACTAAAGAGAGCAAATCTTTAACCGTGATATTCATAAAAATAAGAAATGACAGTGCATGGATTGGTGATGCAATAAATATAATAATTATAGACCTAATAGCTATCTATCGCTGGGCTTCAGACAAATTTGATCGATTTAAATTTAAATATGAATTAATGGGTTTGACGAATCGAATCGTTCATTAGAGAACTAACATTGAAGTTTGCAACATACAATTTTATACATGCGATTAAAATTAAGTAATTAAGTCAGAATGTGTCAACGTTTTAGAATGGATTAATTCAAGGGATTTGCGTTTATGATAGAATTTGACTTTAAAGTCTTTCGCTTGACTACACAATATTAATTTTTGTTAGAAATAGATTTAAGCAAGCTATAGGAAAGAGTTACGTTTGGAGTTATACAACGACCATGGCATTGGCAATTTGGCAGCGTCAATGTTTATAAAAAGGATTAGTTAAGATTGCCCTTTTGGGAGGTATTGGAAGTCACAAAGAAACTTGGAAATTCACACCAGAAACCAGGAATTGGCAAAGGAAAAATTAATTCAATAGGCCTAGCCTGCATTAGCAATTATTAATTGACCCTATAAGTCAACCTCATTAAAGAGATGATTGATTTAATCGCCTGGTTCTCAACGACATAATTGACGCTCGCAATCGTAATCTCCAAACTTCTAAAGCGCCACTCAAAAGCCAAGCGCAGGGCCCAAGTTTATTCAGGAGCCGAGTCAATCTTAAGAGAGACGGGGCATAGGCTTACAGATGAGTCGCGGTGCTATAGCAAAGACTGACGGACAACGGCGAGAGGTCCTAAGGTGATTAATCGTCGACGTTTCGTCGTTCCCGCTCTTTCACGGCGCTCAGCAGACGACATAATTGTCACGTGCCAGACTGACCGTCGTCCAGCGACCAACAGAGGGCGTCAGTATTTCATAATAGGGAACAATAACACAACCCACCGTGGCCGTCTTGGCTGCCGCCCCTGGGCGAATTGCACAGACGTTTGTCGGCTTAAGAATGGAGGGAAGTTTGCGAGTAAATTAGCCGTGTTCGACGTGGCCTAATCACGCTGTCTTTGACCGGACAAAGGACCTTTATTACCGCCGCAAGGACGGACTGTGACCTCAGGTAATAGCATGGACACGGATATTAAAGACGGACAAAATTGATGATCATTAAGCGTCGGGCGCTCGCGAAAAGTCGTCGCAAATTGAGTTGAGTCAATTGGACGGAAATGGTTTTGTCGGTTGGTTTTGTACATACTATATACGTTTCTGATGTTTAATTGAGGATGTGTATCTGGTTTGCGGATCTGCGTTTTGTTCACAGCGGTCACTGAGCGGTGTTTGTTTGTAAACACTTAACTAAGAGACTTGTATAATTTATAGACACAAAGCGGGACCGAAGACTGCATATCTAGGTGTGCATAAGCGCTTTTTTTTAACGCGCAGTTGTAAGAAAACTAACACAAAATATGCAGTTCTAAATGGACTTGTGCAGTTGTAGAAGCACTTTTGTACAGCTAAAACTAGCACAAAATTGGTCATTGTCCTCCGATTGGAAGTAATTTACGATGGAGGATGGGAAGGAAAGGAAGGAGTCGTGCAGTTCTAAAAATTAGGCCTACTTAAAAATTGTCCTGGTGTGCATTTAGAAAGAGAACACGAGTTTCTTTGCGAGTTGCGCATATGAAATCACAACTGTAGGAAATTGAGATAAACACATAGGCCTAATATCGACTATATTATTGAAGAAAATTTTAATTACGCCGTTCCATGAACAGTGGTTTCAAACGTTTTCAGACCAAGGCCCTTTTAAAAAGTTGTTAGAGTCAACGGCATTATGCATTGTCTCAATTTCATTTCTTTTTCATCCAGTTCTTTGAAAAGTAGGCCCCTATCGACTTCGTGGAATCGTGAAGCCATCCGTGCGTAGATTAAATATGAGGCATTGACCATCTACACAGTTTTTGATCAGTGAGATGACATTACACGTTATTATTGTTATTATTATTATTATCATTATTATTATTTTTTTACTTTTCTTTTTTTATGTCCTGAAGTACTTCGTTCCCCAGGGGCTTATAAAATATTAAAAGCAATGTGCCTGGAATGTTATTATTTTTTTTTCTCTCTCTCTTTTTTTGCGCCTCGAGGTATTTAGGATCCCTCAGGGACTTAAATATTAATTAAGAACAGAATAATAAGAACAATAATAATAATTATTATTAGTAGTATTAGTATTATTATCGTTATTATTATTATTATTATTATCATTATTATTATTATCATCATCATCATCATCATTATTATTATTATTATTATTATTATTATTATTATTATTATTATTATTATTATTATTATTATTATCGTTATTATTTTATAATTATTTTAAACACGCGCGGTCACAAAAGTGCGAAGCTGAGACAAAGCAAAAGGCCGAATAAATATGAGGGTAGACCTAATGACTGAACTTGTGAGAAGTGGAACGCTCCAGCAAATTCGAGTGGTTTGTAATAACTGACAAAGTGACTACGGATACTTTGATGTGGCAGTTACCTTTCAATCATTAATTACAGTCCATTTAGAACGCAATTAATACACTTCTGACGTCCGCATACATTGACTCGCGTTTGCAACGCTTTAATCAGAATTAACGAAAGACACCTTTGACAAAGGCGTTCATTAACCAATCATACATGTGGCCAGTGGTCAGTATTCGACCAAGAGTGACCGGTCATGTGTACAAATGGTCAAACTCGTGATAATGAACCGATCAGAAATATCTTGCGCCATATAATTAAATGATTGGAGCCTTGGGCGCTTCGTGCATGCTGTGTTTTGTATGAGGAAAGTGAGTGTAATGATAAAGAAATCAAAGAACTCGTTTCACAGCATAACGTCTTGTTTCACGGATTGTTATAGAAATCATTTGTGTTGGTCTCTAATAATTATTATGCTCCAGTAAACTGATGCATCTATAATCATGAAATACTCTGCCTCTTGGTTTCTTTGAAGGGGCGCTATATAAATTTCGACTGATTGACTGATTGACTGAGCATGAGCAGTGAATTTAGTCCGATCAACTACGTAATGTAAAGCAGCGTTTAATTTAGTCTTCCTGCTGGGGGGGTATTCAGATTTCTGGGAGAGGGTGGAGACAAATGACCATTTGGCGGACGGTCAACCACTGAGGCAAGTGACGCTGACCAGTGGAAAGTTGTTTTACTCTTGTCATCACTGTTTCTCTCTTCTGATTACTTTTTTTTATAGACTTCCAGACTTCCATTACAAATCTCGGTATTATAGTATACTCACAGTTAGATAAATCTGGTGGCCTTTTTATAGTATAATCATCGAATCTTACCCTCTAGTTCTTTATTCTACCAGTGGATAAGTCTTTACATGTAAAAAGCATCTGCTCAATTCTTCCGTGGAGGAGTGTCGTTCCTGGGAGATAACTCCCCAGAGACATCTAGGGCCTACATTGAATGTAAAATATACTCGGTGACCTGCCGCCTGCATGGAAAGACCAGGAAACGCATCGCAACCGAGGAATGCAACAATATCATTGTTGAGAGAAAAGAGAACAAAACAATAATCTAGTAATTAAATTTTACTATAAAAGGACTATTAGCCTATATCGCATGATATTTTATGAGCTCGTGAATTAATGAATTTATGTAGACCCTACTTTATAACTTGCGAAAAAGCAGCGCATTGAACAGTGTTCATGATACACTACGTTCATTTCTAAATGCATTTATATGAAGTAGCCTAACAATTTACAAGGCCCACAAGGGCATAGCGCGTTTACTGTATTGAGAAGTACAGCTTCTTTGCGCTATACGTTTACAACCATGCCTGAGACATGCATTATGTTTTCATAAACGTTAAACTTTCTGCTTTAGAGAAACCCATTTTATTTGACTCGTGTAGCCTATATTGTACAAGCTGGTGTTCCTCGCTTAGCTTAGCTTTATTCTAGCGCTATAGAAATTTGGAGTAGTAATGTTACTGTCACCATTACGAACGGTAAAAGGAACAACTGTTACAAGTTCTATCATGGCTTCAACTGCATTTGTCGACATGCGTCTTCTATCGTATACACCATCTGGTGTTAAGCCCTCTTCGTTAGTTCCATGCTGAGCAGCATAGATGATGTCATGAACTCTCGTTTTGTACCATCGCCACACGAGATCTGCTTTGTGATCCGTCTGCTTGTCGGCCAACAGAGGATTTCGCCGACGGGTCAGTTCAAGTCATTGACCTTTCCATGGCTGTGACATTGTCACAGCTCGTCCAGTTCAGCAGCCTGGAAAATTTAGATTATCGCGCAGCTGGACATCGCAAGCTGGACGTCGGTGATAGAAGCCGGCTGCAGTGAGTCAATGGCAATTAGCTTTTCGCTGGTCGTTCAATGGTCAAACAGACAAGGATTGTGTCGGACTCTATCAGAAAGTAATTATTCGATAATACGGCTTTCAACTCCGTCACAGTCGTCCACCTGGGAGGGCGTGATCTCGGGGCCACCCTCGTTTAGAGATGACGACGCTCGAAACCCACGCTGCTTAGTGCAATTTACCCCCTCACTGCGCCTATAACACGTCAACGACCTAATGTATACCTGTTACTCGACGGTTACGTTTTTCATATTTCTCATCTCGTATAAGCTTACAATCATAGGCGTACGAGGCGGGGGTCAAGAGGGGGCAAATGCCCATCCCAAATTTCGGGCAAGTCTGTTTTTTTTGGCAATGCAGACCCGGGGATAAATTGTAAAAAGCTATAGATATAGTAGGCTATTTTTCACAAGATTTGAACCCGATGACTAAAAAAGGTCCTCAATTTTTTCTATGAAATTTCGGGCAAGCAGGCCCGAGAAAATGGTTTTTAAAAAAACCAGAAACAGTTTTTTCACCAGATTTCAACCCGATGACTTAGAAATGCCCTCAACTTTTTGTGTGGAAAAAAATAGGCCTAAGCCATGGGCGCCCGCAGAAATTTTTGCAGGAGGGGGCAAAAATTTTGCGATGGTCACGGCTAAATTTTTCAGTGGCGAGAGCATGAAAAATACAGCGCTGGAAATTAAGAAAACGGGTATTTTTCAAAGAGGTTTCTTAATGCAAATTTCTCAGTTTCATTTTGTGTATTATTTTTAATATGAATATTTTCCTAAGCGCAAAAATTTGTTAAAAATCCGGAAGTAGATGTTAAAAGAGGTCCATGAAGGGCACTATATATATATATTTATTTCGATAGATATTTCCAAACGTAAATTTCTGTCTTTCGCTGTGTTTTTCATTCGTATATATCGTTAGTGTTTTAATGCGAAGAAATTTGTTAAAAACCCAAAAGTAGTAGTTAGAAAAATAGGTGTCATTTTTCCAGGGGGGGGGCAAGTGCTCCCCTTACCCCTATGTGCGGGCGCCCATGGCCTAGGCCCTAGTATTTTTCACCACGAGATTTATTTTTCGGGCAGAAGTAAAATCTTTACCCCCCTCCACTGCTGAAATCTCCTGTACGCCTATGTTTACAATTACTATTGTTATTCTCCATTTTACGAAACACCGGGTTCGGTTAATTAGTTGGAAGGCTTGCCTTATAATACGGAGAGTGTAGGGTTCGATCCCTCGCTGTGAGGCTGCTTTTGCTGGATATAGAGACTTTGAAAAAGCCTGTCACTCGTAGCATGCAGTTGCTCAGACTAAGTGTAAACATCCATGCTTAGTAATTGGATAATGCTGCATAATGTAATTATTATTCGTAGTAATAGTGATAATAACAATAACAACAATAATAATGATAGTAGTAGTAGTAGTAGTAGTAGTAGTAGCAGCAGTAGTAGTAGTAGTAGTAGTAGTGGTAGTAGTAGTAGTAGTAGTAGTAGTAGTAGTAGTAGTAGTAGTAGTAGTAGTAACGGTAGTAGTAGTAGTAGTAGTAGTAGTAGTAGTAGTAGTAGTAGTAGTAGTAGTAGTAGTAGTAGTAGTAGCGGTAGCGGTAGCGGTAGCGGTAGCAGTAGTAGTAGTAGCAGTAGCAGTAACAGTAGCAGTAGCAGTAGTAGTATATCGAGTAGTAGTGTTAGCAGTAGTAGTAGCTGTTGTTATTGTTTGTTGCTGTAGTAGCAGTGGTTGCTAGATCAGTGGTTCTCAAAGTGGTGGTCCGCGGACCGGTGCCGGTCCGCGGAGTCCTGATCACCGGTCCGTGAAGAAGTCTGAGTAGAGTGAAAAATAAATTAGAATTATTAATTTATATATTTAAAATTGTGAAATTATTCGAATTGTTGTTAAAAATTTATTCAAAATTCTGACTCAAACTTTACAAATACATTAGGCTACCAGTGCTTTATTTTACCTTGCCAATTGGCTGTAGAAACAATGTTGATTAATTTTAAAAAATCCCTAATTATAAAATTAATAATGCTGTAATTAGTTTTTTTATAATAGCCTACAGTTCGCTTTTGTTTGTGCCTGCCATTAAGTTAGCGGTCCGCGAGCTTCCCAAATAAATTATTGCCGGTCCGCGGCCTGCAAAAGTTTGAGAACCACTGTGCTAGATGACGTGAACACAGCTGCCACAAGCGAGCAGTTGAGGAACCACAGCGGAGTGCAGAACTGCAGAAATTACAGAAATTCACGGACAGAGCTCGTGAATAAGCTGGTGCCCTGCGCTTGACTTTCGAATGGCACTTAGAAGTTTGGAGAGTACATTTACGATTACGATTATAATTAGACCCATAACACAAAATATCTAACTATAGGCCTAAGCGTCCATGCTGAAATTATCTTATTCTGCGTAGGCCTATATCATAAAAATGCCAAATATTTCATTTCCAACCATAGTTTATTTAAGTGCAACACGTAATTGTATTAATGCAATAACATGACAGATTTTTTAAAGCAGCTTTGAATAGGCCTGCTTTTTAAATATAAATTATGCGAGTACATAATAGGCAAATTATTATGTCAGCTATAGTGAAGTTACTATGCATACCCGCAGCCTACGTGGGAATATTGTGCATCCGGTCATGTATCTACATTCTATCCTTGTAATTGTCTGCATCTCTGTCTCTGTCTGCAACTGTTTCTCCGCCTTTATATGTTTCCTTGTCTCTGTCTCCATGGCTGTCTGGCACTGTCCTTTATTATGTTTGTTTATGTATCTGCAGTTCTGTACTCCGCTATGTGTGTCTGTCTGTCTGTCACTCCCTCCGCCTGTCAGTCCGTCCTTCCATCCGTCCGTCTGTCCGTCCGTCTGTCCGTCCGTCTGTCTGTCTCTGTCTGTCTCTTTATGCCATTCGTGCAATGATCGTTTTCAAGATTCGAGTCCGACAGATGGGACAGATGTGTAGCCTCGTGGCGCACTGGACGCAACTGACCAGATGACCACACGGAAGGAAAACAACGCTGACCTCTACGTCCAAACAGATCTTACATGTCCAGTCAGCACTCAGCTCTCGATCCTCGGCAGCATCCAACACCGCTTCACCTTAAACACAGAAAACAAAGTGGACAACACTGCAAATATCTATGTGTCTGTCTGTCTGTCTGTCTGTCTGTCTGTCTGTCTGTCTATCTGTCTGTCTGTCTGTCCGTCCGTCCGTCCGTCCGTCCGTCCGTCCGTCCGTCCGTCCGTCCGTCCGTCCGTCCGTCCGTCCGTCCGTCCGTCCGTCCGTCCGTCTGTCTGTCAGTCTATCTATCTATCTATCTATCTATCTATCTATCTATCTATCTATCTATCTATCTATCTATCTATCTATCTATCTATCTATGTATCTATCTATCTATCTATCTATCTATCTATCTATCTATCTATCTATCTATCTATCTATCTATCTATCTATCTATCTATCTATCTATCTATCTATCTATCTATCTATCTATCTATCTATCTATCTATCTATCTATCTATCTATCTATCTATCTATCTATCTTTCTATCTATCTATCTATCGATCCATCCATCTATCTATAACTATATCTATCTATCTAATTGATCAGGGAGCAACAGGCACTCCAGAAGGGACGAGTCCCGCTTAGTATAGGGGCCTACATGTATATGCTGCGATGAAATTACAAGGTGGTGGAGGTGGTAATGGATAAGGGACTGGATGTTAGTAAACTGCATACATTTATACAGCAACAATTTTATATAAGTACGAGTTAAATTCTTAACTATAGCTTAACTAAAAACACAGCTGAGTTTAATAAATAATTAAATATAAATTGGAGTGTGCGCACGTGCAAGGATTTTAAAGTGGCTAAGGGATGTTACCATGCGGAGTTCTTATGGTATAGACTGTTCCAGCTGGCAGGGCCCAGAACTCTAAGCGAAAACATACGGACCTTACGGACGTTATATAGTCATTGCAAACACAGATCTGAAGTCATTGTTACTTCTAGTGAAGGTAAGATGAGGTAGCTTACAAGATCAAAATAAGTCCAAACGTGTAGCCTAGATGTCCATGCATGCAAATTTGTTTTACCTGAAGATCGTAGGCCTATGCTGAATCCGTGCATCTGATTCGATAGATCTTCAACTTCGTCTGCACTGAGCTTACTCGAAGAGGTAGACCCTTCTGACCTATTAGGCCTACATGACTTGCGCGGAGACTGTTCAAGAACATTCTGAGATAGGCCTACCGGTACGCAAACCGGTTGAAAATCTACACTTACTGTTGACATAGGTCTACATAAAAATGGGTTGGCGCAAGTGTCCTGCATTTCTACATACGTTTCTTCATAGTTCCGACAGTCTGAATGGTGGCTAATTGCACCAGAGATGTCCAGATTTTTGAAGCTAACCAGGCAATCGTCGCAAATAACGCTAAAGTTGCTTTTATCGTAGCGGAAACCCTTTCGAGCTAGCTGGAACGGACTTAGTTTTAAGTCGCTTGAACACACTGAAAACGTAGCAAGTCGACGATTGTATGGATCCATCCTAAAAACATCCAAATTTTAATCTGCAACCAATTAAGTTAGTTCCTAGTTCGTCCGTTTAAGAGAATAAACAGAGGCATGGGTATAACCAAGTTCTATCCAGTTCAGTTTAGCTAAGCAAACTAGCCTGCAGGACTGATGAAATTAGACCCATTTTCTCTTCTGACGCAGCGCTTGGAAAAACCGATCATAGGCCTAATTTGTTTCTGACAGACCCATTATAACCATGCATGTCGGTATATGGATCGTATACCCACCGAGAGGCCTAGGCCTATATAAGTAGGAAACTCTTTTGCAAAACAATCCGCCACTGTTCGAACTCTCACAGTGTCAGTCCCAAGTCTGGATAAAGTAGGAGGGCGACACGTACTAATCATCTTTGTCATGACACAGCGTCGTGGAACAGCAACAAGCCAGCAAGTCCGTCGAGAGGGGTTAAAACTTCGCGTAGAAAGGTTGCTAAGCAACCAATTCCAGAAGGATGGGCCGACCACAGTAAAACTTCCATGGCATGGTGGACCGCGGAAGTTCGGGCTGTTGCTTTGCATGGCGGAACGGAACAATCTGCGACCAGATTTGGAAGATGCTGAATGCAGGCAGACTGACATAGAGGATCATAGGCGTACGGGAGATTTCAGCAGTGGGGTCAAAGATTTTATTTCAGCCCGAAAAATAAATCTCGTGGTGGGAAAATTATTTTTTCCCATACAAAAAAGTTGAAATAGCCTATGTCGTGCATGGAAAATACAATTTTTCGTATTTTCCCTGGTCTGCTTGCCCGAAAAAAACCAGATTTGTCTGAAATAGGGGGGGGCATTTGCATGATTTGCCCCTTCTGGACCCCCGCCTCGTACGCCTATGTATAGAGGATGACTAAAACAGGAAGGTAATGTGACATGCTGACTGTAAAGTGTTATGTTGTACCGCGCCCATGGGAAAGATGTGGCCTAATATTAGGCCTATTAGGCCTATACCGTGGTATTATACAGCAGACGATCATAAGCCTAGTGTTACAGCAGGAGGCCTACAGTATAGTCACACGACAGATGACGCAATCAAATGCGGTTTAAATGGGTTTCTCCGCTGTGTAAACCACTGTGTCTTACGGCCAGACACTATTGCGACTTTAACCAAAGACCAAACTGCGAGTCTATTCTGAAGGCCCGTCAGGGCCGTCACATGCATGCTTGCATCGCTCTGTTGCCTACGGAGATTATTATGATAGGTAGGCATTAGGCCTATTTGACCGATTGGTTAGGAATGACCGAACTTAACTGGTAGATCTATAGGCCTATGTCTTAATTAAAGAAATATGAATATGCAAAGCCGAACAATCGATTGATAATTAATAATAGTATGGTCCTAACCTTGGTGTGTGTGGCACGGTATACCCTATAATTGGTTATATCGGTTTGTTATGCATAGAGTAAACTTGGGTCCACTGTGCGATCATCGTCCGAGGCGAATTGACCTTGAACAAGTCCTTCCTTCACTCACTATCATTGGTTTGCAATGCAATCGCATCTGCGCCGCCGTGCACTTCTGAACTGCTGGAAAAGCGGCCATATAAAATTCTGACAAAGTGTGGTTGTTTTGTAGGCCTATATCAATTTAATGTTCGAGCCTCTCGCTCCGAAGCAATGTTAGGGCCTACTGTGTAGGTTTAAGTAGTGGCTTGGATTAGCAGTGGGAACGTCGAATGGATGGACATCGGGAAACCCGAAGAAGTTTTACTGGAGCGCATGTGCTTCCAGTGTTCAGTGCATGGTAAGCAGCGGGAACTCAAAGAATTTCTAGAGCAGTGGGAACGCCGTCTCATGCACCCACTTAAACACTGAGTGTAAGGACATTGATTATCATCTCTTTTCGAAGCTCCATTTCACTTCTTTACTTCAAAAATGCCCTAAAACTCATTAATACTCCTTGCCTTTCAAGCACATGAATCACTAACTGCATCTTTCTCTGTTTTGGCAGGCAAATTTTCAAGACATTTCGACCAAATGACTAAAAAAGATCAGCAGTTTTTTCAGCCAAAGACCAAAGACAATTTTTCCGACCCTGGGTCAAATGTTTTGGCCCCCCCTAAAAAATTTCTGTATCC
Organism: Lumbricus rubellus; assembly: GCA_945859605.1. Taxonomy (NCBI): domain Eukaryota; kingdom Metazoa; phylum Annelida; class Clitellata; order Crassiclitellata; family Lumbricidae; genus Lumbricus; species Lumbricus rubellus. Next base: position 7,512,331 of record OX243811.1, on the reverse strand, counting down.
GCCCCTCAGACGACTAACTTAAAAGTTAAATTGCGTTCAAAAGGAATTTTCTTAACCACTCGAACGTGTGTTACAGTATCGAGCATCAGCAGATGCGCAAAAAGCACCGGTTATGATCGTGCACGGTTTAAAAATTGTGGTTTTGACCGTAAACCTCCACAGCGATACCAAGAAACTAGGCCTATATATAGGTTACTAGCACTAAGAAACCAATAGCACCAAGTAGCTATTACGACAACGACTATACTGGACTACTTTCACTGGGCTATTTGTAACTGGGATAAAAATTAAACAAATCCGACGTAACGAAAGCATAAATTTTATTCATAAGTTTTTGTGCGTATGCATACATAGCCTACAATTATTGATATGATATCTTGATAATTTAATGTTTTTTTCAAATATTCATCAGGGTCAGTTAAGGTCAGTTGAGAAATGTTCGGACAGTTCCTCTGATCTTCTGTTGACATGCTGGACAGTGTGGGAGTGTCGGAGTGCACTCGTTACAACTGACCAAATGACCACACGGTAAGATGACCACGTTGACCTCTGCCACTCGACAGACCTTGCAGGTCCTCGCTTCTCTCAGGAGCTGATTCTGCTCAGTGAGGAATTGAGATTCTGAAAGAAGATTTCTAAACATTTCAGCGATATCCACTATAAAATATTAATGTTATGTCAAGTGATGCATTAATGTGATGTGATGTGATGCAATGTGATAAAATTAAATGCAACGCTATGCATTAGGATGCAATTCATTCATTCATTTCAAGGATTTAAATATAGTGTCCCTTCAAGAAACCTACTCAGAGTCACTCTCACCCCAGCCACGGAAAAACAGAATACATTTCAGCAACTTGTAAAACAATGCGATATATCTATGTGTGCGTGAATGAATAAGTACATAGATGTAAAAAACGATGGAAACGGAATAAAAAAACGAGAAAAAAGGCCTTTTATTCAACAAACAAAAAAACGACAAAAAACGGAAACGGAAACTAATTTGACTTTGCTACATCTAAAACCGCATTTTAAGCTTGAAAACCTTGATTAGGACCCTACTACACGCAGGCTATCTCTTAAAATGATGATGTTAAACGATGAAATAATGACTTTAGTTAGCTGAATCCTTGAGAGTTGGCGGAAAACATAAGAAATACCAAAAAAAATTAAAATTAAGGAAAATAATAACAGAAAGTAAATGAATAAATAAAGTTAAATAAAAATATAAAAAACGATAAAAAACGATGGAAAAAAACGATAAAAATTACGTTTTTTGGGAGAGAATAAAAAAAAGAAAAACCTTTTATACAACTATGAATAGGCATATGAATGCATGAATGAATGAATGAATGAATGAATGAATGAATGAATGAATGAGTAAACGAATGCAGGCATGAATGAATGAATAAGTATATGAATGCATGCATGCTTGAATGACTAAATAGGTGAATGAATGAGTAGGCGTGTGCATGTAGTTTGAAGCGGCAGATTTTAACGATCAGTTAAACAATTGATTGTCAGAAATTTTAATCAGTGACATATCCGATTAGTTTTTTTCAAACTAATTTCCGGATGACGAGCCGCCAATTTCCGGAATAAACAACTACGAATCCAATATGAATTCCCATATAGGGGCCTACCCATTCAGAATGTTCTACAGAGGATATGGCGTTCTTAGTTCTTACCTTCTTGCTCGTCATGAGAATAACCCAATTCTTTCTCAGGCTCATGGACATCTTGACTGTCTTCAGAACCCACACATCCTTCCAGTTCTTCAAGAAGGGTTTCTGGTAGCGATTGTAGGTTCGGCGATGCGCCTGTGGAATTGAGTCGAGATTCGTCGCCTGTGCACATGGCATTCAGACGACTGAAACTTGCTTCTAGATTCTCCATCTGAATCGACTTTACCTTTAGCAATGGATTCTAAGTACATCATATTTACAAACAGATTTATATTCACAATTTATAGCCACACTGGGCTTACATCATTATGCTGTCTCATGCAATATGGTGGTTGTAGGCTAGAGGGTTTTAAATGTGACTGGACAGTCATGGACAGCGTCCAGGCAGTTGGTTTAAAATCTGAATGTCATCCCGCCTCTTACTAAACCAGCACAGCCAGGAAAAGTAAGGGGCGCCCAGACACTTCTTTTCTACAATATAAGCACTAGTGTGACAAGTTGTGAGTATATAAGTAGTAGAGCACAATCAAGGTAGGTGCACATTGCACTATATGCAAAATACAATGCAATGCAGATTATGCAATAAATACAATACAATACAAAGTAATGTGAAATAACATGATTCAATGTAAAGTATTATACAATGCCACACAATATGGGCCTGCCAATGTGATATGGGCCTAACGAAATATTACAACGTGGAAAATCTCCAGTGACTTAACATTTGCAAGGTTTAAAAATGCACTACATAAATGCTCAGTGCATTTCAGTGCGAGACGACACAACTTCAAAATTACCTTTCTAAAATGCACGAAGAATAAATTCAACCTAGCCTACCATTACAATCACAAACAGCAAACCGTCAGTAGCAACTAGACCTAATGTTAACGCTAACAAAGGCTTTTATACGTCGACTCTAAGCACCTGGATAATTTATAAGTTATTTGGGTACGCACATGCAGGTCTATTTAGATGTAACTGCAAAATTCCTAATGTCTCATCCATCACCTTTTAAAGTCTATAACCACTTTGGCGGTAGCTTTTATCTCTAGGCTCTAGGCCTAAATAGAATCCAATTCACAATGCAGGGAATTACCCATAGTTTATTTATATCTATGGAATTTCCGACGTAGAAGATTTCTTGAAAAGCATTGAAGGTTATACGCGGCTATACAATTATTATCACCGTGTAGGCCAGTGATTTTCAACCGGGGTTCCGCGGAACCCTAGGGTTCCGCGGGCGTCGGCCAGGGGTTCCGCGGCAGTTTGGTAGAAATTTTAGTGCACCGACTGAAATCCTAAAAGTATCGGCAATGAGTAGATTCCTTCCCAACTTCAGTCATTCTTGCCTAAAACCATTATTAGGCTACTTGAATGTAGGCTCTATTGCTGTTTTCTATAGGCTAATTAATTATTATGTCGTTCAATATACTTGTTTTTCGGATGGCACGTGCATCAAATGGGAATCTATAAGCTTAGGCCCGATCGATAGATTGCCTATACGTTTACAACTGTCCAGTCGGACAAAGCATTTTTATTTTTGGTTTTAAACTATTTGGACGCTCGCGATCTATTCTGACTAAACAGAATGAGCTGAGCACCCGGTCAACGACTTGTTTGATTTGGTTAGTTCTTCTTTTGGTCAGTTAATTTTGGTAGATCCAGAGGTAGCGAACATTAAATTGTTTTGCAAATGCAAAGGCTGAGCCTCAAGCATAATTATATTTATCTGTAGTATATTCTTTAACCGACAGGCATATAGGCCGTACACTCGCTCTTTGCTTCTCGGAAAATCACATTAGATGTGTGTAAAACAAGAATTATAGATGTGTGGTTATTGTGACAGAAGTAGGGTCTACTTTTTCAGGTGCACGGACGGTACCAGCAAACGAAGCTGAAATTCCCCAAATAAGCTGAAACCCCTCGGCCTCATTATACATGTAGCCTCGTGTCACTCACAACACCCGGCCATGACGGTTGAGTCCAGTGGCGGCGCCAGGATTTCAGGTTTGGGGGGGCTGAAGCCCTAAGCCGGGGGAAAAAATTTTACGAAGCGCCGAAGGCGCCAAGTTGCGAGTGCCGAATGCACGAAGCCCATACCGACTAGGGGGTCTGGGGGAGCGTCGTAAGCTCCCCCAGCGGGGTCTGGGGCGGAGCCCCAGCCGCCAACGCATTTTTGGCTCTGTTGACCTCAACTGGAACCATTTTTATGCTCTTTTGCCAGCTATATACATGAACGATAAAATCATGAAAACTTCAATAATAAGTCGTTTTGCAGAGTCGCAGACTACCAGTAGGCTATAAGAATGTCAAAATACTATTGTAAAAGAAATGGGCTTAGAAATTAAAAATGGGCTTAATCTTTAGGCTACTATAATCACAAAAGTTAAAAGTTTAAACCTATAGCCTAACAAGTTTATAAGTATACTGTCATGTGGGTAGGCCTACTATATACATAGGAAAACCCTAGGGGGCATGTCATATGTAGTGGGTTTTCCTCATTTAAAAAACTTATTCGGTGATGGCTTAACCTATACTTTTGTGTAAGCTTAATTTGCAACCAATGCTTAGTCATTCATTCATTCATTTCAAGAATTTATATAGCGCCCCTTCAAGAAATCCACTCAGAAGAGCTCCCAGTCAAACCACGGTGACACAAAAAAGTTTTAAGGAGCTTGTATATTATAGAACACTGACAAGTCAACTCTATTTAGCAAGCGCATCTGCATCGGCCGGGAGACTATTCCAGACAGAAGGACCTACAACTGAGAAAGCACGACGCTGACAAGAAGGGATTTGCGAGTCAGGATAGCAGACTCATCCCTCTGCTAGTGTTGAGCCACTAGCAGAGATATGAGTTTTTAGGGAGGAGATGTGCTCCTTCCCATTATCGAAATGTTTTTTTTTATTTCCACGCTGCAATGGTAACATTTTTTACTGTCATTATAGCGAAAATACTCGTCAGTTCAGTGCTGATACGACTTCAAAAGTGTCTCCTCCAATTGCTTAAATCTGTCAAATTTTCTAACAGTAGGCTACTGTTATGGTATTATTTTGAACTGTCATCGCAGCAGAATCTCTCATAATTTTCATTGCTGAAAGACATGGTTTAGGAGTTCAATAAATACCCCCTCCCCATTTTATCTGAATGCCTCATAATCTTAGTGCTGATAGTCGTGGTTTGTGACTTCAGAAAGTGCCCTTCCTGTTGTTTAAATTTTTAAATCTCCACACTGTAAAAGTAACATTGTAAGCTGTTTTCTCAATAAATTTCTCATAATTTCATTGCTGAAAGACCTGGTTTAGAGTTCAATAACATAATTAGGCCTATGTCTCCACCAGGCTTAAATTTTTGAATTTCTTCACTGCAAGGGTAGCATTTTAAGATGTCGTCTTAACAAAATTGCTCATCATTGATAAGCAATGGATAACACTGTACATGTAGCAATTTATAATGATATATCTGAAATATTTATGAAATATTTGGGTTGGCCTACACTTAAGCATATCCGAGGCTCCGTCCCCCAACCACAAACAGTCCCGGCATTAGGGCAAGGCGAACGAGTCTGTAGCCGCCGTAGGCCCTGCGCTTTCAGGTCCTCGCGCTATACTCACCTTAATTCTGTGATGATATTGGCAGCTTTAATCGCTTGGCAGCATTAATTAATAGCCTACTGAGGTCATATTGCCAAATGAAATTGATTGGGTGTATTGGAAAAGATTCCGAAAGAGCGAGTCTGCAAATAAAGCGAGTCACAATTACTAGAAGTGAGACGGGTCTGTCAGGGTCTGCGACCCGGCATTGATTTTCGTGATCTGCTTGTGCCGGGTATCAGTCGGAAAGCAAGTTTAACAATTTTTTGGGAAAACAACTTAAGAAACAGGTCGTCAGATAGGCTACAATAAATAGGTAAAAATGGGATGATTTTGAAATTTTATGATCAAATGACTAAAAAAAGGTCGTCAGGTACCAAAAATGGGTGAAAATTGTGCAATTTTGGGCGAATGACTAAAAAAGATCGTCAGAAAATTTTCGGCTCAACGGCTTCGGTTCGTCCGCCACAGTCAGACCCGGTAACTTTCCCAAACCACTTTCAGCCCTGGGCTATGCCTACCGGTAGAATTCGAGTTTTCTAGAATATTAAAACCTATGGTATAAGCTTACAGTGCCTTATTGGCAGGAAATCAACTTCGCAAATGCTATGCTTGAGAATCCTTTTCAGAGAATCGCTTGCTTCATTGGGCCCCGCATACCCTAGGGCCGGGCTTGACTACAAACTTGTGGAACGTCCCCATGGCATTTCTTCAGTGGCGTAACAACTGAGCCGGGGGCCCGTGGACAGTCTCAGCTCGGGGGCCCCCATACATTAACGGGACAAAACAGTGAAAACAATGAGATGGCTATTTTAAAACACGAGAGCCTATTAATTAGGCCTATATAATACACACACGCACGCACGCATACCAGATATATTATTATATATAAATATATATATATATATATATACACCATACAAAGGTCCATGCATACAACACGTGTCTGTAATGTAGACTCACTGTGGTCTGTAGTCCTTCGTAGAGTTACTTCGTGAATTTGGCTTTTCTATAGTGACCTTCAGATTTCCAGTAGAGAAATAGCAGTAGAGTTTGTCGCTGAAAATAGGCCGGCCGCTCTCATCTTCTTCAAACTGACCCATGGGATGACATGGGCCATGAGACAAAATCATGCTCTTCAGGGAAGCAGATGCGATGGTAGAAGGAAAGTGTGCCCGATCAGTTGGGAAAGATCGGTCCAGCTTAAATAAGTCACAGTCTGAGCTAGAAGAACTGGGGGAAATATGTAACTTTCCTCACCTATAGTAGGCCTAATGTCTTTTTTCTCCTTGAAAGTTGCCGGCACTTCGGAACAAACTGGACAAACATCGACTTCCTCCTCTGCATTCTCCGCTATAGTTGCAGCAGCTGTAGGAATATCGGCACTTGGAATTTGCATGTCAAAAAACGATTTGATGGAGGGATTGCCGACCATTATAGCAGCCTCAATTTTTCGGTTTTTCTCTGCTCGTTTCTGACTGCCAGAACTGTATGTGCGTTTTATGGCATTCGTCTTACATGTATATGATGATTATTTTCGTTTAGGCACCGCAATATAGTGATGATCCAGATAAAAGTAAGTGAATGAATGCAGTGACTGTTATTATGAGCGCGAAGGAATGAACACTGCAATGTGCAGTGTGTATCAGTCACTTCAACACTTGGCTCGTATAGAGACATTGACAGAGACAGAGATAAAGACGGGCACACAATGCACGCACACAGAGAGCAAAAGAGAGAGAGAAAGACAGTGAGACACAGACAGACCTAGACCTATCTCTCTCTCTCTCTCTCTCTCTCTCTCTCTCTCTCTCTCTCTGTGCGTGTCTGACACACAGAGAGAGACAGACAGATAGACAGACACACACAGACAGCTAGCATAAGAGGGAGCGGAAAAGAAAGCAGATATTGTTTCAATCATAATTCCTTGGCGCTGGAATTGACTGTTCGGATAAGGACGATCAATTAAGTGATGTATGCACCTCTGGTCGGGCACTAGGATGAACCCAGACCTCCAATGATGAACGTATTACCCTGACGTACAACTAATGTTAATGTCTACTACGGGTCAAATGCTCTCACATCCGGTGACTCATACAGTTTCGAAAGACACGACACATGCATATCATTTATCATATCAGTCGTATCCAGGCTACATATGGTCAGACTCGACCAGTGATATTTTCATTAACGATAAGTGAAATTAGAACTGAAAATATTGATTTCCGTTAAGTATAACTATAACTGTAACTGAAATTATTTTAAGAACGAAAACTGAAATAGAACTGAAATTGAGCACACCGAACTGAAATTAGAATAAAAACGAAAATTAATTCTCGAACTGAAATTAATTAAAAAAATGGAAATTTTAGTTGACAGTTTTTCCGATGTAGCTGTGTTTGTTTAAAAGACGCACATACGTTCTGACTCTTACAACTTTTGTATCTTTTGCCTAGCATGTGCTTTATTACGGTTAGTTTAAAAACAATTTTTCATTTGGACTTTCCCTGTAAGTTTGTAATTTTCAACTTCACCATAAGACTGGAAATCACTTGGCTAAATGACGAAAATAATGTATTGGACTTTTAAAAGTAGGTTTGCTGCGAGGAAATAGACAAAATAAATGTGCTTAGGCCTATCCATGCAAGGCTTCGTGGGTCTAGCCTACCATAAAATGGATGACTGTGGAGTGTGGAACTACATATTATGATAACATTTTAACATTTTGCCTCTGCGCTCAAAGAATATTAAGAAATGTATTAAGAAACGGACCAGGCAAAATCATGGGTGGCTGAAAACTTTCATGCGACTTGGTCTAATCCGAGTCTGCGACTTCACGACGGAGAAAGCATGAGTGCTCCAGAAAGACGCAAGCAAAAGAACTGAATTGAGAACTGAAATTATTTCGAAAACTGAATTAGAAGTATAACTGAAATTTTTTGAAGAACTGGAACTGAATTAGAACTGAAATTGAGACCATCCGAACTGAAATAGAAGTAAAACGGAAATTATTTCCTGAAGTAAAATATCACTGGACTCGACAATCTGAACAATCTGAAACTAACTATAAAACGGAAAAGTACATGAAACTTTTTTACTTATTAAGCTTGGGGGCCCCTTGGGTCTCGGGGGCCCGTGGATTTTGTCCACCTTCGTTACATGGTTGTTACGCCACTGCATTTCTTCCAAGTCTCCCCATGAGTGCTGCTGCCAATTGAAACCCCATTTCGTATGTGATTGTACAGGACTAGCTGGGGGCTGGAATTCTGAACTGGCGAGATGGAGGGGCTGAGGTCAGGACCGGTCTGGAGGATGGAAGGGGTTGAAAGTCCGAACTGGTGAGATGAAGTGGGCTGAGGTCCGGACCGGTCTGGAGAATGGAAGGGGCTGAAAGTCCGAACTGGCGAAATGAAGTGGGCTGAGGTCCGGACCGGTCTGGAGAATGGAAGGGGCTGAAAGTCCGAACTGGCGAAATGAAGTGGGCTGAGGTCCGGTTCGGTCTGAAGGAGTGAAGGGGCTGAAAGTCCGAACTGGCAAAATGAAGTGGGCTGAGGTCTGGACCGGTCTGGAGAATGGAAGGGGCTGAAAGTCCGAACTGGCGAGATGAAGGGGCTGAGATCCGGACCGGTCTGAAGGAGTGAAGGGGCTGAAAGTCCGAACTAGCGGGAGAAAGGAGGCTGAGGTCAGGAGCGGTCTGGAGGATGGAGGGGGCTGAAAGTCCGAACTAGCGGGAGGAAGAGGGCTGTGGTTCGGAGCAGTCTGGAGGATGGAGGGGCTGAAAGTCCGAACTAGTGAGAGGAAGGGGGCTGAGGTCCAGATTGTTCTGAATCCGGGCTGGAGTGGAAGGGCTGGATCCACCAGGACAATTTTGAATTAAGCCACAATAACATAATTATATAGTTCATTTTGGTGCCGTTGGTCGTTGTCTAGTTTCCTTATTGCGAAGAAAGCGTTTATAGACATTTTCGGCTTTTTCGTTTGGGGGGCTGAGCCACGTTTAGGGGGGGCTTAGCCCCCCTAGCCCCCCCTGGCGCCGCCACTGGTTGAGTCTGAAACGATTCTTTTATGTTGCAGATGAATCATTATGCGTCTGCCTACGTGTCTCTCTACGATGCGTCCATGACTTCAGCCAGGCACAAATTCGCATTAAACTTGAAAAAATGCTTGTCCTTAATTAACACTGATCCAGCATAGAACGTATTTTCAATTTTAAATATTCTATCTATCTTTCAGATGGATGGATATTTGTTGGCGAAATAGAGCAGATATGCAGTTGTTCTCTGACAGTGCTCTGTGCACTGGACCTAGGCCTAGCCTACGCTTTTGAATTCTAGGTCTAAAGCAAGTATTTGTGATGTGATACTATAGAATGCACCAGGAGTGCAAGTAGCCTAACTATTATATAGTTTACTACATATTACATAATTTCACAAATTACTAAGTATACTGTTACAAGGCTATGTAGGCCTATTTTTTAAATACTGGACGAGTGAAACGCGAAGGGTTCCGCGAGCGAACACGTGCTTTGGAAGGGTTCCGCCACCTCAAAAAGGTTGAAAACCACTGGTGTAGGCTAATCATCTCACAAAATTTAGGCCCATTTGTATTTAGTAGGCCCTGGTAGGCCCTAAACGTTAAAGTAACCTGCAGACAGGCCTAGGCAACTGTAGGTCTAGCGTACAGCCTACTCAACTCATATAATTATATTTTCTCACTACAACCAATGACAACCATGCTTGGAAAGTTGGAATCGACTTTGACTCAAAATTCCTAATATGGGGTAGGCCTACTGTGGTGTAGTGGGTATGTTCTTTGCCTTGAAGCCGACGGGTTGCAGATTCGAGTCCACCTCGAGTCGCCGAGTAGGGACCTTGAGCAAGTTCTTCACTTGCAATTGCTCAGCGCATCGGCGTAGTCGGAAGCGCCTCTGATTAAGCTTAGTAAGCTAGAAAGGGCGCTATGACAAGTGCACATACAAAAAAATAGGCCTAGGCCTATATACATATATACAGGGTGGGCCAAAAAAAGACCCCCCCTAGGTTTTTTGCCAATATTTTGGCCAGAGGTAAGAATTTTGAAATGACATTTTGCAGTCTTAAAGGCAATTCATATTTACACATGATGGCCAGATTTGATCTAAATATTTCAAACAGAACAAAAGTTATATCACTTTTAGGGAGGCCACCCCCCGTTTTTTGACGATTCAAAAACGAAACACAAAAATTTTAGGTTTCTTGCCAATATCTTGATCAAAAGTAAGAATTTCGAAATGAAATTTTACAGGCGTAAAGTTAATTCATATTTACACATTATGGCCGGATTCCATTAAAATATTTCAAACACAACACAAGTTATACCACTTTTAGCGAGACCACCCACCATTTTCGACGATTCAAAAACGAAAAGCAACAAAAAGTAGCAAAAACACGATTTTATTAAGTCTCATTTCAAATAACTCTTGTCAAATGAACTTGGTAGTGCTTCACAACTTGTGTTCAATGTGCCCACCACCAGTAGGCCTACCAAAATTCCTTTTGAGTCTCTTTGCAAAGTTCTTGATGGACATGTTGATTAATCTGACAGATTCCTTATTTACCAATTTGATTGTCATCTTGCTAAGTGACTTCTCAGTGTCGTGCAGCTACGCTGGTACCCTGTTTCTTTTTTAAATAGTAATAATAATGATCATCTGTCAATATCAAGGCTATTTGATAATAATTATTTGAGATGAGACTTAATAAAATCGTGTTTTTGCTGCGTTACGTCTTTGAATTGTCAAAAATTGGGGGGTGGCCTCCCTAAAAGTGGTATAACTTTTGTTACTTTGGAAATATTTTGATGAAATCTGACCATAATACGCAGATATGAAGTGTCTTTAAGCCTGTAAAATTTCATTTCGATGTTCTTACTTTTGGCCAAGATATTGGCCAGAATAATTAGATTAAATTTTTATTACTTTTTGTCGCGTCGCGTTTTTGAATCGGCAAAAAACGGTGGGTGGCCTCACTAAAAGTGGCATAACTTTTGTTCTGTTTGAAATATTTTAATGATATCCGGCCATCTGGTGTAAATATGAATTGTCTTTAAGACTGCAAAATTTCATTTCGAAATTCTTACTTTTGGTCAAGATATCGGCAAAAATCTTAGGGGGGTCTTTTTTTATGGCCCACCCTGTATAATAGGGACGTATGATGTAGCCTATTATATAGGCCCTAGGAACGTTTCTATTTGCCAACAAAGTAGGAAAGCCGCATCGAGAGTGGGCTCAGTGGACGAATGACATTGTAGATTGTCGATTGGTATGGAGAAGACCTATAGAAGCAAGGCCCAAGATAGACTCGAGATATTGTGAAGAAGGCAGGGCTTTTTTAACGTGCAGTTGTACACAAAATGTGCAGTTCTAAATAGATTTGTGCAGTTGCAGAAGCACTTATGTGCAGTTAAAACTAGTTGAAAAAGGCCATTTTCCTCCGATTGGGAGTAATTTACCAGGGAAGATGGGAAAGGAAAGAAGGAGTTCTGCAGTTCTAAAAATTCCTTAAAAACAGCCCTGGAAGAAGGTATCGGATACCTTCGGACATCGAACCCACGGTGGTTGATGATGGTGTCATGATGATGATGATGATGATGATGACAATGATGATGATGACGACGACGACGATGATGATGACAATGATGATGATCTTTGAAACTAGGCCCCTATGTCTTTATATAAAATTATGTGATACTGTCAACCGCCAGTGGCGCTACGTTATGTCACGACTCGCAAAGTGTCGAGTAAATCAAAATCAGTAGTCCGTGGTTCCAGGCGATATTATGGTACATTTTAGGTTGTTACTCGTTAGTTTTACCCCAGGTTTTACTACATGTTCAAGGATTCTGATTACCTAACTAAAAACTATAAAACTGGCTTGTCACCAATTACTTCGGCATGCATGTAGTATCGGGGTGTGGGGTACCATAATTATGAGGTCGTTGGGGGCACATTATTTTTCAGCTAATATACAGTGCCATTTAGGGCTGCCAACTTGATTTCGCCATTACGCCTGCAGTCGCTAGATATGATATTTATACCAATTTACACTGACCACATATATTGCATAGGCACAAAGTCGTGGAAATTGGCACGTCATATCTCAAAAGGCATTAGAACGGACTAACAGTACATAGGACACGATATGCTACCAAGTGTCAGTGGTTTGTAAAGTTTTCGGCATAGTTATAGTAAGCGGGTCCCTATGTTAATGAATGACTGCACTATCCCTAACCCTAACCGACCCTCACGATGCCTAACCTGACCCTAACCGACCGTCACGATGCCTAACCTGACCCTAACCGACCCTCGCGATGCCTAACCTGACCCTAACCAACACATATGGACCCGCTTACTATAACTAAGCCAAGTTTTCCAGACTTGGACCCAGGCTCCCAGCGCTGTCCAGCATTCGATTTTCAACATGCAAAGTTAGGTTTAACAGCACAGAATGCAAAATCAATCAATAAAAATTTATATAGCGCCCCTTCAAGGTACCTACTCCGCATTGCTCCCGGCGAGATCAAGCGATTAAAATGTCCTCAACAGTTTGTGAAATTGAGAACAGCTTGGGAGGTGTTGCATAGTCAAGGGAAGTCCATTCCAGGTTGTTGGACCAACCACAGACAACGAACGCCTCTGCATTGTTGCAGAGCGAGTGAAAGGAACCATTAAGTCACCATGGACAGTAGAGCGCAGTGCGTGGCGGCCTATGAAAGTGGAAAGGGGGCAAAGCTCACATAGATAAGAGGGTGCTCAGCCTGATAAGCATCACGCAACTTCTCGAGTTTAGTGTGCAAAATTTTGTCAAGTGCATAAGCTCTACCACAAATTCCGGGACAATTTGAGATCAATCAAGACACGGGACGCATAGGTCCGATTCCGAGACTGCCCCGTGAAACCAGGACAGTTGGCAGCCCTAGTGTCATTTTCTGAAAATTGTCATAAATAAAAATTCTGTTTAAGCGAGAATTATTGTTATCAATCCAACTTTTATTTAACCAGGAATTATTTCCACCAATCCACCTTTTCTAACAAAGAATTACTTCATCAATCCAGCTTCCTTTTATGAAAAAACTGGATTTCAAACACTACCTCTTGGTGTTAATGGTAATTCCGATGGCCGCGTGCCCGTATACAAAACAATACGGTTGCAGCGACCTATCACCTGCATCTCACAATGCCAAGCTGTCAGTAAGTAAGTAATCAATCGAAGCAGGCCTATTCTTTCTATTAATTCGGTACATGATTTTTTGTTCAATCACATTAAACGTTGCATTTCTCTTTCTATTTACTGCATATTTAACCGTCATATCACCCTTCGATTACGCAGTCTTCGAGATTACTGTGTTTATTTATACTTTTTATTTTAGGTAAACCACTTACACATCTAACACATCTGCCCCAGTACTCCATACACAGGCCCCAATACTACTTGTATGCCGGTTACTTATTTGCTTACTTAACTAATTGGAATGAGTTGGGATTGTTTTGGATGATTGTTTCAGAAGGCTGGTTGCATGCATGAAATAGCAGAATGTACTTGAATCATCCTACATTAGCGGGAACTTGTGACAATCTGGCCGAATCTAATCACACAGTGGTTAAGAGCGGTATGTATGCCACACAGTTCATGTCAATTGTATTATGTCTATGAATTTATATAGAGCTGCAGATCATGTCAATTGTATTGTGTCTATAAATTTATATAGAGCCTCTCACAGTGCACACCAATCAGAGGCACTTCCAGTGTGACGCTCAGTGTGTGATGCTGCATGTGAAAGAGACCACAAGGCGGGATTTGTTTTACTGAGATACTGTCCTTTGCACATAGTCAGTAGTCACCATGGATCAAAGTATTGAAATTCTGTTTAACTGGCTTTGCCTGGCTATCAGTCTAGCACAATATTTTAATTTATTTCTCGCATTTCCTATATAGGCTTGTGCCCTTCAAGGTTTGTCCTCAGGCACTCCCAACTACAGTGTGGACACTGCATCGGAGTTTCACGCCTAAGTGCATGAGCAATTGCAAGTGAAGGACTTGCTCAAGGTCCCTACGTGACGTCCTGAGATGGATTTGAATCTGGAACCATCCGGCTCCAAGGCATCGAACCCACCACTGCGCCCCACACAACTAAATGTAGTGTAGGGTAGGTTATGTATGCAGATACTGTATGGAACATTGCTCCAGTGCTCAAGATTGCCTTGAATTCGGTGTAATTTAAAATTAACCGTGATTGGCTATTGTGCAAGGACCATACATGTGCAAAAATTTCACACATCCACAGCCCCTCAGCACTTTGTGTTTGTCTATGTCTGTCTGCATCTCTTTAAGTCTGTCTGTGTCTGTTTATGTCTGCTCGTGTCTGTCTATGTCTGTGTGTCAGCAATCTGTCATTAAATATCAGTGCTTAACAACTTGAGATAATTATGCAACTTTGAAAATATCAACACTGTTCTAAAAAATGCCAGATGTGCACTTGTTCAGTGAGACTGACGCACTTTTTGCAGGCTTGGAGTCGGAGATGACGTCTAAAGGCTCTGTCGGACACAGCAGCCGTGCACTGGAGATGAGTGAACACAAAGTGAAGAATCTTGAGAAAGATTTCACTGTTCATGATGCAAGCAATCTACAATGCATTGTCAAGAAGCTCAAAACTGAACAGGTATATCATAATTGCGGTGTTAATTATGTACGACCTGGTGGAAAATGCTCTGCCCAGCTGGGGGATGTGTTTTGCATGTCATAAAAAATTTAAACTGCATTAAATATGGCACAGGTCTGTAAGTTTCTCAAAATTAAAACTAATCAAACATCAATGTGCAGACAGAGCCAATGAAAGAAGTTCTTGGCCGCTAGGTAGTCATGGGCCCCTAAACTATCATAAGAGGCCATCCATGTATTACTTACGCAAGGTGGTGATCGAATTTAGGTGCTTTGCGTATGGGTGCGTAACTGCGTATGACAATGGAAGGTTTTTTGACCAAATTTTTAAGTACGCTAGATAGATTTCTTTATGTGACATATGATGAACACATTAGCCTATTTATAACTCTGTATTACCCTATTGTCGTTCAATGATTTTATTACATGAAAAAAACCCATGTGCAGTTGTTTTGTGTTGTAAATAGTACCGTTAACCTACATTGGTAAAATGAATGTCTAATAGATGACTTTAAAAAGGTAATTAACTTTAGTAAAAGGGGTTAGTTATACGTACACAGGGGATCTCACAGAATATGTGTGGTGCTGCAAAGGGAGGGGTATGAAAATAGAGTTTTTCCATAGTGTAACTAAACTGAACATTGTGTTGTATGAATGGTGCACTTTGTAGAAATGTTTAGCTAAGTTCTGTCTGTCCGTTGTTTTAGACAGGGCCAATGGATGAAGTCGATGAATTTCTGCATAGCCATCTGGCAGCTATGGATATTGACAAAGATGCTTCAACTGCTGAAGATACTGCAGTACCAGGTGCTGAAGATATTACAGTACCTGGTGCTGACGATATTACAGTACCAGAAGATACTGCAGTACCAGGTGTTGAAGATATTACAGTACCTGGTGCTGACGATATTACAGTACCTGAAGATGCTGCAGTACCAGGTGTTGAAGATATTACAGTACCAGCTGCATCAGAACAATCCACTTGTTCCAGTGCAGGAATCGAAGCCATCAAGCTCTTCCATGATGATGATTCAAGTGCAGGTCTTCCCGAGGTCACCAGTGACCAATTTGAAAGCATATCTTCTGGACAACCCTTGGATGGTGACTCATCCTATCCAGCATCACCAGAAACTTCAGGGCTTTCGCTGAACCGAATCAGGATCGGAGGTTCCGCTCTTACTCTGGTTTACCCGGAAGATGGTGGACAAGGAATGTTGGACGCGTTGTTGACTTCCAATGGCTGTGAAGTTGATGAGGCAAGTAAACAAATAGCCTGTAGAATTTATCTTTTAAAAGCACTTTTGCAATTATACCTTGCATAGTTTGCCATGAAAAGTTCTATGAGTTATCCTACATAGGTTTTCGTTCTTTCTTTCCAGGCTCATTACTTCTTTGGATTCATTTAAACTTTCTCTGCCATTGATTTCAAACACCAGTGAGGTTCCCCTTTAAAGCCAAGTTTAATTTGAGGTCTTTGTTAAAATGATGCGTAGCTGGTATGACAATAACAATGGTTTTGGAGTAAGTAGGAAGTGTAAAACTTCTGCCTTGTATACCAAACTTCTGTTTGTCGCACGTGTAATCGTGTATATTATTAATTTACCAGTCTTTCACTCCTACAATGTATACCTGCTTTATGTATTTGTATATTTTGTATTTGAAGAGGATTGAACTGTCCCAATGCTAAAATTGAACCTGTGACTTTTGATTTAACAGCCAAGTATGTTGGCTACTAGACTAAGTGCACTTTGTTATTCACAGTAACGTGTGTTAATTAATGCATTTTTTGCAGTCATCCGGTCATTTTGAAGGACTGTCGGCTGTTGGAGGCTTTCCGGAAGAGATTGGTGTCACATGGCATTCACGTCTGAATCAGTCACCTCCAGAGCCACCTTCTCCTGTGCCTCAACCACCTCTATGTCAGCCACCTTTCCAGCAGCCAACTCCACCTGTGCATCAACCACTTCCAGGAACGCATGTAGACATTGTCTACGTAGAAAGTGCCTTTCCAGGTGGAGAGCCTGGATTTCATTGGGACAGTGAACCCATGACATCGGGAGAAGGTATGTGGGATTTCACAGCGAGACCGATATATGCAGTTAATTTTTGTATTGTGTTCAGAAATATTATTGTGGACCCCAGGTGTTTTGAGTCTTGTGTAAATGGCAGGGGCGGATCCAGGATTTCTGGTTAGGGGGGCGTAAATACTACCAATCTAATCCCATATATATATATATACACACACACATATACAGTGCTTAAAGTGTAAAAAAAAGTGCCAGGACGCTGAATTGTAGGCCTAATTGGTCGTCAGTGGCAGCGCCGAAGGCGGGAAGTTGCGAGTGCCGAAGGCACGAAGCCCATCCCGACTAGGGGGTCTGGGGGAGCGTCGTAAGCTCCCCCAGCGGGGTCTGGGGGCGGAGCCCCAGCGACCAGCTCATATTTGGCTGTGTCGACCTCAAATGGAGCCATTTTTAGGCAGTCATGGCCAGTCGTCCTAACTGCATGGACACCGTCCATACAGTCATGGACGACCGTCCTCGTAGTGCTGGCCAAATAAGTCATAGGACGGCGTCCTGCCTCTAAAATAAATGCCAGGACGCTGTCCATGACCGTCGTGGCACACTTTAAGCTCTGTATACATATGAAATTAGATCACGGCACACTATAATGATCCTTTTTATAGAAATTGTTATGGAACTTTAAAAAATATATAGTTTCTCATATAAAACCACAGGTCTCCACTGAAGGTTAACAGTGAAACGATTATAAATCAGTTATCGGTTTTGATCATGCAACCCTTGATCCAAAACGGAAATAATTAAGTGTCACATGCCAGTGGATTAAGCAGTCATTCTCCTTGGATGCTTTCTGGCGTAGGCCTTGATAATGTCATCAATGTCTAACTTGATGTCCTTGTGGACAAACAATAAAATGAGTGCATTAAATCTGTCATCGTTCATTGTACACGACTTCACAAATTGCAGACTAGAATTTGCTCATTCAACACTGCAAGCTGTGACAGAAGTGAGTAGTAAAATGTGAATTATTGTGGTAATAATAATATTTGGATACATAATACGGTCAGAGAGCTCCATTCTGCCGGTCCAGCTTCTTCAAACATCCTATTCCCAAATTGCAATTATATTAGTTTTAGGTCAGTTTAGTTTGAGAACATTTGCTGCAGGTTTAGGGGGGCGTACGCCGGCTCCGCCCCCCCTCTAAATCCGCGCCTGATGGGATGATTCTAGTTTTGCGATGTGAATTAAAATTAAAACCTGGGCATTAAAGGTCCATTCATGTAGCCAACCGTCGCGATGCGACGATGGCGACATGACATGACATGACATTAAAATTCTATTGGTGAATTATTCAACAACTTTTAATATAGTATTGCAGTTGCATGTCAATATTAGCTAGTTGTATAACTGTGGCAGGTTTCAATATTATCCCAATTTTATTTAATAATTTGGATTTGTATTACTTGTCCTGTTCTGCCATACATACATAATTGTTTTAAACATTATGAATATGATGCCCTCACAGAAAATGTGAAAGATGCTGCAACTGGCACCTTAAGATTAAACCTTAAACCATGGCGGTCGCTAGGGTTCAAAGAACCGACGGCACAAGGTGAATTGATTAATTAATGATTAATCAAGTTTGTTCTTACTTACTAGTATCAGTGTTGCATTTAAATTGCAATTGCAATAATCATTTTCAGCATGTTGCAACGGTGTAAGTCTTGTTTGCTATTTTTCAGGAGAACTGGGAGATACCTGTAGCATTTGTTTTGATCATCTCATGAACTGTGCCTTGTGTCCCTGCGGCCATTATTCCTGTTCATCGTGTATAGACAAATGGAAGGAGAGACTTCAACCAGCGAATCTGACATGCCCCTTCTGCCGACAGGTGGTTGAGGAATTGGTTTTGACATTACCATCTCAGGGTGCAACATTTGTGTGCTGATCTTCTGTTTTTGATCTCATCACAATGGTTCGTTCTTTTTTTATTTTGTGTGTATCTGTGGGTTGTTTCTGTGTCTCCAAGTTGTGCAACTCATTGCAGCAAATCTGAAATGCCACCTGTAACAACATGTGGTTGGGAAGGGTTGCTGTTTTATCTTACGTCATAGTTTCTACATGGCATCTTTATATTTTCTCTGTTCTTCTTTAAATATTTTCCATAGATGTGCATTGATGCTCATTCCAAAAAACAATGCTACCTATGCAAAGACGTTGCTACAATTTTGATGTAGCGTGTGATGATGTGAGGCATTAATATTTCTTTAGTTGTTACTTTTCTGAGTCCACCGTACTCACAATTTTATTCCATTTTGTTGGCTACACTTGTTCATGTTGTTTTCTTTTAATGTGTGCTTGCTTTTATGTGCAATAGTTGACAGTTAATAATAACAGTGACAATTTCTAAATAAATAAGTTGTGAGTCCTGAATTGTTATGTAGCATTGTCTGTAGGCTATATCAGAGATAGCATATCAAAATGCCGTAATTCCTGCAAGGAATGTCATAAGCATCTCTGGTTTTATCTGAGTGCAGTAAAAGTCAGTATTCTTGTCTCATTTTGAGAAATTGTTATGGAGACGTTCAAAACCCGGTTCACAAAGGTTTTATGCCTTATTCGTTAAAATGTCTGTTGCAGGTGGCTTGAGCTGGGTTTTTTAAAGCAAAGTTTATTAAGTCGGTTCTTCTGTATATTTATCTAAAGCAAGTGAATGTCAAATCAAAAGGTCTCATTTGAAATTCTCTTCAAATGTGACAAATCAATTTGCATGATTCGAAATGGAATGGCATTGTCTGTCTGTGTGTGAATTTTGCTCAAGCCTTGAGATCTACTTGTGTGTAATATATATATATAACTAATTTTAATTTTGTTACCCAATATGAAATCTGCGTGCAGAGGGCAAATACTGATTAAGAGATGTGTACACTATACATCTAATTTGTTTTATTTATTTTACACTTGTAATTAAATACATAAATACTACAGCGCAGCTAGTCAGCCTGTATTCTTTTCTGTTCTTTGCTGTGCTTGAACTAGGGTGCACCTTGCTGGGTTGGCCATTCTTTTGATGAGTTTTTCCATGAAGTTGCACTTGAGTAAATTTTCATTTGTTATTCATCATTGAAATTGCTTTTATTTATTGCCTGCAGAAATTAGTCAGAACGATTGTAACTGTAGCAGATTTTTATGTAGCAGCTCTTCAAGAGACACTCGGTGGAGTTGCCTAATAATGACTTAAATTTGTGTGCAAATTTGGAAATCATTGCTTGAACGCGGTATACATGGAGATATACACACGCCGTATTTATGAAAATCCACTTGGGCCTGTTGTTTAATGTTTTGCAATATGTATGTGACTGTGCATTGTGTGCAAAGTTAGTCAATCTGAATCTGAGGCTTTAAACAGTGTGCACAAACAGCTATTCACTTACCAGGATTAGTACACGGAGTTCGCTTTAGTGGTGCACCATCTCCCCCCCAATCCTCCTATTACAGACCCAGTGTACTTCTGTAAAAGACCACCATGCTGCACAATTATCAGTTAATTCCACCAACGTGCCTACAACACAATGCCTTGCATCAGTTAGTTCTAAGCTATATGTGCATTGCGTTCAAGTACTTTAAGAAGTCCTGTGTGTTTTTTGCAAAATGTTGGATTCTTGCGATTGCATCTTAGTCATTGCCATCTGGGAATGAGAATGTGATGTTTTATAG
This sequence comes from Lumbricus rubellus, assembly GCA_945859605.1. Taxonomy (NCBI): domain Eukaryota; kingdom Metazoa; phylum Annelida; class Clitellata; order Crassiclitellata; family Lumbricidae; genus Lumbricus; species Lumbricus rubellus. The sequence goes on along the minus strand of OX243811.1, from coordinate 7,491,616 downwards.
GACAGTTTCTGTGGAGATTTTTATAGCTTAAATGTTATACACAATCAGTTCAGATAGTTTGATATATTATGTCGTTCTTACAGTGTAAGATGGATATGTAAAGAAGTGGACTGTAACTACATATGGTTATTTAAGACTTCAGGACTCTTTAGACCAAATTAAACCTATTTTCAATGTAAGTGAGATCTCCAAAGATCTGCAATTTTTACAGGCAAATTAAAGGTATTACAGTAGGCCTATATGAATACTGTTTTCGTTGCATAATAAAACCATATCAAAATGACTTAACTTCCACTTTGTAAACTTTGAATACCCATCAGTTAACTCCTCCATCTTCAGCCTTTGTGGTTGTTCTAGTTTCTTGTCTGTTCTGAACCAGTCTAGACTTAGTCTGTCCTTAGTGAAGATAGAATCAAAACTATGGCATTAGAATTTGATGATTGGAAGACATCACCAGTTGAGCTCAGGCAAGACACTAGTAAAATTCTATTGGATGTTCCAAAAAATACCTTAGACTCCTAGTGGAATGCAGTAATGTATAGCACCCCTTCAAGAATCTACTCAGGACTGAGTCAGGAGCGCTCCCGACTACAGCGCGAACGCTGAATCGGAGTTTCACGCTGAAACGCTGAGCAATTGCGAGTGAAGAACTTGCCCAAAGTTCCTATGAGGCGACTTGAGGTAGATTCGAACCTGCAACCCTCCGACTGCAATTAAAACAACGGACATACCCACTATAGATCGGTTTTTGTTCTGTTGACAACCTCAAAGCAGTTACAGGAGATAGTGGGTCATATTGATTTTGCAGCCAACCAAGGTCTACTGAGTAACATGGACAAAGTACAAGATAATTGCAGCAAATGTCAACCTACTGCATAATTTACATGGTAACCAACTGAACCAAATTGCCACATTTTCATATCGTAGGTGGCTTATAACCAAGGATTCTGAATACAGAGTAGAATAAGTCAAGACTGCAAAAGAACAAGACATTGGGGCAGGAGAACGTTCAGAAATCAGTCCTTTAATTCATTTCAAGAACTTAGGCCTATATAGCACCTCTTCATGGAGACTACTCGTAGGCGCTCCCAGTCCAACCACAGAGCCGTAATACACCATGCATGGCTTGCAACAATAAACGTATGAAAGCTTTTGTGTGGCAAAGTATCATACATGGGTGGAGAAGCCTGGGCCATATTAAATTTAAGAAAGATAAGAGGCAAAAGCCAACACAGCTAAGATTAAAGATCTGCAGCAAATTTTCATATAATTATTACCGACCGCTAAGACACAAGTTACACAGAACACTCAGAGATATTAGAGTAAAAAATTCATTTCAAGAATTCATTCATTTCAAGAATTTATATAGCGCCTCTTCAAGAAATCCACTCAGAAGCGCTCCCAGTCCATCCTCGGTGAAACAAAAAAATCTTAAGGAGCTTGTAGAACACTGACGAGTCGACCCTAGGCAGCAGGCGCATCTTGTTTTCCAGACACTACTGAGTGAAAAATCTCCACAATGACTCGCAAAATATTATCCTTCAAAACAGTAAGCGCGATGACTTGCAAAACAACGTGCCACTCCGTAAGATCGCAACACGGCCGAACGAGTCATCATCAGGGCATGATCAGGCTATCTGTTATATTCATCATTTCAGTCAGATTGCTCAAAGCCCGTTGGTGTCGATCGCATGTTTCAGCATACATGTAGGCCTATCTGTTATAATTACCCAATTCCAAGTATAAAGTGAGCGGAACTACGTACAATTTGCGACAAAGTTAGGTCAGCAAAAATTTTTACGAATAGGTCTACTCTAGGTCAATCAATTGTTAGCCTATAGCTTGTTTTGGTAAACTTGAAGTCACGTGGGTGGTGCTCGCATGGTAGGCCTACGCTATGTTTTGAGTGCACGTGTACTTTCGAAACAACAATTAGGTCATCCAATGACTGCGCAGGTCACACGGAGTTGTGCGTAGATTACTATCACCCCACGTGGGAATTATTGCGACGTTGGATTATAAAAGCTGAATTAAGTGGTGTAGCCAACGTAGGACTAAAACTTAACTCAGTGTAGTCCTACTGAGTGAAAATCATTTTGGTTTGCACAACTTTAGGCCTATACATAATTTCAGTTATCTTGAAATTGCATGCGTTCTTTCAGCTAGAACTGCTAGATGATTACGTTAGTCGCGTAGGCCTACAGATGGCAGGTAAGTCTATAGATTAGCCTACATCAGTTGAAATAGGAATGTAGGCCAAAAGACGTTTACGGTTGCGAGTATGGCCTACTTGGAGTAGGCTACGTGTCGACGCTGAATGATCAGGTGAGATGGGCTACTTTTAAATTAACCATCGCTAGACCTACATTTCTGATTTTCACAAACCTAGATGTATATGGCATCAGCGGCGCCGCCAGGATTTTTTTTCTGTACGCACAACTTGCACAAAATAATATGAAGCGAACAGCGATCGATACGAGCTTATATATATATATATATATATATATATATATATATATATATATAATATGTATGTATATACCGTATATGCCTACTGGCGATTATGAGGTATTACCAGCATAAGCTTTTTGTTCCCTTTTGGGTATACGCATACAGTGGCGGCGCCAGGATTTCAGGTTTGGGGGGGGGGCTGAAGCCCCAAGCCCAAGTGGAACATTTTTATGTCGCGCCGAAGGCGCGAAGCTGCGAGTGCCGAAGGCACGAAGTCCATACCGACTAGGGGGTCTGGGGGAGCGTCGTAAGCTCCCCCAGCGGGGTCTGGGGCGGAGCCCCAGCCGCCAAAGCATTTTTAGCTCTGTTGACCTCAACTTGAACCCTTTTTAGGCTCTTTTTTGCCAGCTATTTATGAACGATAAAATCATGAAAACTTAAATAAGATGTTGTTTGTAGGGGGTTTTACGGGTACAATCAGTGGCGGCGCCCGGATTTCAGGTTTGGGGGCTGAAATCTCAAGCCCTTCCTCCCAGGAACGCACGTAGAATATTTTACTTAAGGGCAGTAATTTTGCATGCGCTGGAGACGCGAAGCTGCAAGTGCCGAATGCACGAAGGTCATACCGACTGGGGGGTCTGGGGAGCGTTGTAAGCTCCCCCAGCGGGGTCTGGGGCGGAGCCCCAGAAACCAGCGCGTTTTTCGCTGTTGACATCGACAGGAGCGCGTTTCAGGCTCATGTTTGCTAACTGTTTATGAACGATAAAGTCATGAAATTTTTTGGGAATTTCCACATAGCAATAATAGCATTTTGGGCTGTCATCTTTTTACTAATTAGCTCATCATTTCATTGCTGAAGGTTGTGGATTATGACTTCAAAAATGTCCCCTTGTAGGCCATTGTTTAAATTTTGGATATCAGCACTTTAATGGTAATGTCAGAATGATTTAGGCATCTCTTTGATGCCAAGGGTCAGAGATCCCTATGAGAGGTACGGGGGGGGGGGGAATGAACTAGCTCACTCACTTACTCACGATGAAGGCCTAACTAGAAAGGATAACTCGAGATTATGTTTTCATATAAAATATTATTATTATTTCAGCACAGTCTTTTCAAATAGAACAGCAATTTCTTATATCCATCTTTCACAGGCATATTAAGTCTGCGTCGTAACTTTTGATGAGATATAGGCCTACAATCTTAGTTCAGCCTAAATGACACCGTTCTTATCTTAAAACCCCAGAACAGCCTATCCTACTTAAGTGCTTGTTAGACAGCTACAGAGGGCTGAAACTAAGGGGTGAATCGCTATGGATCCTGAGTTATTCTAACTGCAACTGTTTTACTCCTAAGCTCTTAACCTACCTAACCCAGCCTAACTTGACTTAACTTAACCTAACTTAATTTAGCTTAACCTAACTTAACCTAACCCCAACTTAACCCAACTCTCCTGTATCCAGGCTGGAAGCCACCCACGCAGATTTCTCGTTGGCATCGTCTTATATATTTCACCGATCTGTATAGTATGCAGTTGCCATCCAATAATATCTTGCATCTCTGCGCGATCTGCGTCTCGGGCACGGCTTTCCTAGAAGTGCAGCCAATGGCATGAGGCGATGTGTGTGCGTGCCTCGCCATGATTGACGGAATGTATTCATATAATTATGTCCTATGCTCAAGTCATGTATCCTTATCTATATCTATCTCTGTATATGACTATGAATTGTCTTCATTACAGTAACATTTTAAGCTGTCATCTCACCAAATTTCTCATAATTATTTTATTGCTGACAGAAATGGTTTATGAGTTCAATAATGGTCCTCCACGTTGTATAAATTATTGAATGCCACACTGCAAGGGTATACCAGTTTTGCTGTCGTCCTAGCAAAATTGTTCATGATGGATAAACAGTAGATAACACTCTAGAAATTGATACTGACATTTTTTAGATATTTTTGAAATATTGAAATACCACAAACTTTGGGGTCTTGTGGACCGTCCTCTGGCTCCCAAGTCTCCGCCCATGACTGCTGGTGCTAAATTAACACCCATTTCCCAATGAATAGTTGTGTAGGACTACCGGCGTAGCCCCTCAGAAGGCCGGCCGGACATGGTGCACATAACCTCATCACGGTCTGCGGCGCATTCTATTCGCATGAGCATCGACGCGCTATTGTAGCGAAATTCAAAATTGCTGTCCTTGTGAATCTCAGTCCCTTCCTCTGCCAACCCGGACTCAACACCCTTCTCCCGCCAGCCAGGACTCACACCGGGCCAAACCTCAGCCCCCTTCCTCCGCCATCGCGGATCTCTGCTTCTCCCCCCCGCCAGACCGGTTCTCAGACCAGCCCGGACCTCAGCCCTCTGTCCCCTGCAGCTCCATTAGGGTATAAATAAGAGGACTGTGTGCATGCTAAATTGAAGATCCTGCGTGGTCGAGTGGGTTGTAGCCCGCTCGCCGCGCCGGCGGCCCGGGTTCAATTCCCGGTCGGATCTTTACAGCGGGTGGCTCGGTCGCAATATAAACGTGGAGTATGAGGTTGTTCTCTGCCTCCGACACTAATCATCTTCGGTATGAAACAGTGTCGTTAAGCCCTGAACATTTTTCATGCTAAATTGCTAATATTGAGTCGCAGAGAGAATCAATTTCCGGGAGTCGAGCCCAGTCGCAATTGATGTCTCACATGTGAGTCGATGTATGACCGTCCGCTGCAGTTGAGGTCCGAAAACAAGTTAATAATAACTTTTAAGCCGATACATGGAGATACATTGCTTTTTGCTTTGGGATGAGGCTGAGTCACATTTAGGGGCTTAGCCCCTAACCCCCTCATCTGGTGCCGCCAATGGCATAAGCATCTACACTACCGGGTATGATAATATAGTTGATTTCGTTGCCGTTGGTCATTGTCTAGTTTCCTTATTACGAAGTAAGCCGTTTTAGACATTTTCAGTTTTTTTATTTTGGGGGCTGAGCCACGTTTAGGGGCTTAGCCCTCCTTAACCCCCTGGCGCCGCCACTGTACGCATACAGGTAATTTTTCACAGTTTAAACAGGCCTAACTACCAACAAAGCGTTTCAAAATTCATCCGCAAGCCAGTTACATTTTACCTATTTATAAAGTATAGAGCCTAACCGGTGTAGGTCTAAACTCTAAAGGCTTAAAATTATAACCCCCTCCTATACACTACCCCCCTGCAAACTAATTTGCATCAATCATCGCATTTATTGGACTAAAAATATAATATTTCACGCTTTAATTCTTTAATTTACAGTTTGTATAAAAAAATTTTTTTTAGCCTTTCCGCGCTGTACGCACTTGCGTACGTGCGTACGCCTAACGGCGCCCCTGTATGGCATTCAAAACAATATTTTCCACACAGTAGCGTGGCCAAAAATGTTACATAGTGTTCTGCATTTCTGGGAGTCTTTCCAGAGAGAACATGGCCCATATGTAGGCTACACACAGAATTAGTTTTACATTTTTTAAATGGTTCGGTCGGTTGAATCCGGAGGCCTACCTAAATACACCAATCATAGGCGTACGAGGCGGGGGTGCAGGGGGGGCAATTGCCCCCCAAATTCGGGCAAGTTTGGTGTTTTTTTGGGCAAAAAACCCCAAACGACTAAAAAAAGGTCGTCAACTTTCGTCGGGCAAGTCAGGTTTTTCGGGAAAACACGGACCCGAACGACTAAAAAAAAGGTCGTCAACTTTCGTCGGGCAAGTCAGGTTTTTCGGGCAAACACGGACCCGAACGACTAACATTTTCACGGATGTATTTTTCGGGCAGAAGTTCAATCTTTGCCCCCCCCCACTGCTGAAATCTCCCGTACGCCTATGACAACAATGCTTGGATAGGAGAGACGTACGCGTCCATTAGTGGAGAGAGGGGTTTTAGTATTATGGATAACACTGACTTGAAGTGCTTATGGCACAGGGGTCGAATCCCGTAGGACCCTGGGTTTAAGTCTTCTTTCATTCCCTAGGTGGCAGCTAAAGTACATTGAGCGTGTGCCTTGATTAGTTGATTTATGTATTATGTGATTTGGAATCGCGTAATTTGTTCATCTTTCGTACTGCATAGCTTCATACTGTAACCGGTTGCGGTCCGTCAACCGAATTATCGAATGAACGAAATGTATTATTATTATACAAAATGCAGTTGGGCAGTTGCTGTAGGCCTATTTAATACTATTTGCCTAAGTATTATAGCGCATAATTATTGTTTCCCGCCTTTTGTGCATAACGTGTGGGGGGTGGGGTGAGTCGGGTGACAACGCGCTATTTCCGGTCGCATATGTATTCGTTGAGGATATAATATATACTTGGAATTAAATTTATTAATTTGTCTAACTTTTGTGTTTAATTCGTTAATTCCGTTGAGCGAGTAAGACGCATAATTATAAAGTAATGTTTGAATATCGATTACACCCCAGTCAGATCTTTTCCAATGCTATTAGTTTAGATGACGACACGACGTATAGTAGTCCTATAATAGTCCGATAGAATTAAAAGTTTTTGCATTGTAGTCGGCGAGATATAAAAAAAAGCTAGAACAAATTTGTGACAAGCCAGTTTTATAGTTTTTAGTTAGGTAATATCATGTAGTATAACATACTAAAATCCGCAAAGCGAATGTCATTAGCAAAATTCACAAATTAACACCAAAGTAGCGCACTTTGTTACGCACAATTTAGGCTGTAATTCCGTGTACAGTGGGCGGATGTGCACAATCCTGGTGTCTGTTGTCCGTGTTTAGTGGGTCAGATAATCGAATGGTATTGATATTAAGGGGCCATTCCACATGTTTTATAAGATCGACATGCATAGCTAAATTTAAAATATGCAGGGGCGAGCCACGAAAAAAGATCGAGTGTTCCATTCCGGGTTTTTAGAACTTTTTCTAATGGTCTTGGACGCAAAATACACAGAACGAATTCTTTTAAATTAGAACAACTTTTAAATTAGCAACACTTACTTACTTAAATAACCCAATATGAAACAGGTGTTCACAAGCACTCATCCAGCAAGCACGTCAGTAGAGTGAAGAAATGCATGTCCTTTGATACACTATATATATACTGTGTCAAGACTTAGATATTGTCTCTTGCTATCTAAGCTAATAAGCTAGACGGTTATAGACCTAAGAGAAGGAATTTATGTCCTCATCCATTAGGCCTACCTTGCTTGCAAATATTAAATTGCTACTAGACAGCTCCGAACCTTTTTGAATGTGGGTATCTCTATCCAAAATGGCACACCATTGTGAATGATACCTCGGTTAAACTTGGCCTGCTTTTGTTTGTCCCTTAAATCACATTTTCAGCTGTGGCTGGGAGTGCCTCTTGAGTTGGTTTCTTCAACAGGTGTTACACAAATTTTTGGAATGAATGAACCAATGGTCCATAACATGCATTCTGCCAACAGAGCCTGCCTTTAAACAAATTCGAGATCAACCCTGAAATCCATAGAATCCATTAGGCCTACATAAGGTAACACATATTTGTATCTCAGATATTACGGTAGGCCATCTTCACTAAACTCTTCCATCGTCCTCTGTCCGTTGATGTCGTATAGCCACTCTGATATACATAAGTACATTTGTTTAATTAATCCAACTTAATAACTGCACTTAATTTGGCTTACGTGAAATTAGGTATCGTAAAGCATTCTTGTAATTAAGAAGGATTTTCATTAAGTTGTCTGCTCCTGTGAACGAGCAAAAACAGCAATTTAAATAGAAACATACTGCATAGCTATAGAAGACAACCATAAACTAATATATAAATCTTTATTCACCAAACATAGCAGCAAGTACAAACAAAACTGGAAAGAAACTAGTGCAAAAACAGAAGAACAGAACAAGTCACAATATGCACTGTCAACGAGAAGACACAGCACACACTTTTCCACACATGCAAACCGTATAATGATATATAAACTAATTGTCAATGAATTATCATCTGACCCTAGTCATTTGACAGCAACTGTACTGTGCATAGTGATTTATTCAAAACAAATGAACTCATGGACACGAGTGCACAGAATGCAACATATCAGTGCAATAAAAAGGAAAACAATTAATACAATTACAACAATAGTTAATTCCAGGTAGACATAAAACATGCCTTTAACCTATGCTTAAACTGGTTAAATAAAGAGAGAAAATTTCCAGTAATCAAATGGTAATGAAATTAAGGTATGTCAATATCAGATGCACTGGCATAATCCTCACCAGGCTACAACTCAAAGGTGTAAAATAACCCACATAAGTAGTAATAATGATTAATAACAGTAGTAGAATTGAAACAATCTGATCAGCAATGAACAATGTAGAAATCATCAATCAACAATCGGTCACACCCACCCCTACTAGAAAACATGTTATTTAACAGATCAGAGCCAGTTTAGGAGGAAACTGACAGAATGGAGAGAAGAATTTTCCGGACAGTCTTCCTGTCATGATGGAAGTTGTAAGGGGAGACAGTGATGGTATCCTTCTGGGAAAGGGGGGCAACGTAATCAATTCCTGGTGTGCTGGATAGTAATTGATTGATCTTAAGAATATTTTCTTTTTCTCGGCCATGCAAGAATTTATTGAAGGATATATAAAATGATTTGATTTGATTTGATTTGATATACCGACAAAAAAGCCCTTATCTGCCTTCTTCTGCAAACTGGCACTGATCTGTAAAAAACATGTTTTCCAGTAGGAGGTGGGTGTGATCGATTGTTGATTCCCACAGCAACAAAAATAGTACGCAGCTGCTGTGATGGCAGCCTATTTAAGATGCCAGGTAAGTGCCCCAGCCTTGCGCCTGGAAGCACTGTCAGTTGCCAGCCATACGGAATATCTCCTATCTGTGCCCTACGAAAATTCGAATCGGCTAAGATTAAGTGCCGTGTGTTATGGTCAAGATGTACATCCCAGTTCTGGTTGGGTGAGAGGGAAGAGGCCGTGTCCAGGACTTTTATAATTCCAGTATGATTCGGAAAAGGTCGAGTTGTTGATCTGGAGGTAGGAGGAGGATTCGGAAAAGGTCGAGTTGTTGATCTGGAGGTAGGAGGAGGATTCGGAAAAGGTCGAGTTGTTGATCTGGAGGTAGGAGGATTCGGAAAAGGTCGAGTTGTTGATCTGGAGGTAGGAGGAGGATTCGGAAAAGGTCGAGTTGTTGATCTGGAGGTAGGAGGAGGATTCGGAAAAGGTCGAGTTGTTGATCTGGAGGTAGGAGGAGGTATTGTTTCCATGGTGTGCTCCTTGTTACGTAGGTGATGTTCAGTGGAGTCCCTTGTCGTAGACTTGCCGATGTACGAACATTCATCGTCAATTAGTGACAAAATATCGGACTGTTGTTGTTGGTCAATAGTAAGCTTCATAATTTGATGAAAGACAACTTCCTTTATCAAAGGCAGATCTGACGCTCTGAGGCGAGTCAGACTATTCCTGTGTACTGATAATCTTTCTGTGAAGTGCAGCCTCATTCGAGTTTGCAAATCAAGAGCTGCTTGCATTAGGATATTGTGTATGTCTTTATTGAGGAACTCAGTTGGCTCGGGAGGTTTAATAAGAGTTTCTATTCGATCTAATTTGTCTTGTACGTAGGTAGGAATATTTCTCCAGTGCTCTAAATGGCGTCTGGCTTGCACTCCTTTACACAGTGACTTTGTGATTGCGATGAAGTCAGGATTGTCAGACCCGGTAGAGGAATCAATCAATCTACAAAAACTTGATTTCGGTTCACGGAAGGGAATGACACCACCAGGGAACAGAGGGAGAATGATGGGAGGCGAGCAACGATATGGTGTCGCTGGCAGATTTCGTGTTACTGATGGAGGACATCGTGCAGAATACATGTCCTCAGCGACAGGTCGATATGGATACATTTAACTGCATGGAAGAAAATTCAACAAACATTTAGCAAGCAGTCTACATGCTCACAATTTTAAAGTTACACAACACACTCAGTCAAAGGAATATCTACTGCCAATCTTAGCCATGTAGTTATCAAACAGATAACTGCATGCCCAGAGACCACCACGAGGAGGTGTTGGCAAAGGTCTCCGTAAGCCATTCATCATCAGCCTTGAAGCAACTGATTTAAGTATGATCATCAAGAGCATAACCCAAAAATCACTATTTCATTAAACTATAATTTTGACAATTCTTTCATTGCAAAAGACAATCAGCAATACAGCGGTCTTGATTTAGAACAGCAGGACACAGAGAAGGAGAGGAGGATCTGGAGAGACACACATGCTGTATTGTATTATTTAACCAGCAACAAGGCAAAGAACGAAAAGAAGAATAACAAAGCAGCAACACACGATCTGCCTTCTTAGCATTATCCTGCTCAACTGATGGCTTTGGCCTGCCACTACTGAAATACATGTGACACCTTGTGTGATATCGTGCTTCTGTAGCAACAGCATCGCCACACGTTTTTAAACGTCCAAGCACCTCAAAACTCCAATCATCCTTGCGTTTCTCACAAGCTCTCTCTATCGTCATAAACAAAGCTTTCGTTTCTGCAACACGTATCCTATCAGACTTATGCTGAGGGTTCTTACGATCAACAGTAGTGGGCCTCGTGCAAAGAAAGCAGTCTCGTTTCCAATCTAATACTTCGCTCGCTGAACGGAGAACCTTACCCTGACTTTCTGACTCATCAGGTTCACCGCTACCAGACTTACGCTTATGCAGTTCGCAATGTCGATCACTACTATACAGCTTTCTGCAGTGTTCATGAACCCTAACTATGCCTGGATTGCAAGCCATATATTGGGTCAAAGCGCTATCACCACGCCGACTACTAGCATCTGAGATGGTTTTCATTGCTCTTGCTTGCGTAACTGCTGTCAGCCTAGAATCGCTAGCCGAAGGACTAGTAAAAGAACGACAGATAACGCATTTATCCTCGCAGAGCTCAGCCGTATCTACCAGATTCGCCATTATCGCTCAACTCAATTACAAATTGCTGCAAAAATGCTACACAACATTAACTGGTTAAAGTACCTGATGAAATCGAAGCAATTTCTAATTATTTGTCGTAATATAATGCAGAACTAAATTTAAACGCTAATCAAACTGACAAATTTCATAAAATTGTACGATGAAATTCAACGCTACTGAACATAAACATCACCGAAAGACTGTAACTCCCGCTGAGAAAAGACTACGCAAGGTCTAAATGCGCCAAAAAATTAGTCCCAGATTTAAGTTCAAATTTCACATTTTGCTAATTGGGGGTTCACTGCGGATTTTTGTGAGAGTGTAACTAAAACATACTTAACCCGTTGCCCAAAAAATTGGCTTGTACCAAATTAGTTCCAGCTTTAGAAATTTTGATTTTAATTCCGGCCTACTATTGGTACCTTCGAAAAATTCTGACAAGCATATAATTTTCAGTATTTGTTTATTAAGATATTTACATTGTAAGAAGTGAAGGATACAAAAAATTTCGGACGTTTACTATGTTTTCGGGGCAATTTGTGTGTGATCGTTACCCTGTTGTTATCCCGTGCGCCGCTATGGCTGCCGTGCCGTATTTGCTGTTGGATTTGGTAGCAGTGGTTTTGACGGAAATTATGTAGATGTTGGCTTCGGTTTAACTAATTGTTGGAAATACAGAATTAAAGTAGGTTAGGCACTTAGATCGTTGTTTGGGACTAACGTATTGCGTTTTGATAGTGCGTTTTTGCAATACACGAATAGTGTAAATCTAGGCCTATAGTCTCTCCTTTGTGTTTATATTATTTGATGGCAATGACCTGCACCCATTATTTTGAAATGTACCGTTATATATATATATATTTATATTCTGACATTATCTTTTTGACATCCTTTCAGATATTTGCCAATTGGACAATTATAATAATAATAATTATTATTATTATTATTATTGTTATTAACTTTTTATACTGCGAAACCTTCAAGGTAATCTACTCAGAAGCGCTCCCAGTCCAACAATGGGTAAATAAAACAGTTTTTAAGTGAGAAGCAAACATAGTGGTGTGACCTCTAGGCACAAGACGGAGTGCAACAGGGTGCTAGGGCCAGCCACTGAGAAAGAGCGAGAAAGAGCGCCGCTCCATTATAGCAGTTCGAAAACGAGGTATCAAGAGTTCAGCTTGATCAGCCGATCGGAGGTCAGATCGCCGCTGGACACCATAGGTAGGACGGCAGAGCTCCTGTAAGTACATGAGAGCAAGACCCTCCATGCAGCGCCAGACTAATGCAGAAACCCTATAACTGATCCGCTGTGGAATTGGAAGCCAGTGGAGGACATTCCGCATGTATTCCGTGACTTGATCGAATTTAGGAATGCGACCAATAAGATGTGCGGCTGTACGCAGAACCCTGTCAAGACACACAATCCGGATCGTCGGGAGCCCGAGATAGGTCGTCTGCATATAAGATTGACTCAAAACAGAACCAGCTACTAGGAGAGTGCCAAGGTCTGCAGTAGTATAGATGATGTAACGCAAAGGACCCAGAGCAGAACCTTGTGGTAAACCAAATGGAGGAGGAGCCCAGGGCGACCTAGCAGATCCACAAGCCATAATGAAAGAACGGTCCAGGAGATAGGAGGTAAACCAAGCAAGAAAGTTGCCAGAGAGGAAAAAAGAGGTAGAAAGCCGTTCTAGGAGAATATCATGGTCTCGGTTCCTTCATGATGCATGACCGTTCCTTCTTTGTGATATGTGTCCACTATGTGTCCACGGGTTCCGGCTCCTTTTGGCTTACTTTAGGTTCGGTTGTAGGCCCTCTTCTGTATATCATTCATATTGCAGATTTAGGTCCTCTGGTTTCTGCTGGTACTGGCCTGTACCAGTTTTATGCAGATGACCTCCAGGCCTATCTGCACTGCCCGGTATATAGTGACCTTGGAGGCCAACCGATTGCGGCTCAATCCATCGAAGACCCAGTTCATCTGGTCAGACACTTGCCCGCAGCTAGCCAAAATTGACATGAAAGCCCTTACCCTGGAGTTCCCTGGGCATAACCCAGGACCAAGAACTCACCTTTGCTCAGCACATCCAAGGTCTGCTCTGCCAGATTGGGTTCTGCACAAAGTGACACATCTCATTGGCTGCAACCCTAAGTTCATCCATGTTTCTGAGTACATGTGGGATGTCCTTCATTGGTTCCCTTCCCCCCAGCAGATACCATACTTGATCTCTGCGTGGCTATGGCGTTGCATCGAGGGTTCAGCTCCCACATACTTGTGTGAACTTTGCTCTTCTACCCTGAATGTCTAATGCCAAGGATCCCTTTGTTGATGTCTTTAGGTTTCATGTCCCTCGCTCATGCACCTCCACAAGGCAACACCGAGCTTTCTTGGTTGCTGGCCCTGTCACCTGGAATGGACTTCCTGTGACACTTCACCTAGGGCTCAGAGACCACACAACCATGATTTTCTCTAGTGTTAAGGTTCTTAGGCTCTTATTTGGCTGAGGTGTGTCGGAAGTGCTTCTGAAGAGATAGACTTGATGGGATGCTATATATTAAAGTGCTCTTAATAACTAAATAAATAAACAAACACAAGATTACAAAAATTATGCTTTTTTGCTAGAGGAGGACATTGCAGTCCATCAAGCATCTGGTTATACAAGTACTTTGATAGTATGAGTGACTTTGGACTGTACTAGGCAAGGTAACATACCGACAGCAACATTGGCAATTGATAATGGATACATTGCAGAGCTATAAAAATGCTATATATACATTGCTAAGCACTTTATCATAGAAGTCCAGATATGTCATATATGTGCTGTGTGTCTGAATAAAAGAAATGCAGGTCAATTTCATTCCAAGATATTAGTCGGTGAATTTTGTCCCCGACTATCTTAACCTCATAATTATCTGTAGATGCCTGTATCCTGTATCTCAGCTTATACAAGAGATTGTAGTGTGTTCTTAGTGTCATTCAGCTTGTTTCGTTATATATTTGGGTTGATTAATGATGGCTGTTTAAAGTTCGACAAACTTTGAGTTGATCATACTGGCAAATTTTTCAATTTCATAAGACCGATATTGAAGTTTGCACATAATTATATACAAGGCCGTAGCCAGGACATTTTCGGGGGAGGGGGGAGGATGTTTACTCGATCTTGATCAAGCCAACAAGCAACCGAATCAATGAACTAAGGGTTTGGAGGATGATTCAATCTATTCTGAAAGGTCACATAAAAATAAGAGCTTCAAAATGAAATTTCTAGTCTTAATGATTGTGTTAATAAATGCATTATTTTATTGGGGGGGGGGGTTCACACACCCAAACCCCTAGCTACAGCCTTGATTATATAGGCAAAGTGGTTGTAACAGTAAGCCATTACAGATCTCTTCTGAGGATGTTGAAGACACTTCAGTGTAGAAGTGCGATTTTATCAGATTTCGAGAAACTTGCATGGGGGTCAAGGTCAAGGATGAAGTGCTCCCTTTTTAAATATTGATGTCAAACTTTTAAACAGTTGTCATTGATCTGCCCAAATAGATCATGACAAGAGCTGAATAATGACACCAAGAACACCATTCTAGCTTTGATATAAACTGAGATACAGACTTTTATACACCTGTAAGAGGTCAAGCTCGTCGGGTCGAAATTTGCTGACCCGTATCTCGGAATATAATTGACCCAAAAAGATTTTTTCTCAGCTTTTTCAATGTTTTATTAGGCACAATGAGTAGGCCAAATTTTAAGTTAATCTGAGTCTCTGCAATCATAATAAATGCCACAAATAGTCACTGTTCAGAATTTCAGGAGCCCCCCTCACATTTGGCCGTATAACTCTTTCTATGTACGCGACATTGTTGTATCCTTCACATAGTCGTATTCTACATAGTCTTCCGGTTCTAACGATATATAATTTTTGCTTGTCAGGATTTTTCTAAGGTTCAACCTATTTCTAGCAGACTATAATAATCGGGAGATTCTTTCCCGACGTTGTGATATTGGGGTTAGGTTTTTATGCCAAGAAAAACTTCATGTTGCAAACTACTTCCTTTTAAAATAATTCCAAGTCACGTTTGGAGCAGCCTTCTGTCATTCATAAAGACGATTTAAATTCTCCTATCTTACTCTTATCCAGATGATTAAGCTGTAAAATTTTGACAATGATGCACATTAATTTTGTACATTATACAGCACTTTAGACATATGCTATGAATGTTATTGTAATTAAACTGTGTGGCATATTTACAGCTGCAATGGCCATACCAGATGAACCTCCAGATGAAGAAGCTGCAAATGCTGCTTCACCTGTGGCTTTCACGGCAGCTTCAGCGATGACCGCTGACTCACTTACTACACTGGCTGCAGGAGCTGCTGATACAGCTGCTGGTACTTCTGGGGAAATCACCCCCTTGACTATTTTAGTTGCTGGAACAGCAGAGGTTTCAGAGGGTCAGGAAGATGTTGCTGGAGCCGCTGTTTTCCATCCGTATGCTACCAACGCTTTACATGATCTGGATTCCGAGGAAGATGCAAGTGGTGATCAACAGGTTCTTGCCCCCAGCGAGAATTTTGATACAGGCGCCCAGCAGCCATCCGGAGAACCTCGTGAAAGTCCTGTGGAGGAAGCCAGTGCAACCGTTGTTCCAACGCCAGTGACTGCTTTCTTAGATCTCAACCGAATAAGAGATGAAGCGAGTGGAATTACCCGAAGACGAAACAGCACCATCGGATTAATGCCTTCGTCGCTGTCATCGTCTGCACCAGAGGCAAGCAAAATAATGCGAAATAATTTTACGTGTGTTAGAGGCCAGCTTAGAATTTTTGACTGGCCCACTCTGTATATATTTTAGAGCCATATATCAAGAAGTGCCTTGTAATGAAGTTGACATAACGGACTGACCACAAATGTTTCTATGATAACCGAATGCTTTCTTTTATTTTAACACTTTACTGATGAGATTGTACAATTGTGACTGAGAATGCAATTTTTGGTTGAAGTGTGAAAGAATGCATTTAAACTCAGCTCACAATTATCACTTGTTTTTGAACATCTGGGTTTGTAACAGAGTTTGAGAGTCTTGCAAAGTCTGACTAGCCAGATTTGAGTATCTGTGTGACCTTGCACACATTGATATGTGCTTATGATACAAATTTATGATGATTGCGAGTTCATTTTCTGGTTAGCTAATTGACCCATGTCTGTGACCATGTTATATAATCAGAATGGTGTAATAACAACACATACTTTAATGAGTTTCGTGTACTTTTAGGAATTTAATTCCAAAGGAAATTTTTATATAATAAAAAGATTGATCTTAGCCAACTGCATTTTAATTTTTGAAATCATCAAGGTAAAAACTTATTTTGGCAATTTTCACTTATTGAAATTTTTGCACAACTATTTTTAATCTTTTATTATAAGAGATGAGTTTAAGTAACTTTGCAAAGGATGACTGGTTTATTTGGAATTACTAATTAATTACACTTTGCATGTCCTGCTCGTAAGTCAAGCTTAACTACACTAAAGAATACGAGGTAAGACTCAAAAATATATGTCTTCTTGAGAGTGAAGTGCTGAACCTTTAGGTGTCCACTGTCCAGAGATTTGGACTGTTGCTTCCGACGGTGCTATATAAATAGTCTTAATTGCAATTGGGTCAGTGATTAACAGATACCTTGCATCTTTTTATGCCATTTCAGTCTTCAAGCGTTGAAGTGGGTGCTATTGGTGGTGTCACCAAACGAAACTGTTGCCAATCTCCCGAAGAGAACGTTTCCAAAGATCAACTTTCATCAGGTAGCTTTAACTAGGCTGAGAAATATCCCCAAGTTTGTGCAGGTTTTTAATCAAGTTCCATCTGTTTAAAAATTTCTTTCTAATTAAATAAAAATATATGTGCAATTTTTCAGCCATGCGTCAAATCGCAGACAGCTTTTTTGCCTACTTAGAATCTGGTATATGACTATTCAGGTTTTCTTGGGTATCTGAAATCATGAATTGAGATTGCTTCATTTGCGCATCAAATTACCACACCTTTTTGTGATACCATGTACAGTTGTACACCCTAAAGTAAATGCCTTGAGTTCTTTTCAACCATGTTGGTGCCTATAAAATTTTGAATTGAATTGAAACTGTGTTGTTGTTGTAAGACACAACTAATGTACTGTTCTTGTGTCCAACCTCTGATCCAGGACTGTCCAAGGAATGGAATCAACTGACTGTCTACCTCATATTCTTTTCTTTGAAACACTAATTTTGGCTATCTCTCTGTATTAACATGTGGCATCTGTATGACCAACATCGTTGATTCAATATAATATATTATGACCTCATGCAAGTAAACAGTGTTAACAACTGTCATCACAACAATATCAATAGTAATTATTGTAGTGGGTGTGAATTTTCTATATCCATTCTGTTTTTGGTAGCTGAATTTGCATTGCTTTTGCTCCTACTTGATACACTTTCCATCTGCAGAGTAATCATAATATGCTTCATTTTAACATTAATTCAGATATAACTGAATCTAAAAATTAGTTCAACTGTAATTAACAAGAATACCAAATCAAAATGCGGCATAACTCATTATAATTCCATCTTTGAAAGTCATTGTAAGAATCACCTTATGACGAGTAATTGGTAGATATAATTATAAAAAAATAAAAATAAGCATGTAGTAAAACGACCAAAAGGATGATTCGTGATACGGCTCTCAAAATAATATGGTATTATGAATGAGTTGTGTAGGTATAAGAAACAGCAATGAAGAAGTTTATTAATAGGCACCGACTGGAACTTCACGCTTTATGAAAAGACAGATAAATTTGCTTATCGTGTTACGTCCTCACTCGGCTTCCTCCCACCGTCCACTTCGTTCATCCAACAGATTCGACCTCTTGGTTCCTCGGTCTAGAACTGTTATGGCTCAGTCTCGATCATTTGTCTCAATTGGTCCTTCTATTTGGAATGCCCTTTCTCCTTCTGTTCGCTCTACAATTCTTTCTGGTAGTCTCTCCTCTGCTTTGTCTCTTCTCAAAACCTGTTTCTTCTCGCTAGGCCTTGCGCACTGGCAGCGCCTCTGAACGGTTCACCCTACTAGAGGCGCTTTATAATTGTTTAAATACAATACAATACATTTGTATTACATGTTTTAGATTCCAGCATACATCTCATCCTTTTTTTATATTTCAGGAATGTTGGCGGATGTGTCTTGCATCATTTGCTACGAGAGATACATAGACAGCGCCTGTTGTCCGTGTGGTCACATGGGATGCTATCCTTGCATTCAACAGTGGCTTTCATGGAGTGACCCTCTCAACAGCTGCCACATCTGCCGTCAGAATGTTGAATCAGTTCTGACACCTATTGAGTTATGCGATTTCTCACGTAAACCATGTTTTAGCAACTACCGGTGATGCAACCAGTGCTTTTATTACTGGTTACACTTCTATTATCTGATTGTGATTATGGTCACGTATGTATGTATATGGACATTTAAATAGCGCCTTACAACAACCTCGCGAAGGCGCTTAACGTAGCAAACCGACTGTTCTGAACAAGTGCAACTTGAGGGACTTTGAGAATGTTTTGTGAGAAGCAAGACAGTGTGTGGTTGCAATTATGATGATACGAGATGCAATTCTCACAGTGGCAAAAACTTGATTATAATTACAACACATTGGTGCTTGAAGTTTTGCATATTTGGTTGTCTTGCCGAGCAACAATATCCATCGACAAAGTGTTTTGTTATCGTTTTGTGCGTCTGGTGAAGGTTTTGATCTCGATAGTTCTGAAAAGCACTAAAAATGTTTGTACTGGTACATTTATGGGGATTATTGTGATTGTTCAATTTATGGGTTTAGTTAGCCGAAGTGTTACACTTTCATTGGTTTATTGTTGATTTAGGTACAGAATATTTATGAGCACTATGATGTGACAATTTCATGTTAAGCCTTGCAATGCAGTGATACATAGCAAGACTTTTATCGGTTTGTCTTTTGTTTACGTTAATTATGTTTGCTTATGAACTTCACAATTTCTTGTAGACTCTTTCTGTCCAGTGGTTGCCGATTTGTTAGATCTGTTTTTCGTAGAAATCTCTTCACTTGAAAATATTTTGACAGAACCCTACCATAAACTGTTTTATTGCTTGCATTGTGATATTGCTTGCGTTGTGACTTCATGCAACTCGACCAGAAAGTATAATATATTTGAAAAAGTGATCGAGGTATATACAATTCTAATCATGACTATTTTATTTGAAGTTATGTTACGTTGAATTTTCCCAATTGTCCCTTGTCATCGCCATGAAGTCTGATTTGTGATATAACAACCATTCATTTAGCACTTTTATCCAATTTAAAATTGTGGTACCCCTTGTTGTTCCCTCATGCAACCCAGGGGTTCTGAGGAACACACTACTGCATTAGAGTTGTCGTTGCTATGACAATTTCTTGTTAATCTGTTGACCCAGTTGCTTTTGTCTTTCGTGTTTTGATTGGACAGTGTTTTATTCTTCAACCACAAGACATTTGTAAGATTGTGTTCTGTTTTTGTAGTAGCAAATGAACAGTTGCCTTACCTTGTGTAAATATGGTAAATATCATTAATTGTTATTTAGGATAACGAAAAATCAATTGACTTTTGCTCATTTCATTTCAACAACTATATGAGTGTGTGTCATTCAATCATGACATTCAAACTCATGCAAGGTTATGCTATCAGGATGTATTTATGTAACGTTTGAACTTATAATTACCTGTATTGTAATTAATTTAATGTAATTATTTATTTGTAAATGCTACCACCTTACTTTCTAAGCATAATGTTTAATATTTATTATTTAATTTATTCTAAATTTAGCCTTAAACTTAATATACTATGCTAAGTACTGCCACTTATAATAATAACAATAATCTTTTTTATATATATGCATAATTTTAATTATTTTTTAGAATAAATTTAGTCTGTCTGAAATGACTGATCTAACATATTTTAAAGCTATTGATTCACTATTTTTATGGGTCTTATGCTACATTGTAAAAATGCTGTCAGATTTTTATCAGTGAAGAAATCCAAATGTGAATTTCCTTTAGTTTAGAGAGAGAGGGAGGGAGGGGGAGAGAGAGAGAGAGAGAGAGAGAGAGAGAGAGAGAGAGAGAGCAATTAATTGCATTTCTGTTGAACAGGATAACTGTCATTTTTTTATTTGATACAGTGTGTGGCTAAGCAAACTTTCAGGGTCTTGTGTTATTTGTTGCACAATGCATGGTTTTTGCATTTCTTGGTTTTTTGTTATAATGTAATGTAATTTCTATGGTCTGCTCACAGCCATGTCCATTCAGTAGCGCTCCCAGTATGAGAAACCCGAGAGAAGAAATAGGTTTTGAGAAGAGAGTGATATTTGGATAGCAATCTAGAAAGAAGAAAACATAGTGTTGCTATAGGCCTAAGTTAGTTTCCTATTGCTTTTCAATTATTGCCGCAAGTATCACAATAGTTTTATTTGTTGGTATCATATCACTGATACATTTTTGCCTGTAAATCGCTCATAATAAATTTTTATGTAATCCCAAAACTTTTTTCACTGCTGTACAATGTTTTGAGCAAACTGGTTTGCCTTATAGTTCTGCATTAGAAAACTTTTCTTAGGAAGCAGGATAGTTTCCTTCTAAGCACATCATGAAGCAGCATGGATTTCGAAATGGTTGTCCCTTTTGGTATTGTACTAAAAGTGACTGGGAACAACACCACAATACAGCTCATCGTTAGAAAAGTTGAATGAAGCATTAGTGCTTGAAACTGTTTGCACATGACTGATGCAGTAGACTAAAACTTAGTGAAAAGTGATGACTGCAATACTTTTAGGAAGAAGTACCGGTATCACAAGTTGCAATCTATCGGGAATAGGAATATTTCTTGTTGTTGTTGGCAATATTTACATTAGTCGAATATTGTTTATAACTCTGGTTGCCAGTGTTTAAATTGTGCCAGAACGGAAACTAAGCACCTGTGTCCTACCAGGTTGACTAGATCTGTTGCATAAAATCCATTTATAGGGTGTCATCTGGCACTGTCTATCTTGCTTTTACCCCGGCCTGCTCTAGCCACCGCTCTCTGTGACTTCATGGTTCCGCATGCTCGCTATGCCTATAGACAGCATTGGGCTTTCTCGATCAAGGGTCCTCAAAATGGCCTCCCCTCTGACATGGATTCTGTCCCGCAAGACCTCTTTGGCTTTTTTATAAACTATTTAGCATTTTTCTAATTTAGATTTTTTTTCTTTGACTGGCTCAAGAGCACCACTGAGTAGTGGTGTTGAAGGGGCACTAGGTATGTGAATATTTAGATGGATAAAAATATCAGATTGACAATTCAATCAAAATGTAGTTTTGAAGAACATGTATGCCTTTTTGTAATTGTGGTTTGGCTTCAATAATCAACGATCAATTGATGTCTTTTACACGCCTCATGATTTATCTTAATAGTGATTTCATAATGGATTTGTTAGATGGCTTAGTTTTTGTATTTACCAAGCTTTGAAGATCTAATATCTGTGAACGAGCATTTTCAGCAACTGTTTATTACTCATTTATGGTCACTATTATTATACATGATATTAGGTTGTACTGTGAGATCAATAATTCATATGGGAGTGTTCAGACTGATTAAGTTGTACTGTGAGAAGCACTCTAAAATTCTGTAAATAAAATAGAATATACAATAAATTAATAATTCCATAGGCTGTTCATTGTCTACATCTGAGCCTATGGTGGCAGACCATGTTCATTGTTTCTAGTTTGGTGGGAAGTTCTGTATTTTATATGCTCTTGACCTCGTGACCTTGAGGAATTTGTTGCTATGCTGCAATGCATAACAAGTGGAGACACTAGTTTGATGCAAGTGTAAAATCTTGAGCATTCTTTTGCATCAGCAATTGCCATTGCATTGAAAACTGGCCATATGCATATGTGTTTTAGGTGTTCTAACTCTCTCAGCTATGTGACTGAAAATATGTTGGGGGGTCAGCAAACTAAAATATCACACGAATGAATGTTTGTTGTTTCATGTGCAACATACAATAATAGCAACATTTGATTTTGATCAGTGTAATTTGCTAATCTGTACATTATTTTATCCCCTCCAGTTGTTTTCTGTCAACTAAACAATCTACCAGGGCAAGTGTAGCCTACAAGAACAGAGTATAACCAGTCGCATGTAATCATGCTCTCTATGATCTGTGTCATAGGCCTACATGTAACTGCTTGCAATCATTGGGACCTGACTCCTGAGCCAGAATCAGATAACCCTCCACTGAGAGTCAATGATTATAGACAAATCAGAGAGGGATAGGTGGCGGTCTAAAATCATAAACTTTGTGTAACCACCCAGCAGTGGGCCCCTCTTGCTTCCTCCACCCTCTCTTGGCGGATCTGTATGTTGCAGTACTAGGCCTACATTAAATTTCGTCAAGAGAATAATTATATCAATCTTTTATTCACCAAATAATGGTAGCACAGTAACAAGACAAAAGAAGTAAATAAATTAAAAGAAATGCAGTATTAATTCACAGGACAGCACGTCCTGCCTGTATAATGCCAATTACATAAAACATACAGTACTGTGAAAAAGTATGTGGACAGCACATAAATAGTAGGAAAAAATCGATTTTCTTCGGTTACAATGGGTTTTGAAGGTAACTGCTGGAATTATTTTGTTACAACTACTCAATTATTTCGTGAGACACAAAATATGGGTTAACAGACTATATTATACTTCTATTTCCGGTTGAAATATATAAATATAGTGTATATGAAACTATAGAATATTTGTGTGAATTGTGGCATTTTAGCATAGAAATAGGTCTTCGGGGGCTGGAATACACGCCTAGGAAGCGTGCATGTATCGTTGCTTTGCATGAAGAAGGTCTTAGCATCCGTGAAATAACTGCAGAGGGTCATGGAAAGAAGAGTGGTATAGCAAATGTGATAAAACGGTATGCTTCCACTGGTCTCGGTCCAGGTCTTTCGCTAACAGCTGACTGTGGTGCCCAATAAAGTCCTGTCCACTTCTTAGCAGTGCTTCCGTGGCCTGGTTGATGTTATGCCTGACGCGCCGAGGAGTCTTCCAAAGACGCAGATATGAAAAGCTTTCCAGGTGGAGCTGGACCCTGGTCGACGGTGGAGGGCAGCGTAGACTCCCAGCCCACCATCGGGTTCTCCTGTCTACCCCGTCGGCCAACTCCCCTCTCGATCGTCCCTTGTCTCAAGGGTCAGGATGTGGTTCTCCGTCCCCTCTTCGAGAAACTCTCCCAGCATCTGGGTTCTGTTGAGCAGCTGGCGGAACTGCGACCGGACCGCCTTCTCGCTGATTCACAACGCCCGACTTACGGTGTCCGGGAACATCGAACGTCCACCACAGCTGGCAATCCACGTACCCAACCTCATCGCAGAGGCTCAGTTCCGCCATCCGGTGCTCCACGATTCCGCTGAACGGACTCAGCAGGAAGACCTCCAAGGTCGTCGTGTCATCGCGGAACGAGCGGGACTTCCGGTCAAGCGGGTGACTGGCCGCCACTCCGTACCACCTCACAAGCCGTGTCCAGACCCTCTTGTCGACCCACGCATTCTTGGCGCCCTTGCTGAGGTCCTTTTGGATGGGTCTAGGTGGGGGTGTCCGGCCGGGCAGAGTCCCTCTGGCTAGACCGACGTACTCCTGACATCTGCGGTACCAGACCTCGGCCACTGGATAGGAGTGATCGTCTGTCTTCTTTGTATTTTCCATGCTTTCCATGGATCGACGCTGCAAAAAGCTGTAGGCCTACATGTACAACGAAATACTGATCTTGGACGTACAATGGTGGTGGCTGATAGAATTTCTGACAAAATTCTAATTATTCTGTACCATTTCAGTAATATTTCATATTACTTTACTTTCAGGAATATTAAAAAAGACAAAAAGTGTTTTAAAAATGTCATTTGATTGGGATTTCTACACGTTTTCTGTAGAAAACCTGATATTCTGGTGCTGTCCACATACTTTTTCACAGATCTGTAGTACGTCTAAGTTTCCTTAATACAAATAAACATACATTATGCACACACTAAAATTATCTGCACATAATTATTTCTATAAGCCATATAATATGTTAGATTTTTTGGGTTGACCATTTCAATTTCAATCGTTCATTCCCAGACAGTGGTGACACACAACAAGTATGTTGGCTGTATAGAAAATAATAAGAGCTCAAACACTTAAGGCGTGTAAGAAAAACACGGCACAAATCAGACAACAACACTATTGTGTGAAAAGCATTTTTTGATAAATCGTGTTCTTCTGGATAACCAACACTCTGTATTATTATTTTCTTGCATGAATACAGATTCAACACTAGCCTAGCTACTGTGGGAGAATTAAATTTTTACAAACTCCAGCGCTTGTAAGTGTAGGCCTACTCTAATTAAGCTAGTCTGTAAGGAGTTGAGATTACTTTTGGTAGTATAGGGCTGACAGCTTCCATTCCATTTTTCCCCGCAAACTACGCATCCTTACCTGTAGTCTACTACTCTACTGTTTTTAAGGAGTAAAATTAAAGTGTAGGTAGCCACATAAAAAATAATGTTTATCGCTGGCTCATTTTACGTTTGGAAAAAAGTAGTTATCAATATCATTACGAAATAGCCAGTGTTGCCATTCCTAGGTTTTTCCACCTAGATCTAGGTTTTTTCGGTGTAATCTAGGTTTCTAGGTTTTTTTGGTCAGGATCTAGCCTTTTTTACTCACGGCGGTTTTCGAATTTTTCACACATAAAAATAGACTTTTAAAGGTGAAAATGCACAAAAGACATGAAAAAAGTCGAATTTTTTTTTAATATGGACCAAAAATTGTGAATTTTGGAGCGAAAAACTTTAAAAAAGGTCTTCAAAAATTTTATCGGGAAGGAAAAAGATATTAAATTTTAAGCGTCGGACGACTAAAAAAACGGTCGTCAGAAATTTCAAGCCGGAAAAATGGAAAAATTCATGCATTTTCCAGAGAAATTCTCAATCTAGCCTTTTCTAGCCTTTTTTTCGACCGGATCTGACCTTTTTTCAAAATTCAGAGTGGCGTCCCTGGAAATAGCCATTAGGAAATCAGAGTGGCATCCCTGTAAGTTAGACATCTTGCATTTCATCCATGATTTCAGGCATGGTGATTTCAGGTAACTTATTATAAGCTTGAATATCGACACTGATTACGTTTAAAAGTGCACGTAAAGGTGGTGTGGTTAGTTAAGAGGTGTATTTAAGATTAATTCGTATTCTCGGAGAGAAAGATATGATACAAACTTACGCATTGGCACATCGACACACCCATCTTGGAATTGGTACTATAATAGACAAAAGACATTGTAATGTACATGTTTTCTCGATCGTGTTTATTTTAAACAATTTAGAGGTAGAGATTCTCTCACCATAGCTGTCTGCTTGTATGTGCGCAACGCCCTTGAAGGTCCTCGTGTATAGGCCGTAAAGTATTATTATGAGCCATAATGAGCATGTCCAATTTTCCATGCTTACGAATCCATAAATTTCAGATGTCCTTTTCTTCCTTTTCCAGGTGTGTTGGGTTCGCTTATACCGGCGAAAGCTCGGTCGTCCACGGTCCACCACGCACTTTGCTTCCACAGGGTGACAGCGAGAAGGTGGCGTGGTGGGCAGTTGAGGGGCAGAGGCTTTTCGAGACGCATGTCACCCCCATTTCCACCCCTGGAAATCTGGTATCACTTCTCATCCCATGGGGATTTCCACGTGTATCGTCTCCTCTTTTCCTGTTGAAACCATGTGTTTGTTATCACCATTTTCTGTCTTTTGCAGAAGTCCACCAGCTTTTGTCCTCTTTCGTTTCTTTTTCCCAATCCATATTTTCCTACACAATTTCCCTCTCTTCCTTCTCCCACTGACGCGTTCCAATCTCCCATCACTACTGTGTAATTCTTTCCTCTCGTCTTTCGCAGTTCTTCCTCTATAAACTTGTATATCTCATCTACCTCTTCTTCGTCGCTTGCCATTGTTGGCATGTACACCTGTACTATCTTGATGTCTACCGGGTATGCTTTAATTTCCACCACAAGTATCCTATCCTTGTGGTTCTCAATTTTCGTCACACATCCGGCTACCTTCTCATTTAGTAGCACCGCCACTCCACTTTGCCCATTTCTTTCTTCAGTATATATCACTCTTACTCCCTCACTCATGAAGTCTCCTCCGTCCTTCCATCTAACTTCTGACAATCCCAAGATATCTAGATTGGCCTTTCTCATCTCCCTTATCACGTTTGCCAGCTTCCCCGCTCTTCTCATTGTTCTCACGTTCCATGTTCCGATATTTATCTTTTCCTTAATAGGTTTCCTCTGAATCCTTTTCGTTTCTCTCGTTTCGCAAGGATTTCTCTCGATTACGATCTGCATGGCCTTGCCCCCATGCCTGCCGAACGCGACTCTTCCCACCATTGGTTGGGTTGACCCGTTAACGTTGTTTACTTCTATCTGTAATTTTGTCATTGGCATTGTCTTGGGAAAAATAGAGAGGTGGTTTCTCGTTGCCTTCCTCTCTGTGTTTTTATTGAGACACCATCTCTAGCATGTCCAATTGTCCATGCTTACGAATCCATAAATTTCAGATGTATTTTGTAAGCATAGGAGACGAAAGTTGGTGCTGATTAAACTGGCATTCACCGAACATTCCAACAGTCTGTTGCCATGTATAGACAGCATTGCATCTATGAATTTATATGTCGCTTCGTGTAGTGCACACTTATCAACTGGGATAGTTGGGATAATGGTTTCCATCCTAGGCTTTTAGTTATTCGATCTACATGTATTGCTGAAGCAGATAGCAACAGCGTATCAATGTATAAATGCATCTAAAATAGTTTTGCCAATTTTTCTAGTTTTGAAGCAAGTAAATCTTAGGAACTGCACACATAGAAAGTAGTTAATGTCATGTCATGTCAGTCACCGACGTCGCTGCGCGACGGTTGGTCACATGCATGGACTAAAGCTCTCCACTGCCTCCTATCGCGTGCAGCGGCAAGAAGATTGGATCCGGAAAGTAGTTAATACTTCATATCAATGTTGTTAACTGCATTTTGTTGATGCTTTAGATAAGAACTGAGTTTTGCAACAGAGGCAACCGCTATAATTGAAAATAACGAATTGCTGAGAACATACAGTGAGTATAAAGCAGCTAGTTCATTCTGCAGATGTAACCTTGGCTGATTGATAATCTTTAGCATACATGTACAAAGTGTACAACTGTGCACGTAATTGTAATTGGAGATTTATATGGCAGTATAGCACTAATTCAAGAGAAACTATAGTCGCTGGTGGCTAAAAACTGAAATATGTTAAATTATTTATTTATTTCATTTTTTTTACTTAACTTTTAAGTGACACCAGATAATTGCTTTAAATATTTAATTTGCTTTGTTTAGTTTGAACTTTATTTAGTTTAACTGAAATCAGTTAAATGTCTTATTTGATTGAATTTGATTCAGTTTAAAACTGAAGGCAGTTAAATGATTTATTTAATTTATTTAACTTGATTTATTTTGGTTTTAAATTGACAGCAGTTAGTGATTTATTTAATGTGATTTATTTACTTTGATATCGTAAGCAGTTAAATGATTGATTCAGTTGGAATTCATGACACATGTTATAAACAAAGATAATTAAAATATGATTCAATTCAATTCTGTTTAAGAGTTCCGGTATATATATTACTTTGCTGTAGGTCATAATTATGCAGGCTAAATGGTATGAAAGATAATTAATTAGGTCATTGAAAATGCAAAGTTGACAAGCAGTGCTTAGATAGTTAGAAATATATGAGTGTCAGGCTTTAACTTCTGCTGTTTGCGTTGGACCGTGGGTGGGAGAGTTTCATGCATTCACATTTGACTTCTAGGTCTGACATTTGAACTCTGTGTGCCATGTGATGTGGTATTTTGATAATTTATTCTCAAGTTGTGTAATCTGTAAGCTTGTCACACTTATACAAATATGAGCTGAGAGATTGTTGCTGCTTATATGACCGGTTTTTGGCAGAGCTTGCAGTGAAGTAGCTCTACTCTGTTATAGTTCTACCTAGCATAACATTAGCATATTTTGCCTTTCATTGTTTTTTACTTCTTTGTATAAAAGTCTGCCTTCAGAATAAAGGAGTAGGCATGCTAGGAATTAAGCAAAGTCTTTAAACATGTGCTTGACGTGTTTTACGTTTTGATTTCAGGTCATTGTGCCTATCATGTCCAAGAAGGAAGATTCCGATGAAGAATGTGATGCTGGTTTGGCGGTTTATAATAAAGACGTGAACCCAGAAAATGTGAATCTATCTCCATCACATCCTGATGAGGACTCCTTCCCTGAAGGAAATGCCAGACCATATGCTTCATCGAGGTCTTTTGGTGGGGGAAATTCACGCCATGCTAGAGTCCATAGTTTTCCAACGTACTTTACCAATGAAAATGTGGTGGGCGCTGACGTCTATGGTCTTCCAATGGCACATCCATTACCTAATCCTAGTAGAGAGTCTTCTCTTCCATCTGAGGATACTTCAGTTTTTTGTCCTTCATTCACTCCAGGGTCTGATAGATTTCCAGACGCTGGGATCGGAATAAACACGCGAGGATCAAATCACAGCTCTCACGTTGTGCCTTCACGGATGATTTGTGAGGTGTCTTTGAGGACGAAGACTTCATCACCGACTCCATCTGATGATGCCACGGCTGCTGAAGAAAACAAAGATTCCTCTGAGGTACGTTTGATTTTGAGGATAGCTAGAAAATTGTTGTTGTTCTTTCCTAAAATTGCCAAGGAAATCATTTTATGTTGCAGTCTTTTTTGGGGCTGAAACCAATTAGGCCTAAAAAAATGTTGTGTTTCCGGTAACCCGACCGACCCTCTTTTAATGCCGCGACTCAAATAATTTTGTAAATTTTTTAAATTAAATTTAAAAAAAAAATTAATGTTTTTGTTTAAATATTTTTTTTAGCATTTGTATTGACATAACAGAAAAGTCATCAACAAAATGAAATTAATAGGACTGTTTTCTAGAGCAGTATTAGGTGCAGACAGTCGGGGAAATAGGCAGTTTATACTTGCTCTGAACACGTACTTTGTTGCAGCGTGTACCTTTGTGCAAAAAAGCTTAGTGGGGTATACTTTTTCGGATAGTCACTGCATAAAAATATTTTTCCAAAATAAAAATATTTTTCGACCTACCTACCCAATTTTTTTTAGCTCTGTTACCGGAAACAGAACATTTTTTAGGCCTTATCTCATATTAAACGCGATTGTCATAATAAGCTGGGTATGTTGGTACATGGTAGTTGGATTCATGTGCTGCGTTGTTGCCCTAACGGCGAAGTGTTCTACCTGGTTATCGTGCCTAGCACAGAAAGATGTGTTTGATTGCTGCTTCCTCTGTGCTCCTAAGCTGTTTAGCTATTAATCAATACACACTTAATTGGCAGGATCAGGATATGTGAGAGCATTATTCATATTTATGTCTAGTTTGCGGTTACATAGTATATTTGTTCATATTAGTAGTCTTGGTTAAATTTTTTCTTTCAAATATTGTCTTCTTTCAACCAATGACGTAAGAAGGCAACATGTTTACACTGAGCTAGGATCTTGTGATCTAAATTGTCTCTTGCTCAAAACTGAAGTGGCAGATAAGCTTAGAGAATTTGGGGCTATCTTTGGTTAATCGTAAAAATATATTAAACATTTTCCATTCAATGCTCAAGTCCACTAGCATGGAATTCGCTGATGTTATGACGACTTATGCCGATTTATAATTAAACTTATGCATTACTTGATCTGTTCTTCATGTTCTGTAACTGTAGACTGTGCTCAGAAAAGCCATGTCAGGGAGACCAGTTTATTCACCGGCGCTATGTTTGCACAATGAACTGTTCTTTGTTGTATCAGTGTTTAGTTAAGATACAGATATTAGCTAGATATTTAAGCTTGTAATTCAAGTACACCGCCTGCAGCATGAAAAAAATGTCAAAGCGACATCTCTGGATCAAGCGAGTCAAATGACCCTTCCAGGAGCAGTTATACGTGCATTCTTTTGTATTATTGAAAATTTCTGGAGCATCTATTTCAGTGGCAATAGATGACTATTATACATTGTAAAAATAAAAAAATCTATTAATTAATTAAATTTCTTGATTCTAACATGATAATTTATAGCAATCATCGCATTATGGCTTAATTCAGGGATATGAATGTACGTTTGTAGAATGTAATAGTTTTTTTAAATTTAAAAATCCTGTCTTTTTCCTTTTAACTTGTAAGTGTAACTGGGCTTTGTTTTCAGGAGGCTTCTGAGTTATGTACTTACTTGGATGAAGTACCCGTGGGCACATCGGAACCATTTCATCCATGCGGTAAAGGAGAAATTGTGGAAGGTGCCACGTCATTGACTACTGCTGAAGGTTAGTTAATAACACTCTACTTAAAAGTATTGCACAGCTGTTTTATTTAAAATTTGTATCCACAGTGTTACGGCTACTTACAGATTTTGCCAAACACTATCTGACGACCTTGTGTTTACCAGGGTGGGTTGCAATGGGAAACTTACACGGACGATTCACATGGCAGAGGAGTAAAGGTACCATTTTAACACTTGGCAGTGTAATACCTCTTTTATAGGCTTACACTGACGTCTGTCCTCAATCCTTAGGTGACAAGACAATACAATGCAGATTGCAGAGCTGTGTTTTGATATTGCCATTATTCCAAGTTCAGTTCTAGTCACATTTATAGATTGAATGACCAGTAATTACACATGCAGATCTGTCTATATGACTGTTTCTGCTTCTTTTATCTGTTTAGGTTATCCTAGCAGTTGCAATGCTACATGGAATGAAGATAAATTGGATACTGCTGCTGATAGCGATGATTGTGAAGGTGATGATGATGTTGTCTCACTGCGGGAAAGTTTTCCTGGGGATGCTGGAGCATCAATGGAACTCACGCAACTCACAGGTTAATGTTCATTAAACTCACGATACTACAATGCATTATGGAGCAGCATAGGTTAAATTATATACATTACGGCAGGGCTGTCCAACGTGCGGCCCGCGGGCCGCATGCAGCCCGCGGGATGATTTCATATGGCCCGCCAGAGCTCACAAATTTTTTGCACTTTGTGTAGAATGAAGTAAAGGACAAAGTCAGTGGTCGACTTGAACGCTTAATTTTTTTATATTGTAACGGTTTCAGTGTTTGAGCATCTATAGCAGCACTCCTTGCAGGTATAGCTATCCAATAATATTCACGGCAACCGCTACAATGTCAACAAAATTGAGCGTAGCCCAATCCGACAACTAGGCCATGATCTCTTCTTTCTATCCCTAGGGTTAGGCCCTGTTATCTATCAGTTGATTGACACACTGCTTCTAGCTTTAGCAACTCTACTCAACTATGCGGACCGTCCAAAAACCAGTCGCTTGAAGTCACTTAGGCCTACTGAAATGTCTTAATTTAGCGTTCCAGCACGTCTGTGGTGGCTGCAATCTATGGATAACCGAGAACTTTCTCTAGGAATATTTTTTGATCTATCCAAGGCCTTTGATACTGTAAACCACAAAATTTTATTAAAAAAACTTGAACACTATGGTATCAGGGGTGTAAGTAAGGCATGGATTTCTGATTTTCTTAACAACAGATCACAACATGTTTATTTTAAAGGTCATTTATCTGTTGGTAAACCCATCAGTTGTGGCGTACCTCAGGGTTCAATTCTGGGGCCATTATTATTTCTAATATATGTAAATGACCTGACGACTACTTCCAAAGTGTTTCACTATATATTGTTTGCTGATGACACGAATGCCTTTATATCTGATAAGTCAATAGAATCATTGTTTGAAAGAGCTAATCATGAGCTCATCACCATTTCTTCCTGGTTTAGAGCTAACAAATTATCGCTTAATATTGATAAAACAAACTTTATTCTTTTTGGATCCCGCCGTAAACTAACGCCAGTGTGTGATTACAGATTGACAATGGATGGTCAAATGATTATGCCGACTGAATCATGTAAATTTTTAGGTGTGTATCTGGACCAGCACCTCACCTGGAAAGAACACATTAAGCAGATATCTAAAAAAATAGCAAAAAATATTAGCGTGCTATCAAGAATCCGTCACTGTCTCTCTCAAACTACATTACAAGGATTATACTATTCCTTAATTTTTCCATACTTGTCATATTGTAACATTTGCTGGGCCTCAACTTATAGTTTTTATTTTAAAAAATTGGAGAGTTTGCAAAAACGTGCCATTCGAACTATTTTCTTATTATGCTGGTCTGTCAGTACCAAACCAATTTTTCGAACCTATAACATACTACGATTATCAGATATATATAAGTTTCAAATCAGTTTGTTCATGTTTCGCTATCATCACAGATTGTTGCCTAGGACATTTGATGGTTATTTTTGTCAGGGAATTGCTGTACATAACCATTTCACTAGAACTCTGTTACACTACCGCACCGATGTTGCACATACTAGGATGAAATTATTTTCGATTAAATGTTCTGGCCCTATGATATGGAATAACCTCCCAAAATATATTACACTTATACCCACCATTAACATGTTTAAGAAAAAATTAAAAGACTGTTTAATCTCTGTTTACTAGATTTAAACAATTGGTCATAATTTGTTTTTTTCTTGTTTTTGTTTTGTTTTGAAATCTGTGTGTCATTTCATTTCAGTTTGCTTTCGTTTCGTGTGTAAGATGTTGTGCTTTGCACTGTTTTTTTATTTACAATAGCCAAATGTTATTGAGAAAGGAAGGGTCAATCCAGCCTCAGCGGGTCCATACGACCTTTTTGGATTGACCCTTTGACTTATGCACCGATCACTCGAAATCATTGAATTTGTACTGATTACTGTTCTTTTGTATGTGTTTGATGCTTTGTCAATAAACGGCTTACTTACTTACTATTACTTATGTGACCGTTCCTCTCTAAAGACAGCCCTTTTCTAGCCAAAAGGGTTTGAAGAAAAAATCGAAGAGACTCAAGGACGAAGAATCTAGATTCTTGGGTTATTCTTGTCTGACGAACATGACTGTTCCCTTGACCAAAGACTTTGACTTCGACATTATCTTCTTATAAGAGCCAGAGCAGGAGGATGGAAGTCGGGCTGAGTTAACAAAACTGGCTGGGCAAAGAGCTGAAAAACGAACTAAGTGCAAGGCAGGGATAAAACTCCCTTATACTTTTTGGCGCTGAAAATTATAAAGCATGTCAAACATGTCATAGGTAAACATACTAAACATGCTATCAATCTTTTCTATTATTCATTGTAAGCTTATACATTGTAGTTAATAATTATCAATAAATTTCAGTCGCAGCTTTTGAGTTTACTGTTGCGGCCCTCGGCTTCAGAATTCTAGCGTTTGCGGCCCATGGTGCCAAAAAGGTTGGACAGCACTGCATTACGGTCATGCTATACTATATTTATGGATTTTAAAAGTGCCTCTCGCAGTACAGTCTAATCAGAGGCACTCACAGTGTGAAGAACCCCTAAAAATTAAAGGTCTTAAGACAACAATCTGAAACAGTAGTGTCTCTAGATAAGATCTGAGCATGAGTTATGATAATTAGGCCATTCCACAGCAAAGGGCCAACAGGGGCAAAGGAACAATGCTTGAACCAAGCACAGCTTACAGGGAAGAAATTTTTTATACCTTATTACCCTGGTAATACCATGGGAAACTAATAACGTGAGTTCAGTCTTCAAGTCGAGATATGAGAGAAACGAGGGAGGCAGGAAATCAAACGAGCAGCTGCATTAAGTACCAGTTGGAATGAAGCCAAGTGGAGTTTTGGTAAGCCAATGAGACGTATTTTGTGTTCATTTGCATTGTACACACACACATGGCCTTATTACCATGGTTAAAAATAATAGGAAATAACAATAATGATAATGTTAATAATAGTAGTCGTAGTCACATATTTGTATTAGTTTATTCAGGAATTTATATAGTGCTCTGCAGGGGCACTCTTCAGAGGTGCTCACTGCTCAGTATATAGCTCCACTTCAAAAGTAACTCATCAGAGGCACAACCAACCCAACAATGGTACTGACATAAAATTAATTGACTGGGAATTTTCTGTTATATTGCAAGTATGCAGCTTTGCTTGTACAGTGTGTCGAATTGCCATATTTTGGTGCAACACTGCTCTTGATCGAAAATGAACTGGACAAAATATTTGGGTGTAGGTCTGCAGGCCTAATAGCATCCACTTGCAAAGAGAGGTCATCTTGAGGTTACATCAGTATCATTTCACGTAATTTTATCACGACACCATAAAATATTGCTATTATTATTTTACATTTCTGGTATTATTCAGTAATGGAGATTTTTACGATTATTTTTTCCCAAGGTGCATGTGATCCGTCGGGATTAGGAGGGAGATATTCTGGGATGGCTAGCTGGTCTTTGCATATGGTTTTGGCAGTAGAAAAGTGCTAGAGAAAATGACTGCAGTAAAATGTTGAACAGCTTTAGACAAGCACTGAAAGAGAAAAATTAGTTTCTTATCTCCTGATTCTTGGGCAAGCTGGTGACAAGGAGGTTGACCAGTGACCATTATTATTTTCTTTATAACTTCAACATTTATTGAAAAGCCACTCAAGCCAAACATAACACTAAAAACAGAAATGATTGTGCTCAAGCATAGAGCGCATTGTTCTCATCCCCGGAGTGTGATGGAAAGGTTCCTCTGAAAGCAACGGCGTTGAAACACTGTGTGCAAATGGAAATCCTCTGGAAGAGGTAGGCAATTTCCCTTGGATCGCCGGAAACAGCGGCAACATGGCGGCCCAACTCCAGCAAAAAATTCCAGACCAGAGCGATTGATGGGGCCCAATGTTTCAATAGCAATGGGCACTAAGTCATGGGAGACAGGAAGCGTGGAATATTTGTTGCATTTCCGATCCGCCGCATGTTCCGCAGCTCCTCCGGGTGTCGTTGATGACAGATGTAAATACGAGACCGCACATGTATGGATGGCTGTGAAGTCCCAGGCGATATATTTGCCTCTGGTCCATGGGACAAGGGTGGCCCCGTCTGGTCTTTTTCCGTCCGTTCTAATCAAGCCTGGCGGCTCCTTCGAACTCAGGATATTCGCCTTCGCAAGCGCCCTCCACACCAAGTCGTTGGCCGCAAAGTGTCGGGCTGTTCTTCCAGACGATCGTCTGCAGACTAAACCGTGGTGTCCTCTTGAGTCGGCAGTCTCTCCACACTGACACTGGTGCGGTGCACACAAATCCAAACCCAGGCGGAATCCAACAGCCACCCGGATTGCCTCGTTGCTTAGGTCCAAGCCGCAGGCGGTCACAGGAACAGTTGATAACCAGTCCCCCGCATGAGGGGAGGTCACTGCGAATAACCTTGCCATATTGACCGGATCACTG
The DNA here is from genome assembly GCA_945859605.1 of Lumbricus rubellus. Classification (NCBI taxonomy): domain Eukaryota; kingdom Metazoa; phylum Annelida; class Clitellata; order Crassiclitellata; family Lumbricidae; genus Lumbricus; species Lumbricus rubellus. The sequence goes on along the minus strand of OX243811.1, from coordinate 7,455,722 downwards.
TAGGCGGCCCAAACCGCTGCCTTGTCAGCCTCTATCAGTGGTCCATCCCACACCTTTTGTCTGTTCAGCAGGGACTCTGCACTGCTCAGAAGGGTGTTCTTGCGGAACTCAAGTAGAAAGTCGATGTGGACATCATCCCACTCCTCCTTGCACAGGATCAAACTCACGAGTGACTTGGTCGATGCAGCTGATGCCAAATAAGCTGAAGATGCCAGCATCGAGACACGTCTAACTCCGAGTCCACCATCTCTAATTGGGAGTGTGGCTTGTAGGCCCTATCCATTGGATGTTGCTGAGGCTGATGTTGAGGATGTTCTCTAGTCCTTTGCGCATATGATCGTCCATCTTCTCGAGCAGTGGATGGTCATGGCATGGAGCAGTTCTCAGCAAATAGGTAAGTTTTGCTGCCCAAAACTTGCCCGTAGCAAAATCAACGCTGACTGGGCTCGAAGGCAGGCCAGGTCCGTCACTGCCCGTTCTAGTATCTCGCTGTGCCTGAGCAGTGCCCCATCTAAAGCCACTCCACGGAACAGTGGAGCCCTAGTAGGAGGAGTTATCCCATGTCCATCCGCTCGAATCCTTCGAATTCTGACTCTGTTTGTTCCGTCTTTGAATAAAGTTCACATTTCTTGCTATTAAGGCAGATACCCAGCGATGACTCCAAGTCCTTAATCGAGGCCAAATCCTGCAGTACGTCCTCCTTTTTACCTCCCAGCAAGTTGTCGTCCAGATAGCCAAGCCTGAAATTTGAGCGCATTGCGCGCAGGACTGGCTGTAGCTATTATTATTATTATTATTATTATTATTGTGAAGTTTCTGAGAGGTTTAAACGAGGTGCTGCTTAAACATTTGCACGATGTGCTAGAAATAAAATTTTATGCAGTTCATAACTACCATTGACAGTATGTTTCACATTTAACTTTGTTTGAATTATATCTGTATTTTTAGCGTCTGCGGTAGATTTGAGCTTAGAGCAGAAGGAATACGATGCAATTTGTTTAGAGCATGGCTGCCATGGAGATCCAGGAGAAGTGAAATTGGACATCTGTAGTCCATTGCATTGTGAGTCATTTCTCTTCTAGAACAGTTGTGCTCAGTTTTTTGACCTTATTGGGCATTTTTTGTAAACATTTATGTAATTATATTCATTTTTTGGCCAGCTGCATTTCACCACTTTTATGTGCAATATATCTAAAGATACGGCAAGATTGATTTTCGTGCTTATCAACTATATATTTTCCTTCATTTTCATTTAGTTCTTGTTTTTCTGTCTTGCCTTCTGATTAATTGTTATGCCCCAGTTCTGTCAACATTTTCTTTTGGTTAAAATGTCTAATGGCTTTCCATGCTTCAGGTTTCTGAGGTTTTGGGGTTGTTTAAATTATGCTTTGTCAGTATAATCCAGCACAGTATCTCTTGTTATCTATTTGCAGAGCCTGCTATATATTGATATTTTAGTGTTATAACATATAAAGTTAAATTGCTTGAAGTCAGTTGGCATCACTTATTTTCTTGTAGCAGTTTACACCAATCTGATTAGATCTCTTGTGTGACTGCACTTTCTAGTGTGCTTGTATACCTTTAAATGTGCTTTTTAATGCTTTTTTTATGTATTTTAAGTATTGAGGATTTAGTGACATTATTCCATAGTAAATGATCAGCATGACAGGAAGAAAGTACTTAGAAACCAACTTATTATCTGACAAACAGATCAGAATGCACGGCTTGCAATCTCTGCACATGTCTTTCACTTGAAACTGAAACACTTTCCGCAATTCCGCTCCAGCTGCCTTACCTTCCCCTTGCCTCTCGTGTATCCGGTTCTGAACACCATCCACTGTGGATGTTTCCCTACCTGACCCTTCAATCATGAGTGACAATTGAATCTGACCATTCTGACATTTTTCATTCACTGAACTGCTTTGAATAAGCTGGCTCCTACTCCTTATCTTTTTTTTGGCATTTGACATCTTGAGATTATGATAGAATGTGTTTGGGAGGGTGGCCGGACAAAATGGTACGGACAAAATGGTACGGACAAAATGGTATGGATGAAATGAAAGCTGAATTAGTGAATTTTTATATATGAAATAGAAGCTGGATTAATGAAAAGACGCATGTGAAATGGAAGCTGGATGAAGGCTCTGCATGGATATTGTTATATATGAAATGGAAGCTGAATTGATGAAAATAACGCTTTATATATAAAATCTGTATCAGGGTATTTTCATAACTAAAATAGAAGCTGGATTAATGAAAGATGCATTACAAATGGAGGTTGGCTTAAGTAATCTTATGGCTGAAATGGAAGCTGGGTACATCATGAAACACATGAATGAAAGACATCAATCCAGCTTCCATTTCTCAAGCATTTTTGTTCGTCAATCCGGTTTTCTTTTCTCAAGGTTTTTTCTTCACTATAGCTGTATTTCAGCCCCCCAAAAGCCATCCACCCTCAATTTCAGCAAAAAAATACCCTCATCCAGCTTCAATTTATCCATACCGTTTTGTCCATACCATTTTGTTCGTACCATTTTGTCCGTACCTTTTTGTCCGCTACCATTTTGTCCTAGAACCGTTTGGGAGCTACGTTGAGCTGTAATGAGGGCTAATTTTGGAGCTTGAGTTCCTTGACGGTTTTGTGGAAATTCCTATTATACTGAAGCATATTAAAATGAAGTATGGTACATTATGACAAAGCCACACTCGTCTGGTCTACAGGAACCTCTAAGCTTACTTCTATTGATATTGCAACGGTTGCCAGGACTGCTACGAGAAAAGTCGATTTGATGGATGACTACTATGTTCGTTCTATCCCAGCAGTTAGGGTTCCGAAGTCCATTAATCGATGTGTAGGTGGCTTCAAGAATTATTACTTCTGCGGCCCATGGTGCTAAAAAGGTTTTACAGCACTGGCCTATATGAATGAATATGGTGGAACTGCTGAGGAAGGACACTTTTCGATTTCGCAAGTTTAGTGAATTGCTTAATCTTCTTGTATGTGAATGAAATTAGAAGACTATTTCACTTTCAACATAGCTTAGTGATGTAATATCCATAATGTTATTGCTTTAATTTCATAATTATGATTATGTTTGAAACAGGTGATGACTTCCCAAATGCTGAGAGTCTCTTGGAAGCAGCAGACTCTATGGCTTCTGCATCCGGTCTTACAGCAAGCTCAGCGGCAAGCAAAAACTTTCAGATTAGTGACGTGGCTCCATCCTGTTGTGACGATCCTCCTAAATTTCCCGAGTTCTCTGACATGAGGAGACGGATTGCATCTTTCAAGAATGGTCAAGTATCACGTGGACATACAGCAGAAGCTTTTGCAAAGGCTGGGTGGTACTTCATTGGTAAGTCTGCAAAACGACTTTTTACCTGGACTTTGAATTTAATCTCTGTTCACGTGGTCCAATCTATTAACTCTTGTGGCATTGCTATTATAATGCATATGACTTGAAAGTGAGAAACCGAAAGAGAGAAACCGGTATCACTGTATCAGTCGAGATTACTAGCACGGCTGCGATGGGTGATGAAGTTCATGCAGACTACAGTAATTACTGACGTAATTTATATGGAAGAATGTTCATTCAAAATCGACGCTAAATTCTAAAGAAGATGTTGCTGAATGTGATTTAGAGTGAATTAGCTTGCCTCAGTTTTTCTTGATGATATGTATTCAAATAATTAACTGGCATATGAAGATAGCAGCAACATCGAACGGACATCATGCATATTGATATTTTGATGGTATTTCTTAAGTGTCTTTAACCGTCATGGAAACCAAGTTCATTGGCGTTTTAATCCTCCTTCATCATCAGAATAACACTTGATTAGATTCCTGATGCGAGGTTCTGTTCAAATCTTCTAGGGCCGTATGATAACGTTCAGTGCTTCCAGTGTGGTGGTAATCCGACATACTGGCGTCCAGAGGACGATCCATTTGATGCACACAAGAGATGGTATTCCAACTGTTCATACATCAGAAGTCAACAAGACATGATGACATGTCAACAGTTACAAGGCCAGACGATTTCAACAGCAGTAAGCTGGAATTTACTGGGTCTCATTTGTCTCAACATTGTTAATTATTCCTCTGTTTGGCATGATTGTATAATTTGTGTATATCATGTTTAGGGACTAATTTTTTTTAATTCGAAAGGGCAAAAATTTTAGAGCAGTTTTTGAAGTCTCATAAATTTAGATTAGTGAAGTATGGTCGCATCTTTTAAACTTTATATTTGATGAATTACAATTGCTTCCTCTCTGTGTTTGCACACAATTTGACATCCTCACTCTGATCCTCAAGGCTCAACAATGTCTTACCCTGAAAAATCTGGCTGGCGTTATACTTCGTCCTCACACAGCTTCTTCCCTCCATCCACTTCGTTCATCCAACAGACTTCATCTCTTGGTTTCTCGCTCTAGAGCTGTTTTGGCTATGTCTCAATCATTTGCCTCATTTAGTCGTTCTCTTTGTAATATGTTTTCTCCTTCTGTTCGCTCTACTTTTCTGCCTCATCTCTTCTCAAAACCTGCTTCTCGCGGGACCTTGCGCACTGGGTTCACCCTACTAGTACATTGGGAGTAAATACAGTGCAAAATACAATACAATGTCCGCTAGATATAAGTTACTCTTAAAATATTTAGTTCGATAACTTTATGCTTCTCAATGTAGACTTTAGGACACACATGACAGAATAAAGAGTTTCTTGATATTTTTATGATATCAACGTTCTGTAGCAATTTGCACTAAAACAACACTTAATACATCATTTAATATATATTTAAGAAAGTTTGTCATTCTGTGTGTATGTCTGTCCCAAGAAAGGCTTTGAAATCGCATGCTTTTTGAGTGACTAAACATTTAGTAAAATCTTCTTAAATGCAAATTTGTAGGTCTGCCTGACTTTTCAGCTCTCAATTCACTTTAAAACCCGTGATATAGACATTTTAAATTTGTCTGTCTATCTGTCTGTCTGTCTGTCTGTCTCCTCTGTTTATCTCGCTCTAGTTTTGCTGTGTAATCATTGTATATGGATGGTCCTTTTGCCCTTGTCTTAATTTGTTCCTTTAGGGGATGCTATACTTCATTCTCGACACCAGCATACTACTAGAAAAACTGCAGACTTTGGTGTCACTGAAGAAAGAAATATGGGAAAGTAAGTTACCCAAGCATTTCCAGCCGACCTTTCTTAACAGCAATCCAATGAAATCCACAATAAATATATCGAATACTACAATTTACCTTGCCTCATTGGCTATGTACACATTTTTCTATCCAAGATAAATAATTATTGTCTACCTGCCATCGATTAATACCCTGTGCAGTTTACGGCAGTGACGTAATGAAAGAGGAAGGATGGGTAAACGCCCATGCTGAGGAACAAGTTTAGCTTTCGCTTGTAAATATTTGTACTATTAAAATTAATAATTCAATGGATGTTTTAATTGGTGCAGTTAATAAATCCAGTCACTCGGCACTGAAACCTTTTTGTTTGTTTGTTTGGTTGTTTGTATGTGCACTTGTTATAGCACCCCTTCAAGCTCTCTACTCAGAGGCGCTCCCGATGCCGAGCGGACACTGCATCGGAGATTCACGCCGAAGCGCTGAGCAATTGTGAGTGAAGGACTTGCCCAAGGTCCTTACGCGGCTTGAGGGTGGATTCGAACCTCGAACCTTCCGGCTCCAAGGCAACGACGCCACCACTACACCACCGCGCCCCACGGTGTAGCACCATTGTTGGTGGCGGCATTTTTCAACTAACTAATTCTTATGATTAGCCCACTACCCTATCCTCTCTGCTGCTCTGCCTTATACCTTGTGTTACATTACCTTATTAGACACAATAGCCGAATGGTTGAGGCACTTGCCTTGTAACGCTGTTTGTAGGGATCTTAAACATGATAGCTGATGGGATTTGATTGATTGTTGGACAGGATATGGGGATGGCTTCGTATTCGTTGTGCCTGATGTGGTCCTGAAGGAGCTGAAGGGTATTAAATCAGATTCCAGTGGACGGGTAAGTTGTTATTGGCGCCTTTGACCGTTAACTCCGGTCTGACGCTTCTTTGACACTATCGGTCCTTCTGAGTTACATGGATCATAGTCACATAAGTCCTTCTTTTTAGCCGTGTCTGGGCTTGGAATGCTCCTGGATATTTGCATTGAAATGGTGCTATACAAGACCATAGAATGAATTAATGAATACAGGAATGAATGAATGAATGAATGAACGAATGAACCGGCTGCGCGATGCTTTATGACCAGAACTTATTTAGGGCCTTCTTTACTTTGCTTTGTCTAGGCCTACTGTAGCAAGTTAACCTTCCATAACCTCACCTTGTCAGCTCATATCATACCGTTTTTAATAACTTACGTAATTTACTCTTCTATTTGCGATGATTTTCTTAGCTTTTAGACGTCTGGTTCACCTTACTTATCCAAGTTACATCAATAATGCCTATCTCATCTCCAGGGGCGTTATCTTGAAAAGCGGTTTGCTTTCAGAACGCATTCGTTTAATGCCTCGGAATTAACCACTGGCTCTATGGAAGTTGCTGATCAATTACTTATTAATTTTAAATTAAATTTACCGTTATAAAATTATTTATGATTAGCTTAACTTTTCAAGATTTACCTACCATGCCTAGACCAACTTTACCGTGAGGCCTTTCCTTACCATATTATCTCTTCATATTATTTGAACTTTCGTTGTATACTTGGCATTTTTGTTTGAACATTGTTTCTAAGGCGGGTCTGTTTATCCGTCCTTCAATCTTTCTATTATTATGTGTACATGTGTTTGTCGTTGAATCTCCGTCAGTCTGCTTGGTAAGGCCTATATTTCTATAGTACAAAGGAGTTTTGCTACCTTTCTCTTTGTCTGTGTTTGCCTGTTTGAATGTCTGTCTATTTATGTCATTCTAGCTTTTCTACCTATTTAAAATAGTATCTATTCGTTTTACATAATATTTATTCTCTGTTCATTTCTGTTCCTTAGACCAAGTTCATCTCCATCGACACGAACCTTCTGATCGATCTGCCAGTAAACTGGATACTGAAAGAATTGTTCAAACGTAAGCGATCGTCATTATATTATTAATTTTAATATACTACTGCTGCCGCTGGTACTGCTACTGCTGCTGCTACTGCTGCTGCTGCTGCTGCTACTGCTGCTGCTACTGCTGCTACTGCTGCTGCTGCTACTGCTGCTGCTGCTGCTGCTACTGCTGCTGCAACTGCTACTGCTGCTGCTGCTACTACTGCTGCTACTGCTGCTGCTGCTGTTGCTACTGCTACTACTACTACTACTACTACTACTACTACTACTACTACTACTACTACTACTACTACTACTGCTGCTGCTGCTGCTGCTACTGCTGCTGCAACTGCTACTACTACTACTACTACTCCTACTACTAAGGACTACTACTACTAGTAGTACTGCTACTGCTGCTGCTGCTGCTACTACTACTACTACTACTACTGAACATATAATATATATTGTCTTCTACCATGACCCATATTCATGTTTGGAATTCTGGGTAGAATTTACGACGAAAGCTGTACGGAAGAGCTCTAGCAACACAGCCGAGCGATTGTTTAGAATTTCATTGTTTGAGATTTCATTGTTTAGATTTAATTTATATTCATTGACATGTCTTTGTTTTTGAACAGTTTATGGAGCGAATTATAAACTAGTGGTCCCCTGGATGGTTCTTCAAGAACTGAACTCGATAAAAAGTCGAGCGAAGAAGGTAAGCTACATGTACATTGTACTACATTCTGTGGTGTAAACCAAGAGCAGAGCTCAAATTATTTTTCTGCCTCAACGCATCATGCCTTGCAATGATAACATCGCCTCATCTTGTATGCCTTTATCTCGCTTTACCTAATCGAATTTACTTTACAATGCCCAGTCTGACCTCACCTTTCTTGAACATCCATTGCCATAGGCGTACGAGGCGGGGGCCCGGGGCAAATGCCCCCCTCAATTTCGGGCGTCTGGTTTTTCGGGCAAACACAGCCCTGAATGAATAAAAATATGGTCATCAACTTTTTGGCCTTGGAAAAAATTTCCCACCACGAGATTTCAATCCACGAAGTCATTTATTCCGGATATATTTTTCGAGCAGAAGTTTAATCTTTGCCCCATCCCACTGCTGAAATCTCCCGTACACGCCTATGTCCATTGCAATTGTATTTGTGGTCTATTTATCTTTGAGACTAAATACTGATTTTCCAAATTGTTTATCCACCATAAAATTTTCTCATATAAGTAGTGTGGTATCGAATTTATTGTATTATCGGTTGATGTCTGGAACCAAGATATTGTATTGTATTGCATCATTGTATTGTATCATTGTATTGTATTGCATCATTGTATTGTATCATTGTATTGTATTGCATCATTGTATTGTATCATTGTATTGTATTGCATCATTGTATTGTATTGCATGATTGTATTGTATTGCATCATTGTATTGTATTGCATCATTGTATTGTATCTGACCATTTATAAAGCGCTTCTCACAGCAGGAGCCATTCAGAAACACTCTCAGTGCCTTCAACCCAGAGGGGAAAGGGCAGGTTTTGAGATGAGAGAAAGATGAAGAAAGACTACCACTTGAGACTTAATTGAAAAAATAAGAGCTTTGAATTGTATTCGGGCCGAGTGTGGAAGCCAGTGACGTTGTTTTGTCATGAATGTTGAATCGATGAAGGTGGGCATTGAGCCGTGTAGCGGCGTTGAGTATACAGACTGCAGAAGTTCCTTAGCGCTATTTTAATTGCTGCAGATTTGTTTAATTAATGATTATCTGCTAAGTTTGACCTGCCAGGATTTGAACGAATGAGACATGCTGGCATTTGAGGACATGATATTATATAAAGCGCCTGTGTTTAAGTTGGTTTGCCTGACTCTGCTTTTGTCTGGCCATGAGAAATTCGAAAGATTTACAATTTACATTACCAAACGTTACCTACTAACATCTACGCATACCTTCCCATATACATATAGCATACTATACATTACCTTGACCTTTCTTACCTTGCCATACAATGTACCTTACCGTCCAATCTCATAACTTACCTCATTCCCATACCTTACTTTACCTTGACTTATGTTGCCGTAGGTCAACTGAAGGCTGTTTGTGTTTTGAACGTTCTTTTCAGCCGGAGCCAGTAAAGTTGGGAGCTAGAGAAGCTGACAAGGCTATCAACATCTTGATAGAACTTCGGGATAAGTTCCTTACCGTGGAGGACCCTAGACTGGTAAGACTTATTATTAGTTATTCGACATTCGATAGTGGCGCTCAAAAAATGCATAATAATAATAATAATAATACGGCTATAGCGTAACCATTACCTAATTGTGGTCTTGTTTTGGTCTTTTGTTTTTCAGACAACCGACGAAATCGAAATCTACTGTCATGACGATCACGTTCTGAATTGTAGTTTGGAGTTCAAGGAACGATGTAAATATTCGTTAATCAGTCACTCGTAATATATTTCCTTTGTGGTAGGATGCGATACGATCAGAGCCTTCTATTGCTGATAATAGAAGGCTCTGGATACAATGATCTTCTATCAATAGAGAGCTACATGTAGGGTTCGAAGTTCAAACCACACAAAGAGCGAATGATGTTTTGAGATGAGTAACTAATTGATTAGATACTACCCATACTATATACCAACTCTGTTCTGATCGATTGGATCATGGTGGAACAGATTTGATCAGAGATACCCAGTTGGATTAGATCATGGTTGAATAGATTTGATCAGAGATACCCAGTTGGATTAGATCATGGTTGAATAGATTTGATCAGAGATACCCAGTTGGATTAGATCATGGTTGAATAGATTTGATCAGAGATACCCAGTTGGATTAGATCATGGTTGAATAGATTTGATCAGAGATACCCAGTTGGATTAGATCATGGTTGAATAGATTTGATCAGAGATACCCAGTTGGATTAGATCATGGTTGAATAGATTTGATCAGAGATACCCAGTTGGATTAGATCATGGTTGAATAGATTTGATCAGAGATACCCAGTTGGATTAGATCATGGTTGAATAGATTTGATCAGAGATACCCAGTTGGATTAGATCATGGTTGAATAGATTTGATCAGAGATACCCAGTTGGATTAGATCATGGTTGAATAGATTTGATCAGAGATACCCAGTTGGATTAGATCATTGTTGAACAGATTTGATCATAAATATCCATTAGGGTTAGATCCTTTAGAAGTTTAGATTGAATCATTGCGGACCAAAAAAGCAGAACAAATTTCCTCATTTTTGAATCGTGATTTGAATTCTAGCAGATCTACGATTAAATTACATTTAATGCAGCAAGTGTTTGTGTTTCAGACACAGACGACGAGGTTGAAGTGATGACGTGGGACACCAACTTACGCACGAAATCCGTAGCTCTTGGTCTCAACTTGTTCGACGATTTGGTAAGATATTTTCGTTTATTTCCTTTCATAACGATATTTTCAATATCAAACACGACTCACCTGTTTTAGCTTACTCACTTACCTGAAGAATCGCAATATCACATGAGAATATCACATGAGAATATCACATGAGAATAACACATGAGAATATCACATGAGAATATCACATGAGAATATCGCATGAGAATATCACATGAGAATATCGCATGAGAATATCACATGAGAATATCGCATTAGAATATCACATGAGAATATCACATGAGAATATCACATGAGAATATCACATGAGAATATCACATGCGAATATCACATGAGCTAACATCTGATTTAATTACAGTTAATCAGTAACTTCTATAGCACCGGTGTTACCAGAATGCATCAACCTATGGCGCTACATAACCACGAAGTTCAGTCTGCTTAGTGTTTGTAGTGTTTGTTTGTGCACTTCTTATAGCGCCCTTCAAGCCCCCTACTCAGAGGCGCTCCCGACTACAGCGCGGACACTGCATTGGAGTTTCACGCCGAAGCGCTGAGCAATTGCGAGTGGAGGACTTGCCCAAGGTCCCTGAGCGGCGACTTGAGGTGGATTCGAACTCGCAACCTTTTCGTCTACAAGGCAACGAACATAACCACTACACCACCGCGCCCCACTTAGGCACACAGACACATTGGGTACCGTAGCCAATATGACGGATACAGGATTTGAAAGAGATTGTCTAAATGTTAAGGTGCAAACGAGTAGGCCTATCGTATTCAATCTTGGTAAAAGATTGCTCCAGTAATGTCTAGTCACACGTATTGAACCACAGCAACGCATTGTTTGTACATATCCAGGATGAAAGGATAAAGGATGACTTCGGCTTGATACGCGGAGCCAACAACCCATCATCACAGTCAGCGAAGCAAGACACCTTGACACCAAAGCCGCGGTCAAAGATGTCGAAGGCACGCGCCAAGCAGCAGACAAAGACTTCCTCTGCTTCTGCAAAGTCGACCTCTGCTCCTGCAAAGTCAACCTCTGCTCCTGCAAAGTCAACCTCTGCTCCTGCAAAGTCAACCTCTGCTCCTGCAAAGTCAACCTCTGCTCCTGCAAAGTCAACCTCTGCTCCTGCAAAGTCAACCTCTGCTCCTGCAAAGTCAACCTCTGCTCCTGCAAAGTCAACCTCTGCTCCTGCAAAGTCAACCTCCACTTGACGTCCAGCCGTTAATTCATCGAAAGCTAAGAGCAAGAAGAAGATTAACTCGGAAAATAGTCAAACGCCGTAATTGCGTGAAAATACTGAAGTGCGCTTTTCAGTAGGTTTGAACGAGGAATGTATACTTACTCGCTTACTTACATGGCACTGAATCTTATAGTTACTGTTATCGCTAACTTTAAAGTTTTAAGATGTTATTTGAAAGTCTGCAGCAGCAGCTGGGCACCGGTTTATTGACGAGCACTATTGTAGACGTCGAGTTCTTCAAATAAATTTCAAATAAGGGACGAATTTCATCTTTCAAATTGCCCTGCATAATTATCGTCTGTCTTTTGTTGAATTTGTTCAAACAATCAAATCGATAGATTCAAGAAAATTGATTTGAGTCTGCAAATGAACAAAGGGACATTGTTACAGAACATCAACATCATCATCGTCGTCGTCTTCGTCGTCATGATCATCATCACTACCGTTATCATTGTGAACCTGTCTGTATATACGTCAGATTGTCATACTGTCTGCCTCACTGACCGTCTGTCTGTCTGTCTGTCTGCCTGTCTGTCTGCATGTCTGTCTATTACTGGATGCCTGTCTGTCTATATGGATATCTGCCTAGCTGTCTGTTTATCTGTCAGCATATCTTCGTCCGTAGACTATGCGTTGGTCTGTATCTCTTTCCCTTGCGTCTTTCTGAGAATTTCCGTCGTCTGTCTGTCTGTCTGTCTGTCTGTCTGTCTTTCTGTCTGTCTGTCTGTCTGCATCTCTTTCCCTTGCGTCTGTCTGCTGTCTGTCCGTCTATCAGTATGTCTGTCTGCTGTCTGTCCGTCTATCAGTATGTCTGTCTGTCATTCAGTCCGCCTATCTGTCTGTTTCTTTGTCTGTCTGTCTTTTCGTACTTCTGTTAGTAAATCTTCTGCTCCCTATGTCTGCTAATAGGCCTACGTCTGTCCGCCTGTTTGTCTGTGTGCCTGTGTCTGTCTATGTCTGTCTGTGCCCATCTCCCTGTGTGATCGTCCGTTGACATCTCTCAAACAGACGCACACACGCACACGGCACACAGTCGTGTAGACCTACATGACCTGCATCGAATAACGCGTGATTCTCTTATCTCATCTTATCTCATCTTATCTTATCTGACCATTTATAAAGCGCTTCTCACAGCAAGAGCCTTTCAAAAGCGCTCCCAGTATGTTCAGCCCCTAGATAAAAGGCAAGTTTTTAGACGAGGATACACTACCAGAGAGGATGGCAGAGCGAACTGATGTCGATGTCCGACATCAACATTAAAACCCATTCCATAGGGAGGGATTATGCGTTTGTATCGAGAATTTCTTTAGCGCCAGTTTGCCACTGCGCAGTAGCCTATTCCGTGTGTTCTCTCCGCACAACTAGCAAAGGTCATCTATTGTTTGTTTGTATGGGCACTTGTTATAGCGCCCCTTCAAGCTCTTTACTCAGAGGCGCTCCCGACTGCAGCGCGCACACTGCATAGGAGTTTCACGCCGAAGCGCTGAGCAATTGCTAGTGAAGGACTTGCCCAAGGTCCAACAAGGCGACTTTAGGCGGATTCGAACCAGCAAACCTCCTGCTGCAAGGCAGCAAACATACCCACTACCCCCCCCCCCTTCCCCCGCGCGACCCTATAGGCCTATTCATCTACATGATAAGAGAACTATAAGGACGGCACTTGGTAAACATTACCAAACATGGACGTATAATTAATGTCGTCTTAAAAGGCCAGGGATCAAAAGGCCTGTAAGTATAGTTATTATTATCATAATTATATATCGAGTTTTTATATAGCGCATCTCCAAAGTAATCCACTCAAAAGCGCTCACATTCCAACTATGGCTAAATTTAGTCAGCTTGTGAGAAAGGTACATAGTGGTGTGACCTCTAGGCACCAGGCGGAGCGCAGCACTGAGCCCATTCCAGGTTCTACTGCCAAACCAGCCACGGAGAAAGATCGCCGCTGCATTATAGCAGACCGCAAGTGAGAGGCCAAGAACTCAGCTTGATCAGACAAACGAAGAGCAAGCAGCTCGCCGGTGGACACCAGAGGTGAAACAGCAGAGCTCCTGCAAGGGTGCATGGGAGCCAAGCCCTCCATGCAGCGCCAGACTAGCGCAGAAACGATATAATTATGTAGTAGGCCTAATCAGCAGCAGGCTAACAATTTTTACATTCAACGCGCCTCACAGGTAGTGGTATAGGCCTATACGTCGTAGGCTACTTGTCTGATCTCTGTCGCCGTCTCCGACTACTATACCCTCCCGTCGAGCTCTAAGCTCTTCCAGGGCTTTTTTAAAACGTGCAGTTGCACACAAAATGTGCAGTTCTAAATGGATTTGTGCAGTTGTAAAAGCACTTCTTTATTATTATTATTGACCTTTTATGTAGCGCACCTTCAAGGTAATCTACTCAGAAGCGCTCCCAGTTCAACAACGGCTAAATAAGGCAGGTTTTAAGAGAGAAAGAAACATAGTGGTGTGACCTCTATAGGCACCAGGCGGAGAGCAACAGGGAGCCCATTCCAGGTTCTAGGGCCCGCCACTAAGAAAGAGCACCGCTGCATTATAGCGGTTAGAGAACGAGGGGTCAAGAGTTCAGCTTGATCAGCTGATCGGAGGTCAGATCGCCGCTGGACACCAGAGGTGGGACAGCAGGGTTATTGTAGGTAGGCTACATGCAGCGCCAGACTAGTGCAGAAACCCTTCTGAATGTAAAAAACTTCTGTACCCGGTAGGCCTACAGTTAAAACTATAAAAGGGTCATTGTAGCCCGATTGGAAGTAATTTACCATGGAGGATGGGAAGGAAAAGAAGGGGTTGTACAGTTCTAAAAATTCCTTAGAAACAGTCCTGAGCTCTTCTGCCAATGGGGAGCTTCTGGTCCCTCGAACCTGCTAGAATTCGGCAAGCGGTGACAGTGCCTAACAGTTAAGTCTGATATGATACCGGTACATTATAAGGGGCCGTCCGTAAATGACGTCACGCAATTTAGTCACCACAAAAGTCACATGATATCTAAAGTAAGGGGCCGACACAAATCGTCACAAATGCCCGATTCCCCCCCCCCCCCCAGGCGTGTGACGTCATTTATGGACGGTCCCCATTCCCCAATGACTGATAATTATATGCCTACTATGTATGCGAAATAAAGGAAAGCGACTTTAATCTGACAACAAATAACACAGAAATTCAAAATATCAATCCATATTTTGTACAAGGAAATGACGATTAATGTCACTTTAAGCATTCTATGTTTCCATTTAAACAATCGAAGTTAATATTCATACCGACAAACAACTATCATCATGCTGTTATGACAGGTATAATAATAATAATAATAATAATAATAATAACAATCTGCTTCAGCGCATTTCAGTCACGCTCCAAATAGAAAATTCATTGTCTGTGTTGGGCACTACAGAACTTATTGGCCCAGACACTGAGAGGCCAAGGACCTAATGTTTGAAACGATTATTTACTCGTCTATATAATTATTATGATTGTGTCAGTTTTTGAAGAAATAAATGTGTTATAATAATAATAATAATAATAATAATAATAATAATAAGCCCAAAGACCAATGAATAAAACAGCCCCAAATAGAAAACAATCGTGCAGGAAAACCAAATGTAGTTACAACATTTTTCTAAAATCTTTGTTTGATATCTTTCTCTGTTGTAGCTCCCAATTCCTCGACTGCCACAAAAAATAAAAGGCTACAGAATGCAACTCTATGGTACAGGGAATGAGAGGCAGCTACAAATGGGAATGGGAGGCCTACGAAAAATCAGAGGGATGGGAGGCCTACGAAAAAACAGAGGGATGGGAGGCCTACGAAAAAACAGAGGGATGGGAGGCCTAGAAAACAACAATTACAACTAAATATACCATAGAGTTGCATTATGTAGCCTTTTACTTTTCATGGCAATCGAAGAACCGGGAGTTGCAACAGAGAATGATAATCAAACAAAGAAAGTAGAAAGATGCTGCAACTACACTGGATTTCTTACATAATTGTTTTCTATTTGAGTACTGCTTTTTTTAAATTGGCCTTTGGGGATTATTAGTGACATGGAATAAATAAAAATAAAATCACAAAACAAAGCTATCGGAACAAAAAAAATACTGCAGATTTGTCCTCCCCCACCCCCAATCCGCCCCTGTAGATAGGCTGCACAGTTTTTTAGGATTTCATAGACACATTTTATGATAGGTAACTTCCCGTTTGTTCTCAACTAAAAGTTTAGAAGATGCTGAAACGGATTGTGCCGTTTCACCCAATCGTTCGGCCTGCCGCCGAGAAAGTCACCGTCGCTCCACGGAGGAGCTGATGTTCATTCGCTTTCAGAAGAAAGCCAGAGGCTGGATGAGGAGGAGAAGAAGAGGATGAAGACGTTCTTTCGCCCACAAACAAACACCCGACTGTTGTCGTTGTTGTCCGAAGACATCCCACTCTTCCGATGTCCACGTTTACATTGCCAACGACACGGACGGTAGATTAAACATGTCGTCGTCGAACGCGTCTGATGTCTGCTCCCTTCAAGCGGATCTTCACGAAGAAGAACAGACAAACTGAATGTATTAGACACGACTGTCAAAGTATCATATGAAATTATTTATAAATAACCTGAGTTTACAATGAATGACCATTCTGTGGAGCATAAGCTTTCTGAGACACTGGTTGTTGGCTATTTCCATTTTGTGTTGTGCTGGGGTTAAAAAACTAATTACGTACCCCCAGCCCCTGCAAGGTAGTGATATATAGAAAAGTTCATGATTTTATGTCTTTTTAAATACAACACTGCAGAGAATAAACTATAACCAAGCATCAGCGAAACAGTCGGGGTAGGGTATCAACCAATCCACTCATGAAATCGTCATCATCATCAACAACAATATCATCAACTTCATCATCATCATCTTGATCAAGTCCCAGCATGAACCACCACTAGCCTCCCTTCTACTGTAAAACTTGTTGGTTACAGCTTTATCTCTCTTGCCTGATTTGAAATCATAATATGATGATAATGATGACGATGAGGATGACGATGATGACGATAATCAAGAAAATTATGATGATGACGACAATAATATAAACAAAAACAACACAATAACAATAACGACAATAAGAATAACAAGATGATAACCATCTCCATCATTCATTCCTTATTATCAGAGACATCATGTGCCAGGCCTCTATACCCATACTCTGTGGTCTTGCCAAAGACAACACAATTTTAGGTGAGACAAAAGAGCCTGATTAGATAAGATCCTGATTAGATTTCATTAGATTTTGTTTAGATTTGATTAGATTAGATCTGATGATTAACTGACCTCATCCTTGACATCATCCGCCTCCTGGAAAGCTCTGATGGCTTCACTCAGCAACTCACCGACAGACAGACATCTCCAGATTGTGACCTTTCACAAACAGACAACTTAGGTAAAGATGAAGGTATGATACCTCGGAATAATTTGCCTGCTTTCTACCAGCTGCTAACGACCTATCTTTTTAGCCAGGGCTGGGCTGGAAGCGCCTCTGAGTAGGCTTCTTGAAGGGGCGCTATATAAGTTTTCTGAATGGATGGATAAGAATAACAGAGACAGAGAGAGAGAGAGAGTTCAGGTAAAGAGATAGATTTAATGCAAACACAGTAGTCCCAAGGTTCAAGAAAGATCATTTCATTGTGCACAGTCAGATGAATTCAAGTGACAACTCAATCTATAAATGTCAATTTCACGTACCCAGTAGAAACAGCATTCGAATCCAAATCACCAAGGCTTAAAGCTGACACACAAACCACTCAGCTACTCTAAAGACGTCATCCGTTGCAATGTCATGCACGAAGCAAATAATGGAAAGCTGGCAACCTTCACAAGCAAAAGTAGCCATTCCCCTCACAATGGATGAATAAATTAAAATCTTCCATTTTGTGGAACACCATAAGTAACATTGTCTATTCAATTAGAATTAACAAATTTAATAATTATAAATTCAGGATAACAGACAGACGCTAAAGGACTCTGTGCTGCACTGTGGTCTACTGATAGCATGCAGGGTGGGTAAACCGACGATTTCGAATTAGAGCCTGCTCAACAGACTGTCTGCAATTAACCAGGACATGTCTCACCCTCAGATTCAGATTTATTGACTTGGCATGTGCAATAAGTGCAACAAATAAAAGTTAAATAATTAAACAGGCAATTCATGAACATCCTGTTTCTCAATAGTGTATTCAATTGTATTAAACATTTATAAAGCACCCTAATTAAAGTGTACCGTTCAATGCCATGAGAGAAGAAACAGGTTATGATAAATGAAAACGAGGAGCAGGGATTACCAGCTAGAATTTGAAATTGAGTAGATGGGGGATAATATTAATAATTAGACATCTGATCTATTATTATAATTATGTCTGTAATAATAAAAAATTATAATAATATTTAATGATAATAACGGGACAGATCTTTCAACCTAGGGACATATCTTTCAACCTAGGGACAGATCTTTCAACCTAGGGACAGATCTTTCAACCTAGGGACAGATCTTTCAACCTAGGGACAGATCTTTCAACCTAGGGACAGATCTTTCAACCTAGGGACAGATCTTTCAACCTAGGGACAGATCTTTCAACCTAGGGACAGATCTTCAAACCCAGGGACAGATCTTTCAACCTAGGGACAGATCTTTCAACCTACGTACCTTTTCGTTCTGATCTGCAAGGAAGTGAAGCATAGCGAGACAGTGACCGATCTTGAGTAGAGCAAACGACTTCACTCTCAGCGATAGATTTCTTGTGCGATGCGATGAAGCTTCTTATGTCGCAAAATCGCTGGACATTCGGAAGCTGATATAATCGTCCACTCGGCTTGTGACAGATATCCGTCTATCCATTTCCCAAACCTAAACAAAAAGTAAAGCAGAGAATGTGTAACAACAGCTTCCAAACCAAGACCGCAGCGGATTTATTAATAGAACTGGAAAATTCCAACAAATCAACATTAGCTTGATCTTGCTGTTCAAACATGAAAAAATTAATTGATTTGTTTAAATCGGTAAGACGATAAAATTCTATACGTCAACACAATGTGAAGTACTCCCGCTGAGCTTCAGTAAAACTGAACAGTTTGCAAGCGCTGATCGTAGTAAGGCAAAATGTTGCAATGTCAAAGTATGTGCAAGAGGTGAACAATTTTTTCGAGGTCATGGAGCTCAAAGTACTAATAGGGAATATTTTTTTATCAACAGATATGCGAAATAAATCCCGAATATAAAACATTTTTAAATGCAAAGGAGTCAAAAGGAATTAGAAGTTGTCCGAGTCACTGAATAATAAAGCTATATTAAAATGAAATCGATGATAAAACTTGATTGCTAGATTAGAATGATATTGATTAGTATTTTTTTTAAAGGATAAATGAAAACTGCCGTTCAGACTTTTTTCATTTTTTTTTAAATACTAAAAAAGGAGGACATGAGAAACAATAACAATAACAAATATAATCACGTTCGCACAACGCACTGAGGACCACTAACCACAAAGAATAGATTCTCAGAGCATGAGGGATCATAATAATATATATACCTCGGACCCAAAAACAAAATAATAATATACCTGCGAATGGCGGACCAATGAGGTTGGCCAGTCCTTCGAAAAGCGACACGAACCCAAAGGCATTAGTCAGCCTCTCCATTTCGAGAAGGTCGACAAGAATGATCGTCGTGAGGACATAGTTGGCACTGATGAAGAAGCCATACGCGGCGCAGTAGACAGCCAGCAACGAGAATGACGTGAGGACGGGCACGATCAATGTAACAATACCAGCCACTGATGTCATTGCATTGTAGAAATGCAGGGTGTTGATCTCTGGCCGGTCCCCGAGGAAGCCCATGGCCAGCTGGCCGACGGTGCTCGATATACCGATGATGGCGATAAGGAAGGACGCTTCCGTTTCCGTCGTGGCTTTCGAGCTGGTCGCTTTGTCGGGTACGTAGATGTACGGTACGTCGTATGTGAGGTAGAGGAAGAAGCAGTGGAGACAGAAGAAGTTGAAGATGACGCTACGAAAGACGGACAGATCCATCATTCGTCGGATGCCCTCCCAGAAATCGCGTCGTGTCGAGCTCTTGTCTCCGCCACCAGTGTCTCTCCGCTACCACCTTCCAGTTTAGAAGCGTGTTCATCACGATTCAACTCGGTAACTGCTACCGTCTCCCTTCTCGGGATAGTTCCATCGGAAAACTGGAATTTATGGAGGAGATTGCGCTCGGCCAGAGCCTCCCTGAGTGTCTTACCACCGTGTTGTAGTTCCGCAATTAGCTGGACAACGATCGAGTCAAACTCGCTCTGCAGGTAAGTGGGGAACTCGATTACAGAGTTAGTGGCCGTTTCGTAATAAAGACAGTTTCCGTTGTCCAGGTAAGCCTTGAAGATGAACTGAGGATGGCGAACGAGGTGCGTGCGATCTAGGTTGGATATCGATACATTGGAATCGGGTTGTTGTTTGTTACTGGTGAACTTTGATTTTGGAAATCGATTTGTGGATTTATTCTGCCAGACGAGAGGCCGGAAGAACGCTCCACACACGACGGTGTTCAGCATGATGCCGGACAGAATGATGAATGCACCCTGCCACGAGTACTTCTCCATGAGGAAGTCGGTAAGCGGAGCGAATAGGAAGGTACCGATGCCAGATCCAGCGACGGCAATTCCTGGAACAGACTGTCAAGAATAAGAAACACTGAGCATATTTTAGACTTAAATCCATTTCAGTCTGTCAGGGTTTTTTTAACGTGCAGCTCTACACAAAAGGTGCAGCTTTAAATGTATTTGCGCAGCTGTAGGTCAGTGCAAGTCTCACAGGACAGGGTCGTCTGGAGACTTTTCTCTCTCTGGGCCACTATCTATAGGTGGGCAATAAAAAAGACACCCCTGCCATATTTGTTGCCAATATCTACATGAAATTTTACAGTCTTAAGGGCAATTCATATCTAAGTAAAACGACCAAATTTCACTAAAATATTTCAATCAGAATAGGCCATCTCACTTTTAGCGAGACCACACACCATTATACTGCAATGGCGGGGATTTAAACCCACGACATTTCAATGGCAGTCCAGCGCGCCAAGTCACCACTGCACTACATAGCATCCACTATAATATAGAATGTGTCTATCTAACCCGGATTTTAAGCTTAATAAGCCGTCTTGTCGACTATCACCTATTTTGCACAAAATTCACAATATTTAGCGCGATAGACTAAAGCCCACATCTGAAAGATCGACCACATGCTATCTCAGTCTAACAACATAAATATTACTTTAGCGCCATAACAGCGTAAGCAAGTAAGAAGGTGGTGCCCGTGAGGAATGTGTCGAATCAAGTAAGTAGGCCCAGTATGAGAATTGTGGAAAAATAACTGGGGGGGTTGGCCTATGATAAACTTGAAATTGGGATATGAAAAACATACTTTAACATGGGGCTCTAAAAATGACTGGGGGGGTCGAACCCCCCCAACCCCCCCGGCAATTCTCACCCTGAGTAGGCCTAAGTGTGTGCATACATTTGAAGGTATCAGAAATAGATAATGCCAGATTTCGTAATAGATTAGACGAAAATATGATAGCACCGGGAACCATAGACTCAGTCGGATAAGCACTGACCCACTCTGGCTCCTCTGCAGAACCGCAACTGCATGGGCAACGTAAAACGAGGCTATTTTGTAGTCGGGAGCGCCTCTGAGTAGATGCCTGAAAGGCGCTATAGCAAATGCAGAAACAAATAAATAAGTAACTAAGATTAGGTAATGTAAACTAAGTCTGAGCTAAATTGAAGCAATGCTAGGTGACACACCGCTGATCGAAGCAAGATGATATAAGGCTAAGACAAGCTAAAAGCAAGGCTATAGGCTAATAGCCTATATTATAAAGTAGACCTAGGCCTACTGCAAGATAATGCAATGCAACGTAATTAAGTTATATCGATTATTATAAAAAAAACTCTCACCGTCCCGGCTTTTAATATCAGCTTTCCTCTACGACCGTTTTTAAGTCTTTCGGGAACAGGTTTACGCTTCAGCTTTAGGCCTACTTTCTTGTGCTCCTCTCTGTGTTTCGATGCATAATCCATCACACTCATTAGGCCTAAATCCTGAACTAAGACGGAACGGCACGAGAAATAATTATGCAGTCCTGATTTTGTCTTCGATACGTAATCCTCGTTGCACTGTTCTCCTGTGTCCGACCTCATCACCTGAATGTGACTCTTGGTCCCACACCATTTTTCTGCTCATGCCTCGCGTCTTGGCCTGCGCCATATTGGCAGGCAGCACCAAAACGACCAGCTGTAGTCTTCCTTCCCCTTCGTTTCCGGGACTTGCCGTGATGAATTCGAGGCAGGCGAAGTTGGAGTTGGAGAAGGAGAAGGCGATTGCATTGGAACCGGCGATGCAGCGAGAGAAGAAATAGGAGCCTGAACTGGACTTGGAACGGGAGAAGTTGCGCGAGAGGACATCGGCGAGATGATCATTGACGGAGCAGACGACGACGACGGATGCATTTCGATTAACTCCGGGCGACTGTCTTCGTTCTCCGGTCCTGGAATGAATAGAACGTGATCTATTTTCGCAAACTTTATGGTTGCTATCGGAATCTTTGCGACTTTCAGAGACGCCATTCCGAAGGCGGGGTCACATGCACCCGCGTCGTTCCTCAGTCGCGGAACGGTTGCTCGGCTGACGGTCTCTGGCTGTAGTGATGCAAATCGT
>OX243811.1:7195776-7428276 GCA_945859605.1 Lumbricus rubellus | reverse complement strand
AATTGCACCAAATTTTAACTGATCATACCTGGCAATGAAAGCAAGCCAACGCACTTAATATGGAATGCGGAAAATAGGATTTTATCAATTATCCGAAAAAATTAGGAACATTTCCACCAGCCCATATTAAGTGCGTTGGCTTGCTTTCATTGCTAGGTATGTTCAGGTAAAATTTGGTGCAATTCTGAGCATGGCCAGATTCTATATCCGTACCTAGTTCTTTATTAAACCGATTACTCTGGACCAGAGCTATTTATTTTTTTAATTTCTGGACGATGTCGAACATACATCCGGTACTCTGCATTAGTCATAACAAAGTGGAGTTCAAGGAATCCCACTTTTGATTATTACCTCATATCTAAAAATGCAATTCAGAAGCTACCTCGATCTGAAGCGTCTTTACCAGTTATAGATCAGACTGCTGGGGAAAACGAAATTTTTCGATTTTATACGTCACAATCATGGAAATGATTGAGCTTGGGAAAAATCTCAAACTCCGCAGTTAGTCCAACGTCGCTCACTCTAAATAGGCAACGGGGCAACCAGGCCAGTGGGATCACGTGGTTTCCGCTGAAATATCTAGGGACTTTCTCGTAATCGTTAATGACAGTTACTATTTTTAGCTCAATCAATCACAGCTCATGAATGATTGACTTTCAAAAAAGCTCAGACAATATGCATTAATATAAGTGACCCGCTATATGATAAGGTACCATAAGTCGGCGTACAGTTTCACGAGAAATCGCGCATAAAGACGTGGGGGAATTTTTTTTATTTTATATTATCAAATTTGAAATCTTGGTATTTTTAGCAGCAGGTGAAAAGGACGTTTTAAGTTAATAACACTGATAATAGCCTAATAATAGACAACACTGAGAATTTGTTATGAACCTCTTGTAGGATAAATCGCTCAGAAGCGCTCCCAGTGTGCAAGACCCCACGATACTCATCGATGGAAATAAGTGGCAACTTTTTCATGAACATCCTTATAAGTCGGTCATTTATCATCCAATTTTGATCTGGTTTTCACCTAAATGTTCAGCTCACTTAGCTGCATGGGCGCCCGCAGCATAGGTCAAGGAGGGTCGCGTGACCCCCCCTGGAAATCATGACAAAATATTGATAATCACTCTTTCTGTAAAAAATGATAGCGGTAAAACGGGACAGAATGCCCACCATTCATTGTGTTATTTTCCTTCACCAACTTTTGTTGTGTATCTTCTGGTTAGCTTTACGTAGGCTACTGAGCACACTACCGTACTATAGATGGAGCCTACGTGTATGTAACTGGAGACGAAGAAATGAACAGAGAGTCAGCTCTTCAGCCACCGTCAAGGCCCAATTGTTAGATTGATGGCATCTGATAACCTTTATGTGATGTAGGTAAACATTCAGGCTTTCTGTTTCTGCCGAAGTATAATATAGCCCCCACCCAAGATCCCACCCGTCCGCACATTATACACACCCTGTGCCTCATGATTCCCTTTCCAAGGTATACAGCCAGCCATATATATAATAGAGCACGAGGACGATGCATGGTCTGATCAAACGAGTCTCCCGCACACATTCTTGTACTCATGGATGACACCAGCGTTTGCAGTTGTGATTTTTCACTTCCTCTGCCTCCCACGCCGTTTCAACTCTAAACATCATCCACCATAGCTGTCTGTTTAACTCCTCGCCTGACACTCCGTACATGTATAGTACTATGTGTAGACTTGGCTTTAATAGTCGTCTGGTTTGCATCAGTTTCTATTCTTCCTATTTACATTATGCCGATCAAAGACTCAAGGCTGGTCCTGTCCTTAATTTAATGAAGGGTCAGCACTCAGCAGGCTCGAAGACATGATGTATGATGATATATTGTACAAATCGTGGAGATTGGAGACCTGGCAGGCTGGCAATCTGAGCCCGAATCTTCTGAATACTAGCCTATCATACAGCATGTGCAAATCTGGCCGTTGACAGATTTTCTCCAAATCGGGGAATGGAATGGGGAGGTGCAATAATTTAAATATCATCTAAGCAGACATACATGTAGAGACAAAATACAGTATATAACTGCTTATTAAGGCGACTATGTATACATGTCTATATATAAAAATATATATGTAGGCTCTACACGTGTACGGTGTACCGGTATATATATGTATATTCTTGTGGACTTGTCAAAAAAAACACAGACTACATCGAAATCCCTTGCACATGCGATTGAAGGATTATAAATAATTGTGAAATAGCCTGAAATTGGTAAATAAATTGTGTGCTGCAGTGTCTAGCCTAGCCTCTTTGAAATTCTAAAGGCTAGCTTATCGGTTGTTTGAAAGTTATCAGCTGGAACGTGTGGCGGTAAGTGCTACCAGTGCAAGTGTACACTACTTTAACTGTTGAGACTGCATTTTGTGGGGTGCAGTGGTGTATGGGTAGGCCTACGTACGTACGTATGATTGGTACATGTACCTTGGAACAAGACTGAATTAATGGAACGCCGATTACAGTTCCTTTTCAGAGTCTGACACTCGAAAACATTAGGGTAGATTAATTGTCAATAAGGGATTTAGTCGTTAACTATTATAGGTATGGGCCAATTAAATATCATAATTATTACTGGAGTCAATTACTTATGAATTAGGTAAACTTAAGTCTCACGGTCTTGACTGACCCCCCCTGCAAAAAATCCTGCGGGCGCCCATGCTTAGCTGGTTTGTGAAGGCATAATAACTCCAAACCCGACTTATGGTACCTTTTCATGTAGCGGGTCACATTTAATTATTAAATTACATTACATCATTAGACGGTAAACCCTATGGACATTTAATTTAACTGTTGGGCGCGTTTAGTGACATTCTCGATTAAGTATTAGGCTAATGCTGTAAATAATTGGAAAGTCGTGATCAAGTAAAAACTGCCAAGTACGATCACCTGTTGGCCAACCACCACTTTGTCCCCGTGGCCCTGGAGACCCTGGGCCCAATTAACAACAATGGACTTGATTTTATTAAGGACCTTGGAAAACGTATAACACTAATCTGACAATTTAAGCAGTTTATAGAAGACAGTTGTAATATATATATATATATATATATATATATATATATATATATATATATATATATATATATTAGAGTGGTCCAACTTACCATGTGAAAAAATAAAATTTCAAATATCAAATTGGGTCACAGTTTTTCTTGTTCCTATACACCAGGGTAGCTTACATGCCAAAAATTAAAACGATTCAATGATATTTAGAGATGGCTCAAACTTGAACATTTTTTTCTGTCATTAGAACTGCCACACGCAAGCTAAGGCTGCAGCTGAGCAGGAATTGTATTCAGCTGAGGTACCTCTCCTTTTGCACTGCGATGGCAAATGTTATCTAGAATTTATCCAGACCATTCTGAAAGTTTTTCTGGAGCTGAGAGACAAGTTTCTTGTAGTTTCCAGGTTTATTAGAGAATTTAATACATCAAGGTAATGCTGGTCTTAAAATGTTGAATGATTGGAGGTGGAAGGAGAGGATATAATGTATTATGGCCTTGCATTTGATACTGCAGCCTCACACACAGGCTTAAAGACTTGCACATGTACAGCTGTACTCTTATCTAACAGACACTCAATGAGGAGCCACAGCCGTATGCTCGTATCTGTGAAATCCAGTGGTTTTTTTACTCCCACAACCCTCGGAATTACGAATAGACCAAAACGATTTATCTGAAAAACCAACACCAATGTGAAGATTACGGCGAGCTTCTGCAATTATCTTTCTTGATAGGTGTTTGAGAGAATAAGTGCAATTTCGTTTCCAGCTTCTGGGGCATACACCATGCAAGGTAGCTCATCAACGTCTTGCAAAATCCTCACAAATCAAATGACTCTCCGCATTTGGGGTGAATTTTTTTTCTAACAGATCAGATTCTAATGTCCTTTTTGTTTCTCTTGTCTATGGAGTAGCCTATATGGTCATGAAGCTTGCTTAAAGGAGAGAAAGCTCCAAACTATTACTCAACACTGTTGAACTAGTCAGAACTTAATATCTGTAATGTTATTGTGCAGAAAGCTGCCACAACAGCTTTCAAGAGACATCCCTTGTGTTTTTCCAAGAAATTGATTGTCCTGGTCTCTTTGACCCCGCATTGATATGTGAATTAATGCAAATACCACTTTGGATTAAAAAAATCTCAAATGTTCTGAAAAGAATATAACAGCAAACAGGATTGAACGCAAAATGTTGAACTTTGGAAATTAACTGGAATCATAATTTAAGTGACAAGTTGAAGATCATGACTCATCGAACTATGATCATTGCCAGCATGGCTGGCAGAGATGGCTTAGGCTTTCTTCTCGATGACACCAACTTTGGCAGTTGCATTCAATTGATCTCATATTGAGAGACAAAGCCAGATTAAAGTAATAAATTAGGCCTACTGCGCAGAGAAAGATATCCATATAAATATTCAACCATTCAGTAGCAAGAGTCAAGAATCAAGACAATACCTTTTGTCAAGCCATTACAGAGCCATAAAAGTCTCTGCAGGGGAACACATGAATAAAGACTTGTGTTAATGTTGTTCTCAGTACCTATAAACTTACTAAACAGTTAGCACTAAATAGTGATTTCCTGTCGGTTTTGTTTCAAAAGACTTTTTTGGTCATAAATGCGAATATACTTACATTATGACGAAATTTCGAAGAAACAATATTTATCGTTCAAAATTGAGCCACCTCTAGATATCCTTCAAGTGACACAAAAATTGGTCCAGATACTCACTGAACTGAGTGGAATAAGAAGATATGTGACCCAAATCAATTTTCAGACTTTTGTCCTTTTGGACCACTCTAATATATATATATATATATATTACCAGGTAGGTAAGTATATAAAGTTCGCTTTGATGCGGAATGTTATGTCTAGAAATACTGTAACGTCCTATAAGGTCGCTACAAATTAACGTCTTGTAAGGCCGCTCAGCGTACTTACTTGCTAATTGATTTTATTAGATATCGCGGTTCTATTTTTAGATCATCACATAGAAGTGATATATTTGCGAAGCCCATAGTCGTGTTCGTTAGGAAACTACTGTACGAGGCTTCTGTCGAGGCTTCTGAGTCCTCTTGTGGTAGCCAATCGCAGTAGTTTGTCCGTCCTATCAGAGGCCGAGGTTTGCGGCCGGCGGTCGTTTTTGCGAGGTAGTCGTTGATTGGTCGATGCGGACCACGTGACCGCTGCAACCGCCGAAAAGCGCAGTCGAGTCCAGGTTTCCATCAGGGTAAGAGGTCGGCTCGTGAAGACAAGAATTTGTGCAGTTTTTGGGTCTGAAATTGTTAGTTTGGTGGCTGATTGCCTGATTTTATGAATAAGAAAATATCGCCGACGGAGCAACGGGTTTTGGCACCGTTTGCGACTGGTTCTTTGTGAATCTTTGATGACATAATTATATGCATATATTCGGCAAGAAGTGACCTGATCTTCTTTACATATTCGAATTTCGACTCTGACTCAAAATTGCACGGAAAGGAAGGGAAGTATAAAATAATCTAATTGCTCCATAACAGAATCCGAAACCAATTAGAGTTTAATTTAAATTAAAGATAATATTCGATAACTGATGATAAGAATTGAAATTTATGTTGATGTGGAATAACGGTCGATACAAATCGAACCGGAATGTAATTGTTGAGCATAGTGTTAATAATCGAGCGTGATTACTAGAAACAAGGTTACGCACGCCTGTTGATTTTCTGCTTTAATTCCGCTGGAGTGAAAAGACACTGAACACTTAGTAAAGATCAATATTTAGGCCTAGTCACGTATGTTAACTGTTAACCCTGTTTGTCAGTTATAATCAGTTGAATTGCTTAATTAAATATATCAAATCAGACGTTAATAAATCATTGAATGATGGAAACTTCTATAAGGCCTGAGGATGACTCTGATGAGGATTTAGAGGAATACATAACCGAGCGGGAGAAGGGAGGAACCCCTGACAGACTCGAGGAAGGTGAGGTAATGCAGAAAAAGAGAAGGAAGGGTCGATCGCACTTAAGGATTGGGGATTTAAACAATCTGTTGAAGGGGATTTGAACCCAGACGGACTTCCGCTAGGGGAAGCCGTCGTCCTCAGACCGAGGACCGCTGACATATGTCGCCACTCGACCGAAGCCATTCCTGGTACCGATAAGAGATATCCCAGTCCTGAGGTGGAAGACCCAACCCTAATCTACGACTTTACCGCAAGGAAAGCGATGGGTCCCATAGATCTTACCTACTTAGATGGACCTGTAGAATTACCTGACGACAGAGAACCCCTTCAACAGTGCGGCGTCTCGCTTGAAATCCTAGGGCGGGCCCCTACCACTTGGGAGGCTGAAGAGCAACACCAGGGTGGGACCCGGGGTCACGTGGTTTTCTTACGGCAGCAGGCCGTTACAATTGGTACCAGAAGTGGGGTAAAAGCAAGCTCAGGTACATTTGGTCCTAGACTAAGTGAGGTTTTGAAATTATGTTCAGATACAGAGATTCAGAGCCAACCTAGTGCAAATACAATTGACAATACAATTAGTGGGGAACAATTAAGCTCAAGTACAGCTGGTACTAGATTAAGTAAAGGGGACACAAGTGATAATGCAGCTGACGTTCAGGTCCGATTGAATAGAGATTTAAACACGATTTATGAAAGTTTTGACTATGAGTCGTATATGCGCAAGAAACAAAACCGGTTAAATAATGATCTAACCGAACAATTGAAATGCAATAGTGAAGACTCAGAAGTAACTGATATGCGGCCTTTACATCGATTTGTGCTCGATTCAAATGCGATAGCTATAGGGCAAGACTGTTTGAAAACATGTACTAACTCTGGAATGTTAGTTGTAGATAAATCAAATGGGGATTTGTCGTTCACACGAGAGTACGACTGGGGTCCACGAGATGCACATCCTCGTCCCATCTCAACTGCAACTCCACGGGCTGCCACCTTCCCATACTCGTCGTACCAACTCGTGAACACTGAAGCTGGAGACCTTCGACGATCAACTGAAATTCCTCCACGAATCATCTCTTCGAAGAATGTGGGTATGCACGACGTCCAGGTACGTGAAATGAAACCTGAATCAGAAAAGATCGCGTTCGCTTCTGCTTCGATTCCTCGTATGCCCACCCTGACGACACCTTCGAGTCGGCCGATAATGTCAACGATGTCTTCGTCGCTAAAAACTCAGGTTACCCAGAGCAACGAATACTTACCTCCTGAGAAAGTACAGCCCATCTTCGTGCCCTACTATGGTCCAGTCTCGTACAATGAACAGGTTGCCCTGGCGAAAAAATTAATGCAGTGGCCAACAATGAAACCGATTGTCGCGGGTGGTCCCAAAGATGAACTGCCTAATCCGTTCATACTCGGGAGCGGTGTTGCCTCTGAAAAACCGCCCACAATTGTCAGCTCTTATGCTCGAGAGTTGTCGCCGAAAAAGGACACTGTCGAACCGTCTCGATCTGAACCAATTGCTCGTGAAAGGAAAGAACCTGCTGGGAAACTACAAACTGAATATTCAAATTTTCCAGTTAGAAGAATGACATCGCGAATGAAGCTGGACCGATACAACGGTAAGACCTCAGTAGAAGTGTTCCTTAAGAAGTTCGAAGTATGTTCGAAAAGTAACCGTTGGAGTGAAGAGGAGAAACTGGCCCAACTGACGTGTGCGCTAGTAGAACCGGTAGACCAACTTCTGCATGAATTCGACTCGGAAGCCATCACCACCTGCACCGATCTAGTCGACCGTCTACGACTACGATACGGAAGTTCGGACCAGGCAGCCTTGTACCAAACCAAACTGAATACTCGCCGTCAGAAATCGGGTGAAGATCTCGGTCAGCTCGTACAAGACATCCGAAAGCTTATGATTTTAGCTTTCCCAGGACCGTCGTCCGCGCACAGTGAGACAATAGCTATTCGAGCCTTTCTTGACGCTCTGTTAGACAAGGACCTAGCTCTGAAGGTAAGAGAGCGGGAACCAACCACGTTAGATAGCGCCTACCAAATCGCTCTCCGGTTGGAAGGCTACCGCCGCGCTGATGAAGATACCACCGGGTCCCACGACCGTCGACCGGGTCGCATCAAGACAGTGAGAGAAGTAGACTTCAACCTCGACGAAAAATTCAACCAGATGCAAGAGACGCTGACTCGACAGTTGAAAGAAATGTTCCAGAACCAGTTGAGTGCTACTTCAACTGAGGGGCAGTTTTGGCAATGGCAGCCGCAACGTTCATCACCACCTTGGAGAGGAACAGGAACCAACAATCAACAGTGGAACCGAAATAGAGACAATAACTTTCCTCGGGTGAAACGGGACAATCGTCGCTGCTATGAATGCAATCAACCGGGACATTTGGCTCGCGTTTGTCCAGAACGTCCCCAGAGGTCGCCAGCGGATGAAGAATTCGAAGAAACCGCCGGGAATCCTGAAGGTAACGTCAGACACGTCCAAGGTAGGAATGATGCCTACCTGTCGGTGAAACTGAATGGAAGATCCCTCCTAGCCTTGCTTGACTCTGGCTGCGAAATGACATTATGCCCTGCCTCGCTGGTAAACCCTAAAGATGTGCAGAATACTGAACAGTCCTTGTTAGCTGCTAACGGGTCTGCTATTCGTGTTGTGGGAGAGACGATACTGAAACTGCAAATCGACGGTCATGAATTCCAGATTCCCTGTTTAGTCACAGAACAGGTATCTGAACTGATCCTTGGACTTTCGTGGCTGAAACACGAAAATGTACTTTGGCATGTCGGTCGCAACTGGATTCTGGCGGGAAGTCACCGATTCGACGTCCATTGCAAGTCACGTGTGAGACTGTGTCGCCGAATAGAAATCTCTCGTGATCACGAAAAGAAGGAAGAAATCCATGCCGTGCAATCGAATTTGAAAACTTCCGAGAAGCCCTGGACCAGCCAGCCGGAACGTGCAGAAACCGGAGCTCCACGCTTGAAGGAAATTTCTGATTCGTCGAACTTCACTTCGAATCTACTCTCTCCTAAGGTGGTAGCCCGGAATTCTTCTAACGAGGATGTGCATCCTTCTCCCGGCTTCGCCAGCCCTCCCTCCGGTGGTGTACATCTTCCGTCTGTTCTCACCGACTTCTCTTCGGAAAATGTGCATCTTCCCTACGTCCTCGCCGCCTATCGAGCAGGTGAAAGTGAAAGCACCGGATTCACTCCTAACCGGCTGTTCCTGTCAAGAGAGCTGTGCATGCCGATTGATTTAGTTTTAGGAGATGTCCAAGTTGCAAATGCTTTGTCTAATACCGATGATTTTGTTGTGAATCAAATTGAGAATGTGCAAAATAACTTTGAAATTGCTCGAAGATTTATGCAGCGCCATGTCACTAACAGAAATTTCCGGTATGATATGAGAGTGAAACCCGCTAGGTTTCCCATAGGTCCTTCAGATTTGGAGACCTTGAATGGATTTGGATAATCCTGAAGTGGAAGAATTAATGTCCGATGCGAGACCTCGCAGGAACATTGTTCGCCCCGTAAGATATAGGTAACGTTACATGTATGTAGTGTAAGATAATATCGCGTAATGGCGATCGGTTTAGGCTTTGGCGAGAAGCCTGGTTTTAGTTCCTTTGGATGAGAACAAATACATGTGAATTTTTGTTTCTAGACTTGATCTAGGTTAGATCATGGGGGTAGTTTAAGATTGTTTACTTGTCGTTTTACTTGCATTGTTTTCTTTGTTGCCACAAAGAAGGGCAGGAATGCTGTGCTTGTTTGTAGTATAGAAGGTGTAATTGCATAACCGTGATTAATTGAATAATCTATGATGAGATTATTTGCTATTTTGAATTCTATACGGTTAGTGAAGGCAGGTTTCGGATGTTGAACAGTGGGTTGTAACTGTCCAGACAGCGTTTCGGGTCTGTTCTATTGTATTCCGTCCTGTAAGGTAGACGTAGGAAGGGTATTGCATAGGTCAGGGAGAAATCCGTACTAGCTTCTTAGGTATGTTTCACTAAATAGTAAATCCTTTGTATACTAGTCTCGGAAGGTCTGCTCTGTTATGCTCCGTCCTGTAAGGTGGACGTAGAAAGACTATTACATAGGTCAAGGAGAAATCCGTCCTAGTGTGGCTTGGGTATGCTTCACTAAGCAGTAAAGCCCTTGCTTAATAGTTCAGCCCTAGTGTAACGTGTAACGTGAGTAATGGAGTATTGATTGCCCATCGCTGATAGCGATTGTATGCTGAACTAAGGAACAGAGTTTTCCCAGAAATCTCTTTGGTTACCAGTGAGGATAGAATTTAAAGAAATAGTTTCTTTTATTGTGTAACGTATATTTGGTTCATAGTTAATGGTAACTGGTTACATTGAAATCTAATGTGCTGATTTGTTAGCATGATAGCTTAGTAAGATTTGGTGCCGGAGCAGGGAATATTGTGTTTGGAAGACATTTAAGTATCCTAGTAAGTGGCTCCGCGCAATTGAAGGATTAGGAGTGATGATTTTAAATTGTGTTAACTGTAAACTTGATTCAGCCAGGCTGAAAGTAATTTTCAGCGCAGAGATTTTATGTGATACTCTTTAATTGCTGATACTGATCTCGTGATGTGCATAAGTGTAGACTTGATTTGTTTTGGGGCATGAACCCTTCTACCTAAGCATACCGGGGTTGTCGGTACAACTTATGTTATATCAGGTGTTAGTTAAGGATTGCTTGTTTATATTGCTTGGTTTCGGATCATGTTCTGGAAATTTTCCATTAAGGTGGAAAATTGGATTAAGTGGGGGGGGGTGTGTGTAACGTCCTATAAGGTCGCTACAAATTAACGTCTTGTAAGGCCGCTCAGCGTACTTACTTGCTAATTGATTTTATTAGATATCGCGGTTCTATTTTTAGATCATCACATAGAAGTGATATATTTGCGAAGCCCATAGTCGTGTTCGTTAGGAAACTACTGTACGAGGCTTCTGTCGAGGCTTCTGAGTCCTCTTGTGGTAGCCAATCGCAGTAGTTTGTCCGTCCTATCAGAGGCCGAGGTTTGCGGCCGACGGTCGTTTTTGCGAGGTAGTCGTTGATTGGTCGATGCGGACCACGTGACCGCTGCAACCGCCGAAAAGCGCAGTCGAGTCCAGGTTTCCATCAGGGTAAGAGGTCGGCTCGTGAAGACAAGAATTTGTGCAGTTTTTGGGTCTGAAATTGTTAGTTTGGTGGCTGATTGCCTGATTTTATGAATAAGAAAATATCGCCGACGGAGCAACGGGTTTTGGCACCGTTTGCGACTGGTTCTTTGTGAATCTTTGATGACATATATGCATATATTCGGCAAGAAGTGACCTGATCTTCTTTACATATTCGAATTTCGACTCTGACTCAAAATTGCACGGAAAGGAAGGGAAGTATAAAATAATCTAATTGCTCCATAACAGAATCCGAAACCAATTAGAGTTTAATTGAAATTAAAGATAATATTCGATAACTGATGATAAGAATTGAAATTTATGTTGATGTGGAATAACGGTCGATACAAATCGAACCGGAATGTAATTGTTGAGCATAGTGTTAATAATCGAGCGTGATTACTAGAAACAAGGTTACGCACGCCTGTTGATTTTCTGCTTTAATTCCGCTGGAGTGAAAAGACACTGAACACTTAGTAAAGATCAATATTTAGGCCTAGTCACGTATGTTAACTGTTAACCCTGTTTGTCAGTTATAATCAGTTGAATTGCTTAATTAAATATATCAAATCAGACGTTAATAAATCATTGAATGATGGAAACTTCTATAAGGCCTGAGGATGACTCTGATGAGGATTTAGAGGAATACATAACCGAGCGGGAGAAGGGAGGAACCCCTGACAGACTCGAGGAAGGTGAGGTAATGCAGAAAAAGAGAAGGTAGGGTCGATCGCACTTAAGGATTGGGGATTTAAACAATCTGTTGAAGGGGATTTGAACCCAGACGGACTTCCGCTAGGGGAAGCCGTCGTCCTCAGACCGAGGACCGCTGACATATGTCGCCACTCGACCGAAGCCATTCCTGGTACCGATAAGAGATATCCCAGTCCTGAGGTGGAAGACCCAACCCTAATCTACGACTTTACCGCAAGGAAAGCGATGGGTCCCATAGATCTTACCTACTTAGATGGACCTGTAGAATTACCTGACGACAGAGAACCCCTTCAACAGTGCGGCGTCTCGCTTGAAATCCTAGGGCGGGCCCCTACCACTTGGGAGGCTGAAGAGCAACACCAGGGTGGGACCCGGGGTCACGTGGTTTTCTTACGGCAGCAGGCCGTTACAATTGGTACCAGAAGTGGGGTAAAAGCAAGCTCAGGTACATTTGGTCCTAGACTAAGTGAGGTTTTGAAATTATGTTCAGATACAGAGATTCAGAGCCAACCTAGTGCAAATACAATTGACACTAGAATTAGTGGGGAACAATTAAGCTCAAGTACAGCTGGTACTAGATTAAGTAAAGGGGACACAAGTGATAATGCAGCTGACGTTCAGGTCCGATTGAATAGAGATTTAAACACGATTTATGAAAGTTTTGACTATGAGTCGTATATGCGCAAGAAACAAAACCGGTTAAATAATGATCTAACCGAACAATTGAAATGCAATAGTGAAGACTCAGAAGTAACTGATATGCGGCCTTTACATCGATTTGTGCTCGATTCAAATGCGATAGCTATAGGGCAAGACTGTTTGAAAACATGTACTAACTCTGGAATGTTAGTTGTAGATAAATCAAATGGGGATTTGTCGTTCACACGAGAGTACGACTGGGGTCCACGAGATGCACATCCTCGTCCCATCTCAACTGCAACTCCACGGGCTGCCACCTTCCCATACTCGTCGTACCAACTCGTGAACACTGAAGCTGGAGACCTTCGACGATCAACTGAAATTCCTCCACGAATCATCTCTTCGAAGAATGTGGGTATGCACGACGTCCAGGTACGTGAAATGAAACCTGAATCAGAAAAGATCGCGTTCGCTTCTGCTTCGATTCCTCGTATGCCCACCCTGACGACACCTTCGAGTCGGCCGATAATGTCAACGATGTCTTCGTCGCTAAAAACTCAGGTTACCCAGAGCAACGAATACTTACCTCCTGAGAAAGTACAGCCCATCTTCGTGCCCTACTATGGTCCAGTCTCGTACAATGAACAGGTTGCCCTGGCGAAAAAATTAATGCAGTGGCCAACAATGAAACCGATTGTCGCGGGTGGTCCCAAAGATGAACTGCCTAATCCGTTCATACTCGGGAGCGGTGTTGCCTCTGAAAAACCGCCCACAATTGTCAGCTCTTATGCTCGAGAGTTGTCGCCGAAAAAGGACACTGTCGAACCGTCTCGATCTGAACCAATTGCTCGTGAAAGGAAAGAACCTGCTGGGAAACTACAAACTGAATATTCAAATTTTCCAGTTAGAAGAATGACATCGCGAATGAAGCTGGACCGATACAACGGTAAGACCTCAGTAGAAGTGTTCCTTAAGAAGTTCGAAGTATGTTCGAAAAGTAACCGTTGGAGTGAAGAGGAGAAACTGGCCCAACTGACGTGTGCGCTAGTAGAACCGGTAGACCAACTTCTGCATGAATTCGACTCGGAAGCCATCACCACCTGCACCGATCTAGTCGACCGTCTACGACTACGATACGGAAGTTCGGACCAGGCAGCCTTGTACCAAACCAAACTGAATACTCGCCGTCAGAAATCGGGTGAAGATCTCGGTCAGCTCGTACAAGACATCCGAAAGCTTATGATTTTAGCTTTCCCAGGACCGTCGTCCGCGCACAGTGAGACAATAGCTATTCGAGCCTTTCTTGACGCTCTGTTAGACAAGGACCTAGCTCTGAAGGTAAGAGAGCGGGAACCAACCACGTTAGATAGCGCCTACCAAATCGCTCTCCGGTTGGAAGGCTACCGCCGCGCTGATGAAGATACCACCGGGTCCCACGACCGTCGACCGGGTCGCATCAAGACAGTGAGAGAAGTAGACTTCAACCTCGACGAAAAATTCAACCAGATGCAAGAGACGCTGACTCGACAGTTGAAAGAAATGTTCCAGAACCAGTTGAGTGCTACTTCAACTGAGGGGCAGTTTTGGCAATGGCAGCCGCAACGTTCATCACCACCTTGGAGAGGAACAGGAACCAACAATCAACAGTGGAACCGAAATAGAGACAATAACTTTCCTCGGGTGAAACGGGACAATCGTCGCTGCTATGAATGCAATCAACCGGGACATTTGGCTCGCGTTTGTCCAGAACGTCCCCAGAGGTCGCCAGCGGATGAAGAATTCGAAGAAACCGCCGGGAATCCTGAAGGTAACGTCAGACACGTCCAAGGTAGGAATGATGCCTACCTGTCGGTGAAACTGAATGGAAGATCCCTCCTAGCCTTGCTTGACTCTGGCTGCGAAATGACATTATGCCCTGCCTCGCTGGTAAACCCTAAAGATGTGCAGAATACTGAACAGTCCTTGTTAGCTGCTAACGGGTCTGCTATTCGTGTTGTGGGAGAGACGATACTGAAACTGCAAATCGACGGTCATGAATTCCAGATTCCCTGTTTAGTCACAGAACAGGTATCTGAACTGATCCTTGGACTTTCGTGGCTGAAACACGAAAATGTACTTTGGCATGTCGGTCGCAACTGGATTCTGGC
Organism: Lumbricus rubellus; assembly: GCA_945859605.1. NCBI lineage: Eukaryota > Metazoa > Annelida > Clitellata > Crassiclitellata > Lumbricidae > Lumbricus > Lumbricus rubellus. The sequence goes on along the minus strand of OX243811.1, from coordinate 7,413,600 downwards.
GGGAAGTCACCGATTCGACGTCCATTGCAAGTCACGTGTGAGACTGTGTCGCCGAATAGAAATCTCTCGTGATCACGAAAAGAAGGAAGAAATCCATGCCGTGCAATCGAATTTGAAAACTTCCGAGAAGCCCTGGACCAGCCAGCCGGAACGTGCAGAAACCGGAGCTCCACGCTTGAAGGAAATTTCTGATTCGTCGAACTTCACTTCGAATCTACTCTCTCCTAAGGTGGTAGCCCGGAATTCTTCTAACGAGGATGTGCATCCTTCTCCCGGCTTCGCCAGCCCTCCCTCCGGTGGTGTACATCTTCCGTCTGTTCTCACCGACTTCTCTTCGGAAAATGTGCATCTTCCCTACGTCCTCGCCGCCTATCGAGCAGGTGAAAGTGAAAGCACCGGATTCACTCCTAACCGGCTGTTCCTGTCAAGAGAGCTGTGCATGCCGATTGATTTAGTTTTAGGAGATGTCCAAGTTGCAAATGCTTTGTCTAATACCGATGATTTTGTTGTGAATCAAATTGAGAATGTGCAAAATAACTTTGAAATTGCTCGAAGATTTATGCAGCGCCATGTCACTAACAGAAATTTCCGGTATGATATGAGAGTGAAACCCGCTAGGTTTCCCATAGGTCCTTCAGATTTGGAGACCTTGAATGGATTTGGATAATCCTGAAGTGGAAGAATTAATGTCCGATGCGAGACCTCGCAGGAACATTGTTCGCCCCGTAAGATATAGGTAACGTTACATGTATGTAGTGTAAGATAATATCGCGTAATGGCGATCGGTTTAGGCTTTGGCGAGAAGCCTGGTTTTAGTTCCTTTGGATGAGAACAAATACATGTGAATTTTTGTTTCTAGACTTGATCTAGGTTAGATCATGGGGGTAGTTTAAGATTGTTTACTTGTCGTTTTACTTGCATTGTTTTCTTTGTTGCCACAAAGAAGGGCAGGAATGCTGTGCTTGTTTGTAGTATAGAAGGTGTAATTGCATAACCGTGATTAATTGAATAATCTATGATGAGATTATTTGCTATTTTGAATTCTATACGGTTAGTGAAGGCAGGTTTCGGATGTTGAACAGTGGGTTGTAACTGTCCAGACAGCGTTTCGGGTCTGTTCTATTGTATTCCGTCCTGTAAGGTAGACGTAGGAAGGGTATTGCATAGGTCAGGGAGAAATCCGTACTAGCTTCTTAGGTATGTTTCACTAAATAGTAAATCCTTTGTATACTAGTCTCGGAAGGTCTGCTCTGTTATGCTCCGTCCTGTAAGGTGGACGTAGAAAGACTATTACATAGGTCAAGGAGAAATCCGTCCTAGTGTGGCTTGGGTATGCTTCACTAAGCAGTAAAGCCCTTGCTTAATAGTTCAGCCCTAGTGTAACGTGTAACGTGAGTAATGGAGTATTGATTGCCCATCGCTGATAGCGATTGTATGCTGAACTAAGGAACAGAGTTTTCCCAGAAATCTCTTTGGTTACCAGTGAGGATAGAATTTAAAGAAATAGTTTCTTTTATTGTGTAACGTATATTTGGTTCATAGTTAATGGTAACTGGTTACATTGAAATCTAATGTGCTGATTTGTTAGCATGATAGCTTAGTAAGATTTGGTGCCGGAGCAGGGAATATTGTGTTTGGAAGACATTTAAGTATCCTAGTAAGTGGCTCCGCGCAATTGAAGGATTAGGAGTGATGATTTTAAATTGTGTTAACTGTAAACTTGATTCAGCCAGGCTGAAAGTAATTTTCAGCGCAGAGATTTTATGTGATACTCTTTAATTGCTGATACTGATCTCGTGATGTGCATAAGTGTAGACTTGATTTGTTTTGGGGCATGAACCCTTCTACCTAAGCATACCGGGGTTGTCGGTACAACTTATGTTATATCAGGTGTTAGTTAAGGATTGCTTGTTTATATTGCTTGGTTTCGGATCCTGTTCTGGAAATTTTCCATTAAGGTGGAAAATTGGATTAAGTGGGGGGGGGGTGTGTGTAACGTCCTATAAGGTCGCTACAAATTAACGTCTTGTAAGGCCGCTCAGCGTACTTACTTGCTAATTGATTTTATTAGATATCGCGGTTCTATTTTTAGATCATCACATAGAAGTGATATATTTGCGAAGCCCATAGTCGTGTTCAGTGATCCCGTTAAGGTCTGAATTCTTGGAGTCATGGACGCACAGCATCCAAAAAATTGGAGTCCACGCCAAATGGATGAGAGTCATGGACTCCACACCCATCCCTTTTTGGAGTCCTATCGGGCCACAGTAGGCTAAATGCAAAAAAAATTCCAAATTCTCATATAAGGCCCTGAAGGCGAATAGGCGAAAAAGGGACTAACACTTATTATTACATGCCGATATACAAGGGCGGATAAAGAAATTTGTGAAGGGGGGCAAAATTTTCGGTGACCTTTGCGGAAAGAATCTGATCACCTTTTTAATGTGTGAAAAATGTACCATTTTTCCTGTCAAAAAGTCTGATTTTTTTAGTCATCCAGCCGAAATTTGTCACAAATATACCATTTTCCCTGCCAAAAAGTTTGATGACCTTTTTTAGTCATCTGGTCGTAATATGTTGACCTCTCTAGACGCATTGGTTAAAATGCTCTTGAAACCAAATGGGGGGAGGCACGTCCCATGCAATTTTTAAATGGGGCCATGGCCGGATTGGCTCCTCTGGATCCGCCCCTGCCGCTAGCAAGGACATCACTTCAGAAATTTTTGGAGACTATTCTATATGACCAGTAGGCCTACCAATCTTCCCGACGATAATTCTTACCATTTTTCCTGTCAAATTCTTACCATTTTTCCTGTCAAAAAGTCTGATTTTTTTAGTCATCCAGCCGAAATTTGTCACAAATATACCATTTTCCCTGCCAAAAAGTTTGATGACCTTTTTTAGTCATCTGGTCGTAATATGTTGACCTCTCTAGACGCATTGGTTAAAATGCTCTTGAAACCAAATGGGGGGAGGCACGTCCCATGCAATTTTTAAATGGGGCCATGGCCGGATTGGCTCCTCTGGATCCGCCCCTGCCGCTAGCAAGGACATCACTTCAGAAATTTTTGGAGACTATTCTATATGACCAGTAGGTGATAGCAGAATATAATTTCCAGCAAACCAATCAAACAAACAAAATGTCTAACAACATGGCGAGAGGCACGCTCAACAGAGTAGTCACGTGACCAACATAGAGGGATCGTCTGATAACTAATGGCCTACTGTCGTTTTTCTAACACCCCCACTCGACAGTACCCCCATCTAACATTAGTTTCTAGTTATCAAGGCACAAGCCAATCTTATCTCTTAAGTTACACAGCTTGTCCCTTGTTAGAGGCTTGGTCATAATGTCTGCTAGCATTAGGTCACTAGGACAGTACTCCAAGTTAATTATCCCACGAAACTGTAAGTCTCGAAGATGATGATGTCTAACATCTATGTGCTTGGTTCTTGCATTGATTTTCTCGTTGCTTGCAATCTTGATGCATCCTTGGTTGTCCTCATACAGCGTCGTTGATTCAATGCACGGTAAATGTAGATCAGATAACAACTGTCTCAACCAAACCAACTCTTGACTTGCCAAAGAAGCAGCAATATATTCAGCTTCTGTAGATGACAGAGCTACGGATATTTGCTTCTTCGATATCCATGAAATTACTCCTTCTCCGAGCTTAAACAGGTATCCACTGGTTGACTTGCGATCCGATCTGTCGCCTGCCCAATCTGCATCAACATACCCAATCAGTTTCAGATCTCCAACAGCTTCAAGCTTTAACTTCCAGTTAATTGTTTCCTTGAGATATCTGATAACTCTTTTTACTGCAGTCCAATCACACTGACGTGGTGAACTGACTTTCCGACATAAAATAGAAACTGCGGCTGCAATATCTGGTCTTGTTGTAGTAGCTATGTACAACAATGCCCCCACTGCTTGTCGATATTGTTCATTTGAGCTGAGCAAATTTTCTTCTCCTGTTATATTTAAATAGTCCACTTGCATTGGTGTTGCACATCCATTTGCATTCGTTAAACCAAACTCAGAAATAATTTCCTGAATTTTATTGATTTCAGAAATCAAGTAATTGCCTTGTTTGTCCTTTTCAATTTGAATTCCCAGGTATAAACTGACTTCACCTAAATCCTTGATTTCAAATTGCTGACTTAACATGTTTGCTGTTTTCTTGATCATCTCTGCATTTCCACAGATCAGCAGATCATCAACATATAACAATATGTAAACAATCACGTTGTTGCACTTCTTTGTATACAGACACAGATCAGCTTCACTTTGTTGAAAACCATCTGATTTCAGAATAGAGTCTATTTTCTGATTCCAACTTCTGGCTGATTGCTTAAGTCCATAAATGGCTTTCTTTATTTTGCAAACCTTTTGCTCTTGACCAATTTCTGTAAAACCTTCTGGTTGATTCATGTAGAGTTCTTCTTTGATTTCTCCATTCAGAAAAGCTGTTTTGACATCAAAATGATTAACTTTCAAATTCTTTGATGCAGCAACTGTCAACAATGTTCTTAAAGTTGTATGTCTTGCTACTGGTGCGAACGTATCTTCATAGTCCTCACCAAATTTCTGAGAGAAACCTTTAGCTACAAGACGTGCTTTATGTCTTACATTTCCTTCGGCATCGTGTTTCAATTTAAACACCCATTTGCAGTCTATTGCCTTCTTTTCTGCTGGTAGATCACACAATATCCAAGTTTCATTCTCCTTGTGTGAATTCATCTCTTCTTCTGCTGCTCTCATCCAGTTTTTCTGTTCATTTTCTGTTAACATTTTCATCTCATTCCATGATGAAGGTTCCTTTCTGATTTCATTTTGAACCATTAATGATAGTCTTTCTGCTGGTATGCCTTTGTTACTTCTGGTAGATCTTCTGGGTTGAACAACATTTTCATCTGTTATTTCAGCGTCAACTGTTTCATTTTTGTCATCTTCATTGACTTGATCAATATTTTCTGTAGGCATCTGAGTTTTGACTTCATTTTCATTTTTAACAGGCTCTGATTTTAATTCTGTGTTCTCTGGATTTATCATTACTTCTGTAATTGTCATTCCATCTGATTCATGTTCATCAAATGTTACACTGCGACTGATTATGATTCTGTTTGAATCTTTCAACAGCAACCTGTATCCTTTTGATTGTTCACTGTATCCTACTAGGATTGCTTCGATTGCTCGATCATCGAATTTAGTTCTTTTCTCTTTTGGAATGTATGCAAATGCCTTGCATCCAAATATTCTGATATGTGAAAGATCTGGCTTTTCTCCATTCCACAATTCAAAAGGTGTTTTATCTGTTGCCTTTGTTGGCAGTCTGTTTTGCAAGTACACTGCTGTCATAACTGCTTCTCCCCAGTACTTCAGCGGTAGTGCTGCATCGAGTAGCATACATTTTGCCATTTCGATTATTGATCGATTCTTTCTTTCAGCTACTCCGTTTTGAGATGGTGAGTATGGTACACTTGTCTGAAGTTGAATTCCTTCCTGCTTCAGATAGTTTCTCAGCTTATTTCCAGTGTATTCACCACCATTGTCTGACCTTAGAATTTTCGGTTTTCTTTGAAACTTATTACTGACTTCTGCAATGAATTCTTGAAATTTCCCGAATACTTCATCCTTCCTTTGAATAAGATAACATTTTGTATATCGTGAAAAATCATCGATAAATGTCACAAGATATTTGCTTCCTCCTGATGACATTGTTTTCATTGGACCACAAACATCACTGTGGATCAAGTCCAGTGGATGTTTCGTGCGATGTGTACTGGCTTCAGGATATGGTTTCTGTGTGGCTTTTCCTTTAATGCAATGTTCACATTTAATCTTTACATTACATTCTTTGATTTGAATTCCTGTGGCAATTCCTTGCTTGTTAATATCTTTAACAGCGTTCGGATCTCTATGCCCTAAACGTCTGTGCCACACATGAATACAATTTTCATGTTTAGTTTCGAACTTGGCCATGTTTGCAACTTCAGGAATATTCTTGCATGACAACTTGTATAAATTGTTTTCAGATTTTCCCACAGCCAACAACTTTCCATTGTATTTTATCGAACACTGGTTACCTGAAAATTCAATTTCCTTTCCTTTGCTTGCCAGTTGCTTCACTGATAACAAACTTCCTGTTAATCCTTGTGAATATAGAACATTTGTGACTTTAATTCTATTCACTGTACCATTGTCTAAAATGCATTCCAGAAAACCATTTCCAATTCCATCTGCAATTAGACATGTTCCATTAGCAATGTAAATTTTGTCAGACTTCGTTTGGTCCAGTTCTGTAAAGAAATTCAGATTGTTTGTCATATGGGTTGTGGCTCCGGAGTCTATAAACCAGTCACTTGTTCTCTGACCAATGCCAATTGTAAAACTGCTGTGATTAGTGTCATCGTTGCCTGGATCACTCAATCTTTCTGTTACAACATTTTTGGCTTTGTGTTTTAATTTTGGCTGTTTATTTTCTTGCTCCATTCTTGCCTTCCATACTCTACAATCCACTTTTAAATGACCTGCCTTTTTGCATATGAAACAAGTTCTTGTTTCTCTGTCTTTATGCTGTTTATCATGACGATAGTTAGTGCGATTACTGGGTCTCGTATTGCTTGAGTACATTGCTGATTCATCTTTTGCTTCTGTTGAATCATTTTCTGAATCTTTCTTGCGCTTGTATGCATCAACAAGCTTGTTTTTAACATATTCTAGAGTAAGCTCATCTTCCTCTCTGGCTTCTAAAGCTGTTATCAATGTTTCGTACTCATCTGGTAAACCACAGAGCAATAGAGTCGCCACCTGTTGATCAGTAACTTCTTCACCAACACCACGCAATTGCTCAACGAGTTGCAAGGCTGCACTTATGTATTCTTGCATGTTCTGATTAATCTGTAGCTTTATCTTGTATAGCTTTTTGCGCAGATACATTTTACTGCTCAGATTAGATCTTTCATGCACCTTTTGTAACTCCCGCCACATTTCCTTTGCATTGTTACAATTGCAAATGTGTTATAACTGGTTATCTTCAACTGATAATGATATTGTGCATTGCGCCTTCTCGTTCTTTCTTTGCCAACCGTCTGGAATTGGGTCAGGTGTGTCGTCATTCACAACTGTCCATAAATCGTCTTTAATTAATAACATTTTTACCTTGAATTTCCAGACTTGATAATTGCTGTTGTTCAATTTTGTTATCGTAAACTTTGTTTCGTTTGATTCCGCCATTTTGTGCTTTTTCTTGACAAGCTGACTCACGCGACTTGTTAGCGATTTTTACCAACGCTCGAACATAGGTTTACTATCGAAACGTTCCGATTACTTTTAAAACCTACAAAGTCGCTGTTCCGAGTCACTGTCTTATTTATAAACTTTTAAGCATTACTTAGTAACTGGCCGGTAGCTGGGCCCATAACCTGATAGCAGAATATAATTTCCAGCAAACCAATCAAACAAACAAAATGTCTAACAACATGGCGAGAGGCACGCTCAACAGAGTAGTCACGTGACCAACATAGAGGGATCGTCTGATAACTAATGGCCTACTGTCGTTTTTCTTTTTGGAGTCCTATCGGGCCACAGTAGGCTAAATGCAAAAAAATTCCAAATTCTCATATAAGGCCCTGAAGGCGAATAGGCGAAAAAGGGACTAACACTTATTATTACATGCCGATATACAAGGGCGGATAAAGAAATTTGTGAAGGGGGGCAAAATTTTCGGTGACCTTTGCGGAAAGAATCTGATCACCTTTTTAATGTGTGAAAAATGTACCATTTTTCCTGTCAAAAAGTCTGATTTTTTTAGTCATCCAGCCGAAATTTGTCACAAATATACCATTTTCCCTGCCAAAAAGTTTGATGACCTTTTTTAGTCATCTGGTCGTAATATGTTGACCTCTCTAGACGCATTGGTTAAAATGCTCTTGAAACCAAATGGGGGGAGGCACGTCCCATGCAATTTTTAAATGGGGCCATGGCCGGATTGGCTCCTCTGGATCCGCCCCTGCCGCTAGCAAGGACATCACTTCAGAAATTTTTGGAGACTATTCTATATGACCAGTAGGCCTACCAATCTTCCCGACGATAATTCTTACTTTTCAACAATTTAGCATTTTTCTTTTTCTTTTAATTTTCTTGATATTAAGATCTATCCGACGACTGTCATTACTTTTTAAGTCAGGAACGCTCATAAGACGCTCGAGATCTAGCTCTAGCATTATTATAGCCTATAGTCTATAATTATGTCAAGGCTATGTCGTCCTAAGATGTCGTCACTCACTATAGCAAAGAAATAAGATATTCATAAATAGGTTATTGCATAAATTATTCATCAATCACCACTCACAGTTTGTCGCATTGCATATTAAACTGAGACAGTAAGCAAGTAAGTAAGTGTTAGTGACACATAAATTGTGACATAATATAGGCTATGGACCCCACGGTATTTTTTTATTGGAGTCCCATGGACGCATCGTTAATTTATTTGTGCGTCCATCCATAACTACGGTGCGTCCATGGACGCACGACCTTTATTTTTGTGCTTCCGACGTCAAAATTTGTGCGTCCGGGACGCACGGACGCACACTAACGGAATCACTGGTCGTGTTCGTTAGGAAACTACTGTACGAGGCTTCTGTCGAGGCTTCTGAGTCCTCTTGTGGTAGCCAATCGCAGTAGTTTGTCCGTCCTATCAGAGGCCGAGGTTTGCGGCCGACGGTCGTTTTTGCGAGGTAGTCGTTGATTGGTCGATGCGGACCACGTGACCGCTGCAACCGCCGAAAAGCGTAGTCGAGTCCAGGTTTCCATCAGGGTAAGAGGTCGGCTCGTGAAGACAAGAATTTGTGCAGTTTTTGGGTCTGAAATTGTTAGTTTGGTGGCTGATTGCCTGATTTTATGAATAAGAAAATATCGCCGACGGAGCAACGGGTTTTGGCACCGTTTGCGACTGGTTCTTTGTGAATCTTTGATGACATATATGCATATATTCGGCAAGAAGTGACCTGATCTTCTTTACATATTCGAATTTCGACTCTGACTCAAAATTGCACGGAAAGGAAGGGAAGTATAAAATAATCTAATTGCTCCATAACAGAATCCGAAACCAATTAGAGTTTAATTGAAATTAAAGATAATATTCGATAACTGATGATAAGAATTGAAATTTATGTTGATGTGGAATAACGGTCGATACAAATCGAACCGGAATGTAATTGTTGAGCATAGTGTTAATAATCGAGCGTGATTACTAGAAACAAGGTTACGCACGCCTGTTGATTTTCTGCTTTAATTCCGCTGGAGTGAAAAGACACTGAACACTTAGTAAAGATCAATATTTAGGCCTAGTCACGTATGTTAACTGTTAACCCTGTTTGTCAGTTATAATCAGTTGAATTGCTTAATTAAATATATCAAATCAGACGTTAATAAATCATTGAATGATGGAAACTTCTATAAGGCCTGAGGATGACTCTGATGAGGATTTAGAGGAATACATAACCGAGCGGGAGAAGGGAGGAACCCCTGACAGACTCGAGGAAGGTGAGGTAATGCAGAAAAAGAGAAGGAAGGGTCGATCGCACTTAAGGATTGGGGATTTAAACAATCTGTTGAAGGGGATTTGAACCCAGACGGACTTCCGCTAGGGGAAGCCGTCGTCCTCAGACCGAGGACCGCTGACATATGTCGCCACTCGACCGAAGCCATTCCTGGTACCGATAAGAGATATCCCAGTCCTGAGGTGGAAGACCCAACCCTAATCTACGACTTTACCGCAAGGAAAGCGATGGGTCCCATAGATCTTACCTACTTAGATGGACCTGTAGAATTACCTGACGACAGAGAACCCCTTCAACAGTGCGGCGCCTCGCTTGAAATCCTAGGGCGGGCCCCTACCACTTAGGAGGCTGAAGAGCAACACCAGGGGTGGGACCCGGGGTCACGTGGTTTTCTTACGAGGGGGCAGCAGGCCGTTACAATACTAGGCCTAGGCCTATTTAGGTAAAGTTCGACAGTTTATTAGTGGCGCCGTACGGTGGCGCCGCTTAGTGAATGTCTCGGAAATATTCTTGTGCTTGCACATAATTATCGACCGCCCGGAGAGCGGCGGCCCGAGACCCAGTTCGTGCAGCAGAAGAGCATCAGGTACCGCCACACCCCAGACAGGCAATACATGCAAGCACATATACATGGAAATATACAATACATAGAAATATACAGTGATTCTTGGATGTTACTGACAGTTATTAGGCCGATTGTTCATTATAGCAATGTTCGTGAATTTTACAATGCCTGACGACTACCGTAAGGCAGCGCCGCGTAGCGAATAGGTATAAACTTTTCAATGCTTACATATCGGCTGCTCAGACCGCAAACGGATCCAACCCCAGTGTGTTTTAAGCATAGGAGTCAGAGGCATTGCGATCCAGGCAGACGACATGCAAGCACTGATATAAGGTATTTACATTAAAACATGCAATGCATTAGATCTAGGTCATACTAATATTAGATGTGAAAGAGGCAGGCCAGTAACGAAGTAGGTTTTTGGCGCCAAACGAAAGAGACAGGTCAGCTGTGAAAGAGGCAGACCAGCAACGAGGGAGGTTTTTGGCGCCAAACGAAAGATACAGGCCAGCTGTGAAAGAGGCAGGTGGCCAGCAACAATGGAGGCTTTTATTATTTTTGAAATTTTTTGAAATTTTTTACCCGAGGTATTTATGATCCCTCAGGTATTCAAAATAATATCCGGAGATGGGTATGATGTTACTCTGGAACGGCCTCATCTTCGTCAAGATTTTGGTTGGTAAAAGTTCCCCTGAAAGCCACCGCATTAAACCGCTGAATGATAGTAGAGAGGCGCTGGAAGAGGTAACAGGTCTCCTTAGGGTCTCCGGTGATTAGAGTTAATCGTTTCCCTAGCTCTTTGATAAAGTCGATGCCATTATTATTATTATTTTTTTTTAAAATTTTATTATTATTATTTTTTAATATTATTATTATTAGGCTATGTGGTTATGCACCATATGCCACTGCCGCCCGTTGGGATTAGCCTATGTGCCAATTCCTTTATAGGGCCCGCGTATGGACTGGGCTAAAGCCGGAAATTAAAGCATCTGAACAGTAGGCTAATACATGTAGGTTTATTCAATTCACGACAAGTAGGCGAACCGGAAAATTCAAAGTCGCACTAAAGAATGTAGGCCTACGTAGCTAACCAAACTGCAGCTATAGGGCCTATTAAGTTTACTGCTCTTCGGATATCTAGCATGCGTCTTTAAATCAAGTTTTTCACGGACAATATATCACGTTTCTAACGGTCTTATTTCTAAACATAGCTTGTTTTGCAAGTATGGAAATTCTAAACTGAAAGTGTATATCCGAATAATGTGTAATTGGTTTAGGAGAGCGATGTCTTGACGGTTCCTCTGATGAAAGTCCGACAGATGGGACAATTGCGAAGCTGAGGAGAGCAGTTGTTACAACAGACGAGGTGACCACATGGTAGAAAAACTGTGTTCACTTCTGAATCCATGCACACCTTACACGTTCTCGCTTCACGCAGCTGTCGATTCTCTTCCAAGTATTTAAGTGATTCTGAAAAAGAAAGGCATTAAAAAGTAGTTTGGACGGTGCAGCTTAAGTAGCCTACTATAAGCACTGTCCTGAAGTGAACATAGAATCTTGAGCCTTGTAGGAACAGGTTGAATTGACCAATACGCAATTTGGTAAGTCCCTACCTGATCCATTTTAACACTTCTTGGATTGATCATTCTTACTTCAAAGCTTTGTTTAATTGGCCTATCTGTCGATTAAAATAATCTTTCACTAAGTTTCTATAAATTAAACAAGTCTCTGGGGTGAGTACAATAGAGAAAATTTGTCAAGGGCAGACAATTTATAGCCGTAAAGATTTGGGGTTAACTATTATGTAATATAATTATCCTCAATTGGTGATAGACAGTCACAAGTAGCTGAAAAAAGATCTTTGGGCATGTACATGTAGAGTGAAACGAAAGAGAAAAATGTGCTGCTTGTGGGAATAAGTTGGAGTAGTTGAAGAAAACATGTGTTATTAGGCCTACATCAATTTCTCCAACTCCTTCTCGCTCTTGCTTTTATGGCAGACAGTCAGAACTCGTATAGAAAACATATCTAATTAAGTCTGAGAAAACCTTTGGGCAAGGCTAAAGTAGTCTGATGTAGTTAGAGGAGAGACAGTTTCCTCTAGAGTCTAGAGGAATGAATCCCTAACCGTATAGCAGTGCTTGAACAATGTATTAAGGATGAACAATCGTCAAGTACAATGTATAACAACTGACCATCATTATCAGCCTCTGCCTCTGGCTCTCTCTCATCGTCTTTTCTCGCCGCTTCTTCTCCAGTCTTTCCATTCGACTGCGGATCTTTATCTGTGTCTTTATTTGACAGAGTTGTGGTCGATGGAATCTTCTTCTTGTTTCGTTTCCTTTTCGCTTTAAACAATTTGAAAAATTAGGCCAATAAGCTTACTCATAATTATGGCGAGATCACGAGAGCACTGCAATTTGAAATTGCTTGCGCAAAAAGACTTTGTTTTCAGTAAAATGGAAGAGCCAAACAGACAAACAGTCAGATACATACGACGTCGTTGCTACGAATGAATCAACCGAAATATTATTACCATGCGAGGAGTTCTGAACGACTGCACGGAGGTCACTAAATGGCACGGTACCGGAACTACCTTCTATTCGTGCGGACAGCGATAAAGTGCAGAACCTCAGCAGACGGTTTCTTGATAAAAAAAAGTTGGGTGATACGGTCGTCGCTACAGACGAAACTTAGACAACTAGGCTATAGCAGTTTTTACATTTAACTGATAAACCTATAAATATGCAAGAATCATTACAATTATATGAAGTCAGTTATAGCACATAAAATTATTCCTATAGGAAAACCTTTCCTGAGTTTTTGTCTGAGTCTAAAGAGTCGGCATCTAATTCTCCGTCATAATTATTCAAATACTCAAACATTGCTATTTTCTTGCCGTGATTTAATGCATTAGGATTTACCTTTGAGCTTTGTCGTTGTGGAACTGGTACCTACTTCCGGTATTGTTGCCATAGTTGCAGCAGCAGAGACTGAAGATGCAACGGGTTTTAATGGCGCCAAAGGATGGGGTTCAGGTGGGACAGATGCTGCGACATGAGATGACGAAAGAGATGACGATGATGATGAGTTGGCCAAGGGAAGCTGAGGACCCGAATAGATTGTGGGTAAAGATGAAGATGAGGAAGCGAACGAGAATATTCCAGAATCTTTCCATGAATGCGTTGACAGCAAAGACGCGAAACCTGTAATATTTATTGAACATAAAATTTAATATATTGTGAAATAATAATATAATTAAGTAGATTAAATATTCTATATGTTTTTAATCAGATCAAACTGAGTAGCATTATAAACTACAATACAACACTTCGTGTATCCGGTACCGGTACTAGGTATTGTTTGCGGAACGGAGGTGAAGAATATTCTGTCGTAGTAAAAAAATATAAATAGAATTGCAGTAATTGCTGCTGATTAAAAGTTATTGTTCTTGTAACCAGAGATAATCAATTAACTAAGAAGAATTTTGCAATTAAAATGTCACAATAATTGTCTTGTCAAAGTTGTCAACATGACCATGAATATTTGATATATTCAATAGGGATTGTTTATGGGTCCCATGCGGGAATAAGAACTCACGAGGTCCTCGTGTGTGTATGCTGGCCAGGACAAATATTAAACTGTTGATTCATACCTGTAACTGCGTTTCTGGCTGCAGCAGCTGAACCAACCACATCCACAGATTGCGATGTAAGTGCTGAAGTTGCTGCAGCAGCAGCGGAAACTGTTGAATTGGACGAAGTAATACCCGCAGCTGCATGTGATGATGCGCTTGATGTTGCGGCAACTGCTGCTGCTGCTGGTGGTGGTGATGCTGATCCATCATTGCGGAAGATCGTCGTCTCTCCCGCCAGGAACAGAGCGTCCAAGAGACTTTCAGCGTCAGAAAAATCAGTTCCTGTTTTGTAAATTAAATCCATTATTAGGCCTGAGAGAATCGCGTATTAATTTAAGAAGATGATGATGATAATAATAATAATAATTATAATATAATATTATTATTATCATTATTATTATTATTATCATTATTATTAGTACTAAAAATATTAATAGTCACGTGCGCAGTAATTTTTGCTGCTATGTCTGCTATTTTTTCCCAGATTCCTTAATTCGATTCGTGTAGTAGGCTACAGATACAGAGTTTCGGGAACAAATGTACCCGTAAGCTTTTGCGCATTTCTTGGACGCTCAAACTTACCACAGAGCAGGTTTATCGGCTTGCCGGAACTTCACCAGAGCTCTTGGGTTCCATCAAGGCTCGCAAACTCTCCTATTTCGGTCATATCATCAGGATTCCCCAGGATTGCGTGGAAAAAGCCATTATGCTGGGTCACGTGGAAGGTTATCGACGCAAGGATAGACCGCGTATTTGCTGGATTGACAACATTCTTGCTTGGTCCCGTCTTTCCGGATCCAATCTTCTCGCCGCTGCACGCGATAGGAGGCAGTGGAGAGCTTTAGTCCATGCATGTGACCAACCGTCGCGCAGCGACGTCGGTGACTGACATGACATGACATGACATAGTAGGCTACTATCGAATGATAGGCCTAATTGTATGATAATCGTACATTTTACCGAAAGAATGAATGTATGAACAAACAACTGACTAACTCAAATGAATGAAACGAAGAGTGTTCGTGAATTATTGCTACATGTAATTATAATTACCAGTTGTGGACAGTTTATTTTCAATTGTTCTCTTGACCATGTCGCGAGAGAAGCCCATGTCTAAGACTGCTCTTACAGCAGCCTTACTCATCCGTGCTTCCACGTCTATCAGTTCGTTGACGTGTTCGTTAGATCTATGACCAGCCTACAATTGGAATTCACAAAAGTTTTACAACAACTACTATAGAAGGTAAGTGAAAACATTCTAAGTGTTTTTTCGAGGTTCACTCCGGTGGGAATTTAAAAAAATGCGTCGACATTATGAACGCGCGCGTTTTTATTCTACGTGGATTTGTGCGCGCGGTTGTGTTCGCCTGGTTTTGACCGAAAACCCGTAAATGCCGCACAAGCCTTAGAGTCCGGAGCACCTCTGAGTTGTTCCCTGAAGAGGCGCTATCGAAATTCATGAATAACTATGCTATGAACTCCTAACGGTGTGTGCAATACGACAGGGATAGGCCCACAAGTTTTTACACCGAAATTGATTCACATCTGAAATGCCTCGCTATAACAAGAGCACATACATATTATACATAAATCTGAAATATCTTGTAAGCAATAATTTAAGCTTATATTCTTAAACTTAATAAAATTCACTTTAAACGACAGTGTCTTACTTGATACATGGTCTGAGATGCCTGTGCTTGCATCGACGTCTGACTTCGTTCACCGCTCTCAAGGTTGAATCCCGTTGAACTTGCTAACGCCCTCTGGTCACCAGCAGTATTCCTATGGGCCATCGTTGTACCTACAACTGAGCTTCCGTCAGCTGGAACATTACCAACGTCCAGACCAAGAACAAACGGACACGATGGATAATGCTTGGAGTGCTCCTGAGACGGATGATCTCCAGGCTGCCACCTCTTCAGACAACCCCGACAGAAGGCGCATTGTACCCTGTCCTCTATCCCGGTGTAGAAGAAGCCATCACGAGCCAAGGCCCAGGGACTTGCGAGGGCAGTGGACGGCCAATCGTCAAACGTACCCAGCCGGACCGTTTCATGCCGTAGTTGGATGAAGTCTGGATTGTTGCGATCGATTATTCTGGAAGTGGAGTTGTTAGGTCTGCTGGAAAATAGTTCTTTCGCGTTGGCTCGATTCAAGGCGGAGTGGAACACGTTGTTCAGAGAGTTGGAGGACACATCTATGAGACGCTCAGAGGCTTCCGGTGATGGTGGTGGTGGTCCCGATGCGAAGGTGCGTGCACCAGTGAAGGCGATGTTCCTAGTTTCGGAGGCTTCCGATGAGGGTGGTGGTCCCAATGTGGAAGTGCGT
This sequence comes from Lumbricus rubellus, assembly GCA_945859605.1. Classification (NCBI taxonomy): domain Eukaryota; kingdom Metazoa; phylum Annelida; class Clitellata; order Crassiclitellata; family Lumbricidae; genus Lumbricus; species Lumbricus rubellus. The sequence continues at coordinate 7,397,503 of OX243811.1, read as the reverse complement.
GGAGTTAAGGGAATGTTCCTAGTTTCGGTTCCTGTCACCAGAGGACAGTTAGGAGAGAGGTGTCGATGCTGTTCCAGTGGATCTTGCTGCTCGTTCCAGCTACTGATGCGAAATTCGCATGAGAAGCAAACGGATTCGTCTGAACTACGCGAATAGAAGAAACCGTTTCTAGCCAATTGGAGCGGACTTATTTTAGCATTTTGCCGCCAGTCTGCAAAGGTTGATAGTCTGATCAACTCCTTGTGCATTTTCCAGTTTTGTGTGTGTCTCGGTTGCAATAGGAAAACAATTAAACAAAAGAGTAGGCTTACTTTGAAATAAGCTTAATTAAATTGGCTACGAAATGTTCAGAACAAACACACAGTAATTCAATAAGTACAATAGGTAGCTTATACAACAAAAACTTATGATAGGTAGCTTATAATATAAGCTATTGCTTAATCGTTACAATTGTTTGTTATAATATTATTATAACAAACAATTGTAACGATTAAGCAATAACGGTTAAACAATGCTGAGCAATCAAACAGCGTTCAAATTCCAACGTTTTGCGTTCTATGCTGATGCAATACGACAAACTATACTGCAGTGTGAAATTTAAAAATTAAGACTTTCTGCAGAGAATAAAGCTGCTAACACAGTAATTATGAGCTCTTATGGATACAGGTTTTCAACTCTACACATTAATCTCTTTAGACGTTCTTAAGTGTATCTAGTAGGTTTACAGTTACGTTCTTCTGGAAGTTTGCAAAGTCTTATCCAAATTCTCATCACGAAGATCTTGTCTTGAATCAGACGTTGTGTGATCTCATTGAAATCGACGTCTTCCACGTGAAAGAAGTATTCATCAGAAACTTTTTGTTGACCATAACTCTCGCAAGAACTTCTCTCTTTATAGAAATTGCGACAAACTAAAGCACAGGTTAGGAACAGGCTTATTACATTCATAGCCATTAGGTCTTGATGGCCATTCTCATCGGTTTTGCTGACCCGTGCACTTGAAGTGTTCTCATAGTGCGAACTTTCGACTATAATTGACCTCGGAATCCTGTTTAAGTAAACAAATGAAATAAATGCTGATGTAGGCCTAAAAGTAACTCACAAAATAGGCCTACTTAAAACCACAAAGTAAATAATGGTCACAATTTTAAGTATAATTTTTATTATTAAATTTGCTATTTGTTATTATAGTTTTAGCCTAAGTAAACCTACACCGTGAAGGTTATAATTAGGCTACAAAGTTTAATTTTACATTTCTGTTGTAGCCTACGTTTTATGTCAGCATGGACTATAAGGATTTAAATTTAGGCTACAATTTATATTTCAAACTATTGCAATATTATTTGTTTCGCAATTTCTTATTAAACAAAAGTTAGGCCTATAAGATATCAAATAACTGATGCTGATTAATTTTGCCTATTTGGGTATAGTGCTTAGCCTATTAATAAAGTTGTGTTGTGCTATTTGCTGATTAAAATTAAATTGCTCAAACAAGTTTAACAACATTTAAAATGCAGTGTAGGCTAATATGTAAAAAAGTCCAATTATTTTGTAATCCGCACTTTATCGTTTTTTCGCTGTTTCTTGGGAGAAAACAACGTTTTATTTTATTTATTAGGCCTACTCGATCTTTAACGTTTTTAATAATGTAGACCTATGGTGCAAACTGTAAAGCATTAAACACACGACACGTGTTAAGAAATGTAGCCCTCACGTAGCCTATAGTCCTAGAACAGCGTAAACAGTGTAAAAAGTAACATTTTGGCATTCATGTTGCGAGCCTTACAACATAATATTATAGGACCTACACAATTATCTTTAACCTACCTTTATAGATGCCGAATCACAGGCGACTTTTAATTGCAAAAAGATCGACCTATACTAACTATGGCTGCCACGCCGCCCTATAATAATAGCCAAATTATATTCATGGTAATTCCAAGCCACGTTCACAGGAATGTCGCGGAGACTAAACACGATTGCAAATGCACGATCATATTTATACAAGTGACACCTAAGCTTATTGACTAGGCCTATTGAGCCTGGTCTGCGCAGTCGCTGGGTATAAGTTAACGGACGGCGCAGTTTCGTCTGACGGTTTTGCAGATATATACCCATGGCCCGTTTAAAAATAGCTGAAATAATTATTTCTGCATCGCTGCTTGTTGTCGGCCGATCCTTTCTCGAGATTTGTTCGAATTTCAAAGTTAGGGCCTACATCTGTCAGCTGAATGGCCCGGGTCCTACAACTTTGCCCTCAATTGTGAAATGCGCGCGAATGTGAGGTGCTTTCTTTTAGGTCTGTCTTTAAATTAAGCACGCTCGCGTGTCTGTCTGAGTGTCTGTCGGTCGGTGTGTTCCAACAAACTTACAGACCTAAACTTTATCAATTTCTGCTGACGAGGATTTGACGACGCGATGGTCAAAAGCAGCTGACACTTGGTTTTTGCTTAAACCTTCCCTAATCCTATATTCTGTATGAGTCTGCTGTCTCTTAACTCTTTATAAATAACTACGACTTAGTAGATATGGTCAGTGGTGTAGCCAGGAATTTATGATGGGGGAAGGGTTATTGCCGGATGCCCTTCCTGACACCAACCCAACAATTTTACAGTAGATAAATTAAATAATAAAAAGAGAATATAGTAACAAAGGGAAGAAAAGAATTTGTACTAAAAACAACTGTTTTGTTTTTCTTATTTAGGCCTAAGTGAATAAATAACCTTTAAAAAACTTTTCCTAAGCCAATGGGGAGGCTTTAACCCCCATAAACCCCCCTGTCTACGCCACCGGCCATGGTTGAATGGTTCCAGTAGGAATCGCTCTTATAGGCATGCAGTGATCTAACGATTGCTGTTCCGAGTCTGCTAATTGGACTTCGTCTAATTCTCCTGGAAGAGACGTTTGCGCATGCGTGCTTCTGTTACCAGGTGGTATATGATTTCGTACCGTCGTAATTGGTCTGTAGGCCTGCCGATATAAATAAACGGCAAGTCTGGCGATAACATGACGATACCGTAGCGCCATTGTCATTTATAAAGGCGAGCGGTTGTGAAGGATAGCACACCCGATCGGTTGACAATGAGCAGGGTCAAGGTAGGCTACTTTATTTGCCGCTGCATTAAACCGTGTGCTTTTACATGGCCTAAAATGTATATTGTATAAGTAGGCTTATTCCCTCCACTGATCATTGTTTTCAGTTTTGCTCAGAATTTGCAAGAGGAGCAGATGATTACTCAGCAATAGCATGGGCCAGATAGAGATGTCTTAGGTTTTTTTGACATTTCACCAGCCGAGAGTGGGTATAGGCTATTTCACAGAATGATCTGATTGAATCTCGAGTTTGAGTTACCATGGTCCCTCACAGCTAGTGGCCTTTAATGACGTGGAACCCATTTAAAACGTGCGGCGATGGAGCTGAAGGCTTTCATATTATCACTTCATTGAAAAAATTTGGCTGTTCTAGCAGAGACGAAGGACGGAATGGCAATATTTTGCATTCGAACCTGCAGGCCTAAAAAGGGGAACCTGAAGAAGAAGCAGAGACTATGATACTATAATTATAAGGTAGTAGCCTCATCAACACGCGTACGTAGGCCAACGTTTATATTTTGCTTTCAATCCAGCCTGGCTGAACTGGAGAGTGGAGACTGGTCTGTTTTATTCACTCGACGTCTTCATGGTGGGATTTGTTGGCGCTGGCGATCGGAGACGGCTTTGTCGGATGGGATATGTCCCTGAGGATAGGCCTACCAAATCTTATGAGCAGCTGTGCTCAAGGGCATACAAGGGCATTTTTTCTTTGATTGTGGTCAACCTTGAGTAGTGAGCACGCAGGTCGACTATTCCATTAACTTGCACCCAATAAAGAGCCGTCGTAGTGCTCTTGCTCCATTCGACCAAGGGCACACGATAGCGTCGATAGGGGAATTCCGTCAATGTTCCGGGACTTTTGACAGGGGATTTCCCTTACCGACATCATTCGTGTATAATAATTCTGTCGTATGCTAAACATTTTTGCAACAGCAATTCCATTCACAAGACGGTGATGTGTATAATTTTCGTGACGGATGGAGTTTTAGTCTTACGCGCGGTAGTAGGCCCTAGCCGCCCTATTTATGACGCGGATCCGAATATTAATTGTTTGGTGTCTCGATAAATATACAAGTCATGCTGAAATTCTTGCCAGACTAAAATTTCCATTAGGCTTATTTTTGCATGAACGAGGCCTTAGATTGGACTTTAGGCCTATATGTATAAGTTTTCAAAAACCCACAGCCCGGGGGCACAATGCTTGGACTATGACCAGCCTATTACCGAGTTAGTAGTTATAAGGCTAACCTGTAGGCCTAAAGCTAATAAAAGTAGACCACACTTAGGCTAAGCTTAAGATAACGCAGTCAATCGAACCTGATTAATTTTAGTCCGCTTAAGATGATCTCAGTCAAGGACGATCGAGGCCATGCACTTGTCATCGTTGCTGAGAGGAGCAGATGATGACTATATGCAGTAGGATAGGTCTTATATAGAGCTGCCTTAGGTTTTATTGTAATTTCACAAGCCGAGAGTGGGTAGGCTATTTCAGAGATCTGATTGAATCTTGATTTCGAGTTAGGTCTACCATGGTCCTTCACAGCAGCTAGTGGCCTTTAACGACGTGGCACCCATTTAAAACGTGCGGCGATGGAGCTGACGGCTTTCATCTTATCTATTCATTAAAAAATTGTCATTAAATGACAATTTTTCAATTTACTGACTCTAGACATTATCTACCACGCCAACTTCTGTCGGCCGTTTGAACGCTTTTCGCTCCTCAAGATAGGGCCCAGTGAAAGAATTGTGAAAAAATAACTGGGGGTTGGACGGTTGGACCATTATCCACTTGGAATCGGGGTAAAAAAACAGACTTTAACATGGGGCTCTAAGAAAGACTGGAGGGGGAAACCCCCAAACCCCCCAGCAATTCTCACCCTGAGATAGACTACTGTTAGGCCTATAGCCTAACTACTGATCAGACCGTTCAGACGTAGGCCTACATAGAGAATTTAGGACCTGTTCCAGCAAACATGATATCATACAGGTCTATCTTGTAAAAACACGAGCATTGATTCGCTCGAGGGCTTGCTTGATTGCTCATAATAATGTAAGTAGACATTGTAAGTGCTCGTGCATGCATGGCAAAGTTGAGGTTTTGCTGATGTAAGCACGCTGACGTTGGGCGATGAATTATTCCGCAGACATGAATGTAGGCCTATAATAGCAATTTATACTGCGCCTTACAATAAATTCACGAATGCGCTTTAGTGCTTATCGTAGCTACCATGTAGACAAGGCATGCAGTAGCCTACTGTCTAAACAAGTACGACTTAAGTAACTTTGAGAATAATAATATGTTATGACTCTTTTGAGGCATAGGCCTACATGCATGGCGGTATAAGGCCTATAATTATACGATATTCTATTCCGGCAGTAGCCTATCGCTATGGTGTTCTAAATTATTCGTCTGCGCAGCGTAGGCCTAACTATTTTGTCCCTCAATACGATTTCTACTTTAAGTAGACTACCCGGTAGGCCTACGAATCGTTTTCATCAATTCAGCTAGGCTTACATTTAGGCAAGAGTTCGTTTTATCAATCTAACTTCTATGTGAGCAGCAACTACTTTCATATCTATCTAACTTTCATTTAAATAACAATAATTACTTTTCATCAATCCAGTTCAAATTTTAGGCTTTAGCAAGAATCACTGAATCGATCCAACTTCTGCTTAAATATGTACACTGTTGTACAGGTCTATAAAATCATTTAATCAATCTCTCTGTCTCTGTCTCTGCCTCTGTCTCGTTCTCTGTATGTCTGTCTGTCTGCCTGCCTGTCTGTCTGTCTGTCTGTCTGTCTCTCTCTGTCTCTCTGTCTCTGTCTCTGTCTGTCTCTCTGTCTCTGTCTCTGTCTGTCTCTCTGTCTCTGTCTCTGTCTCTCTGTCTCTGTCTCTGTCTCTGTCTCTGTCTCTGTCTCTGTCTCTGTCTCTGTCTCTGTCTCTGTCTCTGTCTGCCTGTCTGTCTGTCTGTCTGTCTGTCTGTCTGTCTGTCTGTCTGTCTGTCTGTCTGTCTCTCTCTCTCTCTCTCTCTCTCTCTCTCTCTCTCTCTCTCTCTCTCTCTCTCTCTCTCTCTGTCTCTCTCTCTCTGTCTCTCTCTCTCTCTCTCTCACTCACTCACTCACTCAGGATATACGTGCCTTCCCCCAGAAAACGCTACATGGAACAATTTCCCAAAAGGTCTTCACAAATAAAAGTAGGAGTTTCAGAGGTAATCGAATGACTAAAAAATTATTATTAAAACCGGAAATCTGGTGATTCTGGTCTGCTTTTATTGAATGACTGAAAAAGTCGCCATAAGTTTTCTGGTCAAATGTTGTAGTCGGTGTCTCGGCACAGCGGTCGGTTGTCTTATATGCTTGTATGTGTTTGTATGTGCTCTTGTTATAGCGCCCCTTCAAGCTCTCTACTCTACTCAGAGGCGCTCCCGAATGCATAGCGGACACTGCATCGGAGTTTCACGCCGAAGCGCTGAGCAATTGTGAGCGAAGGACTTGACCAAGGTCCTTACGCGACTTGAGGTGGATTCGAGCCTCGAACCTTCCGGCTTCAAGGCAACGACGCCACCACTACACCACCGCGCCTCACAGAATGGCCGTTTTCCCGCCTCACTCCACAGAAACCGGAATTCCCTCCCCTAAAGCAGAGGGACTATAGGTTAAACACTGACAGATGCACACACATGCGCGGTTAATATCATCCGCGGCTTTTAGATGCAAGGTTTTTGTGTGCGCGGTTTTACAGTAGGATCTAAAGTATTATTTATAGCAGGATTTATAAGCAGCCACTTTGGTTGCGACAAAATACATAGCCTATTAAGGCTATTATAACCTATGGGGCCGCCCATAGAGTACGTCGCGTTATTTTTGACCATTTTTACCCCCTCCCCCTATCACAAACTGTCACAAATCTCGCCCTCCCCCCTAAAGTACATGTACGTCCCACTTTCGAACAATTTTAAAAAAAACTAACACCTCATTCAAATTTAATCTAAAACACACATGAAACAAGGCTTCGCAACAGCATTACTAGCGCTCCTCGCGAGATGAATCGTGAACAACACATTCAGGAGATACGCATTTCATGCAATTTTGACATAAAACTAATTCAAATGTTTCACAAAATTTTTGAAAATTGTTTTTAAAGCTATTAAATTCTCCTAAAAAAATAAAAAATTTGCAATAAAATTTTAAAAATATAAATGTGTGACGTCACACATGGCCTGACCGGTGTCACGACAACTCGTCTACCGACAACTCGTCTAACGACAAGTGGTCTCCAGACAATTCGTCTACCACAACTCGTCTACGACAACTGGTCTACGACAACTGGTCTACGACAACTCGTCTACAAACTACTCCAGCTTCTATTTCACCCATATAAAACCATCATCCAGCTTCCATTTCAAATATAAAGATACCTTCATCCAGCTTCCATTTCTCAAAAGTTTTATCATTAATCCAGCTTCTATTTAACCTGTATAGACCTTCATCCAGCTTCCATTTCTTTATTGCTCTTTTGATAAATCCAACTTCTATTTCTTAAGCGTTTTTCGTCAATCCCGTTTCTATTTCACCAACATAGATATGAAATAGAAGCAGAATGAAGGTATCTTTATATTTGAAATGGAAGCTGGATGAAGGTTTTATACAGGTGAAACATAGGTGAAATAGAAGCTGGAGTAGTTTGTAGACGAGTTGTCGTAGACGAGTTGTCGTAGACCAGTTGTCGTAGACCAGTTGTCGTAGACCAGTTGTCGTAGACGAGTTGTCGTAGACGAATTGTCTGGAGACCACTTGTCGTTAGACGAGTTGTCTGTAGACCAGTTGTCGTGGAACCGGCCTGACCCCCTACCTCTGTCACAAACTGTCACACTTTCTTACACCTCTTCCACCCCTGGAGCGTGACGTACTTTATGGACGGCCCCTATAATTATAGGCTGCGGAACACATATTGCGTTAAGGTTATCGTGCATAGAGCCAAGCTGTTCCTTGTCAGTAAATTTTGAGGTGAGTAAACGCTGAACGGGAAAAAAGCGACTTTTTTGTTTCAAAATTTCTGACGACCTATTTTTAGTCATCCCGGTTAGGCCTACTCATCCGGCCAGTATCTTTGAAAATGTCAACAATTTCCCGTGCGAAAAACTGATGAACTTTTTAAGTCATTCCGAATTCATTCGCTCAAAATTTGAAGAAAAATATGAAAACAAGATGAAATAGACCAAAATACATTGCCATGACTGCAGGTGGGTATACGCTCTATAGCCTACCCGCGTGTAGGCTGGTTTTAGAAGGTGAGTATAATTATAGATGCCGCTTTTTCCCGGAGGTGAGTATGCGCTGTAGGCTATGCCCGCGTATACCGTTGATTACAGACCTGCTTGTCAGCATTTAAAAATCCTGTCTCACGCACTTTGCCTATTTGCAAAACAGAAAGTCTTTTCCGGAGCCTGTACCGAAACTTGTTTGTCACTATAAATTGAAACGCTGGAGTCATTGTTACTCAATATCTCTCTTACCTTAAATTAGGGCATACCAGAATTTCTCTCGAAATCTTGACTACAGACAATTTAGGATACGGTAGCGGCGGGTAGCCGATTAGTCAGGTGCTCAAAATGCAGTGTTTAATCTCCTCCCAGGAATGAGAATCTCACCCAGAAAAATCGAAAGGCATCGTTCACATGACTGTAGGGGCCTATGTATATTATATATACGCACCATTCTTCACCCAGAAAAATGATAGGCTATAGGTTAGGCGTACGAGGCGAGGGTCCAGAGGGTGGCAAATGCCCCACAAATTTCGGGCGTCTGTTTGTTTCGGGCAAGGCAGGCCCGGATAAATTGTAAAAAGCTAGAAATATGGTCTAGTATTTTACACAAGATTTTAACCCGATGACTTAAAAAAGTCCTCAACTTTTTTACACCACGAGATTTATTTTTCGGGCAGAAGTAAAATCTTGCCCCCGCCCCACTGCTGAAATCTCCTGTAGGCCTACGCCTATGGCCAGTATGAGAATTGTCGAAAAATAACTGGGGGGGGGGGGTTGGCCTATGATAAACTTGAAATTGGGGTATGAAAAACATACTTTAACATGGGGCTCTAAAAATGACTGGGGGGGTTGAACCCCCCCCAGCTCCCCCGGCAATTCTCACCCTGCCTATGGCTAAAGCCTACGTACGCAACATTCTCCTTCCAGAAAAATTCGACAGCTCCTGATTCCGTATGTACATAGCCTAGCTACATGTCAGATTCTCCAGTCAGAAGAACTCGACTGCGCAGCGCTAAAGTAAAACGGTCATCAGATTTAAAAGTATGAAATTTTCTGCATGGTCTCGGAGGAAATTTTGCGATTTTTTAAAAAAAAGTCGTAAAAAAATTTGCGGTCAAAGGGTGTCGTTTTCCCGCCTCTGCCCCGTCCAGAAACTGAGACACCTGCTGAGAGACTAGATTAAACGCTGTTCAACATGTAATGCGGAGAGATCGGTCGAGTTATCTACTCAGACGATTACTGTAGGCCCGATATAGGGACATTGAGCAAGTCCCTCACTCGCAAAGTCACAATAGTGCTCGACGCTATCGATGCTCTGTAGCCTACACTTCCGCTTTGGAAGAGGAGCAATGTGAAATGCCCTAGCATCGCAACTGTACCGTATTGTTTTGTATTGTATTGTATTGTATTGTATTGTATTGTATATTGCATTGTATCGTATTGTGCTGTATTGCATTGCATTGTGTTGTATTGCATTGTACTGTAATGCATTGTATTGTATTGTATTGTGTTTATTGCATTTCATTATGTTTTATTGTATTGCATTGTATTGCACCGTATTGCATTGCACTGCATTGTATTGTGTTGTATTATATTGTACTGATCTTATTGTATTTTAATGTATTGTATCGTATTGCTTGTCTTCAAATTTCAGAAATCAGGACAATTCTGAGATGCGACTGCAAGATGGCAAACATCTGAGAAGATTCATAGCCTATACTGGGGAAGAGCTGATTGCTCGAGCAGACAAGTCAGAGTTCTTCCAGAATTCTTTGGCCGTTGCATTTATCAGCTCTTGCCACCTCTTCGGGAGGACAAGTATCTAGACCTACTCAGCAAGGGAGGACATCGTTTCATGCTGCCTCTTGTTAAAACAAATTTGCCTAAAAATAAAAATAAAATTCACAAGATGCATTTTCAATTAACCTATATAAATTTTAGCTATGCATAAGTGACTTTAAACTGCTGACAAGATGCTTATCAGATGCAAATAAAGTTACTTACTTACCCAGTTACTGATGTAGGCCTACTTTAGAATATTGGGCTATGCTAAATGGGACCTGACCCCAAATGGCTCAAATTGAAATTCTTTGCGATGCGTTGTTGATTTTTTTCAAACTCCCTCTCCCAATTAACGCTGTCGGGGTTCGCAACATTATAGTCTAGTGGTCAGTGCGCTGGAACGCCGCTGGCAAGAGCGATTGGTTCAAATCGATGCAAAGGCAGAAGGTACGTGTTTTGAAATTTCTTTTTCACTTGCGCCATCTTGCGAATGAACTTTGCTTTGAAAGACTGCAAAATTTCATTTTGAAATTCTTACTTTTGGCAAAGATATTGGCAAAAAAACCTAAAGGATTTTTTTGGCGCACCCTGTACACTCAGTGTACAGTTAGACCTGGGAGTGACTTTGGTCAGCTAATCTGACCCCACTTGGCTCTAAAGTGACTTGAGGTCGACTTGAAGTCGACTTCTTGGAGTCAAAACGACTTGACCCGACTTGGCAGAAAAACAACCGACTTCCGACTTGAAGTCGACTTCTGACATGTTATCTTTATACCATGCCTAATGGCCATTAGCCAAGGTCTAGCCTACATAAGTGAAGCGAATTTGTCATGCAAGCATTAATTTCATATAGGCTAGCTACCAATGAGTAATGAGGCTTCAACACATTATTGATGCATTAATTTGTTAAAGTTTTATTAATCCCATTTCAGGCTGTTTCCGTTTCAGTTTGAATAGTTTTGTGATGCTTTGGGCCATCTAGTAGCTAGACATTGCGAAAGAAAATTACTAGGCCTATGCCCATTAGCCTAATTGTCTGTGATTACACTCATTATTATTATTTTTTATTTGTAATATTAATATCGAATAAATTTTTAAAGCGCGCAAGGTCTAGGCCTAAGACAAAATGTGGGATCCGCGAACTGGTTGCACTGAATGGCGTGTAATGATGATAATTTGTAATTCCTTTCTCATAAGTATTCGGCCACTAACATCATTCCCCAACCTAGCAAATAGCATTGTAAGCGCATCGACCATCCGGAAGTAGGCTACTACTAGAGTAACCTAGGCCTACTCACTGAAAATAAAATCTTTCACTGTCCAATTGGCCCATATAGGCCTACAATAGCTTTTCAGTCTGCAGACAACTGCAGATGCAGCGTACCAAAGTAGCGCCAAACTATCGATTTATTATAAGCATTATTATTATTATTATAGTATTATTATTATTATTATTATTATTATTATTATTATTATTATTATTATTATTATTATTATTATTATTATTATTATTATTATTATTATTATTATTATTATTATTATTATTATTATTGTAGATTCACCTTTCTTTGCGCCGAATTCACTGACCACTTGAAGTTCCCTGATCTGCATGCTCATTATCATGTTCATGTCTTGATAAGCGCACGTGCTAATATTTTAGTGATATTTTGTTTCACCATTTTAATTAAGCGCATGCCTAAGCGTGGTTTTAGCATAGAATAACGAATTATAATTATGAATAGATCGACAGACGGCCGTCCGCACGATAGCCTACCGGTAAGCATATAGGCATTCCGTACCCGATTTCGTAGCATTGTCAGCCTTAAGCGCCTTCTCATTGGCCGATCTCATATCATGAATATTCATAACTAGTGACATCATTAAGCACGCTTTGTTTAGCCTACAGACTTTGCGGCTTGCGTTGGCAATAGGCCTATCAATAATCTTAGGCTAATTATGTTTAATAACTCGCAGCCTTTGCGTCCACTAGGCCTAATATGCTATATGGCAGTTATCTGCTAAGATTTATAAAGTGCTTGAATAAATAGATAGCCTACACCAAACAGTTTTGCATATAATGGGATAAAGCTGCGTTGCGTGATTTATTATTCGGCGGAAATGCTTCGTAGGCTGCTATTAGCTCCGTGCATTAGGCTACAGGCTGTCTGTTCAGCTAGTATAGTTAAGATTTATGTATTCTGTAATCTAAGTTCCTGCAAACGGTTTCAACTGCATAATATTATTGTACATTGTAACCGATCGCGGTCTTTCAACCGGATTGTTGAAAAGACGAAAATTATTATTATTCTGCCTCACCCAAAAATTTAAACACCCGATTTTAGTTTATAATAATTGTATTTAAAATGTAGGCAATTGGCAGGTAGGTCAAGCTGTAAATGTTGGGACTTCGCTATGTCTGAATCGTGACAAGTTGTCATTAGACTATTATAGGTTGCGGCCTGTCATCCGTATTGTTGAACAAAGATATTATTATTTATTGATGAGCAATGATAACAGAGTAGGCCTAACACTGATGTTTTTAGCAAATGCCTTTCTATTATGTAAAGCCACAAGGCTACTTGCATTCACATTAATATTTTTATTGGTAGGCCTACTTACTAGTACTTAATTAGTACTTACTACTTAGGCTATTCATAATTCAGCAGAAACGTAACTATTACAGGGCTGTTTTAAGGAATTTTTAAAACTGCATAACGCCACAACCCCTTCTTTCCTTTCCCATCCTCAATAGTAAATTACTTCCAATCGGAGGACAATGACCTGTTTGCCAGTTTGTAACTGTACAGAAGTGTTTCTACAAATCTATTCCTGTCAGGAAGTCGGAAAGCGGAATTAGAAGGTCTGTGACCGTGGATGCAAAGGGTTCTGATTCATGATTCGAAATAATCAAATTTGAATAATATGAATGTAGATAACCATCTCACATCTTAATAAAACGTATTTAGCCCTATGTGCAATTGCGCATAGACCACACATAGGCTTAAATTTAGGATGATTTTCACTAGAACTGAGATTGAACTAATGAGACAATTCACGAAAACTGAATAAACCTAGAGCTTTTAAAGTTACAATTGGGAATGTGTGGAACATTAATTTCAACTGGTACGAATTTAAGCAACTGAAGTCTAGTAAAAATCTAATTTAATGACTTCTGTAGCGCAGTTTTAATTTTTGGTATCGCAGGAAGCTTCTGATTCAACGAAGCAGACGCCTGATGCATCACATAAGCTATAGCTGTTGACAACAGCGTATTATTGAAGCGATGAGTTGGTGGATGATATATTCGCTGGCACGCACGTAACAACGCGTAACCTTTGCATTTTATTTTTGCTCTGATTAGAATTCTACCTTCACACTTTCGATTACTTCACTATCGAATGGAAACTTCTTATAACTTTAAGCGCACCGCAATTGGCCACTTCCCCCCCCCCCCCCCCGTATGCCAACAACAGCAGCAACAACAGCGCACGAAAAAGCACTAAACACGTCATTGGTTATGAATATTCATAATCTGGAACCGGCCAATGAAAAAGCGTTATGGCTTGCAATGCTACGAAATCGGGTACGGAATGCCTATATGCTACCGGTAAAATAATCAGTGTGAGCTAAGTCTCTGTTTAGCAAAGGCCTCACTCATTCTCGTAAGCCTAAACACACTACAAAAGCTGCTCAAATGTTGTCCTGGTCTCACGATCAATGGTTTAAAGTGACAAATTTAACTATGTGTGTGTCTCAAGTCGGTTTAAGTCGACTTGGGGTAAAAGCAACTTCAAGTGACTTCTCTTTACAAAATTCGACTTGGGGTCAGTTGCGGTGAGCAGAAACGACCCGACCCGACTTGGGATGACCAAGTCAACTGGGGTCGACTTATTGGGGTCGACTCCCAGGTCTATGTACAGTGTATAGGCGTAGCACCTCTTCAAAGAAACTATAGGCCTACTCAGAGTTGCAAAAGGTCCTCTATATGATATTGACGCGTCGTTTAGTTTTAGAAACTCTGCATTATGAAATGACGAGGATCGAATGACTTGAAAAGGTTTCGAACTCATGTTTTGTGTAACAGACGAAAAAGCAACAAGATCGTTTCACGTCATATCTTGGGACACGATATATAGGCTAGGCTATCGATGTGCGAGACAGCTCGAGTCGTAAGGCAGGGAGTAGGCCTATAGGCTGTAAAAATAACACTGCCATGTGGCATAGGCCCTATTCAAACGTAGGCCTATAATTATTAGGGCAATGATGGCATGCAACAAAATGAAGAGTTAGGCTATTATATTATTTGATAATTAAGCAAACACCTTCGATTTTTATTCTTGAAATTGATTGATTGAGTTATTGAAATGGCCAAGGGCTAGTGTCCATTGAAATCTTGGTTGTCTCGTTGGCCTGTAGGTCTATTCGTAGCCTTCGTAGGCCTATATTATTTCGGTGATATGAAACAGAGATTCAGCGCCGGTATAATAGACCACTGAAAATAATTCCAATAGCTTGGTTTTGTTTTTTCATTCGCCAGGGCAGAGAATCACTGTTTCTCGATTTCTGCTGCAACAGCCGCGGTCTCCATGTCCACCAAACATCACGATGGCAAACATCCTGGAAGTGATACAAATACATAGTTGATGCAAGACAGAATTGAGTTCAGAACTTCAGTAAATCCCACAAATAGGTCTTCGGTTGAGAGTGTACAATGTGTACAGTAGTGTAGTGTAGGCTTAACTGAGTGAATTCCAAGAATATGGTCTATATACAATACATATAGGCGCCTAGACCCTATAATACATAGGCCAATGTAGTAAATTAGTCGCAAACGTTGCCTCCGTTGCGTGTAGGTTGCAGTAAACCTAGGCCTAGTGCAAGCATTTCCAGCTCGTAATCTCCAAACTTCTAAAGCGCCACTCGAAAGCTAATAGCCCAGCTTATTCATGAGCGCTGCGCTGAGTCAAAAGAGTTCTTTGTAAGAGTAGGCCAAAGGAAGTCGTCGAGTTCGGTTCAGCAGGGCGGAACAGCTATTAAGGCGGATGTCGTTTGGCCGGAAATTGGAATGTGGAGGATCAGATGAGACGGTAAGAGTTCTTAAAAAGGTGTGACTTCAGCTTCGAATGAAAAGCCCGAGGTGTGATTAATAGAGAACGCGAGAAAGGCGATGATTGCGTGATTAATAATGATGAAGGAACTGAAATATCGTCGGTGATGAAAGACTAGGCTTGAGGCATAACTTCGAATTACAATAGCCAATGAACTAGGCCTAAACTATGTGTAAGACTATTCATCAGGCCTACCCTCATCCTAATATCTATAATTAGTTACCAATTCCTCATAATTGTAGTAGCTATAAGGACTTTGATGGTTGATATTTTGTTAGCAGAAGTTTCTATATAGGCCTAGATGTGGTCAGCCTGTAGCAGCGTAGGTCAAAGATGAAGAAAGGTGAACATAATTAATTATTTTCATAACACATCCCCTTCTTAAGAACTTCTATTAATAACACTGTTCAAGTGCATTATATATTGCCCCAAAAACCTTAGCTGAGACCACAATTACTGGAACCCATGTAACTTTGTATACGTTTTGTCTACATGTCAACTTATTTTGTGGTTAAATAAGCAAGCATTGTATTGATTTTGTTTTCGAGCCATATGATAAACAAAACATTCTAGGCAGAATATCCTCACATAATTATAAAGAAAACAACACAACACAACAGTTACTTTAGATGCTTTTCATAAAGCTATTTTTCTTTTGTTTATAACCCACAGAAATCCTTTCTTTTGCATGCTGCAGGATAACTATACAATATACATGCTGTCCAATACAACAATTTGTTGTGCATGGAAAACATGAAACACAAAAAAATAATTCAAACTTATGTCCATGTGTCCAACCAACATACTTAATACTGTAATTATTTCTTAATGAAAATTATCTTATCTCTGCAAAATCACTGTTACGGTAATTGAACTTCCAAATAAACCTGAAAGCTACTAAATAATAAATGAATAGCTATGAATAACATATTCATTAGAAAACTAAATTCAATTACTGATTAAAATTACTTTAGAACTAACAAACGTAACTTAATTATTATTCGTTATTGTACCAACATGGATATCTGTGCTTTGTGTAATACATTAATTAAAGAGAGTACAACATTCTTACAACAAACACTATGCATGCATGCATGGTGTAACTGCACAAGAACCACACCAAAGCATGCTCATGTTTTACATTACACGTAATAATATATTCTATTTATTGAACAAGTATGTGTGACTATTCAGCAGTTTTTTTAGATCGGTAAACAATTTTCAAATCATTTAAGTCTTTCTCCTAATCTATATCTTGTTCTGTTTCTGTGTAAACCAACTTTATTCTTAAATGAATCTATGTTCTACATTTATCACATAATCAGAATATTCAATTTCTACAATGAATAGTCATAAATGTGCACTAACAAAATGATACTTAACAGCACTTGAGGATTAAATGTTAAATGTATACATTTGAGCAATGAAAAGTTTTGTGTCATGTCATATTTAGATGTTAAGTTGGAAATACATACTACACAAAACATGACTGCAGACAGAGCATGCTTTTTATAGAAATAAAAACCTTAGTTTGCTGAAACTCAAACCTGCAAGTAATATTTCAATGAGTACAACAGAAAACTCAGAGGGAGTCGAACCCTCGACCTTAGTCTACAAAAAGCTGACAATGCTTTGCCACTAAGCCATGAGTTGATGCAGTACTTCTCGGCTGAAATATTTAGATGCAGCATCAGAAAGCCGAGAAAAACAATTATGCTCTGGCATGCAATCCAATTTCGTGTATTGGATTCATCTTGTATCATTCAGTGCTAAAATTTGCCTAAGCATTGATATTTAATATCAATGCCTAGGCAGAAGCACATTCTGTCTGAAATCATGTTTCGTGCAACACATAATTTTGAACATTTAATTGTCGGCAATAAATTTTGGTCTTGTATTTATTCTGCATTTTTCTGTTAAATAAATATTGCTTACTGAAACTTCATTATCAGTAAAAAATACCTATTTCATTTTCAGGAACTTGTGATGTTTGACTTTCATTTAAATATTATCTCTAACTGGTTTACTGGAACTTAATTTCAGTTCAACATTCACTTTACATGTATTTACCAGGCATTCATTGAACTTGAGTTGTAATTTAAAATTTCACTGGATAGAACTTTTCAGTTTTTCTTTTAGCCAAATTTTGTCTAAGTTTCACTTGGATGGAACCTTAAATTTGGGGTTTGTATCTGAAATAAACACAACTATGCAAACTAAGATTTACTTACAAAAGCTACCCCGTAAATTCGTATGGCCAACCAAAATGTTGATACAATTTTCAGTGGCCTATTACAAACATAAACTATTATAACCTGTCCAATAGCTATATACAAGCATTCTCCAATCATAACATTTTGCATCTTGACATTCATTCCTTCCATCAAACAGCTTCATCACCAATAAGCAGTAGAAAATATCACAAAAAGACAAGAGACCTGTATGGGTTAGATTTGAAACTGTCCTGGCTCCAAGTGCACTGGCACATCATTGCTCAACTTACCAAAGGAAACATCTCTAAAGAGAAGGAAAGTAAAATTATCCAAACCTGGAGGCAAGAATCACAAGAGTGATCATCAAAGCTCAATCTTCTTGCTTCTTGCACCAGTGCACCTGGTCAACTGCTTCTTGCACCTGGTCAACTGCTTCTTGCACCTGGTCAACTGCTTCTTGCACCTGGTCAACTGTTTCTTGCACTCAGTCAAATGTTTCTTGCACCTGGCCAACAGCTATCACCATGGTTACAGCCAGCTGACCACACTCATCAATTAACCCTCTGAAAGATCAGCAATCAGCGCCTGTACCTCTCTCCCACCTACTGCATGAAGGAAGACCTGTGTGACTGACTTTGCATTTCATGACCTGCAGTTGGATAGCACCCTTAATTGACCTCTGCATTGACTAGATGAGCTGATCACCAATCTGTGAACATCTTCAAGATAAGAAGGTCTTCACAGTTCCCCTGATAAAGGTCCGACAGATGGGGCAATTGCGTAGATGGGGCGCGCAATTGTTGCAACAGACGAGATGACCGCATGGAAGAAACACCGTATTCACTTCCAAATCCATGCAGACTTTACACGTCCTCGCCTCACGTAACTGTCGATTCTCTTCCAAGTATTTCATCGATTCTGTAAGACATAAAATAAGTATGATCACAGGATGACAAGAGTAAAATGTCAATATTCTAGAGTATGCCGTCTCTCCTTGAGCACCATTACTCAAAGCTGTATGTTTAAAAACAACTGGTAAAAACGAACCATAAGAAAACAGTTGAGGCAACACAAGACCTGAGAACTGTCTATTCAAAAGACAACTGGTCACCAAGACAATATTAAAGAAAATACAATTCTTGTTGTAATTGTAATATTTATATAGCACCACTTTGCAACCACACTAATCAGAGGTGTCTTCTGTGTTGGCCTATATGACGCTAAATGCAATTGAGGACAAGCGTTTTATCATAATTACGGCAAAAGGATGCATAGAACACCAGAAGAGTCAAGCACATATGCAAAGACAATCCAATCGTACTGTATAAATAAATTTATATAGCACCCTTCACAGTGCACACCATTCAGAGGCGCTCCCAGTGCGAGAGACACAGGGAAAAGAAAGCGGACTTGAGATTGGGGAATGGTGTGCTTCAGGCACCAAATAATAACAAAGAATGTGTCAGTGGAGAACTAGGTAGGTTCTGGTTCTTCGGTTCTTTTTTGTTGTCCACAGGCATATTCTTAATTAGAACTCCATAATCTTAATTTTACATCAGTATCCTTATATTTTACCTTCATCTGGTATGTCATCTGGGTTGAACTCCTCATCTGGCGCCAATTTCTCCACATCATTCTGGGCTCCCACTGACATCTCCGCCTCCTCTCCAACCGCTCCAGTTGACGAAGTGTTTGCCTTCTTCTTCTTGTTCCTCTTCCTCTTTCCTGTTCAAATTGAAGAAATACAGCCATGCAAGATAAAACCAAAGAAATTACGTGCTGTACACTACAATTCCGCAACTCCCAAAGTAAAAACAATTAGGTGGCTTACATTTGGAATCGTAATGTTTAATATAAAGATAATCGTTAACCCTTTAATGCCGGAGGGTATAGGATTTCCCATACCATTTACTACCATCTCGCCATTAAAGGGTTAAAGCAATTGTTAAATAATGGCTAGAGTTATCACATTATAACCCAATTATAGAAGTGAACCTACCATAAGAACCTACCTACCATCGTAATCGTAAGTTCAAAAAGATTAACAATGAAGAATTAAAAGATATAAAAGTGAACTTACCAATGTTATAAGTAAGTATTCAAATCGTAATTGTAAATTTAGATAACACTGCTTCTCAGAGACACTTTAGACTTGACAACACCATACGACGATAAAAACGAACAGTTTTCAAACGCTTGCAGAACAGGAGCACAGAGCAACCAAGAAGCTACAATAGTCACGCACCAGTAATATGTATGTATGTATGTATGTATGTATGTATGTATGTATGCATGTATGTATGCATGCATGCATGTATGTATGCATGTATGTATGTACGCAGGTATGTATGCATGTATGCATGTATGCATGTACGCAGGTACGCATGTACGCATGTACGCATGTACGCATGTACGCATGTACGTATGTACGTATGTACGTATGTACGTATGTATGTATGTATGCAGAGATAAATATAATAAACATAGAGTGCTTACCTACAAACAACACCTTAAAAATATCACAATCAAAATCCACAGTGCAATTTGTTTACCTTTTGACTTGGACTGTGCATCACTTGCAGCCTCGGCCAATTCCACTGCAGCAGCAGCATCCGCTGAAGATGCTGGTAATTTCGCCGATGGAGTTGGCACCATGGACAGAAATGCAGCAGCAGATGTGGCAAGGGACGCTGGTTCCCGGGTTGAAGGCAGAGAGACGAGAGAGTCGTGACGATGCACGCCTGCGGATGTTGCCGTGGAAGCGGACGACATCGTGTTGTATCCACGGTCAGAAAAATTATTTCCACTTGATATATCTAAAGAAAAAACAGAAGAATGAAAAACTGAATCAGACAGATCCATTTTTGAAAATACTCCCCCAAAAATGCTTAAAAAACTCAGAGGGTTTAAACAGCTGAAATGCTGACATAAATATAACAGTGCCACCTCATCACTGTCACCGTTAAATAGCAATTCTTCAAATGTGCACAGCACACTTTGGACACTGAATTTCAATTTAGGTTTTTATATGAAGTTCTTAACAAATAAATAATGGCACCTCAGGTCAATGTTTAGTATTGTTTACTTAATAAACTGGTTCTCAGTTCATTGAAAGATATTATTTCAGTACCCATACACACGTTAACGCTTTACCGACTGAGTGTATAGGTTTTCCCATACCATTTACTACACTTTGGTCGGTAAAGGGTTAATAATTAATCATACAATCAACCCCCATTTTAACTCTCTTCTGTAACAGAAAGGCAATCAATCAATTTTTTATTGTAACCATATAGATCAAGGCAGATACAAAGCAAATTTCATGATCGGGTCTGGAAACAAAAGAAGGTCCAGAAGGGATATAATTCTGCTAATAGGGACAATAGTAGAGTAAACAATAACAAGTGCTACATAAATCTACTGAATGAATGCTGTAATGTAATGCAAAATATACAATTATACTTGTGTATCGTTGCTTACATGAGCTTTTGTTAGCAGAATTAGCATCGTCTGTTGAAACGGCATACGATGAAAGTCCAGATCCGGCCATGCCTCTCAACTGACTCCGTTCTTCTTCCAGTTGGAAAAGTGTTTCCAGAAGACTCTCAGCATTTGGAAAGTCATCACCTATTAATTAACAATCATTTACATTAATAACCAGAGCAAAAATGTCAAAATTCTAGAGCATACTGTATGTCCTCAACTGTAGCCAGAGCAGATCATATAAGCACAATGTGCAAGGCCCTGTGTGAAGCACGTTATGAGAAAAAGAAAAAAGATAGACTGCCAGACAGAAACTTTGGAGAACACAGAAGGAGAAAGTGCATTGCAAAGAGAAGGACCAATTGGGACAAATGATCGACACTGAGCCATAGCAATAGTATATGGTGGCCATATTGCAATGTATTGAAGCATTTGTAAAGCACATCCAGTAGGGTGAACAGTTCAGAAGCGCTCGTAGTGCGCAGGACCCTGCAAGAAGCAGGTTATGAGAAGAGACAAGGAAGAACAGAAAATGACAAATAGAATTTCAGAGCTAACAGTTCTCTAAGGAAAATGACATAAATTTCAAAGTGAAGGACCATAGTAGTTCTAAATGAGGAACCAAGAGGTCACCACGTCTATTGAAGGAACCAGGTAAACAGTGGGAGGAGACTGAATGAGGCAGAAGCATACTGTCAACCAGATATAGGTTGTCTTTATCAAGACCAAACACTTAAAGACAACTTTGGTAAGCTCTTACTTTTAATGCTGCATGTTAGACAAAAGCTTCCATCAGATCAGTGTAAGAAAAACATCCACACTTCATAATCAGTGTAACTCCTACCTCCAATAAATTAGAACACTTGAGAGTGCAACAGTTCTGGTAGCTGATTCAAACAAGAGTTCAATGTATCAAGACACCAAACCTTTCATTTACGCCTTCAATACATAACCAGAACTTAGAACTAGAACTTAAAACATAGTATCCAGCAGCAAAGGTCACAGGTTCTCATGTCATCCATTACCTGTTGTGGAAAGTCGCTTTTCGATGGCCATTCGGACCAAATCTTTCGAGTAGCCCATGTTCAGGATAGCACGTACAGTTGCAGTGTCCATTCGTGCCTTCACTTCTCGTGGTTCGACAGGGTATGGACCCATGGGCGTAGACTAAAGGAACATCAATAAAACTCTTTCAAATGTTAACTTAGAAAGAAAATCAAAGAGTACATGAGCAGTGAGCACTACATTCTTAACAACAGACAATTTTTTAAAAATAAATACAAAAGGCTCATATTGTATAGCTTGGCATGTTTCTCATGACAAACAGAAAAGCTGCCAACTGCACCGCACTTTAAAAACAAAAAAGTTCAATCATTAAGCATCCCCTTCACTCAAGCAGCTATTTACTTCTGTTCTGTGGTTCTGATTCATGAGCACTAATTTATAGGACACTCACATCACGATACTATACTCTCAATATCAACAACTACAGTCAATAACAACTTAGGCTGTGTTTCAACTTTTTTTAGCTTTGTTCCAACTGCAAACTATAACAATAACAACCTGTTTAAGCTGTTGTTCTTGTATGTACTCAATAATTTATGTGTAATGATGAAAATGAGTTCAAGTAGAATAAACTTTCAATCAGATAAATTTTATACTAATTAAATGAAAAATATAGATTAAATAACAAATACTGATTAAATAAGCACCTGCCTCAGATAATTGGACAGGCATATAACAGACACTTGCCAAATGGCAGACAATGGTACATACAAAGGAAAGTTAAAATTATATTTTAAAATAAATTAGAAGTACAGGAATAGCATATTTCACAAATATCACTTTGCTTGTGAAAGAGTTGTTCTGTTGCTTACAGTCTGAGCAGTTGGCTCCTGACGTTGTCTCCTCTGCGTTGGAAAGTTATTCTTGATGTGTGCGCAGTTGGCATACCATCTCTTGTGCTCATCCCATGGGTCATCCTCTGGCTCCCAGTCTCTCAGATTACCACCACACTGGAAGCACTGCACCTTATCACCAGGTCCTACAAACAGCAATCCATCACCAAACTATATTAAATACTGGTCAAACGCAGTATCCAAACTCTGTAAAAATATCTTTATTTAAAACAATATCTAATTCTGATTCTGTTCTCATTCTTCATGCTGCTACTGTACATAGAAACACTTAAGAAAACTTCTTAAAAGGTGCTGTAGAAATGTTCAAACACAAACTATGCGCACATTGCCCCTGGTATGTTTTGTAATCATTACGGCTGAAAATT
This sequence comes from Lumbricus rubellus, assembly GCA_945859605.1. Taxonomy (NCBI): domain Eukaryota; kingdom Metazoa; phylum Annelida; class Clitellata; order Crassiclitellata; family Lumbricidae; genus Lumbricus; species Lumbricus rubellus. The sequence goes on along the minus strand of OX243811.1, from coordinate 7,374,271 downwards.
TATTTTTCATAAATTTGTGCGTTTTCAAATTTTACAGTTCAGGAGAGGGTGAAAATCTTTCTCACCAATCCAGAACCATCCGGCTTCGGCCAAGTATTCAGCCGTGTGTCCCCGTGAGACCTGGCCTTGTTGAAACGAGTTCAGTCTCTGAGAAACGTCAGCATATTTCAGAAACTTTGGTGGATCATCGACTGTATAATGCTGTGAACACAAGAGCATTCAAAAAAACTAATCCAAATATTTATTTAATTTCATCAATACAAACCATTCCAGCTTCTAAATAATTAATATGAAAACTATACAACCACAATACCTTATTGTTATAATAACATTAAATCAATTAGCCATCTATTTTTCAGATCTATATAATTGAATTGTAGGAACTTCAGTACCTTTTGAAATAAACACCAATGTTTAACTCTTCAAATTAGTTAAAATGTTGCAGATGATGCACAATTTGCCAAAACTATGATGTCTGTAATATGACTATCATGCTTGCATTGAATAATGCACTACAGTCCATTGTCACCAAAAATTAATGTAAACAAGCATCAGAATTTTAACATATTTCTTAGAATTCTAAATATATTGAAAATGGCAATGATTCAATATTAAGGACAAATGCACACCTGTCTTGAAATTGTTTGGGCTGACTCTCTTGGACGTTCCTCTCTCAGCTGCGTTGGATTGATACTCGGTCTTTGACAATGATCATCTTCAGCCACAGTTCTGTGAACAACGTCATCGGTCTTGCGAGCAGCAACATTAGGTTCCCTGACAATAGGAACATTTCCAATGTCCTGACCACGCACAAATGCACAATCAGGAAAATGCTTCTTGTGTTCCACCGATGGTATGTCCGTGGCTTCCCAGTTTCTCATGAATCCACGGCAGAATGCGCACTGCACTCGGTCTTCCGTTCCAGTGTAGAACAAGCCCTCTTTAGCCAAAACTTGTCGATCAACCTGAGCCACGGAAGGCCAGTCATGGAAAGTACTGAGCCGTACTTCTTCACTGCGTAGCTTCTCATAGTCTGGTTTTAACCTGTCAATTTCACAATCAGTACGAGTAGCAAATACTCCTTTATTATCGGCCCTTTTGTATGCAGCATTGTAAATTTCAAGAATTGGATCAGAGTGTGTGGTGCTGCGCCCAACAAGAACAGGGCCTGCTAAATCTGTCTCGATATCACCTCTTCCAGCACCACGGCCTTCGATACCGGATAGATTCAACATCTTCAGAGGGTCATTTGAGCTGGTGTTTCCATTCACAAGCTGACATTGGGGAGCTTTCTGCTTGTGCATTTCCTGTAGCACGTCATATGAACTATATCCACTAAGATGTGCCTTGCACTCAAAGCACTGCACGGCATCGCTCGTTCCTAAGTAGAAGAACCCGCACTTGGAGAGCAGCAGAGGACTGACGCCGCATGGATCTGACCAACTTGAGTAACTTGCTAGACGATATAATTCTTGTTGCATCATGTTGAAGTTTTTTGTTGCCCAGTAGCTTTTTTATACAATGGTCAAGTGAATCCAAAATCCCATATGCTTAACAAGCTAATATTTAAGAAATGTGCTAATACCCGACAAACTTTACTAAAGTGTTTCGAATGTTTTAAGCGAACTTTCACTATATGATACTTATATTTTTTGAGAAAATGTGCCGTTGTGTGGCAGTCAGAACGACAGTCTAGTCTTCTTTGCCTAAGCAGTGCTGATGGCCGTTGTAGCAGCTCATGGTAAACTATATAATAGCCACTTTCAGATGGCATAATACCATGCACAACATCTGCTGTGCATCTTTGAATTCATTATTCAAATACTTTGTGGTAGAGATATATATCTTCCAGCTTCAGTTCATAGACAGTTTCCAGATGCGCTAAACTGTCGCATATATTTGAATTCGTAATTAAAATTTGTTGTGCAATAGATAAGTTTGCAGTTCAGATCAGAGACAGTTTTCAGTTCAGATAGAGTCCAGCTTCAGTGCTGAAATGAAATCTCTCCCTTATGATCTGCAAAATATGAAAACACCCAAATGCATTGCATCAGAAAGTTTATCAGTCTTAATGTGGAAAGGAAACCTATCCTTCCTTATAAGTGCAGCATGCATAGCACAAACATGAACACTCAAAATGATCACATATAGAAAAGTCATACATCTAGCCATAATGGTATATTATAATAGGTTAGCGTAAGCTAACAAACATTCCAATTAACCAGGTGCCGTCGCACATGTATGAATCATTTATCCTCAAAGTTGATGTCCCATTTTATTTAGCTTCAGTGACACAGACTTAGACACACACACTCAAAACCAAATGTTGCCTGATTTACACAGCCAACCAAATCAAACAAGAAATCATCCCCTGGCCACTAAGTAACTCCAGCCATATGGCAACAACTATGACTTGACTAAATTCTCATTGTTTAATTGGACATATACTTACAATAACAATAACACGATTTCAAATTATATATTTTTTATGAAATCCACACATCTCAAGACTCTACAGTGAATAAGCTCAGTATGAGAGAGAAACTGTACATGGATTGCCAAAATAACAAGCATTAAGTGAATCTAAGGTGAGTCACAATGCACAGCACTTGACTCATATCATTAACCTACGAGTCATGTGGAATTTTATCCTCAGGACACAACAACTTAGTCAGTTATTTGTTTGATAACAATAAATATACATAAGACCATGTACAACAACTCAGTATTTATCACACTGTCCAATGACTGGGCCTTCATAGTCACGTTTAACTTACTGGTCAGTAAATTGTACTCGAACCCTGAACTAGGTCAGAGGTACTAGTTCTGTAAGCAATTATAAACCTTAGCATTGGTGCACCCACATTCGTAAGCAGCGATGCGAGTAAAACACAGCTAATGTAAGTATACACACAGGGGTGCGGCCCGAATAGCAGAAACTTGATCACCGAAACGCATTTCGGCCAGATCACCTAAATAGATTTTAACAAACCCTAACAATTTTTAGCCACTAGACTGTTCAATGACAACACTTAACAGGTCCGTTATTCAATTTAATTCTCAACAATTTTTGAGGTTCGGCTGCTTCCTATTATAAAACTGTTTTCGGGGAATCGGGCGTTTGTGTGTGTTCTGTGTTTTCGGGAATTTGGATTTCGGTGATTCGGGTTGACGCCTCGTGCATGGATAATTAACATTCAGACAGACGTTAAATGTCCGCTTATATTAAATTCCCTCTTCAGAGCAGTGGCACTGACTTCAAACGTTTATTTTAGCGTCGTAAATTGTTCGCTCGTTGCAGCATTGTTATTTTTAATCAATCCAACTTCTAGTTTTGGCAAGAATCCTTTTTATCGCTTCTATTTCGTCAGCAAATATTTTTCATCAATATAACTTCTATTTAATTTAAAATTATTGTTAATTCATTCCAGCTTCGGTAAAGGTGTATTTTAGCGTATTAAATTATTGGCTCGTTGCACCATCATTATTCTTAATCAATCCAACTTCTAGTTTTCCACGATTTATAGCCATCGATCCAGCTTCCACTTAGGTAAGAATTCGGCAAGAATTAGTTTCATCAGTCCCGCTTCTGTTTAGGCAGGTATCATTTTTCATCAAAATCACTTCTATTTAATTAAAAATTATTGTTCATCAATCCAGCTTTGATTTCAGCCAAATTGTCTTAATAAATCCCACTTCCATTTCAGTAAATATTATTTTCATTAATCCGACTTCTACTTTGCAAGAATTCTTTTCGTCAATCCAACTTGTGTCTGATAAACACATTTACCTTCGGTGCACTCTTAAAGTCAAGGGCTGGCTCAGTGGTTAAAGTGGTTTGGGTGAGCAGTGGGAACGCTGATGAAGTTCTATTGGAACGCCTGTGTTTCCAGGATTCCATCATGACGAGCAGTGGGAACGCAAGCCAAGAATTTCAAAAGCAGTGGGAACGGCGTTCCAACCCACTTTATGCCAATAATGTCCAACACAAGTAACTTTAATGGGATATATTTTCATGATTCATCATTCATCAGTGACGACCTGTGACATCGTGACGCATTCTGCGCCTACGCCCACGAATAAACGGCACGTCTATCTTTGTCAGCCGGTACACAATGATTAATTCTATTAACGCTAGCATTAGTGCATACAATAAGATAATACACCTCCTTATTTTACAAAATTCTTCTTGGAATTAAACTTACCGCCAGTCAAAATGGCTACCACAGAGTTACCACAGATAAGTCATCACAATGATCACGCGTGTTTCCGGAATTCCAGTGGGAGCCTGGGAGGCAATATTGATATAAGCCTATCGATGGGAAGTGCTATTGTAATTATAGGCCTACGTCTCGAAAGTCTAAAACCCCTTTTATGTATAGGCTAATATAGTGCAATATCCATGGCCGGTTGGTCCTTGTATAAATGTCCATGGGTAGGCCTATCTATAGAATAAATGGGTAGGCCTATAACAAATCACAGCGGTAGCCTAGGCCATATCTGATGCAGTCTTTTATAGTCAACAACAATAGTCTTGTGTGAAGAACATCCATAGGCGTACGAGGCGGGGGTGCAGGAGGGGCAATTGCCCCCCCCCCAGATTCGGGCAAGTTTGGTGGTTTTTTCGGGCAAACACAGACCCAAACGACTAAAAAAAAAAAAAAAAGGTCGTCAACTTTCGGGCAAGTCTGGTTTTTCGGGCAAAAATAGTCGCGGACGACTAAAAAAAAAAAAAAAAAAGGTCGTCAACTTTCGGGCAAGTCTGGTTTTTCGGGCAAAAATAGTCGCGGACGACTAAAAAAAAAACTTTTTGGCCGGATAAATTTTTCGGGCAGAACTTCAATTTTTGCCCCCCCCCCCCCCCACTTCTGAAACCTCCCGTACGCCTATGAGAACATCTATTATCAAACTAGTACAAGATATGGACTGGACATGGATATTATTATTGTGTTGGATAGGCCTAGGCCTACCTGAGAGCCTACTGACTAGTCTATAGGATGATTTTATGAAAAGTTATCTGACTGCGGAGATTTAGCCTAGGTCTATTAGCCTAGATTCCAGCTAGGAAAGCCTTAGTGCCAATCGAAAGGGCAGACTGATTCTAGTTAGGCCTAGCTATAGACCCTATACGATATAGCCACCGTAGAAAAGAAGAAAGGCTTAGCAGCTTTTGCGTAAGAAGTGCAATTGGTTTCGTAACTTTCTTTAGCAATTTGTGTTAGCCTACGTTGAGAGGATTGGGCAGGACTGCATGGGGCTACACGTTAACAGCTGGCCGACGTATTTCTCGTCTAGGCATATAAAAAGAGCCGGTTTCATAATTATTATGTAGGCTAGGCCTATAAAATTATAACAAGTTTAGGCTTGGCTCTGAAGAGGCTACATTGTTGCCTCGTGACAGGCCATTAATATCATTAGGCCTGCAGGCCTATTAATTTTGCACTCCAATTTGGTCATTAATAATATATGCCTAACGGTTGTCAGGCCAGGTAAACAATGCTTTTGTTGATTGTTGGCCCATTACAAAGTGCGTGGTTTTCGATGAAAGCAGATTTCCAAGAGGCGCGGTTTTGATCGGAAATTTTGAGGCTATATTTAGCGCAAAACCATCGAGGTTTTGATGCACGTCACACCGTCCCATATAGACTGAAGGCGTCGTTGAACAAACCGTCGATAAGACGATAACAGTAGCCTAACCCCGCCACTGGTTGCACTCCGCCAGTGCCAGTCCCAACTACCTAGTCTTGATAAAGAAGAAGGGCAAAACTAATCATATTTGAAATGGCAGTGTCTTTAAACAGCAATAAATCGATAACAGTTAGGCATACAGCAGGCCTACAGCGGATGGTGTTATGCACAAGACCCCTCAAATAGGCCTATAGCCTACATTATTGTTCGGAAAACGATTATTTTAAAAGTACTGTTTCAATTCGATTTGAAAAATCTCAAATTAAATAATGTAGGCCTAAATGTAAAAACGTGCTATTGATATAAGGCTAGAGATTTTTTAAATTAAAATTAAAATGTTGGTTGGTCCATGTGTGTCCTGGGAATTTGCGGACATCGTTGATCCATTTGAATCCCAAATAAATTGCGAGTAGCCTAATTGTTTCATTCTAATGCTGCTAAATGGATCCACTGACTAGCAGGCCTATTAGTAGTGTTGGTGGTAGTAGTGGCAGTAGTAGTAGTAGCACTGTAGCAGTGACAGTTGCAGTGTAGTTGTAGCTGTAGTACGTGCCAGTAGTAGTAGCCTGCTGATGGTGGTAGTAGTAGTAGCAGCAGTGGTGGTGGTAGTAGTGGTATTAGTAGGGGTGTAGTGGTAGTAGTAGTTGTTGTATAGTGGTAATGGTAGTAGTAGTGGTGTTGGTGGCGGTGGTAGCCTAGCTGTGTGCCTATAGCCTCTGTTGGTACTTTGCTGTGGAATTACCTTTCTGCTATAACTAAGGCCTAAATGTAAAAATGTGCTATTGATAATTATAAGGGTAATATAATTGTATTTAGAAATCTGCTAGAGATTTTTAATCCGGACCACTACTGTTTCTGCTCTTTGACTTTAGACTTTTATTCTTCGATTGATTTTTCTCGGAGCGGCACTGATTAGATTGTACATTAAGAGGCACTTCAATTTTTTTTATTTGAACATCTGATAATTATTTCATATTCTATTCATTTTGTAGCGTTCTATAAGGCCGCTACAATTTAACCTCCTTTTAGGCCGCTCGGCGTACTCACTTATTAATTTGCGGCCTCGCTAAATTTGCGACCGGCCTTCGGTTTTAGCCGCTTTTAGATCTGACCTCCGGTGCAGTACTTCGCTGCAACAGAAAGTGTCGCATTGCGACACTCTATTTTTAGATTCGGCCAACGTGTAAGTCGCTGATTGGTTGATCCAGATCACGTGACCGCTTCCAACGCCGAAATGCGCAGTCGACTGGAAGTTTTCATCGGAGTGAGAGGTCGGCTCGTGTAGACAAGAAATTCTGTATATTCTGGGTCTAAAAATGCTGAATGTGTGGCTGATTGCCTGATTTCATGAAAAAGAACATACCGTTGACTAAGCGACTGGTTTTGGGACAGTTTGCAGCCGATTCTGTGTGAAACTTTATTGTCATATATTCCAATATTCGGACGAGAAATCTTCCGATCTTCTTTTCATATTTGAATGCGAGTGTTGGCCAAATTGCACGGAAATTCCCAGGAAAGTATTAACTAATCTAATTGCTCCATAACAGAATCCGAAACCAAGTGTAGTTAATTAATTAGAAATAAATGTTCACTGATAATAAGAATTGAAACCTAAGTCGATATTGAATAACGGTTGAAAGCTACCGTCTGAATTGTGATTCATTATACCTGACTGTTAATTATGAAACGCGATTACTGGAATTAAGGTTGTGCACGCCTGTTGATTATTTACGGAGATTCTACTGACTTTTAAAGACATATTGCATAGCTATTGAAGAACAATATCTAGGCCCGATCACAGATGTTAATTGTCAGCAACGCTTGTACATTATACTCAGTTGAATTGCTTAATTAAAATAAATTAAATCTGACGTTAATAAATCATTGAATAATGGAAACTCCTAACAGGTCTGAGGATCACTCTGATGAGGAATTAGAGGAATGCATAACTGAAGGGGAGAAGGGAGGAACCCCAGACCGTCTTGACCAATTAGAAATAAAGGGTAAACAAGTTGGGGAACTCTTACTAACCGTTTCAGAAACCCTGGGGATGTTCATGGAACGACAGGAGTCCCAATTCAAGAGTCTTAGTCAAGAGATAAGCCACTTACAAGAGCAACACCACCGGGGTAGTCTTTCCCGAGAAGAAGGTGAGGTAATGCAGGAAAAGAGAAGGGAAGGGTTGACCACATCTAAGGATTGGGGATTTACACAACCTGTTGAAGGGGATTTGAACCCAGACGGTCTTCAATTCGAGGAAGCCGTCGTTCCCAGACCGGGAACCGCAGACATATGTCGCCACTCGACCGAAGTCAATCCTGGTACCGATGAGAGACATCCCCGTCCTGAGGTGGAAGATACAACCCTAAACTACGACTTTACCAGAGGGAAATCAATGGATCCCGTAGATCTTACCTACTTAGTTGAACCTGTAGTCTTACCTGACAGCAGAGAACCCCTTCAACAGTGCGGCGCCTCGATTGAAATCCTAGGGCGGGCCCCTACCACTTGGGAGGCCGAAGAGCATTACCAGGGGTGGGACCCGAGGTCACGTGGGCTTCTGTCGAGGTGGGGGCAGGCCGTTACACTTGGTACCAGAGCTAGTGGGGTTTTGAAATTAAGGTCAGATACAGAGGTTCAAATCCAATCTAGTGCAGATACAATTGACACCAGATTAAGTAAGGTAAAAGTAAGCTCAGGTACATTTGGTCCTAGACTAAGTGAGGTTTGGGAACTAGGTTCAAATACAGCTGACGCTCAGGTCCAACTTAGTCAAGATACAAGGGCCAGAAAAGAACCCGAAATTGTTAGGAATGAAACTGTCTATCATAGAGATTTAAATACGATTTATGAAAGCTTTGACTATGAGTCGTATATGCGCAAGAAACAAAACCGGTTAAATAATGATATAACCGAACAATTGAAATGCAATAGTGAAGACTCCGAAATAACTGATATGCGGCCTTTACATCGATTTGTGCTCGACCCAAATGCGATAGCTATAGGGCAAGACTGTTTGAAAACATGTACTAACTCTGGAATGTTAGTTGTAGATAAATCAAATGGGGATTTGTCGTTCACACGAGAGTACGACTGGGGTCCACGAGATGCACATCCTCGTCTCATGCCATCTGCAACTCCACGGGCTGCCACCTTCCCATACTCGTCGTACCAATTCATGAACACTGAAACTGGAGACCTTCGACGATCGAATGAATTTCCTCCACGAATCATCTCTTCGAAGAATGTGGGTACGCACGACGTCCAGGTACGTGAAATGAAACCTGAATCAGAAAAGATCGCGTTCGCTTCTGCTTCGATTCCTCGTATGCCCACCCTGACGACATCTTCGAGTCGGCCGATAATGTCAACGATGTCTTCGTCGGTAAAAACCCAGGTTACCCAGAGCTACGAATACTTACCTCGTGAGACAGTACAGCCCATCTTCGTACCCTACTACGGTCCAACCTCGTACGATGAACGGGTTGCCCTGGCGAAACAATTAATGCAGTGGCCAACAATGAAACCGATTGTCGCGGGTGGTCTCCAAGATGAACTGCCTAATCCGTTCATACTCGGGAGCGGTGTTGCTTCTGAAAAACCGCCCACAATCGTCAGCTCTTGCGCTCGAGAGTTGTCGCCGAAAAAGGACACTGCCGAACCGTCTCGATCTGAACCAACTGCTCGTGAAAGGAAAGAACCTGCTGGAAAACTACTAACTGAACATTCAAATTTTCCAGATAGAAGAATGCCATCGCAAATGAAGCTGGACCGATACAACGGTAAGACCTCGGTAGAAGTGTTCCTTAAGAAGTTCGAAGTATGCTCGAAAAGTAACCGTTGGACTGAAGAGGAGAAACTGGCCCAACTTACGTGCGCGCTAATTGAACCGGTAGACCAACTTCTGCATGAATTCGACTCGGAAGCCATCACCACCTGCACCGATCTAGTCGACCGTCTTCGACTACGATACGGAAGCTCAGACCAGGCAGCCTTGTACCAAACCAAACTGAATACTCGTCGTCAGAAATTGGGTGAGGATCTCGGCCAGCTGGTACAAGACATCCGGAAGCTTATGATTTTAGCTTTCCCAGGACCGTCGTCCGCGCATAGTGAGACAATCGCTATTCGAGCTTTTCTTGACGCTCTGTCAGACAAGGACCTAGCTCTTAAGGTAAGAGAGCGGGAACCAACCACGTTAGATAGCGCCTACAAAATCGCTCTCCGGTTGGAAGGCTACCGCTGCGCTGATGAAGACACCACCGGGTTCCACGACCGTCGACCGGGTCGCATCAAGACAGTGAGAGAAGTAGAAACGACCCTCGACGAAAAATTCAACCAGATGCAAGAGACGCTGACTCGACAGATGAAAGAAATGTTCCAGAACCAGTTGACTGCTACTTCAACTGAGGGTCAGTTTCGGCAATGGCAGCCGCAACGTTCGTCACCACCCTGGGGAACAGGAACCAACAATCAACAGTGGAACCGAAATAGAGACAATAACTTTCCACGGGTGAAACGGGACAATCGTCGCTGCTATGAATGCAATCAACCGGGACATTTGGCTCGCGGTTGTCCAGCACGTCCACAGAGGTCGCCAGCCGATGAAGAATTCGAAGAAACCACCGGGAATCGAGAAGGTAATGTCAGACACGTCCAAGGTAGAAATGATGCCTACCTCTCTGTGAAACTGAATGGCAGATCCCTCCTAGCCTTGCTTGACTCTGGCTGCGAAATGACATTATGCCCTGCCTCGCTGGTAGACCCTAAAGATGTGCAGAATTCTGAACAGTCCTTGTTAGCTGCTAACGGGTCTGCTATTCGCGTTGTGGGAGAGACAATACTGAAACTGCAAATCGACGATCACGAATTCAGGATTCCCTGTCTAGTCACAGAACAGGTCTCTGAACTGATCCTTGGACTTTCCTGGATGAAAGACGAAAATGTACTTTGGCATGTCGGTCGCAACTGGATTCTGGCGGGAAGTCACCGATTCGACGTTCACTGCAAGCCACGTGTGAGACTGTGCCACAGAATAGAAATCGCTCGGAGAAATGGAAGAAAGGAAGAAATCCATGTCGTGCAACCGAATTCGAAAACTTCTGAGAAGCCATGGACCCGCCAGCCGGAACGTGCAGAAACCGGAACTCCACGCCTGAAGGAAATTTCTGGTTCGTCGAACTTCGCTTCGAATCTACTCCCTTCTACGGTGGTAGCCCGGAATCCTTCTAACGAGGATGTGCATCCTTCTCCCGGCTTCGCAAACCCTCCCTCCGTTGGTGTACATCTTCCGTCTGTTCTTGCCGACTTCTCTTCGGAAGATGTGCATCTTCCCTACGTCCTCGCCGCATATCGAGCAAGTGAAAGTGAGAGCACCGGATTCACACCTAACCGGCTGTTCCTGTCAAGAGAGTTGTGCATGCCGATTGATTTAGTTTTAGGAGATGTTCCAGTTGCAAATGCTTTGTCTAGTACCGATGATTTTGTTGTGAATCAAATTGAGAATGTGCATAATAATTTTGAAATTGCTCGAAGATTTATGCAGCGCCATGTCACTAACAGAAATTTCCGGTATGATATGAGAGTGAAACCCGCTAGGTTTCCCATAGGTCCTTTAGATTTGGAGACCTTGAATGGATCGAATAATCCTGAAGCTGAAGAATTAATGTCTGTTGCGAGACCTCGCAGGAACATTGCTCGCCCCGTAAGATATAGGTAACGTTACATGTATGTAGTGTAAGATAATATCGCGTAATGGCGATAGGTTTAGGCTTTGGCGAGAAGCCTGGTTTTTGTTCCTTTGGATGAATACATATGAATTTTCGTTTCTAGACTTGATCTAGGTTAGATCATGGGGGTAGTAGACAAGGCTTGAAATTCTAAAAGAGCTCTAGAAATCACTGTTAGAAGCAAATCATGTAACAATTTGCTAACTGGTGTTTCTAGACTAATTCGACCCCCCTGAAAACGAAAATCGCTGTTAGCAAGCTGGATTTTTATCGGTTCCATGGGAAAACAAGATGGCGGACAAAATGGCTGCCAATTGCTTCAAATAAATAAAAGTAAAGTATTTTATGTGATAGGAACACGGTTTTAGATTCTAAATTAAGACTATAGGGTCCAAGGAATGCAATGGAATCAAAGACATATATGTAGCACTGCAAGAAAATCAAAATGGCGGACAAAATGGCGGCCAGAATCTTAAATGGCTATAAATGAAGTTATGTATGCAATAGAAACATGATTTCAGAGTCTAAATCAACATTTTCTAGGTCAAGGAATGCAATGGAATCATGGTCACATATGTAGCTCTGCTCTAAAACCAAAATGGCGGACAAAATGGCGGCCAGAATCTTAAAATGGCTATAAATGAAGTTATGTATGCAATAGAAACATGATTTCAGAGTCTAAATCAACATTTTCGAGGTCAAGGAATCCGATGGAATCATGGTCACATATGTAGCGCTGCTCAAAAAACAAAATGGCGGACAAAATGGTGGCCAGAATCTTAAAATGGCTATCAATGAAGTTATGTATGCAATAGAAACATGATTTGAGAGTCTAAATAAACATTTTCGAGGTCAAGGAATCCGATGGAATCTTGGTCAGATATGTAGTGCTGCACAAAAACCAAAATGGCGGACAAAATGGCGGCCAGAATCTTAAAATGGCTACAGGTGAAGTCATGTATGCAATCGGAATTTGATTTCAGTTTTTCTACCAGGTCTTTGCGAGATGGCATATGGGGCCTGTGCTGTAGAATTTATCAACAATGTTCCCTTATTTGGCCTGAAATGATCATTCAAACTATCACAATTCCCTCTGCAAGTCTTAAACCAAGGAGCATTCTTCAAAAGAACACCTACGAAGTTATCATGCATCACCTTATCACGGCGAATCAAGCATACTATCCCATCATCTGCATGGCATCTGGATCTGGCATCAATATTGTGCCATGAGCTTCCCTCAAAACCACTGGCATGGGATGCTTTCTGAAAAGTAAATTGTCCGGTCAGCAACTTTTTAACAGAGGCAGGCATGACATTTATTTTTAATATTTTATGTAGGGCCTCTTCAAGGGAGGCTACTCGGTATCACTCCCGACATAACCACGACTAAATGGGACAGTTTTTAGATTCTTGAGAAACAGAGTGTAGTGAGTTCAAGTGACCCATGGAGAACAAGTGCTGTGAAAAGGGATGGACATTTCATGTTGTGGAACCAGCCACAGAGAATGAACGTTGCTGTCGACTAACAGAATAACAGCTCAGCTTGGTCCGCCAACCGAAGAGTCGATCGACGCTGGACACCCGTGTTGGAAAACTGAGTTCTTGCAGATAAAATGGACTAGTCCCTCAAAGCACTGCCTAACCAACACACTTACTCTGTAGGCAATCCGCTGCGGGAAAGGGAGCCAATGCAAGACATCCCGTATATAATATGAGACATGGTCAACGATATGCCCAATAGATTGTGTCGCAATTCATAGGAACAATTCCAGATAAATTACTGATGGGCAAGCAATGGTACACGCAATGCTTCAAGCAATAGGGACCCTCCAAAGGTGAAGACATACGGCGACCTGGCAGATACAATGGTTGCCCGTGTAAAGGTACTTTCAATTGGCTACAAGAGGGTCAATAATTTTTGTCTTGGATAGGTACTGGACCTGGACATTGCTTATAAAAAAGAAGCCATACAGAAATGGTGACTATGACCACAACTTTGTCACTGTATTGAGTTTTGAAATAGCGGTACTCCATTGTCGGAAATTGGCTGAGTGTTCTTGGTATGTCTGAAAGCAAAGGTGATCTAGCTTCATTCCTGTCCATTCAACTCTCAACAGCCACATTTGGATATTTGGAGATATAGATGCAGCTGTTGTTGGTGGTTCCGTGAAGGAAGAAAAGGTGTTGCCTACTACCGGGTCAGATGTGTATGACTTATATCTAACCATGTTTGGGTGATGGCGGGAATATCAGCATAGCGGGAATTCATCCAATTCACGCAACTATGAAGAAATATATTGGCTTCTCTTGCCATAACTGCATGTGATGTGCTATTTAGCAGGAATGAACTGAAAAAATGCATGAATAACCTACTTGGAATTTTCTCACTTGCCTTTTACATTGGAAACATTCCCCTATGAGCTCATTAACAGACTGTAATTTGGAAAAAACCTATCTTCCATATATTGATGCTCAGACACCATCCTCATCAGACGGAGTGCAGCGGAAGAAAGTAATCTTTACTAGTGTGGCCTGGCATTGGTCCTGCGCCGCAGTCACATTATAGAGTTTATCTTCAAATCATGAGAAGTTAATAAGCATAGCATCGAGCCCTGCTGCTATCGAAGTGTGATCTTGCCATGTACACTTATGTACAATTGCATGAACAGCAACAATGCTTGAATTAACTCTACTTTGCACACATAGCAGACAAGTCATGAAACATTGGAACAATTGATAGGACAAGTTATGAAACATTGAAGCATGCATATTGCGCCAGCAATAGTTAAACAGTGCAGTGCAATCATAAGCTACTAAAGTATTTTCACTAGACAATTTCAATGCATTAAGCTCAATGGTATGTATAATATAGAAGATAGAATGTGACTTTCTTGGAATTATTCTACCAAGAAAACACTAACTAGTCCAATCTGAAATCATGTCTCCGTCACATACATTCAGTACAGTGCATCATCTATAGCCAGTTAAAGCTGTTGTCCACCATTTTGGTTTTTGGTTTTCTGGCAGTGTCACATAACATATGATGTACCTTTAACTAAATCACATTCCTTGACTCTGAAATTTTCATGTACATATTGGAATCATATTTCCATTAGATACAGAACTTCACTAATAACCAATTCAAGAATATGACCGCAGTGCGTTTGCAGGTGGTTCATTAAAGTATATACTTACTTACTTATTTTGTCCACCACTCTGATTTTCTTGCAGTGCTACATATGTGATATTGATTCCATCGCATTCTATGGCCTCGAAAATGTTGACTTGAACCCTGAAATCATGATTCCTTTGCATAACTGACTTAACCTATAGCGATTTTAAAATTCAGGCCGCCATTTTTTCCGCCATTTTGGTTTTTGTGCAGCGCTACATATATGACCATGATTCCATCGCATTCCTTGACCTCGAAAATGTTTATTTAGACTCTGAAATCATGTTTCTATTGCATACATAACTTCATCTATAGCCATTTTAAGAGTCTGGCCGCCATTTTGTCCGCCATTTTGGTTTTAGAGCAGAGCTACATATGTGACCATGATTCCATTGCATTCCTTGACCTAGAAAATGTTGATTTAGACTCTGAAATCATGTTTCTATTGCATACATAACTTCATTTATAGCCATTTGTGGGGCGCGGTGGTCTAGTGGTGGCGTCGTTGCCTTGGAGCCGGAAGGTCCGAGGTTCGAATCCACCTGGCCGCGTAAGGACCTTGGGCAAGTCCTTCACTCACAATTGCTCAGCGCTTCGGCGTGAAACTCCGATGCAGTGTCCGCTCTGCATCGGGAGCGCCTCTGAGTAGAGAGAGCTTGAAGGGGCGCTATAACAAGTGCACATACAAACAATACAAACATTTAAGATTCTGGCCGCCATTTTGTCCGCCATTTTGATTTTCTTGCAGTGCTACATATATGTCTTTGATTCCATTGCATTCCTTGGACCCTATAGTCTTAATTTAGAATCTAAAACCGTGTTCCTATCACATAAAATACTTTACTTTTATTTATTTGAAGCAAGTGGCAGCCATTTTGTCCGCCATCTTGTTTTCCAATGGAACCGACAAAAATCCAGCTTGCTAACAGCGATTTTCGTTTTCAGGGGGGTCGAATTAGTCTAGAAACACCAGTTAGCAAATTGTTACATGATTTGCTTCTAAGAGTGTAATTTTCAGATCCCAAGCCTGGTCTATAGGTTAAGATTGTTTACTTGTCGTTTTACTTGCATTGTTTTCTTTGTTGCCACGAAGAAGGGCAAGAATGCTGTGCTTGTTTGTAGTATAGAAGATGTGATTGCATAACCATGATTAATTGTATAATCTATGATGAGATTATCTGCTATGTTGAATTCTATACGGTTAGTGAAGGCAGGGTTCAGATGTAGATAGTGGGTTGTAACTGTCCGGACAGCGTTACGGGTCTGTTCTATTATATTCCGTCCTGTAAGGTGGACGTAGAAAGTCTATTGCATAAGTCAGGGAGAAATTCGTACTAGCTTCTTGGGTATGTTTCCCTGAATAGTAAATCCTTTGTTTGCTAGTTCCGGAAGGTCTGCTCTGTTATGCTCCGTCTTGTAAGGTAGATGTTGACAGACTATTACATAGGTCAAGGAGAAATCCGTCCTAGTGTGGCTTGGGTATGCTTCACTAAGCAGTAAAGCCTTTGCTTAATAGTTCAGCCCTAGAGTAACGTGTAACGTGGGTAATGAGGTATTGACTGCCCATCGCTGATAGCGGTTTTATGCTGAATTAAGGAACAGAGTTTTCCCAGAAATCTCTTTGGTTACGGGTGAGGATAGAATTTAAAGAAATAGTCTTCTTTTATTTTGTAACGTATATTTGGTTCATAGTTTTTGGTAACCTGTTAAATGGAATTGTAATGTGCTGATTTGTTAGCATAATCGTTTAGTAAGATTTGGTGCCGGAGCGGGGAATATTGTGTTTGGAAGACATTTAAGTATCCTAGTAAGTGGCTCCGTGCAATTGAAGGATTAGGAATGATGACTATAAATTGTGTTAACTGTAAACTTGATTCAGCCAGGCTGAGAGTAATTTTCAGCGCAGAGATTCTTTGTGATACTCTTTAATTGCTGATACCAGTTTCGTGATGGTTATAAGTTTAGACTTGGTAATTCTTTTTGGGGCATGAACCCTTTTTCACCTAAGCGTACCGGGGCTGTCGGTACTAAACTTGATTTATTTTGGGCATGAACCCTTTTTCACCTAAGCGTACCGGGGCTGTCGGTACAATGTGTATCAATTGAGGATCTTGTTCTTACGTAGTACCGTAGTAAATTAGTTAAGGTTGCTTACTTATATTGTTTGGTTTCGGATCCTATTCTGGAAATTTTCCATTAAGGTGGAAAATTGGATTAAGTGGGGGGGGGGTGTGTAGCGTTCTATAAGGCCGCTACAATTTAACCTCCTTTTAGGCCGCTCGGCGTACTCACTTATTAATTTGCGGCCTCGCTAAATTTGCGACCGGCCTTCGGTTTTAGCCGCTTTTAGATCTGACCTCCGGTGCAGTACTTCGCTGCAACAGAAAGTGTCGCATTGCGACACTCTATTTTTAGATTCGGCCAACGTGTAAGTCGCTGATTGGTTGATCCAGATCACGTGACCGCTTCCAACGCCGAAATGCGCAGTCGACTGGAAGTTTTCATCGGAGTGAGAGGTCGGCTCGTGTAGACAAGAAATTCTGTATATTCTGGGTCTAAAAATGCTGAATGTGTGGCTGATTGCCTGATTTCATGAAAAAGAACATACCGTTGACTAAGCGACTGGTTTTGGGACAGTTTGCAGCCGATTCTGTGTGAAACTTTATTGTCATATATTCCAATATTCGGACGAGAAATCTTCCGATCTTCTTTTCATATTTGAATGCGAGTGTTGGCCAAATTGCACGGAAATTCCCAGGAAAGTATTAACTAATCTAATTGCTCCATAACAGAATCCGAAACCAAGTGTAGTTAATTAATTAGAAATAAATGTTCACTGATAATAAGAATTGAAACCTAAGTCGATATTGAATAACGGTTGAAAGCTACCGTCTGAATTGTGATTCATTATACCTGACTGTTAATTATGAAACGCGATTACTGGAATTAAGGTTGTGCACGCCTGTTGATTATTTACGGAGATTCTACTGACTTTTAAAGACATATTGCATAGCTATTGAAGAACAATATCTAGGCCCGATCACAGATGTTAATTGTCAGCAACGCTTGTACATTATACTCAGTTGAATTGCTTAATTAAAATAAATTAAATCTGACGTTAATAAATCATTGAATAATGGAAACTCCTAACAGGTCTGAGGATCACTCTGATGAGGAATTAGAGGAATGCATAACTGAAGGGGAGAAGGGAGGAACCCCAGACCGTCTTGACCAATTAGAAATAAAGGGTAAACAAGTTGGGGAACTCTTACTAACCGTTTCAGAAACCCTGGGGATGTTCATGGAACGACAGGAGTCCCAATTCAAGAGTCTTAGTCAAGAGATAAGCCACTTACAAGAGCAACACCACCGGGGTAGTCTTTCCCGAGAAGAAGGTGAGGTAATGCAGGAAAAGAGAAGGGAAGGGTTGACCACATCTAAGGATTGGGGATTTACACAACCTGTTGAAGGGGATTTGAACCCAGACGGTCTTCAATTCGAGGAAGCCGTCGTTCCCAGACCGGGAACCGCAGACATATGTCGCCACTCGACCGAAGTCAATCCTGGTACCGATGAGAGACATCCCCGTCCTGAGGTGGAAGATACAACCCTAAACTACGACTTTACCAGAGGGAAATCAATGGATCCCGTAGATCTTACCTACTTAGTTGAACCTGTAGTCTTACCTGACAGCAGAGAACCCCTTCAACAGTGCGGCGCCTCGATTGAAATCCTAGGGCGGGCCCCTACCACTTGGGAGGCCGAAGAGCATTACCAGGGGTGGGACCCGAGGTCACGTGGGCTTCTGTCGAGGTGGGGGCAGGCCGTTACAATTTTACTGATTAAATCATCATTATCATCATCAATGTCCATGGGTTCATCGCCCCTAGGTGCTTGATGCTCTTTCGATCATCTGCCATTTGTCTCTTTCTCTTGCTGTGTGGCTCAACTGCAGCTGCAGTGATCTGTCTCCACACCATTCCGTGATGTCATCCTTCCATTCTCTGAAGGGACGTCCCCTTTCGTTCGTCGCTTCCATAATACCAAACACCAATGTCTTGAGTTTCCTGGAGTCGTCCATTCTGCATAGCCTATAGGCCTATGTCCAAACAGTTGTAATTTCCCGCGGATTACTTTTTGTAGCAGAGTGTCCCTTAGCCCAATTCGATTGTAGGCTATAGTTCCTCATTCGTCATTTTTCTTCTCCATCCGACTCTTAATACTTTCCGATAACATATTCTTTCAAGAGCCAGTATTCGTCTTTCAATTTCCTTGATTATTACCCATGTTTCACGCGTAGGCCTATAATGCTCCGTTGAACACACAGGTATCCATGGACTGACAGCTTAGTCTTTAGTGTAATTTCCTTACTAAATAAGCACAAATAATAGAATAGAATATGAATTAATGAGTAGATATTCAAATAAAACAACCACCTGCCAGTTTAGTCCTTTTGACCGTAATGGTAATCGGGATCTCCAAATAATTATTATAAAGAGCCACTCGAAAGCCGAGCGCATGACACCAGGTTATTCACGAGCGCTGTGTCTAATTAAAAGGGTTGTCCAAAACTCCCAACGAGTTCTTATATTCCGATGGAGGTCGTCCGGTTATCAAAGGATCAGGTGTAGTAGCTTCTATTGCGCCGGTATCTCATGCAACAAGGCATCGACCAATGGCACAAAAAACGCGTAGCAGGTCAATAGGGTGAAAATCATAATGCATTCGAGAAATCTTTATGACCCAAAATGCACCTAATTAAATAGCCTAATATTTTTAACTGGCGCTTTATTTGACAGACAATGATGCAATTGAATGCGACTGACACATGCATGATTTAATTTGCAAACTGTTTAATTTCTTTTGTAGATTTTTCAGACAGACCAGCAGCAGTACTGTTGCTAAGATCTTTAAGGTAGGCCTAAGCATGTTCAGTGTTGCTCACTATAGATAATTACAACTTATGTTTGTTTAATAACATTAGTATTAGAACCTAGTGTTCCTCACACCTACGAAGTAGGCTAGTACAAACTTATATATACATGAATTATGCAAGTGAGTATTATGTTATTAATGTTTCATCAATTATTATGTAGGCTACATAATATAATATAGCACAAATATGGCTAATCTGATACAAGACAAGATTATGTAAACGTTACGTAGCCTACGTATAATACAAGGCTCGGAGATGCCACTTCAAATTTTCAATACTTCAATTCTCACCTCAAATTATTTTGTGAATCTTGTAACGAACCGTTCGAAACTCAACTCCGGGACGCAGACGGTTGTTCGGGACTATTTAGCTTGCTCGTGCAAAAATAATATATATATATATATGTATATAGTTCAATATATAGATATATATATACACACATTGCTCTTGGCAGAGGAAGAAAGTGATCGGCGTATACAGCTGGGCGGAGATAAAAATCTAGCCGACAGAACGTTCATTGGTTCTGCAGTAGGCCTATTGACTGCTCTCATTTTGGCCCGCATGCAGTAGAGTCTACTGCAGATAGCTGCATGTGATTGGAAGACTTTCTCATGCAAGCTACCACATGATGTATTATAAGTGTGCGTGTGGGTGCGTGTGTGTGGGTGCGTTTGTGTTTGTGTGACTTATACAATTATTATTAATATAACTTGCTGTGGTACCCGGCGTTGCCCGGGGAAACTCCACCAAGCCTCACAGAGCGCCCCCGACAAGATTCAGATTGCCGCCCTCCCACCCCTCCCATCCATCAACCCGGACCCAACCCGCCCCTCGCGCCATCCATCTCGCCCCAACCGAAGGTTCTTTGAATACACCCCGCCCCCACTCCGTCCTACCTCGCCCGACCCCCCACCCTGCATCCCCACTCCACCCCACCCGCAAACCACTCCGCCCTACCCAGCAACACCTCCGTCCCACTCCTCTCTGGTAACTGTCGTTTTTCTCCCATACAACCCCCCATCACACCCCGCCCCTGGGTCTACACCGACCCATTTCCCAACCGCTCACGATAAAAGTACAGGCTGCGTATATATATATATATATATATATATATATATATATATATATATAATATGTGTTGTTCCTGTTATAACCCTCGTATCGAGGAAGGTTGAAGGCAAGGAAATGCTATTATAAAACGACGGTCCTAAGTTAGGCCTACGCAAGTTGGATTAATGAAAGAATTCTCGCTAACTAGAAGCCGGGTTGATAAAAATAATTTTTACTTAGATGGAAGCTGATTTGATGAAAATACTCTTGCCTAAATTGGAGATAGATTGATGAAAATAATTGTTATTTAAATAGAAGTTGGATTGATAGAGACAAGCTATGGTATTTAAATAGAAGCTAGACTGATGAAACGAAATTTTGCCAATATGGAGGCTGGATTGATGACAAGGATTGACACAGCACCGCGAAGTGTTAGCCTAAGTTTGATGAACTATACCTACAGAAATAGGCTATTTGCACAGTACAGGGGTTGGTTAGGCTAATGTCCGGGGTTAATGTCCTAAGGTAAATGGAGGGGTTTTTCCGGGGGTTTGTCCAGGGGTCAGTGTCCTGCACTCCCACAATACAATGAAAATGCTGAGGTCTTCTTGAAAAAAACTAAGGGTGTTCGATTTTGCATTGAACCAGACCAGAGCAGATCTGTATGGCTTATCAAAGGTAGGCTATGTTTGTTTGTAATAATTGTATGTGCGCTTGTTACAGCGTCCCTTCAGGCTCTCTTTACTCAGAGGCGCTCCCGAATGCAGCGCGGACACTGCATCGGAGTTTCACGCCGAAACGCTGAACAACTGCGAGTGAAGGACTTGCCCAAGGTCCCTACGCAGCGGCTTGAGGGTGGATTCGAACCTGCAACCTTTCGGCTGCAAGGCGACGGACATACCCACTACACCACCGCGCCCCACGATGGCTCTGTTCAGGCATACAATCATGTACATGCAGATCATTTTAGGCTGGCCTTGCGAAACAGTTCTCAGTATTACTGTTTACTGATACCCAGAGCCGTTGAGGTCGGCCTTAATAAAACCACACAAAACCATTAGGGAAAATGAAAGTGTATCGGAAATTTTCCTTTCGTTTTTTACAAGAATTATAGATAATGACATAAGCACACGACAACCTGTTTTCTAACCACGCCTGGGGCTCAGATGATTATCTCTCATGCATTCAGTAGCATAGATTATGCTGTAATTGAGTGGCAAGGTCAACAGAGAATCAGCATGGTTAATAGATCCATTCTTTGCACATGTCATGTTGCTGAGTGTGATGAAGGATACGATAAACAGATTCATATCCTGCAGCTGTTTGAACTGGATTGTCTGGATTTAATCCAGCTCAGAGGGCGTTTCCTCAACCGTCCATTCAAAATAGATGACTATCGTTCAATGTCAAGGTTGGTCGACTTTGATAATTACGAACAATGCTGTTTTGTTGTTTTTCAAAGGAGCGTATGCTATAGCATTGATTAGGCCTAGCAGTGTTTGTAATTAACACCGACATTTACTATTCAACATCAAATTACAGGCTAGTGCGGGTCTGGCTGCTGTGCGTATACCTTCCAAAGGTCTCTCGGACGCTCTCCTCTGATCAGTAACCTCCGGCCCACCATGCACAAATTGCACATAATTATTTATAACCTCTGTTTCCTCAAAACTGCGGGCTCGAATAGGCCTATCCTACTTCAACACCCATAGCACTCACATTAACACGGGCCTGTTTGTAATACTATGTATCCGGATATGACTGGTTTTAACTGATTTAACTGCACGAACTGCATGTAATACCTCCGCTCAGTCCGCTGTCTTTTTCTTTCGTTTATCTGCTTCCATAGACAGGTTCGTAGACTAAAGGTTGATCCAGTGCCGCCATTTGTCATGTTGCCGACCTTCTCCTTCAACCACCTATAGGCTAACCTTCCTTTATCATCCGTTTCATAAGCCAGACTATAGCTGTATCGGGGAGCAACGGTGATGACGTATTCTAGTCTCACAGGCATGCCGCCGAATTTTTGCGATATACCTACTTTAAATAACGTGACTTTCATGCGTTAGGCCTAATCGAATAGACATGCTCTTGGCATATCTTGCGGCCATTTTTCTATTGCCGTTTCCAATAATTATTGCGTGTCGAGTTTATTAGACCATAGAGATATAGGCGGCCCACTCCTTACCACGCAAGTCCATTGTCCATGCCTTTCCATTCTGTTCAATGCACTCTTCGAATTGACGTGCATAGGCTAAATATTTTATAGGTGCGCAGTAAGCATTAAAGAGGACTGACTATACGTGCAATTAATATATTAGGACTTTGGCCCTACACCAAACAGCAAAAACACTAGTTTTTAACACAATATCTAAACACTTGGTTTTTTGTCGGTCATTGGACATAATTTATATCTGCTGTCGTCAGCTGGAGTAATGAATCAACAGACTGCTGATAACTTCAGCAGACGACAGCAGATAATTTATGTCAGCAGACGTATTACTTGGCTGATGCATTTATAACAGAAACTGTTATGGATTAACGAAATGTCCTGTTTATCGGCAGTAAGTTTTCGGTAGCGGCTTCATTTATTTAAACATAGCCGTCCTTGTGGAATTTACACGATTATCTTATAATAAGGCTTATATAAATGTAGGGCCTAGTAGGCTAGTACTCGCTTAAGGTTATGCTCTTCATAGGTCTATATTTCGACCTAATGTAAATTATAGGCTACAAGTCCGGAAAAAGCACTCCACGATCTGATTAGATGACGTTTATTAAGAACAGCCATAATATTATTATCATCAGATAACTTCTATCGAGGGCATCAGCTGTAACTGTTATGTCGTTGCACTTGTTCGTGATAAAGGTCGTGGTTATGCCAACATACCCACAGCATACCCATTATAGACCTACTCACTCTGCACTTCCTCCACATAGATGCGAAATATCCACCAAAATTACCGTCTGGTTTTTCCGCCGCTTTTGAGATTGAAGCATAACCGTAGGCCTGACCGTATAACCGTAAGTTTCCAAGGGGATTTTATATTGGAAAACCCACAATATACCCACGCGGCTTTCTTGACGTTCATTGTTATTGAACACCCCCGTAGGCAAACTAGAATGGGGACAAAGTAATTTGAATAACTAGGCTATAATTCTTTATTGCGCTTTTTTTGAATTTTTGAATTGCATAGCGAAGCGAAGGGTAGTGTTTCTGGTTAAAATCTGGATCAACTACAAGAGATAGATAATTTAAAAAGGTTACATTGTCTGGACAGTCTGGCTATTTTCCCAAGACATACATGCTACTGCTACCGCAACAGCGAGAGAATGACCGTCTAGCTGCAGTTTGGCTGCAAACTACAGCTGCTGCAGCAGATGTAGCCTATTATATATCGCCGTCGGGATATAAAGTGTGCCAGCGCATTCCAGTTACGTATTTATGAACGTTCATATTTATGTGTAGCCTACTTTGAACATTTATATAGCGCCGTTTGGAACCTTGAAAAGGTTTTTCAAGGAAATGCTTTACGCTGATTGACAAAGATCATGCCTGAACACCATTAGAAGTGTAGGACAAAACCCCCTGGACAAAAACCCCGGACAAAACTCTCGGACAAACCACCCCCAGGGTAGGACAAAACACCCCCGGTATAATATATTGTGTATAAGTGGCCGTTTTAGAAAACGGGAGTCTTATAAGTACGCAAGTTGGATTGATGAAAATAATTCTCATTAAATAGAAGCCGGATTGATACAAAATAAATTTTACTTAAAAATGGAAGCTGCATTGATGAAAATCTTCTTGCCTAAATGGAAGCTGGATTGATGAAAATCTTCTAGCTTAAATTGAAGCTGGATTGATGAAAGTATTCTTTCCTAAATAAAGCTGGATTGATGAAAATCTTCTTGCTTAAATGGAAGCTGGATTGATGAAAGTATTCTTTCCTAAATAAAGCTGGATTGATGAAAATCTTCTTGCTTAAATGGAAGCTGGATTGATGAAAGTCTTCTTTCCGAAATGAAGCTGGATTGATGAAAATCTTCTTGCCTAAATGGAAGCTGGATTGATGAAAATCTTTTTTCCTAAATTGAAGCTGGATTGATGAAAATCTTCTTGCATAAATGGAAGCTGGATTGATGAAAATCTTCTTGTAAATGGAAGCTGGATTGATGAAAATCTTCTTTCCTAAATGGAGGCTGGATTGATGAAAATCTTATTTCCTAAATGGAAGCTGGATTGATGAAAATCTTCTTGCTTAAATGGAAACTGGATTGATGAAAATCTTCTTTCCTAAATGGAGGCTGGATTGATGAAAATCTTCTTGCCTAAATGGAAGCCGGATTGATGGAAATGTCTTGCTTAAATAGAAGCTGGATTGATTATAACGATTCGTGCTGTCCTAAGTTACACCAACAGGTATTAGTTGCATATGGGAGTGAATGAATGCCACTAACAAGCTCTAAGTTCACGCCTGAATGACAGCGACAGGTCTGAAACTAATTAATTGACACAGCACCGCGAACTGGATAATTAGCCTAAGTTTAAGCAAATTCATAGATTGAATATTCGTGACTTTAGGTTTAAATATTCGTGAATATTAAGATTTTTTAATATTCGTAAATATTCGTAAATATTCGTTAACGAATTAAGGTGAACGATCGAAACCGCAATGTTACTCGGTAGGCCTATTAATTAAGCAGTTTAAGCTTCTGTAGGCTATGTCTCTATGACATTCACTCGCATCCAGGGCACGGTTGAATTAAAATATGCATTGCGCTTAATATGCTGAGATCAGGATACATTTTGCTTGTAATCTGGCACTATTATTTTCTGCGTTGGCATTTATATTTACTCATCCTGCTACACTGATATAAAACTACTTTATCAATATACAGTTAATATTAAGCTTATAGGCATAATAGGCAGCTAAAGTTTATTTATAATTTAGCCTACTATTGCTGCTACTAGTCTTTCCAACTGCCATCGGTGAGGCAGTTCGGGGGGCAGAAGTCAGACAAAGTGACTTCCATTAAGTATTGAATGTGAAATGAATGCCGCATGGCCACATTGACCAGACTCAGCAGAGACCTTGAAGGTTTTTTTTACAATAAAATCTATTAAAGTTATTGTCACTTACTGGTATAGGTCTATGCGCAGACTAACTCAATTTTGTACAATTCATTAAGTAAAAGTTAAACATTTTCATAAATAACAAAATAAGAATTAAGAATTTCTTGAAAGAACAAGAATAAATATTTTTTTGAATATTATGAATATTAAGTTGGCAGTTTTAATATTCGTTAATATTCGTGAATATTTGAAAATCTTAATATTCATAATATTCGAATACTCAATCTATGAGCAAATTATAAGCTTACCTACAGAAATACGCTATTTGCGCAGCAAAGGGGGTTTTTGTCCGGGGGGAGGGTGTTAATGTCCTAGACTAAACCAGGGGGCTTTTGTCTGAGGGTTTGTCCGGAGGGTTTGTCCAGAGGGTTTGTCCGTTCCCCCACCATTAGATATTTTGTGCTTTTACTGTTTTCGAGGTCATATTAAGCCTACTAGTGTTCAGCGTGCGCTCTAGCCCTGGATTCTGTTATCAAAATTTAATATAGTGTTTTAAAACATTTTTTGCGCTGGTCCTCGCTAACTGCATTGCTATAACATGATTGACCTTACGTCCATACCGTGCTGTGCTAAGTAGGGTACTAAACTAGGAAAATGGACATTAACCCTCGGACAAACCCTCCCGGACAAACCTCCCCCTCAGGGTAGGACAAAACTTCCTGCGTAGAATATGACCTTCTTAAAAGCGGCAATCTTCTTAACGGTGGTCCTATGTTCAAAATACCTCTGTTGGTCGTGCACAAGTTGGAATGATGAAAAGAGTAAAAGTCCATCCAGTTCTATGTGGAACAAAAAGCTAGGGAGGCTCTCATCTTCTTTTCAATGGCCTTGAGCCATCAATGGACGAATCCCAAGGTCCTGGATACGAGGTCAGTGTATCGCAGGACTTGCCGTTTACTTCCCAGCTTACACCGGTACTAAATTATACTGCTTGGTGACAGAGGCACGTGTG
The DNA here is from genome assembly GCA_945859605.1 of Lumbricus rubellus. Lineage (NCBI taxonomy): Eukaryota > Metazoa > Annelida > Clitellata > Crassiclitellata > Lumbricidae > Lumbricus > Lumbricus rubellus. Next base: position 7,347,607 of record OX243811.1, on the reverse strand, counting down.
CGTAAACAACTTGTCCAAGGTCATTACCCGGAGTCGAACCCGCAAGCACCCGCTCCGTGAACAAGCGCGTTACCGATCAGCCACCAGGTCGCACGCATTGAAAACAAGCCGCGTTAAACAGAAGTCCGATTGACAAAAAATACATTTTTTCAATTTGAGGCTGGATTGATTAAATTATCCTTTCTTAAATTGGAGCTGGATGGATGAAAATTTTCATGCTTAAATTGAAGCTGGATTGAAAGTTTGAAACGCGTTTTATCAATTAACGACAGAAATAGGCCATTTACACAAGAAAGGGGATTTTGTTCTGGGGGGCTTTAATGTTCTAGGCTAAATCTGGGAGGGGTTGTCCGGGGAATTTGTCCGGGGGAAGTTTGTCCAGAGGGAAAATGTCATACACTGACTAAGCTATGCGCTCCGCTTGTAAGCCAATCGTGCACCAAGCATGGCCAATCAATGTCCAGAGTCCAGACTACAGCAAACGCAATGACTATAGCCTACTATGATTTTGTCGCCGAAATGCGGCTGACGACAGATATAGCCTAGTTATGTGAAATTCATGATTTTTGAACCGCAGCCGGAAGCTGATGTTGCCCGGGAATTCAAATTTGTGGTCGAGGTTTTTCAAAGAGACTTTATTTCAGAATAATAGGCTAGTCTCCGGGGTAGACAATATTTCCTCCGCCTACGAAATAAAGTCTCTCCCGTTAAGCGTGAATTCGTCTGCAGTCGCATAAAATTTATAGATGAGCATATTAAACCGTTAGTTTACGTTGCTAAATTAGTTAACACGAACATAGGCGTCCGCAGGAATTTTTCTAGGGGGGCGCAAACTTTTAAATAATTGTCACATGGTCTAAATTTAATGGGTGACAGTTTGAATTTCCATATTACCACGAGAGAATACTATAGTCTACCTATATGTTATGCGCCCAAAGAAAGATAAATAGGCTTAACTTGTAGAAGGAATCGATAATCACATTGAAAATCGCGTTGTAACAATCACAACCAAATAGTCTAAATTTATGTGCAAACTATATATATATATATATATATATATATATTATATATATATATATGCAAAAAATCCAGATGGGCGCACTTGCGCCCCCTTGCGCCTCGCTGCGGACGCCCATGAACACGAACATATACTTTTACATCAGATAGGCTAATGTCTTCCAATACAGATTTCAGCTGTTTCGAGGGGAGACTTTATATCGTGACACCGCCGCCAGACATTCCCACCGGACTGAGAGTACCCGATCTGCCTTGTCCGTGCTGCACTAGAGAGAGTCAAGTTTGAGCGTGAACAAAACCGTGGCACTGGCAACGAAGACCCGCTTTAAAAGTGTTGCAGACATATAGGTCTACTGGTATGAAAGTAGTATGTGCACTTCTGTTGCGCCCTGTACCCTGCACGCGTAGATCTTCCATCGGCATTTAGCTGCAAACAATCGTAATCGTAGTCTCCACATTTCTATAGGTCCACTCGAAAGCCAAGAACGAGGGGTGGAACCAGCAGAAGGGGTGTAGGCTACGTAAGAGTAGCCTAGTTCAAAGGAGGCATACGCAACTTTGACGCCTTTCCTGTCTTTGGCACGCAGGTGACTTATATAGGCCTAGGCGTAAGTGTGGCATTTAGGTGAGAAAAGGACTTAAAGGAGGAAGATCCGAAGATGGCGGGAGAGACCATTGTATCGATTAGTGAGATATAAACTTTGAAGCAGTGGACCGATTTCAAAACTCACCTGCATAGCTCGGAACTAGACTAGGAAGCGACTTTATAAAAGGGCAGCAATTGAGATGGTAATGAAACCAGTGTAATTTTTAAGAAATAACATCTAGGCTATAGAGAGTTGCTCATCCACGTCGTCAGAGAAAATTAATATCATTTTACAATGTTCTCAGAGATATTCTACCTGCTTAGTTGAGGTTTATTTGCTATGCTACTTCCTCTTCCCATTCACTTATGAACGTTTAGGCGACTTCCTGATTGTGCGCATAATTTTAAACGTAGGCTGTAAATAATCATAATTAGTTTTTTAATTACATCAAGGTATTTTGCCTGTCTGCCACCGTATAGGCCTAATGTTTGCTTCGATACTTCAGGTCCCTTCATTTGTATGATTGTATCTAAAGTTCTAAACAGCTAAATTAACATTATTTGTTTTAGCCTACTACTGTATGGTTGGCTACAATAAATCAATAGCATCATCATTATCATCATGATCATCCGACTTCTGATTTCCTAGATATTATGTCATCCTTCCACTTCCTACCAGCTATTACCCAACCTACACGAATTACTTGCACGTCCTCAACTCTTATTGATAATTTCTTCTCCAATAGAACTTCAAAAATTGTGGACTCATTTATTATTGCATCCGACATATCTGATCATCTTCCAATCCTTGTAAGACTTAAACTTTTCCCTCCCAAAGAAGCAATTATTGACTACCAAACTACTCGTAATGTCAATCCAGCCTCCTGTGAACATTTTAAAACTCTATTATCTAACATTGATTGGTCTGAAGTTAGTCACTCCTGTGCTTGCAATGATCCTGAAGGCTCTTATGAGCTATTCTTATCTCTAATTAAAACTGCCTATAACATAGCATTTCCTCTCAAACGGAAACTAATCAAACCATATAAGAAACTAAATCAACCATGGATGACCCCAGGCCTACTTAAGTCTTGCAAATATAAGTCAAAACTACACCTGAAATTTGTCAAGAACCCTTCACCTGAAAATAAAACTAAATTCACTTCATATAGAAATAAATTTAAAACGATTCGCATCAAAGCTGAAAAGCAGTACTATGAATCTGAATTTTTAAAATATAACCATGATTTAAAAAAGACTTGGCAAATAATAAGAAATATTATAAACACAAAGGACAAGAATATTGGAATTGAAAATCTTTGCATTAATGGTGAGAGTGTGACAGACGCTAGTATCTTATCTGAGAAATTTAATAACTATTTTACCAATGTTGCTCAAGATCTTGTCAACAATATACCTGATTCCACGAATACGATCTATACTTATCTTAATCCACCAATTCCAACATCTTTTGCCATCTACCCTACTTCTTCTACTGAACTATTGTCAATTAATCATAATCTTAAAACTTCTCATTCCGCAGGTCTTGATGAGTTAGACCCAACTATTATGAGCCCTTCATTTGAACTAGTTGCTGGCCCTTTGGCTGAAATCATCAATTGCTCTCTATCAACTGGCATTGTTCCATCTGCTCTAAAAATAGCCAAGGTTATACCAATATTTAAACAAGGTAATAAAGAAGAGCTTATGAATTACAGGCCAATTTCTATCTTGCCGTTTTTCTCCAAATTTATTGAAAAAGTTATGTATTCAAGATTATTTAATTACTTTACCAAAAAGAATATTCTACATGATTCTCAACATGGCTTCCAACCAGGCCACTCTACTTCCATGTCACTTCTCAATATCCAGGATAACATATCCTCTATAATTGATCGAGGTGAATTTGCATTGGGCATATTTATTGACATTGCGAAAGCTTTTGATTCTGTAAATCATGACATTCTAAATTCTAAATTACAAAATATTGGTGTAAGGGGTATTGCCCTTGATTGGTTTAGGAGCTATCTTTCAAATAGAATGCAACAGGTTTCGTGCAATGGTTCATTATCCAAAATCAATCTGATCAAATTTGGTGTCCCACAAGGGTCTATCCTTGGACCCCTCCTCTTCTTACTTTTTATCAATGACCTTCCTAACGCCTCCCCTTCACTGCGCTTTGTTCTATTTGCTGATGATACTAACATTTTTGCCTCCAATAAATCTTATGAATCACTTTTTCAGTTGATGAATCGAGAGCTTTCACACGTTGTTGATTGGTTTCGCGTTAATAAATTATCTTTGAATCTTAAGAAAACTAACTATATCTTATTTTGCTCTCATCGTAAATCAATTCCTGACATAAATTTAACAATTTCTATGGACAACTTCAATATACCCCAAGTAATGTCAACTAAATTCCTTGGTGTCCATGTGGACCGATTTCTAACTTGGAAGGTTCATATTGAAAACATCTCTAAAAAGATAGCTAAAAGTGTTGGTATCTTGACCCGTATTTCTTATCTTCTCCCACCTCGAATTAGACTTAGCTTATATTACTCTATTATTCATCCCTATCTTTCATATTGCAATATTGTCTGGGCTTCTAATTACTCTTCTCGACTTACAAGACTAACCTCACTTCAAAACAGAGCTGCAAAGATTATTATGGGGCTCTCCCGCCTGTCTTCTTCACATCTCCTATTAACTAAATTAAGAATACTTACCACTGAACAGATAAGAGTCATGCAAACGTCCGAACTTATGTTCAAACATATGCATAATCTTTTGCTTCATGCCTTTGCGGATTTCTTTACTCTAACCTCTGACTTAGTTCCCTATAACTTCAGATCCTCATGTAATTATAGACGTATTATCACTAGAACAAATACTCGTATGTTCTCAATTAAAAGTGCTGGTCCTAAGACCTGGAACAATTTGCCTTTGTTTATTCGGAATTCCCTCTGTTTCACCATTTTTAAACGTAAACTTAAATGTCATTTACTTTACGCTGTCTCCTATTAAACTACAAAATCTCAATCTATGTATCTGCCCTTATTCTTTTATTTTCAACGACTTTTCTAATTTGGCACACTCTACATCACCTTTAGATGTTTTCCCCAGGATGTTTAGTTAACTAGTTAAGATAAAAAAATTAACTTTATTACTCTATTATTCGTATAGCCTGTTGCTGTTTACTTTCATTTGTATTTGGGAAACCCTGTCAGTGGGACAGTAGTCCCTTAAGGGTTCTCTCCTTTTGCTTTTTGTTAGTTTCTATAGACACTATATGTAATAAAGATGTTTTGTCAACTGTCACTTTGAGCAATAAAAACTGTGGTTATGGTTATGGTTATGGTTATCATCATCATTGTCATCGTCATTGTCATCATCATCATCAACAGCAGCAGCGGTAACAGCAGCATTCATAATCATTCAAATCAAATCAAATCAAATCAGTTTATTCTGAGAATGAACAAGACAAACAAAACATTCATCATCGTCATCATCAACATCACCATAATAATAATAATAATAATAATAATAATAATAATAATAATAATAATAATAATAATAAGCATAATTTTTGAAATCCCGAGGGATCCTAGGCACCTCGGGTACAAAAAATACTATCGGTATCGGAGGACAAGGCCTGATCTTCTAAACACAAAAAACAGCTCCAAGCATAACTTTTTGAAATCCCGAGGGATCCTAGGTACCTCAGGTAAAAAAATTAAATAATAATAATCGTTTCTGGAGAGCCACGAGAAGCGACCTTTCTCTTTCAGCGCATTTCCATCTGTCTGCAGCGCTACATTGCCATCACTTTTCGTGATAGGCCTACTTTTAATATTGTTGCGGAGGACGAGGCCTGATTTTCTAGACATTGAACAGCCTCAACTCAGCTGTTAGACTGATTGCTCGCATACCTACAGGTAGCCTACATGTAGGCCTATACTCTCGCATCTTTACCATTATGTCTGGTAAATTCATTAGCTTGCTCTCCGTGCTCTCATACAATTTAAGATCCTCACTCTGTTCTTCAGGGCTCAGCGGGGTCTTGCACCAAATATCTGGTCGAGGTTATTTGTTTGTGTGTGCACTTGTTATAGCGCCCATTCAAAGCTCCCTACTCAGAGGCGACTACAGAGCGGACACTGCGTAGGAGTTTCACGCAGAAGCGCTGAGCAATTTCGAGTGAAGGGCTTGATCAAGGTCCTTACGCGGCGACTTGAGGTGGATTCGAACCTGCAACCTTTCGGCTGCAAGGCGACGAACTTCATTCAGCAGATTTGACCTCTTGGTTCTTCGCCCTAGAACTGATATGGCTCAATCTCGAATCTTTGCCTCATTGGTCCTTCTGTTTGAAATGAGCTCTACGCTTCTGTCATGGCAGTCTCTCTTCTTCCTTCTCTTTTCTCAAAACCTGCTTATCGCGGGACCTTGCGCACTGGGAGCGCATCTGAAGGGTTTACCCTACTAGATGCGCTCTATAAATGATTAATTACGATACAATTCGATACAATGCAATCTTGAATGTATTCAGTACTGTTGTGCATTTGAAGTTTAAACTGATTGTAGTTAAATGTCAGGATATTACACTTTAAAGGGCATCAAATCAATCATAAACTTCGCATAGGCCTATATGCCTAAAATCAGTGTTGTTGAAAGTATCGGGCAAATGTACTTAAGTAAAAGTAAAAGTAACACGGATTTTAATTACTTAAGTAAAAGTAAAAGTACTCATCACAAATTTTACTTAAGTAAAAGTAAAAAGTAACCCCTTCAAATAATACTTTTTAAGTAAAAAGTAAAAGTACCGAGTCTTTCTCTAAGCTTAACTCAATCGATTATTAACCTTCAAAAATACTAAATTCTCGAAATGGCACTTATCGTTGAGTCTAGTACGCACGCTTTCGATTCATTGTTAGCACAATGCACAGCTGAAGAGAAGTTCTGCTGCAGAAATGGCAGTGCATCCAGCGTGCACCACCCATCAAAAATCTATTTTTAGGCATGCAAATTTGAATAAGCTGTCTTAGCTTAGCGAAACGAAATGTTAATTAGCGCTTTGAAGTAACGAACATTGTAACGAGTGTCGCATAAATTGTAACGAAGTAAAAGTACTGAAATATGGGCAAAATTTTACTTCGTTGAAAGTAAAAGTATTTTTTTTCGATACTTCGTTACATGTGAAAGTACTCAAACTTTTACTTAAGTAAAGTAACGCGTTACTTTTACTTCGTTACTGTACAACACTGCCTAAAATGACACAGCCTGGTGTCCCTTAAAGTAGTCGGGCCCCAGGGTATTTGCCACTCTACCCCTTCTCCCCGGTCTGAGCGCAAGAGCAGAAACTCTGCTTTTGTAGAGAGACACAGGCCTATTATAGCCTCAGTGCATGACGTCAATCAATTACTCCGGATTTATTTTTTCGACAGAAGTAAAATCTTGCCCCTTACTGCCGAAATGTCCCCTACGCCTATTTATTTATTCTGAGAATTTATATAGCGCCTAACTCCGCCACTGGTTGCACTCTGCCAGTGCCAGTCCCAAGCCTGGATAAAGGAGGGCGTCGCTAATGGCCTTTGTTACCACACAGTGACGTTAAACTGCAACTACTACCATATGGCGCCTCCTCAAAGGTACCTACGCAGAGGCGCTCTCTGCACTAACTTGCCGAAATGATGTTAAGAGTCATAGCGAGCGAAAAATAACAACAAGTTGCAAGACAAAACACGACTGGTATGTTGAAAGCCAATGCAAGTGGCTTATAGGCTACGAAAATTTCAATCTTGAACTTCAGAACACTTATTAAATAAAAGATATAGGCCTATTTGGCTACGGACTTAAAGATACCCTTTATTCACTTTGCAAAGCGTAATTAACGATTGTTCTGAACTGACTGATCGAGTTTTGTGTGCAAAAACAAGAACAGCCATATTGGTAAAGTAGATGTTCAAATACGTTCGGGCCAACTTTGGATCAATCCGGTATATGGGACGCGCCAGACTGATTCCGGGACCGTTCAGACGAATCTGGAATGGTTGCAGTGGCGTAGCAATAGGGCGTGCAACCTGTGCAGTGCACGAGGGCCCACGGCCGTCAGGAGCCCCCGGGGTCAGAGTCAATTTTTTACTTTAAGGATATTCAGAATGTATTCAAACCTACATCTACAGCGCACACAGTGCACACCCAGTAAGTTTTGGGTTTCAGCTGGAATGTGCATGATTAGGCTTCCTCATTACAAATATCTGTACTCTGTGCAGTCTTTAGCCGCAAGTAGTTGTGCTGACTTTTATAATAGCCTAAGCATAATTGTGTCATGGTCTACACGTCTACGCAGACGCGTTTAAAATTTATTGTCTTTGTAGTAAAATGTGAAATTTATAAAGGATAAACTATTAACTGTATTTACTTGGAAATTGTAAAATTTTAAACTCTCGTACGGCACTCTTTCTGTCCCCCACCCCCACGTTATGCCTAAGTCTTAATTAAGTGGCTCTGTTAAGCGACAAGCACGAAAAGAACGGGTAAAGAAGACTGCCAAAATTCCAAAAATTCTGCATTTATGATACCTGCGGAGAGCGAGCTTGCACCGATTACTAGGCTACATCAGACATGGGGCAGAATTGAATTCATGTTTGATCAGTGCAAAGGTGATGGTTGACATGGATAATGACACTGAGTCGAGTAGGCCTCGAACTTCAGTAGCATTTACATCACCATGGATTGAGGCTTGACACTTGAAAAGTGGTGGATATTTTTTTCACAAGAGAAAGCGCTCAAACGAGCATTTTAGCATTTCGGGTTAAGACCCCCGTAGTATGTTACCCGTAGACCTGATTGAGTAATTTCACACTTGCCAAATTCGTTACATTTTCCCGCTCTTTTAATCAACAAACCCAATAGCTTGCAGAATTTAAGTAGGGCCTATATATATATGGGTGATTGATGATTAATACTTCAGGAGATAAAACAATTTTTGTGATTAATTTTGTTTGGTATTCTAGTTCAATTTTTCTCTGCTGATATGGAGAAGAATTTGTTTCATTAGATAAATTTGCTAAAATAATAAAAAATTTGCTATAGTTTATTTTCATTTAATTTTGGTGTGAAATATGCAAATATCGTAAAGGAACCAGGCGTTTTGCACAGCTTTGTTGTTTGAAATCGAATGAGGTTCAAGCATTTAAGGGACCCACCACCTAAGCTCTGCACAGGGGCCCCCCAAGACCTTGCTACGCCACTGAATGGTTGGCAGCCCTATTAGGCCTACAATAGGCCATAGACTTGCGTAAACGGTAATTTATGCAGAGCAGCCTGCAGATAGGCTGAAAAGAGATCAAGCCGGTGTCACGAAATAGAGTATCCCCCGTATTAATCGTATCCCCCCCAAAAGAGGAAAAGTCTAAAAGCCACTTCCGCGTGAATTTATTTTTTGCAAATTAATTTTCATCTGCTTTGTTTTGACCAATGACACTAAAGGGTATTTTTATTTTTTATTTTGATATTTTTTGCTTTGGTTTTAGAGCACTTAAAACTTTTGAAACACTTAAAACACTTAGAGTCACTAAATAATTTCGAGTTGCCTTTCTCTGAACATTGCTTAGGACACTTAAAACAATTAGAGTCACTTTAAATTTTGATTAGAGAATAAATATTTCAATCATACGCCTTTTTCAAAAAATGGGATAGAATGGTTTATCCCTCGGATAGTCTAGATCGGTTAATTCCATCCGGGGGGATAGACTAATTCATCCCCCCGGATAGCTTTCTGGGGGGATAATCCTTTTCGCGACACCGGCAACAGGTTTTTAAAAATCCAGTTCATATATGGAATTTGATTTGACCTACATTTAAGTGCATGAGCCTCTGAAAACTAGCATAATGTTGAAGACTAATCTATTACCTACATTTCACTATTTGGATACTTTCAGGTGTTGAGCGAATTCAAGAAAAGTGATCCGCACGGTTTATATCAATTCTTCAAAGAATTCAATTTTTGCATCAAGATGTAGAACACAGAGTATTATGGAAGTCTGGAATAATGACTGCTTCTGACCAGAATAATCATACGTGCATCCGACTACCGGGAAACCGGTCTGGAGAAAGGAACAGGTAGGCCTAATTGGTAGAAGCTCAGCAGAACTCAACTGTTTAACTTAGATGAATTCTTCAGCTATATTATGGCATTGCAAGCACAAAGTGAATTTTTTTAAACCAAGATTGGTCTTTGAGGAAGCGGGAATGTTGGAAAGTGTTACTATTTCCTATTCCTTGAGCTACGATATAGGCCTATGTGAGCCACTGCAAACAGATACCTTCCATGGTTGAAAGTACAGTTGATTAGCTGTTGATTAGCTCGGAGATATCATCAGGGCTTTTAAAAGGAAGTTTTAAAGCTGCTCAACTCCTTCTGTCTCTTCCCACTTTCCATGGTAAACTATTCTCAATCGGATGAAAATGAGCAATTTTAACTGCTTTCAACTGCAAAAAATGCCTTTGCAGCTGCACACAGTCATTTTTGACGGCTTTCTATGCGTACAATTGCACACCAAAAATTCCTGGATATATCATTGCATCAAATATATATGCAGGATTAAATACTGAAAAATAGGCCGAAGTTGAAGTCCAAAAATGATACCTAATAATTATTATAGTATGAATTAGTTTAGGCCTATAATTGCGTAATTATGATTATGTGAATAAACAGCTGATTAATTCTTGATTGCATTATTGTGATATACGAAATAATGAATTCTTAATTCTCAATTGCGTATGGATAATATATGAATTAGGCCTAATTAATTATTATTTGCTGATTGCGTGCTAATAATACATGGAAACAACTCGATCATTTCACAACGCAAATCGCTACAAAAGGCTCTCATTGATACAGGATTTAAGAATTTTTTTAACTTTAGAAAACTCGCATATCAGCTGCTGAGTAGGCACACGCACAAGGACAAGAACGAGGAATCAAACATCCACCATTTGTAAGCCTCATCAATCATCATGGACCAATGTCTTGAAGGAGACGATGCGCAGATATTACAGTATCAAGATGTACCGGTAGCTAATCCATCGAATCTTCCAGAAAGACCTGAAGTAGAAGAAGTCTTCAATGGTCTACGAAACAGACTCGCACAGCCACAAGAAGATGTAGAAGATGACGTGCAGATATTACAGTATCAAGATGTACCGGTAGCTAATCCATCGAATCTTCCAGAAAGACCTGAAGTAGAAGAAGTCTTCAATGGTCTACGAAACAGACTCGCACAGCCACAAGAAGATGTAGAAGATGACGTGCAGATATTACAGTATCAAGATGTACCGGTAGCCAATCCATGGAATCTTCCAGAAAGACCTGAAGTAGAAGAAGACTTCAATAGTCTACGAAACAGACCAACACAACCACAAGAATCGCACATTCTACCAGGCAGATGTCAAGGTGCAAGTACTGACACATTTGAATTGGACCGATCCAATCCAGACATCCTTCTGTTGGATGAGAAAAATTTTATTAAAAAAACTTGAACACTATGGTATCAGAGGTGTAAGTAAGGCATGGATTTCTGATTTTCTTCACAACAGATCACAACATGTTTATTTTAAAGGTCATTTATCTGTTGGTAAACCCATCAGTTGTGGCGTACCTCAGGGTTCAATTCTGGGGCCATTATTATTTCTAATATATGTAAATGACCTGACGACTACTTCCAAAGTGTTTCACTATATATTGTTTGCTGATGACACGAATGCCTTTATATCTGATAAGTCAATAGAATCATTGTTTGAAAGAGCTAATCATGAGCTCATCACCATTTCTTCCTGGTTTAGAGCTAACAAATTATCGCTTAATATTGATAAAACAAACTTTATTCTTTTTGGATCCCGCCGTAAACTAACGCCAGTGTGTGATTACAGATTGACAATGGATGGTCAAATGATTATGCCGACTGAATCGTGTAAATTTTTAGGTGTGTATCTGGACCAGCACCTCACCTGGAAAGAACACATTAAGCAGATATCTAAAAAAATAGCAAAAAATATTAGCGTGCTATCAAGAATCCGTCACTGTCTCTCTCAAGCTACATTACAAGGCTTATACTATTCCTTAATTTTTCCATACTTGTCATATTGTAACATTTGCTGGGCCTCAACTTATAGTTTTTATTTAAAAAAATTGGAGAGTTTGCAAAAACGTGCCATTCGAACTATTTTCTTATTATGCTGGTCTGTCAGTACCAAACCAATTTTTCGAACCTATAACATACTACGATTATCAGATATATATAAGTTTCAAATCAGTTTGTTCATGTTTCGCTATCATCACAAATTGTTGCCTAGGACATTTGATGGTTATTTTTGTCAGGGAATTGCTGTACATAACCATTTCACTAGAACTCTGTTACACTACCGCACCGATGTTGCACATACTAGGATGAAATTATTTTCGATTAAATGTTCTGGCCCTATGATATGGAATAACCTCCCAAAATATATTACACTTATACCCACCATTAACATGTTTAAGAAAAAATTAAAAGACTGTTTAATCTCTGTTTACTAGATTTAAACAATTGGTCATAATTTGTTTTTTTCTTGTTTTTTGTTTTGTTTTGAAATCTGTGTGTCATTTCATTTCAGTTTGCTTTCGTTTCATGTGTAAGATGTTGTGCTTTGCACTGTTTTTTTTTACAATAGCCAAATGTTATTGAGAAAGGAAGGGTCAATCCAGCCTCAGCGGGTCCATACGACCTTTTTGGATTGACCCTTTGACTTATGCACCGATCACTCGAAAGTCATTGAATTTGTACTGATTACTGCTCTTTTGTACGTGTTTGATGCTTTGTCAATAAACGGCTTACTTACTTACTTAGGGAGGATTTAGTCTTCGTTTCAGTTCATTTTATGACTGGCCTATACCCTTGCGTCCTATTGCCAAATGTATGGCACAGAATGGCCTTTTCTACACGGGTACAAGAGACATGGTCGCCTGTTGTTACTGTATGACTCGGATGAGAGCCTCTCTATTGTGGGAAGATGCAGATATTCGTAGCCATGTTTGCCTGCAGCACTGTCCATACATTGCCAATCGCAACGTGTCTAAAATGCAACCGCTTTTCTGAGGACGTTGTTCGACAAGGTAGAGTCAAATTTGTTAAAGAATCAAAACATAGGCTAACTTACATGTATTTCCACAAAATCGGCATAGGCCTTCTTCACCTGAAAGTATTCTCTAAATGGCCTAAACTTTTTATGAGTGCTTGCTCACCACTATTAGGCCCAGGCCTACTGTTGACTTATAGTCTGCCATTAATTTTGTCCGGCAGTCTTGTGGTAAGTGTTTTGGACTATCAAACAAGAAGTTGTGGGTTTAAATTCCCGCCAGGGTAGATATTTTGTTCCGACTTCCGAGGGTTCTACTTCATCTGCCCCCTCTAGCCAACTCTAGGCCTACTATAATGAATAAAATGATCATGCAAAGATCATGCGGCATGGGAGAGGACTGGCCACATACCCTTACATGAGAGCATTTAGGGAATTCACAGGTTCTGACCCCAAAATAATTAATTGAAAAAAATTAGAAGCAATTGTGATAATGTCCATTGTCTCTTTGTTTGTTTGTATGTGCACTTGTTATAGCGCTCCTTCAAGATTCTTACTCGTAAGCGCTCCCGACTACAGCGCGGACACTGTATCGGAGTTTCACGCCGAATCGCTGAGCAATTGCGAGTGAAGGATTCGCCCAAGGTTCCTGCGAAGTGGCTTGAGGTAGATTCGAACCTGCAAACCTCCGGCTGCGAGGCAATGAACAAATACCCACTACACCACCGTGCCCCACAAAGACCCCATTGAAAAACCCATTGAAAACCCCAAATGCAACACTCTCCAATGAATTCCTGGTTATGCCCGATTGCCATGTGCACTGTGCAACCGTCATTATAGGCCTATCTAGGCTAAGAAAACAAATGGACTGCCCTTTTACTTCTGTTTCATTTTTTTTATTATGTCTCTTTTATAGCACCACGTCGGCAATGAGACTCTCTTTGTGTTTGCCTAAATGATGCTAAATACTATTTACAATAGAAAATAACAGTAGCCTAGCTAAACAATTCAGAAAACTTGAATTGTCATCAATGACGGGCTATGTAGACAATTCAAGTTAGTCATGTAGACTGTTGAGTACAACTAAGATCTTTCCTTCCACAATTATTGTTAAGTTTACAAATGGAAAATTAATATTTTGAATAAGGCTGTTGATTTAATCGCGTTAACGCGTGCGATTAACGCGTAAAAAAATTCGCGATTAAATTTTTAACGCATTAATCGTACGCGTTAATTAGATCCGTTTAAAATGGAATCAGAGGCAGAAAAACTCGTTTTAAACGGAAGGCTCATACTTGAAACTAGTGATACATTTTTGGGCAAATATTCCAAAAAAGAATTTTAGTAGGCCTATTATATCGTAACAATTCTTTGCTCAATCATCGCTGCATTCGAACCAAAACATGCGTTTAACGCTAACGATGAGCTGTCGACATCGGCCGCATCGCATCCAGCTTTCAAATGATAATTGTTTACAGAAGGTCAACTGAGACGAGGTTTGGCAAGAACCGCAACCTCTTGTGAAAAAATAATGAGGTTCAATAGCTATAGTAGGCATGCTATTGTTAATTAGGCCTACAATAATAGGAGCTTCCCTTGAACGGACCAATGTAAATAAACTGGTCTGCCTATACAATTGGCTGAATAAATAATTAATTTTGATAGTCAGAAAACAGTTGTCTAATTTTCACATTTAGGCATATATTATCATTTTAATTAAAGGTGGCTGAAATAAAAAAATTAACGGATTTTGAGCAGTTGACTGATTTAATCAGTGTTTCAATTCTGTCTGTCATTCAAAACTGTTCAATAAACTAAATGCAGAAATTCAATAGGACTAAACCAAAGGTTATTGAATATGTTTGCAATAGAAAGAATGCATTCAGACATTAAAATATTATGCTTAAGGGGTCCATATAAAATAGTAAGATTAATATATTTTGAAGGAAATGTATTGCGATTAGTTTGCAGTTAATTGCGATTAAAAAAATTAATCGTGAGAATAATTTTGATTAAAAATTTTTTCGACCAACAGCCCTAATTTTGATGTTTATTTATTCTTAACTGTGTTTCAGGAGTTTCCTCTGAGGCTGTGGAAACGTCTGGGATAAGAAACAGTCTTATCAATTCGAGTGAGATGGTGTTTAGAAAGTTCTGGATATTTATATGTAAGTAAATATACAATCCAGGAGGCTGTTGCTGCCGTAGTGCTTAAGAAACATGTTACCCAGTTGCATGAATCTTGGAGTCGACCAATCATGTGTGATCAAATCTCTAAGTCTGCCACGTTTTATAATTTCAATTTAAATATAGAAAGTTTCTAGAAATGAATGCCCACCGTTGAATTGACTGTTAGATGAAAGAATCGGCTTTACGCAGCTGGGCTGTTTTATAATTAGCCTATACCTACGGACTAGAGTGTTAAGAACCAATGAACTGACTGCGAGGAGTAAACCTATACCAAAGGAAAGATCACACAGAGGTTGAAGACGATTTATTGTTAGTTCTCTGTAGCTGCATTGGGCCAGATAAAGAGCAACCGTTGTCGGGCCCACCGATGACATTACAAGCTGAGAAGTGACTGTCTATTCTACGTCTCTCTCTCTCTGCAAATCTCGCAATACTGGAATTCTGTACCGAAATTTCGTCTTTGCTAGATTCAGGTTAAATCTTCACGTGATGCATCAAAGTGATTCATCAATGAACTTCGCCAAAACAATCTTGCAACATATCTTCCCCGATGTTCGAAGCTTGTAGAAGACTGATGTCTTGAACCTGAAACCTTGTTTCAACGTAAGGTGAGAAGCTGTCGACATTCAGAGAGCGTGCTATAATTAGGCCTACGAGTTGCATTGTACCAGTGAGGGCAGTAACCTGCCTCATTTCTGTTATTTTTTCCCGGTGTCATTATGTGTTCACTGTTCATATACACGCAGTCTACACGTCCCTGAAGTGCATAGTCCGTGCATATAAAATGTATTCATAATTTCATTTTGCAGCTATTCCACGGCTGTGATGTATTTTAGAAACGCTTCAGTTACTTAAACTCTAAAGAAACTGTAGCGTAGTTCCAACTGCTTCAATCGATATATTTCTACAAATGACATCTATGATCTAGCCTACAGCAGTATTATTTTTTTCCTATTTGAAGATCTAGTCTGACGCATGTCTCGCAAAGAAACAGGTGAATTCTTATTGCCAGTAATGGAATTGGCTTATCCTTGCAATAGCCAGTTCTCGAGACAACTTAAGAGTGAGTCGTAGGCCTATTTATGGCATTTCTGCTGAGCATTTTTTTCGAGGACTTGCTCAAACTAGACTTATGTGTAGCCTATCATAACAACGAAGAACAATGAATAATTGTAAAAACAAAGTCTTAGAGTGTTTCCAAGACTCAAAAGTCAAAATCGATTAGGCCTACTTACAGATTCGTCATATTGGCGACTGTCACAATTTGCCAATACTTGCCAACGTCAAATATGTAGTAACCTGCTGATGAAACTGAGTTTATCGTTACTGAATGACAAGAACGTATGGGAAATTTTCTGATTGAGATTGTGCAGCAAATGCATAATGGGCCGTCCATAAAGTACGTCACGCTATTTTTTAAAACCATTTTTAACCCCCTGTCACAAACTGTCACAAATCTCGGACCCCATCCCCTAAAGTACGTCACACTTTCGAACAATTTAAAAAAAATTAACACCGCAAGGATATATACATAAAACAAGGCTTCGCAACAGCATTACTAGCGCTCCTAGCGAGAGGAATCGTGAACAACACATTCAGGAGATACGCATTTCATGCTATTTTGACATAAAGCTAATTCAAATGTTTCACAAAATTTTTGAAAATTATATTTAAAACTATTAAATTCTACTAAAAAAATATAAAATAAAATATAAATAAAATGTTAAAAAATAAATGTGTGACGTCACACATGGCCTGACCCCTCCCTCTGTCACAAACGGTAACACTTTCTTACACCCCTCCCCCTGGAGCGTGACGTACTTTATGGACGGCCCCTAACGTGGCCTGACGGCATCACACCTGAAGGTCAAAAGGTCATTAGGTGGCTGTCAAAGATTTACTTGCGTGGGGTATCAATTTTGTAATTAGCTTTTGTCTAAAATCTTAATCTCCGTCAGCCGCTGTCTTTTTTAAATCTCTAAACTCACTCTATTATCTACTCTCCTGGGAAATACTGCCACATGCACACTGCACGTCCGTGTGTAAATAATATAATTTAAAACAAGTTACTGATGCGTCATTGATTTATTTATCGTTTGGAGGTCTTGTTTTGGACTAACTCATTTACTGGACACCTGCGATCTTTATGATTGTTTTGCAATCAATTGTTGTTTTGCAAATTTAAGCACTTGAATCTCGGCTTCTAATTTCCTGCGCACTGTATAGTTTCACTTGCGTGATTTATTTCTTATCTTGACAATTATTTATATTGATATTTGAGACTCGAAAGTTAAGATTTCCTGCGATTTTGCTTTCGGGAAGGAATTTAACGTGGTCTGATTATTTGAGCAGTTATGGTAGGCTTACTATTCTATGTTTTTGCTACGTTGTATAGGCCTACTCTTGTCTTGCGGCATTAACTCAGGACGTTACGTTAACGCATATACGTCAAGGAAGCAATTCCATTTCATAGCATTCGCGAATGTATGACACATACTTATTATTATTACACAAAACAAGTAGAATTTTATTTTTATAGTGTTCCATTTTATATTTATATTTATCATGCAAGCTTACATTGCACAATGACAGAAGTGAGGTGGCAATGAATGGTTCGAGACAGTACTGTAGCCTATTCAGGAAAGTTTAGGCCCATACAGCAACCGTTCATAATGCTGCACACGCTTGTTGGAGACTGATCTCTGATGGCTAAGATACAATGAGCATAGTTTGCTTTACAATTAAAACTGTTTGAGACATCAACAATTATTATTTACAATTTTGCGTCCTTTCGATGCATGGTTGGACCATCTACATGGAATAGATTTTCTTAGACTTTGGCCTCTGGATAGGCCTACAGAAGTCACTCCATCAGCAGGGTAAACTGTTCATAATTTTGATCAAGGTTGGACTTGTAGAATTTTTCAGCAGACTTTGAAGAGACGTAGGTCTAATAAGCTACATATGATCTGAATTAACAATAATTAATTGCTATATAAGCTGCCGACAAGCTGGAAAAACAAAAGATTAATTTATACCTGTTTTCAACGTTGACTTAAATTAAATTTATGCACATATCGAGTTAGGTCATTGATTGTTGGTGTGAATGTAGTTAAAATAATATGAGTTTAGTGTGAATTTAACTACGTCTGTGTTCCAAAGAGTATTCCAATACGTTCATTTTTAATATCTTAGATTCTCTTGTTGCCAGCACTATTATAATATCTTTGCACAATTTTTTGAATTTGTTTCCCGTTTTTCTGCAGGTCAGTTATATTTCTACCTGTTGTCTTTTGCATTTTAATTCCTAATAATTATTAAGGATTCAAGATGGTGCTTACCTGTGCTGCTGGTTTCAGAATTTGGTTGCTTCTATAGTATAATTTTTTAAATGTTTTTTTTGCTTCTGTGTGTTGGCGATTAACATGCTCAAACGAATAGTAGGCTAGTCGGACATAGGCCTACTGGCAAACAGTTTCGGACTCGACATGGCAACCGGACTCGCAACTGTAAACTTAAAATTTTAAAAGTTCCCCTCTAAAGATAAGCGCAGGGTATTAGGCTAGCTTATTTACAAATGATCGCCATAGTGAAGGCGATTTCGGTGATAGAAATGGTCTGTATCGTTCTGTCTTAAACTTTATATACAAAGATAAAAAAGATTGCGTGTTTCAGTAGGAAGACAGTGTTTTTTGAATACTCGCATAGGCTATTTATTTTTAATTTAATTTTAAAACAATATGCTTGAACAGTTTATGCTTGCAAACGTCGCTTAGGTCTATAGACTTTTGCCTATCGAAAAGGTTGCATAGCAGTTGCCACATGTGCTTGTGAGTTGACAACTGTTGTACGGGGTAGCCTTGTTTGAAGTTAGGCTAAGTAGACTATAACTGGTAGAAATGTTAACATCTAAGAGCCAAACCTAATGATGATGCTATCTATGTGGAATAAGAAAATGGTTGACACTGCATGACACACTACCGCCAACAGTAAAGTATTAGGGTCCAAAATCTAGGGGCCTACTTTTAAAAATGTGATTGAACCAAGACTTGATTCCCTTGTTTCTGTAGGGTGCTTGTTATGATGTTGTTTTGATGGATAACTACATGGTTGTATGTTTAAAGAGTACGTGGTGAGTTTGGTTCAGGAATGTAGGCTAATGGAGCACTGTAACGGTAGGTCTACTTACTGTTAGAGTAGAATGTTAGCATTTGGAGATTCAGCTCTTCCAAGCACCTGTTCAAACAAATGACAAAAATCAGCCTTTACCTCGCAAGTGTTTGTTGGTGTAAATTTGTTTTCTTTCTAGATTTGGAGATTACATACATACAGCTTCATATACAATTATTATACATCTCAATGTATGGAGGCCTGTATGCCTATAATTGTATAAACATACATTTGCATGTAGGCTATGTGTGTGGATAGCCTATGTATAAACTCATTATTTGGAGGATTGTATTATTATTATCATCATCATCATCATCATCATCATCATCATCATCATCATCATCATCATCATCATCATCGTCGTCGTCGTCGTCGTCGTCGTCGTCGTCGTCGTCGTCATCATCATCATCATCATCATCATCATCATCATCATCATATGCATATCGACATAGGCGTACGAGGCGGGGTCCAGAGGGGGAAAATGCCCCCCCCCCCAACTTTCGGGCAAGTCTGGTTTTTCTGGCGAACGCAGACCCGAACGACTAAAAAAAGGTCGTCAACTTTTTTGACGGATATATTTTTCGGGCAGAAGTTCAATCTTTGCCCCTCCCCCCACTGCTGAAATCTTCCGTACGCCTATGCATATCGACTTACACGTCTCTTCTCTTATGTTAGTTTGGAGATTTCACCAAACCTATGGCATTGTTTTCCAGCTTTGTTCCAGTTTAAGCTAAACTTGCTATCCACCATTGCTAGTTTGTATATAAAAAACGATTATTTGTTGTTTTGTGCTGATGATTAGATTAAATTGAAATTATTTAATTTGCCACAACTTATCTGTATAGGTTTAAATTGCGGCTGCTTTTCTTTTTATTTTGCATAGACGACCTAATGATAATCAATGAGATAGGCATTCTTTTTAACTAGCCTAATGGCGCATAGAATGTAAAGTCTAAGATGGATGATTTTTCAAATCATTATTCGATAATGAACAAAAGATGATACTCTGGCTCCCGCTCTTAGAATCTCTAAATTGATCTGTCGGTTATTTATGTATTTATATTTTGTAAAGAGAATTGCTACCTTTAATATCTCAGCAATAACTGCTCAAGGGTTTAAAAATGATTTCAACAAGCGCTCAGCTCAGCATTATTTGATTAATAATTATGTTATTTCATGAGGAGCTCGGCTTCACAAAGAGATTTTAAAACATATTTAGGTAAGTGGATTGTCCTGAATGCTATTTTAACGTACTCTGTGTTGCCTATTATATACAACCCGAAATGAATGAATCAATTGAACTATCTGAGTGCAATGTTGGTGCACGCTTACTCAGGTAGCCGCTGTTCCGGTGTGTCCATGACACTTAGGCCTAACTCAGGCATATTCCGTCGGCTGACGGCCTGATGTGCAAAACATTGTATTGTTGTGATGTTATGCTCTTTTAACTGTGTTTATTTGATGTTTTGGTTAACAAAGAATTTGCCTACTTATTTACTTACTTATCATATTGAGTAAGGTAGTGTTTGCTGCAAAGCAGTTTATTCTTTTGCGCTGACAATCGTGTGTTATTATTTTGGTTTTCCGCTCGTCGCTACATTACCATGCAATAATTAAGTAAAGAACATAGACCTAAACTGGTAGAATGTAGCTGAATTTAAAATGCCATCGAAAGTTGCCTTTAAAGTTCTATTTCTCAAATATAACGAAATTATTATGAGGACATATATATGTCCTGAAGAGGTATGGACGAAACAATGTCAGCTGCCGAGCTTGCAGGCCATTGGCCTATTTTCGCGTAAACAGGATATTATTGACAATGAATTAGGCCTATCATCAAAAGTTTGTGGAATTGATGTGGAGGCTAATAATAATTATTGTACATGTTGCTTCTGCTAATTTGTGTTGCATTTGTGTTAATTGGTGTTGCATTTGTGTATGAAGCACAAGTCTTGTTCCGTTGTTCGCCGTTTCACTTGACCGTATAGGCCCAGACCTCTGATCGTAGTCATAACTTATGTGCGTTTTGGTGTATTGAGGGTCTCTTTTCTATTAGCATAATGTTGTTTTTCATCTTGGTATTACATGTAGCTTGCATTTGTAAGTTCCACTTGTTGTCAAATCGCAAATATCTCATCTTGCCAGATGAGAGTGAGCGAGCGAGTCACAAAAGCTTTAATAGGCATTAAACTTATTTTCTTATGAACAGCATTATGATGTTGCGCATGATACCTGAGAAGAAGCTGGTTTTATCAATTGTTTTTGTTAATTGCATCAGAAATGATGGGAGCTGATGATTAATAGACGAGATGGTATTACAAGATGGCATTTGCACAAGAAAGAAGGAGCATGCTTTTGTAGGTTTCTATGTGCTGTCCGGTCTCAGTGGCTTTTAGGTGGTTTTAGGTGTTCAACTGAGCATTGAACAATTAATAAGGTTTTTGATATTTTTAAGCATTCCGTATTTACCATTTTCGGTTCTCTAGCTCTGATTTGGTAATAGGCCGTATATAAATAAGTCGCCAAAATCAATGCATTTCTAAACACAAATTGTGTAGGGCAAAAGCCTTGAAAGGCTTGCGTGTTGCAAAACCTCTTACGCTGCCGTTTGTCCTTGCAAGATTAAGCTTATAATATGAAAGCTAGAATTCTCGCTGTTCTCGTAAGTGCTTTGTGCCACCACAGCGCCTCTGGTTTAGTCTAGTTGCCTTAAGTGACTGGATATGAGTTGGTGAAGTAGGCCTAAATAGTCCACGTAGCCGACATGTATGTCTGATCTCTCAATAATTGCATAATTAGCCTACAGTTAGGCCCTACTGTTGATATTTTGGTTCTAATAGGTTTCCGGCTTAGGCCTATATACTACCTGACAACAACTCTTTGATACCAACTGCCCGAAAGTGCCTTGTTCCTTGGGCCCATATTGGGTCACTGGTGGTATTAGTCCAATGAATGCGGCTGCTTAAGGTGGCTGAAAAGAATTCTGTCTTGGACAGATGTGTCGATCTATGTTTAAAAGCGATCGCCTTATAGAACGACACACAGAAAAGTTTGGGCTTGAAACAGGGTTTCTTGAGTTAACATTTCCAGCGCAGTCGTCGATCTCAGGAATTCGCCTTAAAAACTTTTCTAGAAGGCCGCGTTTGAACTTACGTTGTGCTTATAGGCTACCCTATGCTAAAGGAAACGACCGTTTGGAAGTGTAGACCAGATCGTGGAGCGCTGTGGTGCAGTTTTTATGTTCATCGCCTTGCAGCCAAAGGTTTGCAGGTTCGAATCCACCTCAAGTCGCGCGTAAGGACCTTGGGCAAGTCCTTCGCTCGCAATTGCTCAGCGCTTCGGCGTGAAATTCCGATGCAGTGTCCGCTCTGCAGTCGGGAGCGCCTCTGAGTGAAGAGCTTGAAGGGGCGCTATAACAAATGCACATACAAACCAGGTTTTTTTTACGTGCAGTTCTACACAAAATGTGGAGTTGTAGGCCTACTGAATCTGTGCAGTTGTAAAGCAATCTTGCACAGTGATAGGCCCTAATCAATATAAAAACGGAAAAAGCGAAATGGAAAGAAAATGCAGTGAAAAATATGCATAAAGGCCATATTTCAAGTGGATGACTAAAAAGGTCTTAAGTTTTTACAGCCGGCGACTTGTGGAATTTTTTGGACAAATTTCTGACAAACGATTAAAAAAGAAAGGCCGTCAGAAATTTTGGCCACCAAAGCCATACCAGATTAATGTTGCTGTTTTAAAAATTTCTTTCAAGGCCCTGGTGTAGACCATAATTATGTTTATCGGTGGTTAGAAGATGATCAAAAATTTTGATTAATGTATCGCTGACCATCCATTGAAAAACAGTTAATTGCATACTTTTTGGCCATCATCATTATGCAGATTCTGACTATTAAAAGCCTCAAAGATATGCTGAAATGCTGTCATACTGTTGGTATTTTAGTCAGGAAGATCACAACGACGCGCATTGAATGCTTTCTGCACGTTTTCCAAACGGTTTGTTAGTTTTTGCTAAACCTTGTGCAGCTGTGTTGTGCGGATAAGTTGTGCCTTTGTACTTGTAGACAGAGGTGAAAGTGGTTTGGAAAAATTGCCGGGTCTCACTTTGACGAACGAGCACGCCTTTGGCCCACACATTTTTCTAACGACGTTTTTCCTATAGTCATTTGCCCAAAATTACCAAAAATCCTACAATTTTGCCTACTTTTGGCACCTGACGGCCTGTTTTGCGACCCGTCTGAGACCCGGCAACAGCAGGTCTCGAAAATCGATGCCGGGTCTCAGACCCGGACCGACTCGGCTCACTTTCAGCCCTGCTTGTAGAGTACCGGTAGCCTAACTGTTGTCAGACTGCGATACGCACAAACATTGTGATAGGTACAAAGCTGCTAAAATGTTAATAAAGACTAGTGCAAAAGCATTGGTGTTGTTTGTTTTGAGGTCAATGATGTTTATTATGGGCGAATGGATCTGGCCACTGAAACAGATTCTTTATATGTATAGGCCCCACTGTAGTGTATATTGTATAAGCTATTTGTATATATAGGCCTATATATACCGTTTTGTAAGAAATGTACGTACGTTTTGTAAGTAGTAGAAACAGTAGTAGTAACATAGGCTGAGAGGGGCTAATGCCCAAGGGCGGATACAGAAATTTTGGACGGGGGAGGCCAAAAATCTTGGTGTTGGGTCCGGGAAAAATTTTAGGCCTTGGGTCTGGAAAATTTTTGTATCCGCCTAAAAAGTTGACGACCTTTTTTTTTTTTTTTTTTTTTTTTTTTAGTCATCTGCCAAATTTTCCGGAAAATCATACCATTTCATCCGCCAAAAAAGTTGACGACCTTTTTTTTTTTTTTTTTTAGTCATCCGGCTAAATTTTCGGGAAATTCATACCATTTCAGCAGCCACTGAAACCAAATGGGGGGGGGGCCACGATACATGGGATTTCTAAATGGGGGGGCCATGGCCGGATTGGCCCCCCCCCTGGATCCGCCCCTGCTAATGCCCCCACCCCCAATATTGGGCAAGGCTGTTTTTCGGGTAAGGAGGCCCGAGGAAAATATTAGCAAACTATACTTGAAGTTCAACGCTCATTATTATCACACCACATAATCTTTTAGAGGGGCCTAGTTGCCCGAATCAACTTAGACACTTAGTCCATCTCACAACCATCATGAACATAGGATAGCAGAAATTCGTGGAAAAAGATATGAATTCACGGTAGCATTTTGTAAATAGGCCTAATGGCAAAATAATTGCAGAAAATTTGTGAGCCAAAATTTGCCCCGAAATCGCGGCAATTCGTGGTATTCGAGGAAATTCATAACATTCAAGCCAAGTGCCAAAAATCACGGAATTTACGGTTTGAATGACATCGAACATTTCTACTATCCCTAGCCATAGAGTAATATAGACACGATGATCTTACGATTATCAACATTGAAAGTGCAGCTATACTAGCCTACATGTTCTTTAGCAACAGATATAGGCTACTGGCTACACCGGTCCGTTAATCCGTTATTGAGACTTAGCAGGCCTAAGCTTATATAAGCAAACTTTTTTTAGCTAGGCTGCATTAATCAGATGTCTTGATTCTTTAGAAAGTTTAGAGCATTTAACATTAGGCCTACTTCGATCCACTTCCTATTTTTATTTATACACTTCTTCTCTTTAATTTTTCCATCTAAATAAAATTATTTTGAATTTGCTGTCCTAGGCAACCGCCTCTGATCTACCAGTTGGTGAATTATGGTTTAGTCAAATTCTACCTGAACATCTCTGTTCCTCTTCCTCGGATAAATTTTTATAGGCTATGTAATACTATTCTTCAACTGCAGGCATTCACAAAACTGTCGTATGCATTTCACTGTCTTCGAGATAGTTACAATGGCCAATCCTCGACGAACAGATGTCTTTGCCGAAGAAACTTTAGCATGGGGTGAAATCTTCAGGAATATTTCTTGCTTTTGACTTAAACCGATACGCTGTATCAACTTTCATGGCAATTGAACATCTACTATCGAGAGGAAATCTCAGAGGATTTTCTCAAGGGAGGAAGGTCTTCACTGTTCCTCTGATGAACGTCCTGCAGATGGGACAATCGCGTATCGCTGAGGCGCAGCTCCTGCAGCATAGAAAATGACCACATGGCAGAAACACTGTGTTTACTTCTGCGTCCATGCACACCTTACACAACCTCGCTTCTCGTAGACGACGATTCTCTTCAACATACTGAAGAGTTTCTGTAAAGAAAAAAATGTTTTAAATTTATTTAGGCCTATTATAGTTTCGAACCATACGTCATACGACACTAGGCCTATATACAGCGCACAAATTGACCACGCTTTCTTTAGGCCTACTAATAATCAGAAATTTAGGCCTATATACCTACATAGTTATGTATGTATGTATTTATGTATGTATTTATGTATGTATGTATGTATGTATGCATGTATGTATGTATGTATGTATGTATGTATGTATGTATGTATGTATGTATGTATGTATGTATGTATGTATGTATGTATGTATGTATGTATGTATGTATGTATGTATGTATGTATGTATGTATGTATGTATGTACTATGTATGTATGTAAATTATTTATATTTCGGAACTCAACATCTAATTGCGATAGTTGGTAATAAGTTGGTCTTCATTTGTCTTTTTATAAATTAAGTGAAATAAAAGCGAACACAAATATTATACCGGTAAACACTAAAACAGAATATAAAATTTGTCGTCCACTTTTTGATTCCGTGAGGATGTATCAGCAATGGTAAAGTAGCTAATTAAATGAGAAACAGATATTCAATTTATGCCTAAAATGTGATGCCAAACCTCATTAAAAGCGTAGAAGAAATAGACAAGTAGGAATACACTGTTATAGTAAATCATGTAAGGAGACTGACGTGAACGCTCTACAGAAATACTTTGGATGAAGCACGAACGCTGTGACCAGCCTAGTATAGGGTTGATCCTCCTTTATACCACAGTTAGCGTGCATCACTGCCCAGCAATTTCTGTGAGAATAATACACCACACTAGTGTCTCTCGCAAGTTGACATGACTTCTAAGAGTGTATAGCCTACCTTCATTTTGATTCTCGTTGAGAGTCATTTCTTCCAACTGTGCACGGATTCCTAAATCGGTCTGTGGTCCTGCCGCAGATTCCGCCATCTGTTCATCCTCATATATCGTTGCTGCATTGAATGCTTCAATTACCTTCTCCTTTTTCTCCTTCTTCTTCTTCATGCCCCGTTTGCGTTTACCTGTTACAGGAAAAATCGACACTTTAAATGTTTTAAAAGCTAACAGACCAAATGAGGTTTGATCGGCGCAACGTAGAGAGTTCATGATTTAACAGAAATTCGAAACGTCTTATTCTTTGCTGAAACATTATTATTGCGAAACCTCGCTAATTTAAAAAAATTAAAACTCGAATAAAAAACGTTTGCACTTAAGGCATCTGTTTTAGAAACGTTTTAGTGCTTGTCTAATTTTAAATCAATGTATGAGTGTAAATCCGTATCCAACAGCTGTACCAAGAAACCTGCTTATATGTAGTTCTAACAGCTCACTTGAGTCTATTCGAAGCGCTGGCAATGCGTCACAATACACCGAAGTCGCTCCCCGAGTTGTTAGATTGATTTATTCGATATCTACTGTCACCTTTTAGAATGATCGAGCTCTCAATGACAATGAAAAATTGTATAGCGCCTCTGCTTAGATAGCTCTCAAAGTGGCGCAACATAGACATTAAACTCTGATTAGAAATAACAATATACATAGTCTTCTCACCAGTGGCGTAGGCAGAAGCAAAATGTAACCCGGGCAGCGTGCGTGCATATAATTATGTATATATATATATACAGTATGTATAATGAGTACAGAGATGTGTTACTAATTGTATCAGTTGTATGATGTATCTATGACGTGCCAGGTAGCCCATGCAGTGCGTCTTTTGACGGTGAAAGATTCAATATTAGCCCATATGCAACTGTGACATCGTTATCCCAAAACACAAATTTTAATAGCATCAAAAGCCATCCAAATCAAAATTAAAATTTATCAATTTCACGATTTCGCGCAGCCCGGGCAGAACTAATCGCCAAACTGGGCATTTCCCGTAATTGCCCAGGCATTGCTACGCCACTGCTTCTCACGAGTGGCGTCGGAAACTATTGCAGAGGCAGAGGGATGTTCAAACAGACCAACAGCCAGTGACTGAAAAGTTGAAATGGACGAGGAGGCAGAAGAGGAGGAAGGTTGATTTATGGCGGGCAACAGTGGTGTAGTGAAGGGGACGCGGGAGAACGCCGTCCCCCACTTTTTTCCAGGGATAATGGAATATTAATAATAATACTACAACTAATATTATTATTATAAAGAGCGTTCCCCCACTTCATTTTTAGGACTACACTACTGGCGGGCAAAGAGTGTGAATCAGTGAAATGACAGGGTCTGTTAAATTGGGGTTGACCTGGGTGACGTTGTGGGCGACACAGAGGGTGATGAACATGAAATTATTGAAGCAAAGGTTGATGGCATCGTTGAAATTCTACCTGCATAATAAAAGTCGTAAGACACGGTTAAACTGAAGAAATTAAACTAAAGTAATGAATGCAAAGCAACCAGCAAAGATGACATAAAACCGAATTAGTACAAATAAGCTATTAAAGCATATTAAAATAACAAATGTTACCAATCGTAAGTCTATTTTGTCTAAGCTTAGGCGACTCCAGAATTTATCAAGACGTCTAATCTTTCAATTAGAGATTTTGACATCAAAGAAACTATGCAAATATTGTGTTGTAATCTTGTGACGAGTGTAAGAACATCACACAGAGCGTTGACATTCAGAAAACATACTTGCGCCGTTGCTTGCGGCCGAGCTTGCTGTAAGACCGGATGTAGAAGCCGTAGCGTTTGTTGTTTCCAAGCGCAAAAACTCTTCCAAGAAACTCAACAAATCAGCTTCTGAGAGGACACAGTCTGTTTCAAACACAATCAGGGAATTTAAAACAATAACATTATGGATATTGCTACACTAACCTATTTTAAAAGCAAAATAGTCTTATAATTTCACCGGGACGTGTGAAGTTTTCGCAAGTTTCGGAACCATGAGAAATCGACACAAGACTCTTCTAAGCCTGCAGTGTTTCCCAAAGTGGGTTCCGCGGAACGATTGCAGTGATCTATCTTTTACCACCATGGGGGGGTGGGCAAGATAGACCACTAAAATCACACGAAATTGAAAAATGTACTCCAATGTAACTTCTGCGTTATTTTTAGTGTTTTATTTTATAGACGATCACATTTGTACATAAAATAGTATTCTACGTGTAATCAGAACATGCTATGATGAAAGCCTAATGCGTGGGGCATGATTTATTAGACTGGTCCATTTTGCTCCATAGTGGGGGGCAAGATGGACCATTACTACTAAATTTTTAAATTTAAAAAATCTTACTATCAAAAAGGATGCAATTAAATTTGTTTAGACCTGATCTATTTTACTGTAGGCCTATAAGCTACGAGCAACAACAAATTTGTGCCCGTGAAACACGTTTATGGTGTCTTAAAACCAGAAATCCGTTACGGGGTCCGTCTCGCCCCTACATCCCTTATGCGCGCAAAATCATAGCGCAGTTTAAGTGCTCTTTTGTCTAAGCTATAGTTCCTTGCTTTTGAAAGTAAATAAGATAAATGTTCTGGCAACCGGACTCGTATGCAGTTTCATCTATTCTAGCATATATCTGTACAACCATCTGACGCGACGCATCGCTAGTGAATAGGCCTAAGCTGGTTTGCGCTGGTACAAAAAGTTTGTTGCTTTTATCCACAGTTTGCACAATGCACGAGCTTATCGTCCTCACTATGGTGCCCTGCGGTCAGCAGTAGGTCTAGGCCTAGAATAGCCTTCATGAATGTAGAATTTACAAATACGAGACTAGTGCTAAACGCCAGAATAATTCTCATCGATACCTATTATCGAATGTCGTTCTTCATTGGCAGTGCGAACAAGTCCCTTCGAACAACCTTCGTCCAGAATTGGGCGGTCATTCGCCGTGTCCATGCGAGCTTTGATTTCTCTGGGTTCGACCCTGTACTGAGCAGCCGATGCCATCATCTGTGCATGAGTTAAGCATTTGAAGTTAGACTAGTGCGGCAATATAATAGGCTTAACACAAAATTACAAGCACTAGGGCGACTAGGCTATTTGGGTAAATTAAATTCCTAAGACTGAAAAACTACTCTTATAACGGTATTGAAAGAAATATTATTAGGGTTTTTTACATGTTTCTATTGCAAGCAAATTATAACTAGGGAATCGTGCAAAACTGAGATGAGAGGAATAATAATAATTGTGACAAATGAGACCCAATTAATTTCAGCTTACGGTTGTCGGAATCGCCGGGTCCTGTAGCTGTCTTCGTGCCATCATCGGCTGTTGTTGAGTTTTGATGTGGGAGCAGTTGGCATACCATCTCCTGTGTTCATCCCATGGGTCATCCTCTGGCTCCCAGTCTCTCAATATACCACCACACTGGAAGCACTGAACTTTATCACCAGGTCCTAGAAGATTTGAACAGAACCTCATATCAGGGATCTACTTGGGTGTTATTCTGAAGAGGAAGGAGGATTAACACATCAATGAACCTGGCTTCCATGATAGTCAAATGCGTTTATTTCATATAAGAAAAAGGCTACCATCGGAAAAGGAATATGAAAATTATGCATGGTGTCGGTTCGATTTATATTAATCAATTTAATTACATAAAATATCCTCAAGTACAAATGAAGTAACCTCACACAATCTTAACTGCATTCAGCGGCATATTTTTTAACATTTGGTCTTGATTTCGAATGCATTTTGCATAATTCTTCCAAATCGTTAAAGCCGTTCATTAGTGCTAGGCCTATCTGCATTAATTTCATTGTCCATCGGAGCCTGGTTAATATTTTTTAAGTCCTATGCATAATAATAGCGATACCAAGAAAGTTCATTGATGGGACCACATGAACAGAAACTAAAATTAAAACCCAGCAAAAGAAAAGTCTTTCTGTGGACTTACCAATGAAGAACCACCCAGCTTCTGCCAAAGCTTCTGCTGTATGTCCACGTGACACTTGACCGTTCTTGAAAGATGCAATCCGTCTCGTCATGTCAGCGAACTCGGGAAACTTAGGAGGATCGTCGCAACTGGATGGAGCCACGTAACGAATCTGAAAGCATTAGCATTCATTCATTCATGCAGGTCTGAGGCAACTGGCTATAGCGCATTTTCAAGTAAATCACAAGGAATTGCTATATAACAGATCGAAACATGTGGTTTCAACACACAAAATGTACGCTGCATAAAGTCAAAGGCAACAGTTCATAAGTATCAGACTGTTCCAGGGTGTTTTAGTTGAAGCGCGACAGCGTAGCACCTGCACATCTCCATGGACAAAAGAGCGGCATGATCAATCGACGATTGAATTAAGGCAATTGCGACAGTTAACCCTAGCATCTGCACTGATCTCACCTGAACAGAGACTGTACAGACGCAAGTTTTAAACTATTTTTGCCATCGTCAGAGATCGCATGACATTTCGAATATATTTCAGGGTAAAATAATTAATTAAACCAGCATCATAGATTAATATAACTATGCAATAGTTTACGATGCTGATACAGTTTCTTATGAAGCACAATGAAATATACGGAGCATTCAATAAATAATTTGTCTAGAAGATGACTGGCAATTTGAAGTAAACCTCATCATGATGCAGAGAACTGATATGTTGGTGTTGCACAATGCTCAGTGTAGGCAGTGCCGGCGCTAGGGTACCGGAGGCCCCCAAAATAAAACTTGAGGCCCCCATACCTTGAGCTGTCATCTCAGCAAAATATCTAATATTAAGCTTATAAGTGCTGAAAGACATATTGTAAGACTTCAATAAATGTCCCCTCCCAATTGTTACATTTTTTGGAATTTCCACGCTGTAACTGTAGAATTTTAAGCTGTCATCTTTATAAAATTGCTCATTTTTAATGCTGTTAGTCGTGGTTCAGGACTTCAGAGTGTCCCCTCTCCATTGTTTAAATTTGTCCGATTTGCCAACTTTAATGGTAGCATTTATAGGCTGTCATCTTAAAAAATTGCATATAATTATCGATGGACAGTAGATGATACTTATGAAATATTTCTAAAATATTGGGGATACAAGGACTCCGTCCCAACCACAATTTGTGGGGCCATGCCCCTGTCCTCACCCTCAAGTCTCTCCTTTGGTTGCGTAATATATTTATTATTTTGTATGCTTTGCGTTAAAACATGATTCGGCGCATGGTTTCAGGAATGAACCGTCATGAAAGGTATAATTACCAGCTACATTTGATGCCCCTTGCAAACTTGAGATCAGACACGTACCATGGACATCTGGAACCCTACACAGGGTTTAATGTTTGGGCCTCACGCAGGTTTTATTTTGAAGCCTCATCCAATTAGCAATAACAATAAGTTACAATTTATAAATGATGTGTTTGAGAAAGTGGACGAAACTGCCTGAGTTAGTTTAAATGGCTTTACTTACGTCCAAAATCAGTTTGGCCGGTATGACGTTTGAATTAGGTCTGCTATGGCAGTGCCATATGGTTAGTTGAGGCATGCACCAGACCGGATCTGGAGCCTCAAATAAATGCGCCGGTTTAAGAAATATAGTCACAAATAGGCATAATGACCAGCTAAAGTTGGGGCCCATGGGGCCCTTCAAACTCGCCCCCCCAATGGGGGGTATGGGGAGGCTAGCGCCGGCACTGAGTGTAGGCCTATGAATGAAGCAATGAGGTGGGTCCCTTAAATGCTGAGACCAAGTTCTGACTCACCTGTTCTATTACAGTTGGTTGAGGACATTCTGTTCTTAAGCTTTGAACATTCTGCGCAGGTTGCTGTCTCTCGACGTCACTCGTCTTTCTGGAATGATGACCGATTGAAATTTCTCCAGTCATCGAAACATTCCCGACGTCGAGAATACGTACCAACGGACAGTCAGTAAAGTGCTTCCTAGGCTCTACTGATGGTATGCCCGTATGCTCCCAGTTTCTCATGAACTCACGGCAGAATAGACACGGGACTCGGTCTGCCTCTCTCTTGTAGCATAAACCACCACGAGTCAAAACCTTTGGATCAGCCTGAGCTCCTGATGGCCAACCGTCAAAGGTGCTAAGGCGATGTTTCTCGTGGCGCATTTGGTCGTTGTCAGGATGTGAGCGATCGATTTTGTTGACTGGGTTTGTAGAAAAGATTCCTCTCTTGGTTGCTCGAGACACTGCTCCTCTGTAGATTTCCTGGATTTTCTCACAACAATTCTTTGCCGCATGGTCTGTTTCGATAGCCCCCCGACCGTCAATTAACACCGGGAGAAGAGGAATGTTTTGCACGCTTGTGTCTGATAAAAGTGGACAATTGGGAGACCGACGCCTGTGCTGTTTAACAACGCTGTCACCCGATATACAACCGTCAATGTTGATGCCACATTCACAGCAGGTTACTCTATTACCCTCCCCTGTATAGTAAAGCCCATGTCTAGCCAACCGTAGTGGATTAGGCCTTACATGATGATTATTAGGCCAGTTCATGAAAGGCTCAAGACTAAACAACTTGCGATCCATCATAATGCTAGTGCTGCTATCACAGGTTACAATTGATTAAATACTAAAAAAATTACAATGTGCTGTTTACATTTACAAAACTTGGAATTACAATAAATACGAAACATATTATTCTCTATGCCAAGTTCCAGCGGATTAATAATTGACTACAATTAGTTCCAATTAATAAGTAGGACTAAAGTTATAAGATTTTTCAGCTCTTCTCACCTGGAACGATCATTATACTGAACAATTGCAGTATGGCTAAGTTACAAGTCGTTTATGTAAATAACCGATGATCAGGGCGCTTGCAAAGTCGTATTCTTATTCTCATAAAGTAGAATTCATTCAAATTGAGCGGCTGAGTACTACACTTGCTGCACGATTTCGCGGTTGACTTTTATTCGCATGAACCTTTTCCGGAAGATTTTCTGCATTTGATTCAGAATTACTGCTGCACGATTCCACGGTTGCCAGTCGCTCACAGGAACCTTTTCCGAATGATCGTGGACATTTTATGATTGCTTGGTCCAGACTTAGTCATTAATAATATTATCGCAGGTGTTCAGATGTCGTTAGACGAATTCTTCGACTGCACCTATGTCTATGTGAAATTCGAAGTTTATACCACGAATGAAGCACATGAAGATAGATCCTTTTTTCTTAATTTCGCACCTACAACAACATAGTACGGCAAGATAGAACACAGACCGGTGGTTTAGGGTCTAAATGTAAATTTCTCCGTTTAACTTTGTGAATAATATGCATCATTAGTGCTTTTCCACAAAGACAAAGAAATTTGTCAAAAAACAAATATTAGGCCTTATAGTTGTTAAAAAGTATTATTACTAGGCGGGATCTTAAGTACGGTGCCCATGATTTTTGCATTACTTAAATAGGCCTAATAAGGTAGTATAGGGAAAGCCACCTAAAATGGGACGGTTGATAAGATGGATGGGCCTACGCCTATTGTTACTGCAATACGGCAGAGGAAGCCACTGTCTAGAGTTTCAAATAACGTATATATCACATAATTATATTCAACCCAGGCATGTATGCGTGCATGTAGCCTATGTGTGGCTTTGCGTGCATGAATGTACAGGAATACATTACTATTATATTACAACATTATACGGCCACATTTCTGGACTTAGAAGCATGCATAGTTGCATACTAATTCATTTACTGAGCAGCCAACTCAACACGCTTTTGTTCGCCTCCCTATAGAGTGTTCGAATCTAGGTAAATATGTTAAACGATCTCGTTCTCGAATTTAAAAGATCTATTACAATTAGTTAGAGCTCGGCATGGGCGGAGTTTGGTTTCCGTTTGGGGGGGGGACTTCAAACTTGGGCTTTGGTTGGGGCGGAGACTTAGTCGGAGCCGAAATTTTTTTCTCTGCCCAAAAAAGTTGATGACCTTTTTTAGTCATTCACTCGAAATCTCACGAAAACCATACTATTTTCTCAACCAAAAAAGTTGATGACCTTTTTTAGTCAGTTTCCCCGATTATATTTTCGAGTTTGGGCCTTCTTGGGGGCTAACCCGAAAAAATACCATTTTCATGGTAAAACATTTCTCGGGACCTTCTTGTGAGGGGGGAGGGTAGCCCCACCCTAGCCCCTGATTAACTCCGCCCATGGAGCTCGGGAACTCAGAACTCCCTTCTCACAACAGAACTTTATCGAAAATGCCTGTTACACACAGTATGTCTGCAGTAGCCTGCGTATAACATAGGCTACTTTAAGTATTATAAGTAACTCGAACTAGGAAGTAATGCAGCACATTCTGAAAGCAAAAATATGTTTGACATAAAAACCCATCTTTTTCTTCCTGCATGGGTCGAGTTACCAAAAGCCCAAACTATGATTAGCTCACTATTGATACATCTATTTAAATTGTTATAATATAAGTTTAGTTAACAGCAGACCATGGCTCGAGTTCATTTATGTTTCTATAGCAATTTTCCTGTTCTGTGTGAACTAAGGAACGTTATGTCTGTCGTTTTAAATGTTTGTATTTCTTATCTAAGGTGTGAAGTAGGAAGCGCCTAGATGTTGTTTGTCCATGTTAACGCAATTACTGGATTTGATCGCACACTTTGAGAAGTCATTCATAATATCACTCATTTTTTGAAAATTCCTAAAAACGTTACATAGGCCTATGTTAAGGTCGATTATAGGAATAGGCTATATAAAATATGAAGGTGGGAAAATATTAACCAGGACGTTTGAGTCGAACCGGATCACTCTTCGAAGTAGTCGATTTTCAATGTCATGTAGGCCTACAAGAGCTTCAACGCTCTTAATATCAGGCGTCAGAAACCGTAACGTCTCATCTTACAATGAAAACTCTCTAGTTTTGATCGGTCGTCAGCATTTAGTTAGACTCCACCAGGCGGGACAGCGTAGAGGAGTCGCGCTATTGTTGTAGCTCTGGCAACGTTGTGTTGGGCAGTTGGTGACAGTCTATGAGCTCAAAGCGTAGATGGAAATAAAAGGGCAAGAACTCGGTGGTCGAAGGTCTTTTTGGCTCCTTTGACTGGCGAGTGATGATAGCCTCCCAGTATTTCCGCTCTATTTCACCGTAGAATGAATGCGTACAATACATGCACCCATTTACACAATGCATACATGCACACAGACGTACATATGTATTACATATTCTTACCATGACTTCCTGAATCGTATCCTGGTTTCGACAAATAGACTACAGTGGTTCGCATAATAGGCCTATATAATTGTGCACAAGGTGACCTTGCGGGCAACGGAAACTTTGAAGATGACCGACCGTAAAATACACACTTTTAAAAAACTTTTTATATAAAGAAATCTAAAGTCTGTAATGCGACCGATAATATTTAGTCTATATCTAGGCTAGTGGCCTACAATTAAAAAAATTGCATACGTACGAGATCTGTCGAAAACCGACCACGGATGTTGCTGCTATGCAACAGAGCGACTATGTGCGGATGGCTAAGTGAGTATCATTAATCTTATAGCCTATATGCATGACGCGTGGTAGGCTAAACCTATCGATGCAGGCTAACATTGAGAAAGTGAAAGCCTTGAAACATAGGCTGATATATATATATATATATACACACATGTATATATATATATGGCTTTTGAAAAATATATTATAAAAATATTAAGAGTCAGTTGGAGAAAAAAGATGACGAATGAGCAACTATTATAATAGAATTGGTCTTAGAGACACTCTGCTGCAAAAAGTAATCTGCAGGAAATGACAACTATTTGGACATATGTGCAGAATGGACGACTTCAGGAAACTTAAGACGTTGGTTTTTGGTATTAGGGAAAGGACGAACAAAATGGGACGTCCCTTCAGAGAATGGAAGGATAAAATCACGGAATGGTGTGAAGACAGATCACTGCAGCAATTGAGCCAAATAGCAAGAAAAAGAGACAAATGGAGGGAGATGGTAGAAAGAGAATCAAGCACCTACGAGCGATGAACCCATGGACATTGATGATGATGATGATGTTGATGATGACGATGATGATATATTTTAGGACCCAAGCACGAAACGAAAGGCAGGAATCTTTCGGTGTAGGCTATAAATAGCACGAAAATTCAATCGATCATTCAATTAATCAATCCGCTATCAAGTCAAGTACCAATCAATGTATAACGATCATATTCCCTTGCCTTGCCTTGCCTTCAGCCTTCCTCGATACGAGGGTTGGTCGCATTTTGGATAATTCTTCTCCATCCTCTCCTGTCTTCGGTTGGTCTCAACAATTCCTCTGTTGATAATCCCGTCCATTCACACATGTTGTCCCACCACCTCTTCTTAGGTCTTCCTCTTGATCTTGTTCCCGGAACTGTTCCGTGCGTAATTTCCTTCTCTAAGGCTTAGCAATCTCCATGTTTCCTCATGATGTGCCAGAAGTATGACACACTATGACATCTTCCTTCTTTTATACATTCAAGTAGACTCCTTTCTACACCATCCGTCTCCAGTAGGCTACCCATTCTTTCTACTCAGTCCATGATATTCTGAGGATTTTTCTTATGCCTTTCATTTCAAATAGGCCTACCTTTTATTCTATCCTCATCACGATCATAATTATAGACGTTTTAAAAGCGATAGGCCTATGACGATAGGAGGAAATTCTTGAAGTTGTGGCAATCAGCGAGAAAGCGAATGACTAAGTCTAATTATAGGGCAAATGAAACATAAAATGATTCAGAAACGACTGGCTTTGTTCTCTGACAGAGGAAACTAGCCAGTAATTTTACAAAAGTTTTCAATCCTAATTATAGCCTCTAAGCAAACAAACCCAACATACCTATAATGAAAATAATTATTTAGCATACGTACAGTCATGCTTAGGCCGGTCAGGACAGACCGGTGGAGATAGTCGGTAGAGAGGGCGTTGGACACAAAACGGGCTTGTCCCACTGGTTGTCCTTCATGCCTCTTTCCTAACATTATCTTCAAGCAGACAAGGCGGTCCAGCTGCTTCAAGATATAATGGTATGGAGTAGACCTGCTATCCTGTAGAAACTGGGAGATGACACGAGACAGACTCAGACAGAGAGTGGCGTCGGACACCTACGGGCGTTGCACCTATGGTTTGTGATGACACGTACTAGAATCTGTCGAAAGCTAACAAAGATCAGCTGTGACAGCTTGGAGAAACAGGGACGATAGGCATAGGCCTATGAGACGGATGTCCGGGGGGGGGGGCAAATGCCCCCCCCCCCCAAATTTCGGGCAAGTCTGATTTTTCGAGCAAGCAGACCCGAATTTTTTTTAAAAAGTTTATTTTTAATTTTTTAAATTTATTTTTCAGGGTCTTTTTGCCCGAAAAATTAGACTTGCCCGAACAAAAAAGGTCGTCAGACCTTTCGGGCAAAAAGTAACGGGAAATTTCAGAAGATTTCGGCCAGATGACTATAAAAAAAGGTCGTCAGAATTTTCGGGCAAACGTAACGGGAATTTTTCTAAAGATTTCTGCCGGATGACAAACAAATTTTCGGGCAAAAGTCTCATTTTTGCCCCCCCCCCCCCAACGCTGAAATGTCCCCTACCCCTATTACTATAGGCCTAAGTTTAATGTTCGTTAGCTTTTGCTAGGCCTATTGTATTGCATGTATATGCAAGACCCTGGTTGTTTTATTGATGTTTCCATTAGGAAAGCGAAATCACGAAAACGTCTCATCGATATAACCATGCAGGATCAGCAACAAACCGAAAATATGCTAAAAATAGGCGAGTAGCCTTCTGATTGTACGGCGTTGTACGCGTCAACTCTACGTCAACCATATTGGCCGCATGCACTTGCGGTGATGTTATTATCGATAAGCTTACACGCCGAGTAGGTCTACCTGGTGCCGGTATCGATAAAAATATCACCGCGAGTGCATGTACGAATATATAAGTATACAAACTATAACATAAACGTATGCCTACACAGCTGAACTTATAGACTCTTAAACAAATCATCGCAATCGCTTTCCAAACTGGTCTGAGAGGATGGACGGTTTGATACCGATGTCCAAGCTGCGCTGATGGATGGCACTGAGTATACGAATCGGTTCCCTCATTCCCGCACCATTGCACAACACTGAATTGTCTGTTGGTACATTAATATTGAAACCGGATAATACAAGACAAATAATTGGACAGTACACAATAGAAATTGCATTATTGAAACAAAGGTATTTACAATTTTGATAACATCTGAGTATAATGAGTAGCATGCATAAGCTTACCTTAGAAAATATAAAATAATCTATATAAAAAACAATAGCACTGACAAAATTGCCTACTAGAAGATCAATCCCTCAACCGAAATAAACTTGCAGTTCTTAATAATATGCTCTCTGCATATAGTATATCACGGCGTTCTGAATTCTACCGCGTTATCAACAGTCGCTGTTTTAGACTCTAGACCTACTGTAACAGTAGTCCTACTAGGCCTAATGTTCTGAGCATCGAAGCCGTGCAAAGCTTATAAGCGCATTCTTAATCCTCTCAATTGGAATTTGGAATTTATATAGCTCCATTTGCAAGCCGAACTAATCAGAGTCTTCTCTGCTTTAGCATAGGCTATGTGATGCTAAGCGTTTCTAATAACAGAAACTTATTCAGTTAATGTAAGCAAGGCAATGGACAGAAATCTGGAAAGTTATCATTCATTAGTATGATGATTTGCACTGCAAGTTTCAGAGAAGCCTATAATAAGCCAGCTAAGGCTAAAATAACCTGTTCACATAGAGAATTCAAGTTATCATTTTGAAATATTGCACGTCGTATATGACCTATGGGCCATGGCTACTTGTTTCATTCCACTTAATGGAACTATTGTTGGTTGTAACACTTTTCAAACGTCGTCCCCTCTTTGCTGTAGGTCTACTTTGATCACCAATTGAGAGATTCAAATCATCTTCAGGGGTTGTAGCAAACTCCAATGTCGTGTAGACCTATAATATTATGACATATAGCCGAATGTAAAGGCCTACATGTTTCATTCCATTTAGCGGAACTATTGTTGGTTGTAACATTTTTCAAACATCGTCTATTCTTTGCTGAACTTTGATCACCAATATTATTGCGAGACTTCTTCAGTGGATTACAGCAAACTTCAATGTCTCGTACGTCCTAATAATAATCATTCGAAACTTTTGAGCAGCGAAAGTCTGACGAAATGATGACACCATGTCGAAATAGTCACGTAGGCGTCTCATCTGTGTTGCCTTTAAATGCAGTTTGTCCTGTTTTCATCTGAGCAGTTGTAAGCTTATTCTTTATGCAGGATAACAGTGATGCTGACAATGTCTATTTCGTTTAAGTTGTTGCTCACTTACATGTAAGACTGTTTGAGATCAAGAAGAAATAGGAGACAAACCTTTTCGTATAAAAATAGGAACAAACGAGAAAGAAATATTTGGATTTACGCGGAATGTTGACACGGTTGTTTTTCTTGAGCACGGTTACGTATTTGTGATTTTCATGTATCGTTTCAATCATCTTTCAGTCGAAGTTTATTCATACCCAATTATTGTCCCACGTATTTTGTCCAGGCATTGCATCCTCGAAGTTGCCGCCAACGTTAGCCAACTAACTGATCTTGGGTTTCCGTTTGGTGTTCAATTAATCGACCCTACGCATGCAGTGGGTAGCTTAACCAGCCAATGCTTTCTTGACTGTCAGCATAACCATGGCATGAATCTCCTTAGTCATGTCCTATCCGTTCGTGAACTATGGCAAATTCAATTCTGAGTATCTCTTCTCTCTCTTTCACTTTCCCAGATGCATTCTTCAACTGCATTCTTTCACAAAACTGTCGTATGTATTTTGCTGTCTTCGACACAGTTACGAATCTCCGCCGATCAGATTTCTTTGCCGAAGAACTCTTAGCATGATGTGATGATCATCTTCCCAATCATTTTGCTAAGGACTATTTCTTGCTTTGATTCAAACTGATGCATTGTATCAACTTCAAATGAACATCCATTATGGATAAGTTTTTCTTAGGAGAGGAAGGTCTTCACTGTTCCTCTGATGAACGTCCTGCAGATGGGACAATTTCGTAACGCTGGGGCACAGCTGTTGCAGCATACAAGATGACCACATGGAAGAAAGACAGTGTTCACTTCTGCGTCCATGCAGACCTTACACGACCTCGCTTCTCGTAGTCGACGATTCTCTTCAACATACTGAAGAGTTTCTGGGAAGAAAAGAAGATTTTAATTCATTAATATTGTTTCTAGCCAAACGACATTACAGCACACAAATTGACGACGTTTTATTTAGTCCTACGGTACTAATAATAAGACATTTAGGCCCATATAATACATGTATGTTAGATCCTCCTTTAGACCAAAGCTAACGTGTTTCGCTGCCACACAATTTCTGTGGGCGATCTATTACACTAGTGTCTGTCACCAGTTGACATGACTTCTAAGAGCATTGCGGCGTTGCCTACCTTCATCTTGATTCTCGTTGAGATTCATTTCTTCCAACTGTGCAAGGATTCCTAAACCGGTCTGTGGTCCTGCCGCAGATTCTGCCACCTGTTCATCCTCATCATTCGTTGCTGCGTTGGATGCTCCAGTCGCCTTCGGCTTCTTCTTGCTCCGTTTGCGTTTACCTGTTACAGAAAAATCAACACTTTAAAGGTTTTGCAAAGCTAACGGACCAAAATGAATGAGGTTTGATCTGCGTAATCCAAAGGGTTCCTGATTTAACAGAAATTCAAAGCAACCTTTTGTTCTTTGCTGAGACATTGCTATTGCAAAACCTCGTTAAAATCTATTTAAAACTTGAATAATAAATGCTTGCACCTAAAGCACAGCATCTCCATCTGCATTAGAATCGTTCGCTAATTGTCAATCTTTAGATATGCATAAATCTCTATCCAACAGCTGTAGACCTACTAAGAAATCTTCTAAACTTTTTCTAAAGTATAGTCCTAATAGCTCATTTAAGTCTACTGGAGGTGCTGGCAATGCGCCACACTATATGCACCGCAGTCCCTCTCCTAGTTATTATATTGATTTATTCGATATACAATTCTGCGATCCTTTTAGAATGATCGAGCTCTTAATGACATTAAAATTTGTATAGCGCCCTTGTTTATGTGCCTGTGAAAGTGGCGCGACATAGGCATTCAAGTTTGATTAGAAATACAATTTACCTTTAGCCTTGGACTGTGCCTCTGCAATAGTTTCTAGATGATTGG
Source organism: Lumbricus rubellus (assembly GCA_945859605.1). Classification (NCBI taxonomy): domain Eukaryota; kingdom Metazoa; phylum Annelida; class Clitellata; order Crassiclitellata; family Lumbricidae; genus Lumbricus; species Lumbricus rubellus. The sequence continues at coordinate 7,306,167 of OX243811.1, read as the reverse complement.
CGACGGAAACTACTGCAGAGGCAGAGGGATGTTCAGACAGACCGACAGCCAGTGACTGAAAAGTTGACATGGACAAAGAGGCAGATGAGTAAGTTTGATTTATGAAGGGGAGAGAGTGTGAATCGGCGAAAGTATGGAGTCCGTTGTATGGAGGGGTTGACCTTGGTGAGGTTGTTGACGTCGTATTAGATGATGAACTTGAAGTTGGTGAAGGAGAAGTTGTTGGCATCAGCGAAATTTGACCTGCATAACAAAAAAGTCGTAAGACACGGTTAGACTAATAAAATTAAACTAAATTCAAGACTGCAAAAGGAAAGCAAAGACGAAATAAAAATTAATTAGTACAAACGCTAGACCATATTAAAATAATAATAAATATTATCAATTTTAAGTAATTGAGATAATGGCAAAAATAGCAAAATGACAAAGTTATTTTCTTAAGTTGGACGTCTCCAAACTATAATGAAGACGTATAATCTATCAATAAGAGTATTCAGCATCAAAGAAGCAACGCAAATATTGTGTTGTAATTTTTGAGACGAGTGTAACATCATGCAGAGCGTTGACATTCATTTTAGTGAGCTTACCTGCACCATCGCTTGCGGCTGAGCTTGCTGTGAGACCTGATGCGGAAGCCATTGGATTTGTTGCTTCCAATCGGAAAAGCTCTTCTAAGAGATTCTCTGCATTTGGAAAGTCATCGCCTGTTTCAAACGTAATCGTAAATTTTAAAGCATTGACATTATCGATATGATAATTAGGCCTATATTAAAAATTTACAACATTAAGGTATTTTTAAATTGAAATATTCTTATGTCTTCATTCAGGTACAGGAAGATATTAACCAATTCATTGAGCTATGAGGAATCGACAGCATGTCTTTCTTAAGTTGTTGTATCACATTCAATAGCTCCCAAACTATCCTATAGGCGACTATTGTAATATTATATTCTGCATGAAAAGAGTTCACTGCTATTCATATATGCGCTTCGGGCCATGCAGTAGCCTAGACCCTAGTTAAGACCCTAAACTCGGTATTTTCTACCAACTGAATGTTGTCCAAACGTTTACTTTTATTTCATTAAAGATGACCGTCGACTTATGATGGCGTCAGTCTATAAAAGTCATTGACTGCGTAAATGTAATCTGTCACGTAGTTCAAGTTAATTTTGCCTTCTTATTTCTTGTTTATTTTAAGGAAACCGGGAAAACTCCTTTGCGTCTCCGCTTAGAATATCTGTAGGCCTACAACTCATCTGACACGACGCAGCGCTAGTGAATAAGCTGGTGCCCTAAACTTAGCTTTAGAACAGTGCTTCGGAGATCTAACGTTTGCTTTTTACGAGTCATAAACGTCAGAATAACTCGCTACCTGTTGTCGAAAGTCGTTCTTCAATGGCCCTTCGAACAAGTCCCCGCGGATAACCCATGTCCAGAATTGCGCGAACTTTAGCCGTGTCCATACGAGCTTTGATTTCTCTGGGTTCAACTCTGTACTGAGTAGCCGATGTCATCACCTGCACAAGAGTTAAGCAATTGAAGCATATGCTGTATATATAATTATAGGCTATATCATAAAAGTTATTTGGCAAACAGAATAACACAGAATCTAATAGCCTACACAATTTCGCCTATCTAAATTCATAAGAATTAAAAGACTTAAAAACTACTTTAATTAACATCGTCCTCAAAACGAATATCATTGGTTTTTAAAATTAATGTTTCCATTGCATGCAAATTAATTTCCAGTAATAATAATTATATACAAATTGCAATTAGATAATTCCGCCAAATAGAGGAATAACTAACAGTGGTGTGACGAGTACGACACAATAATGAATTCCAGCTTACATTTGTCGGAATCGTCTGGCCCTGTAGCTGTCTTCTTGTCATCATCGCTTGTTGTAGACTTTTGATGTAGGAACAGTTGGAATACCATCTCTTGTGTTCATCAAATGGATCGTCCTCTTGTTGCCAGTCTCTCAGATTACCACCACATTGGAAGCACTGCACCTTATCACCAGGTCCTAGAAGATTTAAACAGAACCTCACATCATGGATCTACTCGAGGATTATTGTGATGAGGGAATGGTGGATTAAAAGTCAATGAATTTGGTTTTCTTGATAGTCAAATGCGTTTATTTCATGTCCGAAATAGTCCACCGTCGGAATAAGAATATGCATGATGTCAGTTCGATTTAGTTGATAGCCTATGCCAATTAATTACAGGGCTGGTGGTTTAAATACATATAATAAAGTAGGCTACAAATGAGGTAACCTCGTTCAATCTTAACCACGTTCGGCGACTTGTTCTTCAAAAATATTTTGGTCTCAATTTTGAATGCACATTTCATTCTTCCAAGTCGTTAAAGTCATTCATTAGTGTTATCTGCATTAAATAACATAATTGTCCATCACAGCCGGTTTAATAATTTCAACTGAGAGTAGTTTCTCTTTTCCAAGTCTAATGCATCGAGATAGCCGTGCCAAGAAAGTTAATAGATTGGACCACACGAACGGAGATTTTAAGCTAAAAATACAGCCAAAGAAAAGTCTTTCTGTGAACTTACCAATGAAGAACCATCCAGCTTCGGCCAAAGCTTCTGCTGTATGTCCATGCGAAACTTGACCATTCTTGAAAGATGCAATCCTTCTCGTCATGTCAGAGAACTCGGGAAACTTAGGAGGATCGTCGCAACTGGATGGAGCCACGTAACGTATCTGAAAGCATTTTGATATTCTTGTTGAATGTATGCAAGCATGAGTAAACTCACATAAAAGTATGACTATGCAACATATCTAAGCATGTGCGTTTCAATACAGAAAATGTATGCTGCATAGAGTCAAAGGGAATAGTTTATAAGTGACAGACTATTCCAGTATGCTGCAGTTGAAATGGGACAGCGTAGCACCTGCACATCTCCATGGACAAAAGAGCGGCATGATCAATCGACGATTGAATTAATGCAGTTGTGACACTTAATCTTAGCATTTGCACTGATCTCATTTTAACAGAAACAGACGCAAGTTTTAAACTAGGCTACTTAATTTGCCATCATAAAAGATTGCATATTTCGAATAATTTTATAGAATACTTCAAGGTAAAATAATTAGACCTGTATGATGCATCATAATTTAATTTTAAAATACAATAGTTTAGGCCTATGATGCTAATCCACTTTCTTATCAAGCTCAATGAAATATCTGTAATATTCAAGAACTTTGTCTTGAAAGATGACTGGCCATTTAAAGTAAGCCTAGGCTTTATCAGAGGCATGATATGATGGTTTTGCACAGTTCTTTAATTTAGTGGCGCACCTTAAATGTTGAGACCAGGTTCTGACTCACCTGTTCTATTACAGTTGGTTGAGGACATTCTGTTCTTAAGCTTTGAGCATTCTGCGCAGGTTGCTGTCTCTCTACGTCACTCGTCTTTCTGGAATGGTCACTGATCAAACCTTCTCCAGTCATCGAAACATTTCCGACGTCGAGACCACGTACAAACGGACAGTCAGGAAAGTGCTTCTTGTGTTCCACCGATGGTATGTCCGTGGCCTCCCAGTTTCTCATGAACCCACGGCAGAATACACACTGGACTCGGTCTGCCTCTCCCGTGTAGAGCAGGCCCTCTCGAGCCAGAACCTTTGGATCAGCCTGAGCTCCCGATAGCCAATCGTCAAAGGTGCTAATGCGGTGTTTCTCGTGGCGCATTAGGTCGTAGTAGTCAGGATGTGAGCGATCGATTTTTTTCACTGGGTTTGTAGAAAAGATTCCTCTCTTGGTTGCTCGAGACACTGCTCCTCTGTAGATTTCCTGGATTTTCTCACAACAATTCTTTGCCGCATGGTCTGTTTCGGTAGCCCCCCGGTCACCAATTGGGACCGGGAGTAGGGGGATGTTTTGCACGCTTGTGTCTGCTAAAAGTGGACAATCGGGAGATTGATTCTTGTGTTGTTCAACAACGCTGTCACTTGATGTACAATCGTCAATATGGATGCCACTGTTGCCACATTTATGGCAAGTTACTCTGTTCCCCTCCCCTGAATAGTAGAACCCATTTCTAGCCAGCCGGGGTGGCCTAACAAGAAGATTATCAGACCAGTTTGAGAAAGTCGCAAGCCGAAATAATTCCTGCTCCATCATAGTGCTAGTGCTGTTATCACAGGTTACAGTTGGTTAAAATACTAAAATAAACAATATTCTGTTGCTCTTACACAATTAAAAAACTTGAAAATGCAATAAATTACTAAAATATGATTCTCTATGCCAAGCTATAGCGGGTTAATAAATAATTGACTAATAGTTCGCAAACACCAAGTAGGCTAAGTTATATAAGATTTTCAGCTCTTAATTGTCACCTGGAACGATCAATGCTACACACTTGTAATAAATCTAAATTGCAACTTTTTTCGGTAAATAGTGGTTTTTCTGGGCGTTTGCAAAGTCGTATTCTTATTCTCATAAAGTAAAATTCATCGAGGTTGAGCATCTGAGTCCGACAATTATTATTGTTGCAGGACTTCGTGGTTGCTTTTCGTTCGCAAGACGACTTCACGGTCGCCGGTTGTTCACAAAAGCCTTTCCTGGACGTTCTTGTGCATTTATGATGACTTGATCCAGAATTAATCATTATCGTTGGTGTTGAGATGCTGTAGGGTCGACATTTTATTTAAGTTAATTTGAATTCTTTGATGACACCTTCTGTGAGAGTAGAATTAAGCAACGACTGAAGGAGAAAAGCGGTGAGATCCCTCTTTTTATTTTCGCGACTGAAACAAAACAGAACAACAAGATATAGGTCTAACTGAAAACAAAGGTAGGCCTAACTCTTTCATATTGGACCGAAAGCTGACTTCCGTTGCTTTTAGGGCATTACATTTACATTAGGTTTTATACTTGCTTTGGCCAGATTTTATTTTTAAACCCATTTAAATTTCGCCCGCCTGCATCTCTTTACAGAATATTGATTGCCAGACGTGAATTGCAATGAACTCCCCTAAACTTAACTTTGGCCTAACATCCCGTTCTAACAGACTGTTGAGTTTCTTGCATGACTGCGACATGAACAGTTACTTTTACACACATGCATGCAGATTACATACAGGCACACTCATACTACATAATTATACAATTACACATGTATAATTGTATAGCCTATGCACACATTCTTGTGTAAGCTTATATAATAAGAGTTAGGCCTATATAATCTATACACGAATGCAAATTTGCAAATAAAATTATAGGCACAATGGCACATCAATACATAAAAATGCACATTACAGTAAAGTCGTTGCCCCATTTTCTAAAGTGAGAAATGTAAAGAGCACTATACGCTGAACATAATCATGTCACATGCATAGCCTACATGTCTTCACTTTGTACAGACCGACTTCTCGTAGTGGCCTACATCTCGTAGGCAACTCGAAAACTGGAAAATCTGGCGTTCCTAAGAATAAACCCGTTTTTCAATTTGTCAATTACGCTTTGTATCTTCTATCTGCTTGCTCTACATACACACATAATATCCCCGTCACCCTCTGTCTCTTTTTCTATCTGATTCTCTGTCTCTCGCGTAGCCTACATTTTTGCGTACGTAATACATGCACATTTATACATACATACATACATACATACATACATACATACATACATACATACATACATACATACATACATACATACATACATACATACATACATACATACATACATACATACATACATACATACATACATACATACATACACACATACATACATACATACATACATACATACATACATACATACATACATACATACATACATACATACATACATACATACATACATACATACATAGCCTACATACATACATACATAAATACATACATACATACATACATACATACATACATACATACATACATACATACATACATACATACATACATACATACATACATACATACATACATACATACATACATACATACATACATACATACATACATACATACATACAAAACATAATAATAATAATAATAATAATAATAATAATAATAATAATAATAATAATAATAATAATAATAATAATAATAATAATAATAATACGTATGTCTGTTTGTTTGTGCACTTGTTATAGCGCCTCTTCAAGCTCTCTCTACTCAGAGGCGCTCCCGAATGCAGATCGGACACTGCATCGGAGTTTCACGCCGAAACGCCTGAGCAATTGCGAGTGAAGGACTTGCTCAAGGGCCCTACGCGGCTTGAGTGGATTCGAACCTGTAACCTCCGGTTCCAAGGCGCCGACGCCACCACTACACCAGGGTGCCCCACATACATACACATACATGTACATTACATAATATTTTTTATTAATGCATGAAAAGGGTACAGAGATTAACGCGTGAGGGAACAAGCTCACACTGTGGCACGTATTAGCTCTAGATAGGTACATTCTTGAGATGAATGTGTATTAACTCGTTTCCCTTCTTTGCCAAATTGACTACTTTGGTTCGCAGGCCTACAGAATTAGCGGCTTCCAAAAGGATATCTTACCACGTTAAAAATGTCCAAAGAGATTGTCCTTTACCTTAGTAGGCTATTATAATTAGTTAGGACTCACGAATTCTAATTAGTTAGAGCCCTATGCTCTTTCCACAGAACTTAGACAAAATTCTCTGTAAACCTACACTATATAAACGATAAGGTTCAATAGGCCTAGTGTTGTTAAATTCCCAACGTAAAACGGAAAATTACACACTGTAAGACATATTCTATTTCATATTACTGTAAGTCATAAAATCATGAGATTATAAATGTGCTACCACAAACTTCCTCGTATAGGCCTATTATGATGACACAAAAGACCCATCTTCGTGCTTCCTGGTTGAATACAGGACACAGACTATATTTAACTTTCTGTTGGCTCAAATAGGTCTCTGCCTGTTCTGTTATGTTATGTTGCATTGCCATTGTATTGTCGCTTGGCGGCGGTTGGTAGCTACACAATGGGCGGACCATAATTTCCCGGTGTCTTCTGTCTCGAGCTATGGGCCTCTGCATGAATCGAGTCCATTTCAAGACACTGTCAGTCTGTATGCGATATTTTCGGCCTTCTCTGTCCTCGGGCATTTCCACGAGATTCGTCAACAAGCTGTCTCTGATGTTATCGAGCGGCTGTCTCACGATGTGACCAAAATATAATTTTGTTTCCTAGTTTTGGTATGAGATAATAAATCCCTTTAAAGCACCGCTGATTTGTGCCTTGATTTTAATAATTATTTCGTTGGCTTCTAAGCTACTAATGCTGACCGTATTCAGAGTCCTGATGCATGTAATCAAAGTATTATCAAACATGCATGCATAGCCTACAATGTCATGTGCATTATTATAGGCATACAGGCCTAGTTATGTAGAAAAACAACACATTACAGCATACCCACATATAATAATATGCCTATACGTAATAATATTAGCTTTCCGTAATTCGACAGAAGTTGCAAATTCCAATCCGGTGTATGCATACATCGAGATAGGCTAAGTTTATAACGAGGTTGGTTTCGATGCAATAGAAAGCACAAAGTTTTATGAAATCTAATATGGCCGTTGTCAGGTTTAAGATTCTTGTTCATAATGGACGAACTTATTCGTCACGATCGATAATTGTCGTGTGCTATAGGCTACGGCCTACTGTGTCATTATTTTCGTTCTGTGGTTTTTCTTATTAGCTGGAGATGTTTTCGTGTCTAGTAGGCCTATTTTGTCCCGCATCATCAGGGTAAAACGGTAATTTTGGTTTATCCATGTATGCAGCATTAATTTATGAAAATCGCACAAATAAACCTGGTAAATTTTGCTACAGGAAATGTGAGAATTCGTGGGGCAATGGTGAGTTAGAGTCATGGGGACGGAGACTTGGGCGGAGACTTGCGGGAGACGAACGAGTGGCGCCGAAGGAAGGACGCGAGATTTTGATCGTACGAATGGCTGAGCCGCCTCTCAACGACGTAATTATGCACTGACTGGCTTCACGATGATGAGTCGGTAGGTTTTGTGCCTGTTTAAGGCTCGGTGGCATTACAGTGCTTGGTCGAAACAGAGGTGTAGAAGAATTCATTCGAGGATCAGATCAGTTACGATGAAGTGGCTCCGGGTTTATTTCTGTTTCAATAGCAATTTAATGCTGTGGATATGAAGAAATGTTTTAATTGTGGCGATCGAAATATCTGTTGTGATCTTAAGTTTGCTTCTGGTATCTAATGTGGGCCTATGTAGGCCTATATTCGTTTATTGTGCAAAAACAGCCTCGTACATTGGGAAAGATAAATAAAACTATGAGAAAGTAATCAGTTGTTGGGTGGGAACGATCGTAAGTTATGCTTTGGTAATGTGTTTGTAAAGAACCATTGAGATTATAAATTCTGATAATCTCTTCACAGAAGTTCAGAATTGTGCATTCGTGCCCGGAGACCCAGACGACGGTTGTTCTTTGGAAGACCTTTCCCCAGCAAGAATATGATGCAAGTTATAGTACTTGTCATTGACAGTTAACAATTTATGTATATTCTATAGATTATAATGTAAGGTGGACTTGATAAGCTCACTTGAGCTTTTTCCCCTTCCAGACTGACTCTGGTATAAATTGAACTATTATATTTTTTGCAATGATGATGTTTAATTACATAGGGCTATTGTGGAAATAAAATGAACTTGAACTTGAACTTGAAGAAAAGGCATCGAAGGACGGGGATATCAGTCCAGGCTTTAGTCCGCATGCAGTGTAGGCCTATAGTCGATCTTCAGCCAAAGCGACTCGCGCTGCAACTGTTGCGAGAACTTGAAGACAGGTAACCCATGCGCTGTGTTCTGAAGAGCAGTCTCTCGAATCTCCGTCGATCAACGGCAAAAGGAATGGAGAGACAGATGGTGGATGTTTCTTCATTTCGGTGACACTTTCGGAAGCAGGCCGATATATTTTAGTCGATTTCGTACAATTATGGAGAATTCACTCACATTGCTTTGGATCATTTTATAGCCTACCACCATTGTTTGGAAACTCTTAGCGATGCTCATTATTATTATGCTGAGGGCAGTTAGAAGCTGGTGAGGAATATTATGTGAAATCTAGAAAATACGAGAAAAGGGTCTGATGTATATACCGGTAGCAAAAAGGAAGTGAAAAAAAAAGAGACGTGCAGGAAGATCTTATAATGGTGTTGTCTATATTTAGGCTACCAGAAGTTAGTTACAGTATTATAGCCTAATAATTAGTTCGACATGTGTGTGCGTTTGTCGGTAAGACTAATTCATTCATTGCCGTTTACAAGATCAGATCTGAACTTATAGAAGTAAAATCTAAGTATATTCTTTATTGGTACCAGTTTACAAACGCACTCATGTGCATGCACGTGCATAGGGCCTAAAGGTTAACAGTTTAGAAGCTACTATTGCGTGTAGAGGACTTAATTCTGGCTCTCACCTCAGTCAACACGCAGACGAACTTTTTTACTGAAAGTTACAATTAGGTTCAAGCCCTATAATAGCCTACGTGCCGAGTAATTTATTATTTGGAAAGAGGTTTGACTCGTCGACAAACAAGCACAGGTGAATTTGAAAGGAAGGTCTATATTCTATAACAATACGGCGATGAAATTTGACTTAGCCTATATTTTGATTATGCAGACAGGTCCTACTTTAAGTCATGATAAAAAAAACTAACCTACCTAATGAAATCATTTAGCAAGCTTGTACGTACGAGAATCTGTCGAAAGTCAACTCAGGTCAGTTACTGTAGTGGCGGTTTGCAGTAGCGCAGGATAAGCGGACTCCGTGCGGTTGCTAGAGCGATTTGTGTTTATATGCCAGACAATGGTTATGTGTTATCGACGTGCCCGTGCCATGGGAAAGTGAAACCACGGAAATTAGCCTACTCATCGATTTATTCAGGATCAGCAGAAAACCGAAAGTAAGCCTACTAAAAAATAATGAGTTTCGATTAGAATCTCTCCGCAAGATGGATCTGTATGATGCAAATTTAAGTAATGTAAGTAATTTGAATCGTTTGCATCGATACAGTAATAGCACAACATCTCGATCAGTCATTCAGTTCGCCAGCCATCATATCGATCAGTCAAGTATCAACCAATGTGAAAGGTTATAATGGGTATACTAAAAAAATTCTTATCAGCAAAGTATAGTGAAAGAGTAGCCTAATATTAGCCTACATGATGCAATTAAAACAATATTGCAGAAACGAGCGATAAACATTGAGGACAGAAACCAGTCAGCGATTTTTACAGAAGTGATCGCAATCGTAGCTATGCATTTACATGTACGTTTCGCCTCTCCAACACAATTCCTCAGAAGCGAAACCAATCTCAGGCCACAAAACTTGCAATGACCATCCAATAGATGTAAATGTAGACCCTATACTAGATAGCGACCGTATGTTAATTTTTCGATTTATTGGTCGGGTGAGATCCTTCACCACCGCTGTTTGATTGGACTCCACGCCATTCAAGATCAACGTGCAAGGACCTTGCTAGCCCGAGATTGAATCTCTGAAACAAGCCACTTTCGGTAGCATAGGCCTAACACAGCAAACGTTGCTTCAGGAGAAGTTAATGGTTGATTCTGCTTCAACGCCGAGGATGCTTGAGTTATACGAACCTATTGTACAATGTACAGAGGCTGAGAGGCTTGCAATATTTTCATGACTAAGACACCACGAAACAAGATCTGAAATGATACGAGTAGCTAAACAAGTTGGGCAGTAAAAATCCTTGGTGGATTGCTAACTTGACGTTTTTTAGCGATAGGTTCGAACTACGTGACAGTAGTAGGCTATAAGTTTTAACGACTACTTTTTTGACTACAGTAACTCTTGAATGCGTTTGGCTAGTAGTTTGTTACTACTGTCAGAAAGGTCGCCTGTAGCCTAATGGTCGCTGTAGGCTACTTGTAAGAAGCGTAATAGCTAAAAAAATCTGAGTTTAGGCTATTTTCAATCACTTCTTACTAATGCTTTCAGCAATTATAGTTTTTGTGTGATCAGCATGGGCGGAGTTTGGTTTCCGTTCTTGGAGGGGCTAACCCCGAGTCTGGGCCTTGTTGGGAGGGCTAACCCAGAAAAGGGATACCATTTTCATGGTAAAAAAGTTGAATTTGGGCCATCTTGGAGGGGCTTGGCCCCCCTAGCCCCTGATAAACTCCGCCCATGGTGATCAGCAACTTTTGCATTGGGTTTCACTCTTGTTGCCGTTCTGGCCTTATAGTTTGCACTTTTTGATGCAGAAAAGTATCGACAAAACGCAAGGAAAATAAAAAGTGCAGTTTTAATAGTTCATTTTAAAAGTCTTTTAGTTCATTTCCATTATCTACCATTTGAGCGTCTCTGTTCTAATCGTATGATATAGGCCTAAACTAGTAGAATAGTCGCAAAATATTTTCAAAACAGTAGCCTACTCTACTGTTCTCTACCTTTTCAAAACCAGTTACTAATTCTAATTAGGCTATAGCCTACAAGTTGAGCTACTAAGCTTATAGCATTCAAGATTTGTCGAAAAATTATTGCAATTACACAACAGTTACAGTACTGTCAAAGTAGTTGAGTCAATAACTGAAACCTTAAAGTGGCAAGAGCTAAATGCAGGTGTAATTTGAGCTCACGATTACAATCCAGACCCCCGTATAGAGGCGTTGTAGGAGTTGTAACCATAAGCTTATTTAGATTTCATCAAACCAAAATTTCAGTATTCAAATCTTAGTAACTGAAACTAACGCAAAGAGAGATGTGAAAAAGACATTTTAGCATTAGAATGGAGGTTGTTTGTACCTGCTACCTACAACGATAGAGTAGGCTACTTGGCGACTCATTGCCGAAGCGAATGATTCTGCCAATGTTAGGAATATTGGAAGCTTTTGGTTATAGGCTAACATTCGATAGTCGTTCACGCAGTGATCAGGAACAATGAAAAATTGCACGTCGAGATTAACTTTGTGATTTGGTGAGTAGGCCTATGCGTCAAATGACCGTTGGATAAAAGAAAGCCTGTAAATGTTACGTACAATTTATTTCGAAGGGATCAAGTGTAAATTCGAATGATATCGTCTTGTAGGCCAAAGTCATAATACGTCCGGTAGTGTCATGTGACGCTGAGAGCGTCCCGGAAGTCATTTGTGGTTGGCTGTAAGCAGTCAGATAGGCAATTTGATGGCGGATTCCGGACAGGCCAGACCTCCTTTGAAGTGAGGCAGAGGAAACCAGGAAACTCTGTGGCCAAATTTAGTTGTTGACACCGATGCCGGAGTCGTGTTGAGGCCATCTTAGCCCATCTAAAAAGATATTTGGGAGTCCGAATTCAACCGCTGCCGCGGTCGTGGTCTGAAGAAGATTGAGGAACCAAATTTCGTCACCGAATACATTCGCAATATTAAAAATATCGGGAAAACAGGGAAGTATGATCACGCTAGATTCTGTGTAGAAATCTAAACCGAGAGATATCTATTATTCAAGCTCTGTGAATTATCTATACAGTGAGTGATAGGCTCTAACAAATGTTTAGACATTATTGAATAATTCCAACGGAAGGAAACTGAACTGATAATTAATAATTAATTGGACTTAATTAGATGATTGTGTATAAATTCAACGGAAAGAATCCGTATGTGTCGAACACTTGTGCATAGGTAGAATACTTGTGAAGACTGAAGAAACACTCGAAATATTGATAATAATTGATTCATTATAATTGAATATAATTACTTTCTGATTTGACCGATTAAACCTGCTAATCAGATTGAATATCTTGACTAGATTAATTCAGTGTAATAATATTGAGAATATTGAGCAATGTCTGTATTGAATTCTGATTGTGAGTAAGAACAGACAGAAGCCCTGAGTGACGAGGGAGAGAGTATAAGTGAAGCAGTGGCCAGTGCAGAGTCAGCATTCATTCAAAATTTCCTGGCACTATAAAAGAATTTATGGAGCGCCAGGAAGCCCAGTTACAGACCCTTGCTGAGCAGTATGAACAGTTATGCAGATGCCAACAGGAATATGCAATGCAGTTTAACTTGCAAGGCAGTAGGCAAGCAGAGCAGGTCTTAGGCAAGGAAATTCCATTACCTATGGGAGGGGATTTGAACCCAGAACAGTCTGAAACAGTGGCTGTTGGTCTCAGACCGAGGGCCACGAATATTATGTCGAGAACTCGAGCCATCCATACCTGGTGAAGTAGTAGTGGGTTCCAAACCTAAGCCTGTAATTGCCTCAAAGACGCCTGATTCTTATCAGATTGATACAGCCCTTCAGAGTAAGCTTGGGTCCTGTTATCCCTTTTCTTTGGACAGACCGAATACCTGGCAACTTAATGAAGAAGCCCTCCCCTCCCTGCCTTTCAGCTAAGGACCATCAGTGACGTCATGGGTGAATACGAGGAGAAGGTTAGAGATGACCGTGGTGGCCATCTAGCGAGAGGGTCGGGAGTTACAAAATTACGAGCAGAAAACAATAGATGAAGGTAATGATGAAATTACATAGTTTTACGCTGCGGTTAACGTTTTCCTGGCGAATAACCTACGAAAGGCATCTGATGACTTATAAAAAGGTCGTCAAAAAAGTTGACAGTAAAAGGTCTATTATTTTCGGCCAGAGCGTGTTGGGTACTCACCTGAAAATTTACCAGTACAGCCCTGGGATGTGAGACGTTGAGGTTTCGGTGTAAAGTAAATTATCTGTTGACGTTTTTAGGGTAAAGTATGAACAGTAGGCTATAGACCGAAAATAACGCCACTTCGTAGTTTGCGGACCACTAATGGCAAGAGCGAAATCGCCAATTATGCCTACTTCAGGGCTTAAAGTGTGGCAGGACGGTCATGGACGGCGTCCTGGCACTTATTTTCAAATCTCTATGCCGTCCTGCCACTTATTTGACCAGCACACCTGAAAATGTAAGGGGCGTCATGGCACTTCTTTTGTAAAGGCAAGGGGCGTCCAGGCACTTCTTTTTTACACTTTTAGCACTGGCCTGCTTATTCGCGGATGCGTACATGTAACTTATGGGAGTAATTAGTTGTTGTGCAACAGCGCTCTGCTGCTTTTTATACTATATTATCAGTTTCTAGAATAGTCAACTAATATAATACCGGCAGTTATCTTGTAAATTATTAATTTGTGAGGGCCATCTAGCGAAGCGATGACCAGAGCTTTGCCATCGACATCCATACCTCACTCAGGATTTTAGTATAATTATGCTTAAATAGGCAATATCCATTTCACCGCTTTCACCTTAGCTTTACATACGAAACAGACGAAACTTACTGTTACATGTAGGCCGAGAGATGCAGAAAAACGAACGTGAGGGAAGACCCCCAAGTGAACGTGAAGACAGTTGATAAATTGCTATATAACCATATATACCCATGACCTCCTACTCTAGGTGGTTTTCCACTGAAAAGTTTCAGCTAACCATTGGAAATTTCCGTTGCAAACTGAATCAGCTGTCAGCTGATCATTGATTAGATTCATCACAAACCCATGGCTTGAAGTTCTAGTATGACCTCAGAAATTGGTAATAAAAATATAAAAATTTCGTGATAAATAGCAAGATTTAACACTGACAACTCGAATAATACACCGAACTAAACAGGAAAAATTTCATTTAGCATCACATCACCATGGATCCCCTATATTGCATTTACTTGTTACCCGGGTAAACTTACACGTAAGCTATGTTAAAGGAGTCTATGAATAATTGAATATTTGAATTGTCTCAGCCATGGGCGCCCGCAGGAAGTTTGGCAGGAGGGGGCAGACACGATGGTCACGGTTAAAATAAAATTAGTTGCAGCAAGAGGCGGAAAACGCAAAGCAAGAAATTAGGAGCATGTATTGGCATTTTTCGTAGCGCTTGTTTAGTGTGCATTTCTAAGCTTCACTTTTAAATTTACAAAAAATACAAACAGTTTCTTTAGCGCGAATTCTTTTAAATCAAAAAGTAGTGGTAAAAAAGTTGATTCCTGAAGGGGTGCAATAAGTCCACTTGCCTATAGAAAATTGACAACTATTTTTCATCCAGTTATTCATTCATGCTCCCTCTATAGTTTGGCCAACTTCTATGTTTTAATCGTAATTTCTAAACACGAAAATCAATCACAGGCACCAGCTTATTCGTCGAGTCAAAGGATTGTTCAAGTGGTAGTCAGTAGGTGGGCGTCCGGTTGCCAAAGGGACGGAATGGTCAGAATATAGCTGTCAAGGTGGATATCGTTTGGAATTGAAATGTGGAAGATCCGAGGATCAGATGAGTATGGGCATGACTATTTTCTTTTGAACAGGCGAGACGTCAGTTTTTGAATTAATCCTAATGGTCATGGTTGCAGTTTTTAGCAAGCGCTTGAAAAATGCAAGGCAGAAAATGAAAAGCATGCTTATTTTATATAGGTTTCTAAACATAGATTTTTTAGTTTCACTTTGTCCATCATTAGTGTAATTAATTATGTAACACAACGAAATTTGTTAAAACCCGAAAGTAGTAGGCTTGTCTTTTTCAAGTTGTCATTTTCATTATTCATCAAAGGATGTGATCCATTTGTGGCTGCTAACAAATGTGGAACTTTCTTAATTTTGAACCATGAAAAATGATTGCGAAATTCTGAATAATCGATTTATTAAGTGCAAGACAGACTCTGAGGTCAACCTATAAAAGTGAATTTAAGATCTAAAACCCTAGATGCAATTTTCGATCTTATATCCGAAATTGACGCTTCATCATTTTTGTTCGGCATTTAATTATCTTTTAGACTTGACTGATCCCGCTCATAGGCCTATCTTAGAACAAATAGAATTACTGAGGTAATAGGCTAATTATCATTTCATATCATTTTATCGGTTCATTTAATTTGATATTATTTTGTATTGTATAGTACTCATGGGCGCCCGCACATAGGGGCAAGGGAGGGCACTTGCCCCCCTGGAAAAGTGACACTTATTTTTCTAACTACTACTTTTGAGTTTTTAACAAATTTCTTCGCATTAAAACACTAGCTAATGATACGAATGATACACACAGTGAAAGTCATAAATTTAAGTTTACAAATCTTTATAAAAATAAATATTATAGTTCCCTTCATGGACCTACTTTTGACATCTACCTTTGGATTTTTAACAAATTTTTCGCACTTAGGAAACTATTCATATTAAAAATAATACACAAAATGAAACTGAGAAATTTGCATAAAGAAACCTCTTTGAAAAAATACCCGTGTTTTTAATTTCAAGCGCTGTATTTTTCATGCTCTTGTCACTGAAAAATTTAACCGTGACCACTGACCATCGTAAAATTTTTGCCCCCTCCCGCAAAATTTCATGCGGGCGCCCATGATAGTACTGTAGGTCTAGGGACTCTAGGCTATAGTATGGCATGGCAAAATATTATATTTATAATTAGAGTCTCTATTATATTATATTATATTATATTATATTATATTATATTATATTATATTATATTATATTATATTATATTATATTATATTATATTATATTATATTATAATATATTATATTATATTATATTATTTTATATTATATTATATTATATTATATTATATTATATTCAGTGCTTAAAGTGTGGAAAAATAAGTGCCTGGACGCCCATTGCCTTTCCAAAAGAAGTGCCTGGACGCTCCTTACGTTTCAAGTCAGTGCTGGCCAATAAGTAGCAAAACGGCATTCAGATTTTAAAATAAGTGCATGGACGCCGTCCATGACCGTCCAGGCACACTTTAAGCCCTGATTATATTATATTATATTATATTATATTATATTATTTATTTAATTAATTAAAATTTATTATAATTAATTTATTATAATTATTATAACTAGTCCGGAATTGTCAGGCCTCGTCTTCAGGGTTTGAACAGAAAGAGCCTCGGAAGGCCACGGCATTAACCCTCGGGCTACCAGGGGGGGGGGTGGTATCCACCCCCTAGGTTTTTTCCAAATCAATTTTTTTTCGTTAGGAATAAAATTTTGACGTTTTAGGTAGCTGTAGAGGATTCATTTGCACACATTCTGAGCTAAAATGTGTGATGATATACCATACCATTCAAAAGTTATACCCGATATACCCGAGGCACCAGGGGGGGGTGGATACCACCCCCCCTTAGATTATCGGCTGTATCTTATCCGTCCTTTGACATGAAGAGACACCAATTACACCATTCTGTAGAGGGAATGTGGGGCTACATTTTGGTGGTCACGGAGTTGTCTTTTGACAACCGGAAGTGCTCAAAATAAATTAAAATATAAATAAAGGTGTTTTATTTTCATAAAATTTTCATGTTTTTTTTATTAAAAATTATTCATAATTTATTTTTTAAGATAAATAAATTATGTCATTCTATAGAGTGCATTTAGGGCTATTTTTTATACCAATTAATTTGACATTTGATAACCGGAAGTGCTCAAAATAAATTTAAATGTGTGAAAATGTTGGGTTTTTTTACAACGCAAACCGATAAGTCTGCGTAAACGTTTTTCAGCATGTTTTACATGTTTTTTCTCTTTTTATTGTAACTAAAACTAACTTATTACTAGTTTTTATAGTTGAATATTGGACTTTATTATATGTAAACTATTTTTAATTAAATAAATTATGTTAAAACACACAGAATCTAATATTTTGCTTATGCGAAAGTATACATTTTGTGGAATCGACGGGTGCCTACGGTAAAAAATTCATAACTTCGGGGTGCTTTCATATATTTTAAACCTAAATATACCATTTTGTGCAGAAATGAATGCTGAATCCATAGGTGTATTACAAGTTATGATATCTCAAACCAAACCCAAAATCCAGGGGGGGGGGGTGGTAACCACCCCCCCCCATTGGTAGTCAGTGTTGCAAAAATAGCGTGGTAGCCTGAGGGTTAAAGCGCTGGATAGAAATCGACAAACGCTGGAAGAGATAGCAAGTTTCTCTAGACTCCCTTGAAAATTCGGAAAGACGTCTTCCAAGATCTTTGACGAAAACAAGACCGCTTTCGTTGATTGGACCTAGGGTCTCGAAGGCCAGCGGCACAAATAAGTAGGTTTTGGACAGTTCACTGTACTTCGCATTCTTTCTGGTGGCAGCCAGCTCAGCCGCCGCTCCAGCTGCGCCCGATGTTGAGCTAAGGTAAGATGGAGCCACGGTGTCCGTCACTGTGACATCCCAAACGAGACTACGGCCTCCGCTCCATGGAATTAGAGTCATCCCATCGGGACGCTTTCCGTCCGACCTCAGCAAACCGGATGGCTCTTTAATGTTGGGGACGCCGGCACGAGTCAGACTGCGACTAATCAGGTCGTTCAGGACGGCGTGTCTGGCGATCCTGCCCGGACCGAGACAACAGGACAGGCCGTGGGAGCCATCCGCTGTAACCACCGCCCCACAAGGACATGCGTGTGGCTCGCATAAACCCACTCCAAGGCGGAGGCTTACAGCTATCCTCACCGCTTCGTCGTCCAGCCTCAAACCACACGACGAAATTGGCAGCGCAAACAACCAGTCGCCGCTGTGAGGCGCAGCGACAGCTTTAATGCGTGCTCGATGGTATGCGTCAGTGTGGATGGTGAGCAGTGATTCGACCACCTTGATTACAAGCGGTCTGTCCCAGTGCGACTGCTTGTGGGCTTCGCTCTCGTCTGGCGGTGCGATGCCGCTCGCTTCGCACCAACGTCGTGTCATCTCTTCCACACATACGTCGATGTCAGTCTGCTTTAGTCCCAGCATGGAGGATTGTATATTATATTATATTATATTATATTATATTATATTATATTATATTATATTATATTATATTATATTATATTATATTATATTATATTATATTATATTATATTATATTATATTATATTATATTATATTATATTACATTACATTACATTTTATTATAATTATATTATATTATATTATATTATATCACATTATACCTATGTGGTCTATATTATATTAATGCATTACGTGAATGTGTATATCTCCTCCTCCAGGGAACTACACAGAGGCACTCCCAACCCCATCGCGGCCCAATAAAACTGTTTTAATATGAGAGGAATGACTGAGAAGGAAATCTTGGATGGAACGGAGCGCCAACTGAGGCGATTCCAGGTCGACAGGCTCACCACTGATAAGGTACGGTTTTGCATTACAGCGGAGGTACGAGCATAAGGGACAGGGAGCAAACCTTATTCTGTTGAACGAAGAGAGCGCAAGCGACGAGCACCAAGAGTAGGCCTATGGTTACATAGCTAGATAAAGTAGGCAGGCGCGAGGCCTATAGCATGCAGCGCAACACTAGAGTAGCGATAATATACTCAATTCGCTGATTGATGAGGAGTTTGGTTTCCGTTCTTGCGGGGGGGGGGGGCGGCTAACCCCGAGTCTGGGCCTTATTGAGGGGCTAACCCCGAAAAAGGATACCATTTTCATGGGAGAAAAGTTGAATATGGGTCTTCTTGGGGGATTAGCCCCCAGCCTCTGATAAACTCCGCCCATGTCTGTAGATGATGATGACGACAATTCATTCATTCATTCGACATAGAGTGAGCAGCAGTGATCAATGCGGGCGGTTGCCGCGCGTGTCTCTTTGTGTATAAGCCTAGACATATATTACGTTCGCGAGCGTGTTAAACGATGCACAGCTTATCATCACCGCTAACTGTGGACAACCCTTCCTTCGCCATCTTTTTTCTTCACCTCCCCTCACGCCTCTCCTACCGTCAGTCTTTCTATGAAATTGCAAAGAAGTCTCACGAAGTTATACAATGCTTAGTGGAAATAATTATTCTCTTGGCAATTATTAGAGATCTAAGAAACTCGCCATCACTGACTCGAACCACAGATCGAGGATTCGAATATTACGAATAGCCTATTAAGAATTGCAAATATTTTACGAATATCAACTAATATTAAAGCAGCCAACGATTATAATAATTTATTATATGTATGCCTAGTAGTAGTAGTTGTTGTAGTCATAGATTGAGTATTCGTGACTTTAGGTTTTAATATTCGTAAATATTCGTGAATATTCAGATTTTTTAATATTCGTAAATATTCGTAAATATTCGTTAACGAATTAAGGTGAACGAAAGACACCAAAATAATGTTACTCGGTGTTAAGCAGTTTAAGTTTCTGTAGGCTTGCATCCAGGGCAGAGCTGAATTAAATTATGCAATGCGTTTAATTAATATGCTGAGATCGGGGTAATTTTTGCTTGTAATCTGGCACTATTATTTCCTGCATTGGCATTTTTATTTAGGCCTACTCATCCTGCTACACTGATATAAAACTACTTTATCAATTTGCAGTTGCAGCAGTTACTATCATAGGCAGTTAAAGTTTATTTCTAATTTAGCCTACTATAATTGCTGCTACTTGCCAACTGCCATCAGTTGGGGAGTATGGTCAGAAGTCAGACAAAGTGACTAATAAAAATTATTAACTATCGAATGTGATGCAAAATGTCGCATGGCCACGTTGGCCAGACCCAGCAGAGACCTTGAAGTTTTCAAAAATAAATATATTGAAGTTTTTGTCATTACTGATATAGGCCTACGCGTAGGCTAACTCAATCTCAATTTTGTACAATTCATTAAGTAAACGTTAAACATTTTCATAAAAATAACAAAATAAGAATTTTAAGTATAAAGAATTTCTGGAAATAACATAATATTAAAATTTTTACGAATATAATATTCGTTGGCAGTTTTAATATTCGTTAATATTCGTGAATATTTGAAAATCTTAATATGCATAATATTCGAATACTCAATCTATGGTTGTAGTAGTAGTAGCAGTAGTAGTAGTAGTAGTAAGCCTAGTAGTAGTAGCAGCAGCAGCTAGCCCGGTTACGGCGGTTAGCTACATCGGTAGGCTACGAGCGTTGGCCGTGATAGAGCGCGCGTGTTTACATTAACGCTATAGCCTTTAGGCTACGTTAGTCTATATTAGGCTACTGCACAATATTATTCTGACCGTATATGACAGTAGTCTCCGGTTCTTCGTTGATCGTTTCTCTTATCGTCTACAACAGTTACTTTCAACGATGTCGGGTCACTCAAGTGTTTGAATTTTGAGGAGAAGTCCATTATATAGGTCTTATATATTGCATGATAAAGAGGTTTATGATTAGATGTATGCTAAACACACATTCACACACACACAAGTGCGCATACACACGCGCACTTGCACATAATACATAGGCTAATGCATAAGCTCAGTGCTTATTAGCATGTTAACGATGACCATGCAAGTTTTGTGGGTAAAACCCCGTGCCTAAATTTAGCGAAACCACGTGTCAGCAAAAGACGCCTCTCGAGGTTACAGCGATAGACCTAATAATTATAAGCAATAGTTTAATAATTATGGGCTAACACTTCATACCCAAAGCTGTCTTATATAGTCGAACCTCGTCATGGCGCAATTACGCTACTAAATCACAAAACATCGTGTAGCTAATTGTTAATTGTTAGCCTACATGGTCACAATAGGTCCATAGGAAATTTAGGAACGCCTGAGGTATTAATATGCATATTAGAAACCGCATACATGCTTCTACCATGGACACTATAGACATCACACAAAATATGATCACCATTAGTAATACCATCCTATATAACCATCGCCAATGTTATTGTAAACAGTAGCCTACTAATAATAGTTACAGAAGTCACATAGCATATTGTTACTAATAAGCTTACTGTTTCTCGTTTACATTGGCGATGGTTAAATAAGATGTGATTACTAATGGTGATCGTATTTAGTGTGATGCAATGTGTCCAGTCAGCAAGATATTTTTAGTAGGATGGCAAAGTCAGCAAATGACTTTTTAATCTCAGCATAGGCCTATAACGATCTTACAGCGGCTAAGCCTTTTTCCCAACTGAACAGTTACAGTAGGCCTATATGCAGCACGCGGTATTTATAAGTGATTTGAGAATAGTTTGAACTTTGAGTCAGTGATGGCGAGTTTCTTATCTCTAATAATTGCCAAGAAAATATTTCCACTTAACCTTGTATAATCTCGTGAAACCTGTGTGCAATTTCATAGAAAGACTGAAAATAGGAGAGGCGAGGAGGGGAAGTGAAGAAAAAAGATGACGAAGGAAGGGTTGTCTACAGTTAGCGGTGCTGATATAAGCTGTGCGTCGCATATTGGCATTTTTTTTATTGATTTAATTGACGTTGAGAGGAGGAAGAACAGGAAAACCACGCTTACGTGGCACCTTGACAAACAGAATATTCAGCAAATTTTCTCATTTTTATACCAAATCAATCTCTAAAATATGCGAAGTTTTTTTATTGTTCTAATTTAATAATGCAAAGAATTTAAGGTTTTGCTGCTGATGTAGGCCTATTGAATGTCGCTGATGTAGCGTGGGTATTGGAAATTTTATAAACTCATTCGCATATTTGACTAAAGGCTATTATAATAGGCCTATAACCACAAAGCTATAGTGGTTTTGTTGGTTAAGAAAATGTGATAGACTCGTGGGCGATAGGTTTCGTAATAGAAATTATTGTACAAGCTTACTCAATTTTTTCAAATAGCAAAGTAGAACTGGATTCAGCTTGTCGACTATAGCTATAAATAGTCAAGTCAGAGAGGTTGTCACATGACAAATACATGTATAATTGTGAAGACCAGGCTCCAACTGCCCTGGAGCCAAGACATTGAGACTCTCAATGTCTTGGCTCCAGGGCAGTTGGAGCCTGAGACGCGGAGAAAGTATCTGTAATGCGGAGAGTCTGGTATTTGTAACTGAAGACTTTTATAACGCCACCCAGCGATTCTGAGATGCTCCCGACCAAACCAGTGTTAGGGCCGGCTCGGCCGGATTAAGAAATGTGGGGCCCTGTTCGTTTGGTTGAAATTTCTTTAGAATATGCCGATTTTCCCCGTCCGATTCATAATAGGCTAATGATGACCTTTTTTAGTTGTTTGGTCTAAATTTCGTCAGAATATACCATTTTTCCTCACAATTATTTTTTCACATGTGTGGGCCCCCTATAGAAGTGTGGGGCCACTGTTCGGCCGAACATGTTGAACATGCCTTAATCCGGCCCTGGTCAGTGTTATAACAAAGAGAGAACATCGATACGAGGCATTTTAAAAAGAGGGAAAGAGATAGACTGCGGAGTTCAAGTCACAATAATTCTATGGAGATTGTCGCAGCTAGAGAGACCGACATGGAGAAATAGGCTATCTTGTGGATTGAGCAGCATGGGTTCGAAGCCGCTCCTCTGTGACGACTGATTCAGTGATGAGTACTGTGTAGAAATCACAATTACTCAGCGCCTGCGATCGATACTTAGTTGTTAGATAGTAGCCTTCAATAAATGCATAGTCATGGTATAAAGGGCAGCAGAATAAGAAGATTGTCAGTGGACTTTGAATTTGTTGGTGATTATAAAATGTACGATGCATGTTCTGTGCGTCTATAATTATAATAGCCTAGTGATTTCTGCGCATGATGTTTATTTTTTGGCCTAGCCTACCCGTATGTGACGGTTTTGTGCTATGGTTTTACATATAAACTTGTGTAACCGCCTGGTTATGATATATATGTGCTTGAATTTCAAATCACGCTTGAAAAATCGACCGCAACAAATAAGCAGCGTGGTTATTAATTATCACCATTAATTTTTAAATGATTTGAAACAGCGAGTTTTTTTATATAATATTATTATATGCAGCACGATGCATTCATACATGCATAGGCTACCTGTAGGCCCTCTACCTCGGTACACGCATGCATACATATATACAAATTTTTATAGGCCTACATGCATGCACACATGGCATTGCGTACATGCATGTCTAACTACGTCCAAACACACACACATTCATATTTACGACTACGTCGGCCTTCGGAGTTCGGACTACTCTTTTGGACAACCGTCTGACATGACGCAGCGCTCGTGAATAAGCTGGTGCCCTGCGCTTGGCTTTCGAGTGGCGCTTTAGTAATTTGGAGATTATACGATTACGATTGCATAAAAACGTACTTATAAACAAACGCACATGCATCTATTTAATCCCACATTCATACATAGGCTACACAGCCATAATGCATAAGCTGCGATGATAAGCATACATAACTTAATTGCCCTAAGATGCACGCATTCGTAGTCCGGCTCCCTTTTTATTGGCCACTGCTGTGATATGCAAATAAGACATGCAAACACCGGAAGTGTGTCATAGATCACCTGATCGGTGTCATGTGATTTGGGGCACACAATTCCTTGAGCCTAGTATTTCAATTGATCCGGTTAGTCTGAGTGCAATAGGTGTTTATGTAGGTGCAAGTCAAAGATGAATGAGTAGCTTATTATTGCCTTGCAACGAGCCGGTAGTTTTGTATTAGCTTTGCACGAGGTGTTTAGCCACATGTTCTGAGATTTTATTTAGCCCATACATGTAGCCTAGTTGCACTATCGTTTTCACTTCGAAAATTCATAAGCTAGTAATCCGACGTTAGCCATTTTGTTTCCTATTCTTCAATCGGATTTTGAACTGAGATAGCCTACATGTATAATTCTGGTGAGTCTGCACAGCATAATTATATAGCCTACTCATATTTATAGAAAATGGACTGCATGTTCGTCACGTAAAATGGTTCAGGCTACATGCCTGGATCGCTTCATCTAATGTTGTATCTGATGCAATCGACCTCGAAAGTTAAATATCGCTTTGTTCGTAAAACTGTATCTGCGCAGTTCGACGCTGGGTCGATACGTAGGTGTCGGGTTCATGCGACTCGTTAGGGATTAGAGAGCCGAAGAGAAAAAATGAAGAAATTCCAACGGCTTTTAGTCGCTTGGCACTGGGGCAGATAGGCCTACAGAAAGTTCCGAAATGGGAGCCAAATGTTTTGTCTGCGTCTGGAAATATTTTACGTTGGTTTTTGGCAAAAAATTTAATGACTTTTTAAAGCTATTTTCGTCCAAATTTCGGGGACAATATAGGCCTACCTTTTTGCTTGACAGAAAAGCGGAGGACCTTTTTAAAGTCGTACGATACTTTCCTCTCTCCTTCTTCTCTGTCACCTTTTCCGGTTGCATCATTCAACCTGTAGGGGGCACGTCCGCTTTCCCAGCCAGAATGGCTGGCGAAAATAAACAAATTTCTAGATGGGGCCATGGCAGGATTTGTCCCCTAGATCCGCCCCTGGCTTGGCACTAGACTATACCTGGCATTATTCCAAACACCTTAGAAAACAAATACGCCAAGGACAGGGTCGTTTTCTCTGACCGAAAAACGTAGAGGATAATTATGTTGCTAAAGAATAATTATTCGCAGTTTATAGTAGGGTCTAATAATTTTACGCTCCTGACAAGCAATATATGCCGGGGGTAAGAAAATAAAGTCGTTTACAGCTCATGCACACGGTTGACTCTTGGTATTAGCCTAAGCGACTGTTCTTCTTATCATAAATATAGGTCATTTTCGCAATTCATTGTTTGTGTTTGAATAAGCGTATTTACATGTAGTTGTTTTGCAGACACAATAGTATGAGAATTGTAGAGAAATAACTGGGGTTCAGACGTTGATTTACGTGGAGTTGAGGTGTGCAATAAAGACCTTACTACGGTGTCCTAAGCGCAAAATACCAGCGTTATGCAGCGTATTAGGTTTATGATAAACTAGCTGGAGTACCCGACGTTGCCATGGAAATTCAGTATTCACACCGTTCCGGTCAATTCCTCACTTCCTCTGTTCCCCACCCTCACTGCCGGTGTGGTATGAAATTGTGTCCGGGCATGAAATATTGTCCGAAACATACTGTCATTGGTTAACGTGACCGCTGACGTCAGACAGCAACTGTCAAACAAAAGTATTAATAGAACCGTGAGATCTTGTCCGGGAAAGACACAAAATAGCAAAGATAATAATTCCAACACAACCAAACCTGTCCATCTAATAATAGACATCGACATCTATATTAAGAACTTGTTATCAACAGGAACCACAGAGCGTTTCCGATAAAGACACAAAATACAAAAGATAATAATTCCAACGTCCCATAAAAATGGGGAGCTATAATTACGAGAAATAGGGCAAAGAAACACGGACTATTTATTTGCGTTTAATTAACTAAGACTTCCATAATAATCACTCATTACCTAGCCACGTGCTTCTCCGCATACTTTCTTTCAGAATTGAATATTCTATTGAAACAACAGGCCTATCTTCGGACAACGTTGATTGATCAAAAAAAAACTTGAAACATTGGCGATTGAAACTCGGGGCCAAATAACTGTTTAAAACTGCTACACGCAGCCTACACATGTTAAAATATTTGTAGCAATAATTTATATGTATTGGAGGGTGTCACGGCAACTGGTTTGCAGCCAACTCGTCTAACGACAAGTGGTCTACAGACACCCAGCGCTTTAAGAAATGGAAGCTGTATGCAAGTTCTTTTATAGGTGAAATGGAGGCTGGATTGATGAAAAACGCAAGATAGGTGGAATCTAAATGACGGTTCTTTTACATGTGAAATAGAAGCTGGATGACGAAAATGACGCATGGGAAATAAAAGCTGGATAAAGGCTTTTCTAGATCTGAAATAGAAGCTGAATTGATGAAGAAACGCTTAAGTAATGGAAGATGGATGAGGGTATTTTTATATCTGAAATGGAAGCTGGATAACGGGCGAGAAATAGAAGGTATTTTTAGATCTGAAGTAGAAACTGGATGCATGTTGAAATACATGAATGAAAATCATCAATCCAGCTTCCATTAAAGCTAGAAAACCATTTATTTTTTCTCTCTCATAAATCTAGCTTCTATTTCATCAATACTAGTCGTCTGTAGACCAGTTAATTGTCGTTATACCAATTGTCTGTAGACGAGTTGCCGTTAGACGAGTTGTCTGTTGACCAATTGTCGTGGAACCGTATTGGAGAGTTCTAACCTAGGTGCACTGTAGGCTTACAATGGCTGTCATTAAGTAGGCTGCTAGTAAGTAAGTAAGTCAGTCAGTCAGTCAGTCGAAGTAAGAATATTGTTCATTAGACCACCAGCAAGCGCATAGTAGTTTGTATAATAATAAATTATAGAAACATTTAAGCAAAGTCATACAATATTCTCATAACAAAGCTCTTGGCATAAGATTCAACTCTAGTGTGTGCATTAGGTGGGCAGGCTCGAGCATTGTATGAAGCAAGTTAAGCAACTTATGGGAAGGGAGGAGGTAGTGAAGAATGTGAAAACGATTTGAGAGGATAGAGCGGAAAAGAGCAGAGTAAGCCCCTAGAACAGAGTGCGTCAATACTTGGAAAATCAGTAGGGATGAAGCCTGAACGGGTGAGTTCTTCTTAAAACACCGTGAAGACGTCTACGCCCCATGGCAGTTGCAAATACCCACCACACAGGGAAGGCATAAAGTTTAATCTAATCTGGGCATGGCAGTAAAGCCGTGATGTTTTGGGAATTTGCTTAAATTATCGAAATAAAAACCATACTAAATAATTATGTTCTCTGAAAACCTTAAAACCCCTCATAATAATTATGTTTATTATGAGGGGTTTAAGGTACGCTAAAATATGTTAATAATAAAGCGCTACAAAAATGTACGAGTACCGTGAGCCAATTTGATGAAAAATATTAGCCTAATGCTGCATGGGGCTTATAATTTAGAAAACCGAATCGATGGATTACTTCAGATAAACACAACTATGGAGCAGTAAAATTAGATAAGGCATTTATGAAGGCTCCAAGTCTCTTAAAGATTTTGCCCATATTTACATACGCCTCTACTCATAACCACTTGGCCTGTTCTACGATGGGAAATTCTATCTAAAAATAGAAATAGGGTCATCGCAATGGCAACTACAAACACGGTGCTTTTCAACAATAATTCCACTGTTCACATCCTTGTTTTCTCAACTCTTATGACAAAAATATTTTTGGCAAGTGGTATTGATAATATTACCTTTTAAGCGGACAATATCTCGCGAAGTACTGCTTCGACAAGCGGGATACATATAACGGCGGAGTCGGACACGATTTCATGCCGGACAATATATCATACGTAGGCCGCATGAAATACTGTCTTGACAACGGAAGTGGGCGGAGTCGGACAACATTTCATGCCGGACATATTTACACGCCACACCGGCTCCCCAACCGCCCGCTCCCCACCCCACCCCACATTTGTGACGCTTATCTCAGTTTAGCATTTGAAATGGTCACAAGATAGTCCTAAATTCCTTAGCGGGATTGCGTAATGACTTAAATTATGCTGCCACTCTATTCTCCTTTGCACCTTCTCTTATCCAGTAATCTAACCATCCATGCATCTAATCATTAATTTTAATAATCAAGTCATCTAATCAATCATCCGTTCATCCATTTATTCATAGTCATCCTATCGTCTAGCTAGGGAACCACCCAATCGCACAGCTACGTATCAAATTATCCATCTATCATGCCATTCAATCATGCAATTTATATCCATTCATCCCTGCATTCATCCATCCCTAGGCTCTATTCACTTACCTACCCCACCCATCCCTCCCTCCCTCTATGCACCCACCCATTCAGCTTTCCCACCCATCTACTTATTCATCCATTCACCCATCCATCCACCCATCCATCTATCAATCCATCCATCCGTTGATTTCACATCTAACTATTAACCCAAACAATTCATCTGGACAATCGCTCTTCCATGCATAGCTCACTCAACCAACGAAGCACCGCAACATACACTCATATCCATTCACCCAACTTTTTAGCCATGATGAGTCATCCATCCATACATTTACTATCCCACTCTAATATCCAACCAACTTCTACATACGTCCCACTTGCCATCTATCCACTTATCCAATCCACTAATCCGATACGCAATCATCCATTTCTCTAAAAAAAAATTAATGCCTCCGTTATTTGTGTTTCTCTAGGTCGCCTTGATTCTCTTCCAATAATGAATTACTCGTTTTCTGTCAGTAACCTAACCTTTGCCTGTTTTATTCTACCTTTTGATAAACTTCGCCTCGTTCACCAACCAGACAAAAAGTGTGTCTCTTAGTTCTTCCAAACTGCGGATCAAGCGAAGCGCCGTTGGCTAACGACCAGTTTGTCTCTTAGTTCTTCGTCTCATCCACCAGCTCCTAGTTTTTATTTTGTAGCTCTTCTGTGTTCATCAATTCTTAGCTCTCAGAGACTTACAATACATATTTCTTCAATCATTTCCTGTATGACTTTTCAACACACAGCCCACAATTCGCAAATAAGTCACGATAAACACCAGCTTAGTATGGACAACATCTAGTGTTTAACGACTTCTTTCGACAGGCTGTGTTGTTGACACCGGCATCTTTCGTAACCTATCGTTTCAGCTCTAACTTCCAAACTGCGGATTAAGCGACGCGCCGCTGGCTAACGACACCGTGTCGCATGTAGATTGTAGAGCTGTTCAACAGTGTTCATCTCAATGCCTTTTTGGAAACTTTGTCGGCGCGTTTAAATAGCCTATGCGGACACCAACAGCGGGATCACATAGGAAAGCATAGACCTAGCCTACTCTGAATTTAGTTTGGTTACGGAATTTCCCTAAAACTCCAGTTTTCTACGCATGTGCAAGCTGGCGTCAGCATGAGGCCATAAAAGATCATTGCACAATGCACATTAATGCACAACCACTAGCAGTTCCAAGGCTCTGTAGGTTTACCTAAAGACGCAATTTAGCCTGCCAGTGCTAAACACGTGGGACTTTTGGTTTTCGCTTCCGTACTATACAGTCGTATAACCACTGGTTATATTGGGTTTTTCCAGTTGTTTCCATTCCGTACCAGAATAGCTGCAACCATGTGACCAACTGATCACTGTCTTGTTCAAGTTTTCTAGCTCGTCAAATCGTCTCTGAGCCTTGATGGGAACTGTTGAAATCCGGTAACACAATCGTGTTACTATCTAAAAAGGCACGGCTGAGGATTTGGGTTACAAGTCATAGCATGGGTACCCATGGGATGTATGTACCGGATTGGGTGGTTCAAGCGGTTGGTATTTTTTGCTTACCATTTCGCGTTGAGCAGGTAGATCAATCCATAATATATGCCTAATATGATAGGACTATTATAATAGTTAATAGCCATTCCTCAGCAAGATATCTTATAATAGCCTGAGCCAATCACAAGCCAGGATAAAGAAGGAGGGTTTAACCCATATTTTTTTAGGAATTAACTGGAAAGTCTTAGCAAACCCGACTCCACGTTGATCTGAGTCTAATCCCCGTTATTTTAAAAATAATTGGTGGTGTAGTGGGTATGTTCGTTACCATGCAGCCGGAGGGTTGCAGGTTCGAATCCACCTCAAGCCGTCGCTTAGGGACCATGAGCAAGTTCTTTACTTGCATTTGCTCAGCGCTTCGGCGTGAAACTTCGATTCAGTGTCCGCGCTGTAGTCGGGAGCGCTTCTGAGTATAAATCTCGAAGGGGCGCTATGACAGATGCACATATACATAGGCCTATAGTTTACTCAATGGTACGGTTCGTGTTCGGGGGTGGGATCTTAATTTCTTAAATGGCGAGAAACTCGATCAGGCAGCTATAAGAATTAAAGGATGATTCATTGGTAAAATGATCGAGTAGGCTAATGGTTAGGGTAATCGTCTTCACAAGGTCGCTATAGAAGGAAAGTGAATAGGTTTATTATACTTACAGGCAGTATGAGAACTGTATAAAAACAATTGGGGCAAGACTATGATTTATGTGGAGGTGGGGTGTGAAACAAGGACTTTATATGACGTCCTAAGAAAGACTGTCTGGGGTGTGAACCCCAATAGCCCTCCATCAATTCTCACTCTGCCTACAGGTTGGCCACTCAGAACACTCTAATAATTATTGTTGGACTGGTAAAATTATCCTTATAGTAGCCTGTAGTTTGAAGTGAATTCGCGGTAAATGTAAAGGTTTTTAAATGGCGACATTTCATGTCACCTCGACCCTGATAATTGTTTTTAGTCATTTTGAGGTGTGAGAGATCCCTCACCAGTCTCTGTGGTTCCCCACAAGGAACCACTGCAGTGACTCGTCGGCGTTATCAACGTGACTAAACTGGGTCAGTTTTTTTTACCGCAGGCCTGTATCCGATGGGTACAGACCTGTAGGCATCCTATAGACCTTTAGGCCTGCAGGCTGATGCCTTAGGCCTTAGGCCTAACATTTGGGCGGACCAATCAGAAACCAAGAAACATACATAGAGCAAGATCAAGCCGATTAAAAGGCGGTAATGGCTGAGAGGATGTGTCAGTCACTCGACACCCGTTCGTTAGATGTTTACTAACAACAGATTACAATCTGTTACATAATAAGTTTCCTATGAGCGCTTTCGATTTGTAAACCCACGCGTTAATTTGGCGTGCGTGTTTGCGGCTAGTTCTGCTTTACGTGTTTTTTTTATCGCTATACAGATTTGCCAACGGTAAGCAAGAACTTTTGGCGTTTTATTGACTCCCCGGTGTGAGCGATTGTGTTTAACCTTGGATTATCACCATCATCATCGTCGTTCTCATCGTCATCATTATCATCAGCAACAACGACGACGACAACAACATGGTCATCATAAGTTCCTAGCAGCGGCATTTATTTTTGGCGGCGATGTTTAGAACCAACTCATTGACAAACTGACAAATGCTGCCGAAGGGAGGGGACCGAGGGGTTGGGGAGAGGGTCCATCTAGCTCATTTCCAAGTCCCCTCAGCTAAGCAACCGACTAAACGTCAGGCAACTATAATAAGATTTCATGAGCCGTCAGCTGCAGAATAGTTACGCCTTATATTATAATTATTAGCAACATTAGATTTTGACCTGCGTAGGCTGGGCCTATGTTGGTCGTCAGTCAAATATTCTAACTAAAACACCTAATTAAGTTAATGATCTTAAGTAATTAAATCTCAACTGCATTTCCGCCTATTTTCGCGTAGCCTACATTGTATAGATCTAGATGCGTTATACGACTAAGAATTTTAAAAAATTCATATCAACCTGTCCAATTAGTTTTTCATAAAAATGAGTGCACCTTTTAATTGACTAATCGTCATGTCAATTGTTGGTTTGTGGGCAGAGACGTTCTTAGCCGAGCAGGAAATATCAACCGCTTGGAGCAACTGATTGATCGTCGTGATCGACTCGTTGCGTGTTGCATCGCTTGCAAACTTTTGGACCAATAAACAAAAATGGCAATTTTAATCTTAAAACTGCCAGTCGGGCTTACTTTCTATATTTAATTTCTAATTCAATGCAGCGTTGTGGTTTTTGAGATCCTGCGAAGTAGAAGCGGTGAAACACTTTAAAGTATAAAGTGTATCAGTTCTACATTTTTTACTTCTGTAGTAGGCCTAATAGCCTATTACTTGTTGTTGTCGGTGTTCTATAAAGAGGACAGCAGTAGCGTTTGCTTTGAGGACATAATTTTTTAAATAAAGACGCACGTTCAGACGCATCAAGACGTTTTTTTAGTAGAATTTAAAAAATTAAATACGAATGTTTTTGCTGTTATGCTACATGTAAATGCATGAAGACATTGAAGCTAAGACTACGTTAATAAAGTGTTGCTTTGGATTTGTGCTTAATCTAAATAACATTTATGCTATAGGCTACTATTCATAAGTAGTCGTATAGGCTATGTTATCTCTTTGATCAACGTGGAGTCGGGCTTGCAAAGACCTTCCGGTCGATTCTTAAAAACTTGTAAACTCTTTTACCCTCGAAAGACTGTATATGCGGGATTGCTGAATTATGTGGTCGACATAAAGATCCAGGATAGGCCTATGGCAAGTTCAAGTCGTAGGCGTGATGTATAAATATCGGTTAATATTTTTTAGGAGCCGCAATTTTTCACACCTTATCAGTTTTCTTTGACTCGGGCGACTATGTGAGGATTAGGAATCCCTGAGGCAGACGCATGGGTACATGCAGGGTGAGAATTGCCGGAAGGTTGGGGTTGTCAACCCCAAATTTTTTTAGAGCCCATAGTAAAGTCTGTTTTTCATAAACCAACTCCAAGTGGATAATGGTCCAACCCCCAGTTATTTTTCCACAATTCTCACATTGGGTGCATGTAGGTTGTCTGTGATTAAAGTGTAGAAAAAGAAGTGCCTGGACACCCGTCACTTCTTTTGGCTCTTCTGACAAAATAAGTGTCAAAACGGCGTTGAGACTTTAAAATAAGTGTCTGGACGCCGTCCAAGACCGTCCAGCCCATTTTAAGCCTTTCACCGAACCATTAATCAAACTTCTGAGCCATTTTTTATCCACAAAATTATTCAATCTTATCATCCATCTGCACAATGCACATCCATCCTCTCAATATATATATCCCAACTCATTCATCCACTTATCCAATCTTTCAGCCACGTATTCAGTCCTCGATCCAATTATTCATCTAAGCATGCATTTACTCATCATAGCATCTAACTAGTCATAACTTTATTCACTTATCAAATTGTCAAACAATTCTTTCATTCATCTAGCCATTGATACGTCCGTCAACCTATTCATTCTTTCAAAAAAGCTAAGCTACATAAATATAAGCGTCGGTGATTAGTCACTTCGAACCGCGTTCTTCTGGCTCTTTTTGTTCATTGTCTCCCTCCTCCTCCTCCTCCTCCTCCTCCTCCTCCTCCTCCTCCTCCTCCTCCTCCTCCTCCTCCTCCTCCTCTTCCTTCTTTTTCTGTTTCTT
Source organism: Lumbricus rubellus (assembly GCA_945859605.1). Lineage (NCBI taxonomy): Eukaryota > Metazoa > Annelida > Clitellata > Crassiclitellata > Lumbricidae > Lumbricus > Lumbricus rubellus. Next base: position 7,272,450 of record OX243811.1, on the reverse strand, counting down.
CCTCTCCTGCTCTTTTTATATATATTTCATATTCTTTTTATTCCTCTTCTTCTTATTCTCCTCATCCTTCTCTCTCTCTCTCTCTCTCTCTCTCTCTCTCTCTCTCTCTCTCTCTCTCTCTCTCTCTCTCTCTCTCTTTCTCTCTCTCTCTCTCTCTCTCTCTCTCTCTCTCTCTCTCTCTCTCTCTCTCTCTCTCTCCTTCTTCTTCTTCTCCTTCACCTTCGTGATCTTCATTATCATCATCTTCTTTATCTTCTTCATCTTCTTCATCTTACTCTTCTTACTCTTTCTCTTCCTCTTCTTCTTTCTCTTCATCTTCTTCTTCTTTCTCTTCTTCCTCCTCTTTCTCCTCGTCCTCTTTCTCCTGTCCCTCTTTCTCTTCTTTCTCCTCCTCCTCCTCCTGCTCTTCCTCCTCATACTTCTCCTCCTTATTCTTCTCCTTCTCCTCCTCCTCTTCCTCCTCCTCCTTCTCCTTCTCCTTCTTCTTCTTCTCCTCCTCCTCCTCTCCCTCATCCTCCTCCTTCTCCTTCTCCTTCTCCTTCTCCTTCTTCTTCTTCTTCTTCTTCTTCTTCTTCTTCTTCTTCTCGTTCTCCTTTTCTTTCTTGATATCCATCTCCTCTTCATCTCCATCTACTGCTTCGTCTTCTTCTCATTCTCATTCTCCATCTTCATCTCCTTCCCCTTCCTTTTATCCTTCTACACATCCTTCTCCTTCCTTCCACGGTTTCCCCGCTCGGCCTCTCAACTCTTTTTGTGCCTTTACCTAGGGTGAGAAGTTCCGCGGTTTGGGGGGGGGGGGGGGTTCAACTCCCCTATAGTCTTTCTTAAAGCCACATAGTAAATTGTGTTTTCACACCCCAATTCCAAGTGGATCATAGTCCAGCCCTGCAGTTATTTTTCCGCAGTTCTCACACTGTGTATACAAGCTTATGCCCAATTAATAATTCAGTCCTAAACGACTTCTGATCATGAGTTGCTTTAAAGTGGCAATCCAAATATAGAGCCACAAATCCCCAAAAGAGTTGAGGGCAAATGCCGCAGATTAATACGGATGGCATCCAGTACTTAACAACGTCTCTCGGTTGACGCCCGAAAAACTGCATAATGATTATCCTGAAGTTGAAGCTAAAAACTCTAAACTCTGGAACGACGTCGTTCGGCCGTTGGTCTGACGTCAAGATTTTGTGAAAATTTTGTCCAGCGTTTATATATGATGAGACCACGAAGGACGCTATGGGCGAAAAACCACATAATCTTAGGCTATGCCTTGCGTTGAAACCGTTGCCCATTTTTGCAAAATCCGCACAGCTGATTACGAAACCGTGGAAATTCCAAACGATCTCTGGTTATTTCCTAATGGTAAACCCATCGGTTTTTCGTTGACCAGCAGTGCAAAAGCATGTGACCACCTTGTTATTTTTCGGTTTTTCCGGTGTTGCGAATGTGCTGTAGGCTATAACTAGGCTACGCATAAAAGTCGTTCTTGCATAAGCCAGTTTTGATTGTTTAAACATATTTTTGCTAGGCATGCTCATGTCATGCATTGTAATCGGGGCCTGCTGGGTAAGAGCGGTTAAACGCAATAGGGGAATTTTTGTGGGAAACTTACTCAGAGACGCTTATAGGCTATGGTTAGAGATGCAGGCCTAGCTCTCATAGCCCATCGCTTATAATAGTCTGAGTAGATTTTCTGACGAGGCGGTATATCAATGTTCAGAATGGATGAATGAATAAGGTGACACATGCCTGTCATGCAGCGTTTGGTTTCAGAGTCATAAGAAGTTTGGACTTTCACCATGCATGGCTAAATTCTCATGTTAATGGCATAACGTGTGTCCCAGACCGAACGCTTAACATCTACAGATTAAGTTAAACGAGCCATAGCGATCGATTAAGAATAGCAGCCTATCAGAGACAGATTAATTTCCTTCTCCTGCTGACGTAGCGACATCTTTTGACAGAAAATGACAAAATTAGAGACAAAATTGTAGTAGGCCTAGGCCCTATTTAAAATCTTTTGTTTCCTGCTTGCTGACTGCCGAGAAGACATAGTTTTAATCTTATAAATTAAAATTCCATAGACTATGTCAAACCCTGTGAAGAACGCTTTTTGAGAAATTGAAGTTCTTAAAAGGACTACCTACCTGTTTGGCCTCCATAACACAGAAGAGTGCCTACTGCTCTAGCAATGCTGTTTATTTGGAAAGATGTAGCCCAACATTTACACTGTGTCCGGAAAAAAACATCCAATTTTGTAAATATGAAAATAAATAGTAAATATTCACCGATTTTTACAATTCAAACACCATTTTAATCCTGACATATTTCTCTAACAATTGTGAAAATATAAAAGTTCCAGTCCAAATAATGACGTCATGATGACGTCAGTTGCATCAAAATGCATATAGCCGGCCATTCATGCATGGTTCGGTTGGTATTATTGGCTTTTGGTAAAACGGAAATCCATTTAATAGAACCAGAAGTGAAAATAAATGCAGCTTATTAGAGGGATTGTCTGCTCTATAAAAAAAGTGGTGCCTGATATCCGAGAATATTCGGAACAATAGTCTACACATTTCAACAAAATAGCGCTTCAGCTCACTGAGTTCGTGAATCTGTTGATCTGTTGACTAAAAAGACTCGGAATTCATTCATCTTAATCTTTGGCCGCAAAACGGCCGCCCGCTTAAATCCCACTGATAATAAGAGTTGGAGATTGATGGAGGAGAAGGTGCAGGCTACAAGACAAGGATAAGAGACATTGAAGAACTCCGTAAGCGAATTGTTAACGCCTCGGAGGTTTTGATAAGCTGGTTATCGATGCTGCTGTTGGGTATTAGCGCGACCCTTTTGACGCTTATGTTGAAGCCAAAGGTGTACTCTTTGACCACAAATTGCAGTCTGACATAATTCAGATATAAAAATAAAATTAAACTTACATTTATTATTGATAAATTACATGATAAAATATTGAAATTGTGGATGATTTTGCGCATTTATCTCTTAAATTTGACTTTTTGTGCAAATGACGTCATTATGACGTCATTATTTGGACTGGAACTTTTATACTTTCAGCAATTTTAGACAAATATGTCAGGATTAAAATGGTGTTTGAATTGTAAAAATCGGTGAATATTTACTATTTATTTTCATATTTACAAAATTGGATGTTTTTTTCCGGACACAGTGTAGATTGCATAGATAGGCCTATCCAAACCATTTTGCAAGTAGGCTATTGGATCAAAAAGCATTATCTTACTGAAAATATGATAAACTGAAACCCTACGGTATAGCGATAAACTGCTATCAAAGAAGGTTTCTGACTACTTAATTCAAGAAATGATGCGCTGTAATAGGCCTAAATATCGTTTTCTTGTTCGGTAGAACGAATTATTCGGTGGCCTAATTAGAAGCTTTTTACTCTTTAGCATTCCCAAACATTTCGAACCATCCAGGTTTGGCTGCACTGAAAAATAGTAATTGTCATGGTTGAGACCAATGCTCTGTCTGGTTCCTGAAGCGCTAATCATTGGGTTGCGCTTTGGGTGGACCAAACACCGTGTCGATTCTGCCTCAGAGAGCGCCAAATGAATGCCTTGACTGACCCGCCCTTTGGACGAAGCAGAACGTTTTGGCGCCGGTGTCACGAAATAGAGTATCCCCCGTATTAATCGTATCCCCCCAAAAGAGGAAAAGTAAAAAAGCCACTTCCGCGTGAATTTATTTTTTGCAAATTAATTTTCATCTGCTTTGTTTTGACCAATGACACTAACGGGTATGTTTATTTTTTTATTTTGATATTTTTTGCTTTGGTTTAAGAGCACTTAAAACTTTTGAAACACTTAAAAACACTTAGAGTCACTAAATAATTTCGAGTTGCCTCTCTCTGAACATTGCTTAGGACACTTAAAACAATTAGAGTCACTTTAAATTTTGATTAGAGAATAAATATTTCAATTATACGCATTTTTCAAAAATGGGATAGAATGGTTTATCCCCCCGGATAGTCTAGACCGGTTAATTCCATCCGGGGGGATAGACTAATTCATCCCCCCGGATAACTTTCTGGGGGGATAATCCTTTTCGCGACACCGGACATTTTGGCGCCTAAACGGAGGTTGGATTGATAAAACTGTTTCTTCGCGTGTTGAAGCTGGATTTATAGAAATAACTGTTCCTGGCAATGGAAGCTTGATGAAACCAAGTCTTTGCTTTAATAGAAGCTGGATGAATGGAACTTTTACTGCCTAAATAGAAGTGAGTTTGACGAGGAAAATTGGAGGCTGGATCGACGCAAAATTTCTTGGTAGGCCTAAAATAAAAGTTGGCTTGATACAAATTACTTTAACTTAAATAGAAGTGGGACTAGTAACAAATCATTCATTAAATAGGAGCTGGACTGATGACAAATTATTGTTTAATGAATAGAAGTTGGATTGATGAAAAATAATTGTTTCTCAATGGAAGCTGGATTGATGATAGTGAAACATGCCAAAGCAGAAGTTGGATTAACGAAAATAATGCTGCACTGGGCGTATAATATGCTATAGTCCGTTTTTGACCGGCGCGCCCAAAAGTCACGTAGGCCTACCGCCCTTTGGAGTTGGACTTGCGTCGTGCATTGTCTTCGTAAAATTTATGTTGTGAAAATAAAAGAAACTTTTTGCCGCCATTTTTTGGCAAAAAGCAAATTGAATTCTGGCCTTTTATTTCTCGTTCCTCCAAGATAACTACATGCCTACACACAGGCGCTCATGTAGCCTATACTTATTGGTAGACCTACTCATTTTCACACGTTGAATGTTCAAGCGTTCGGAATTTGTCGTTTTCAGTGTTTCTAAATACTATCTTCGTCTGTGATAGGGTCCTGTATGGATGGGTTCCAATTGTCAGACCAAAAACGGGGCCAGCTATGCGCCTATGATAATTTGACAGGTAGCATCAGGGTCATGGGATTAATTCAACAGGTCAGAAAATTAAATATACGGAAGATATTAAAAATTCCAAAGAATTTTGGGTAGGCATGAGGCAGGTCAAGAGTAAAATAGGCAGCATGTCAAATAGCCCCCCATGACCTATGGTGGGGCCACCAATGCCTGTAGTTAAGTAGGCCAATAACCACAAACTTAGCAGCAATCGGGCTTCCGGAGGTACCACTCCACAGAAACCCTTTTGCTCCGGCTGCTTTCTGACCTGTACTCTGCTATGGACCACGGTCAGGTTACACTCTTGGCTCTCTTCGATGTTTCTTCTGCATTCGATTCTGTGGACCACTCCATCCTCTTACAACGTTTTTCTACATCCTTTGGGTTGGTTGGCCAGACTCTAGAATGGCTGCGTTCCTTCCTATCCGACCGTTCAAACTGTGTGGTTATTGGTCCCTCGAGGTCCCTCTGGGTTTCTGCTCCTTTTGGTGTACCTCAGGTCTCCGTTCTTGGCCCTCTATTATATCTGCTCTACACGGCTGATCTCTGTCCTCTACTTGAGTCCCAAGGGCTCCTTCACCAGATCTTTGCTGATGACACTCAAGCTTACATACATTCTAGCCCATTTGACTCAGTTAACACTGTGCGCCAGATGTGCCTGACTGTTGACGTCATTTCCCCTTGGATGACGTCAAATCGGCTTCTCTTAAATCCCAGTAAGACACAATTCATTTGGCTGGGCGGCCGTCGGCAACTTGAGAATATTGATCTGCCTAACTTTTCCCGGATGCTACTTTCTCTTTCACGGTCCGTGACCTGGGTGTGACCCTAGACTGTGAACTCAGTCTCACCCAGCATGTTAATCTTGTCGCTCGAAGCTGTTATCATCAGCTTCGTCAGCTCCGAATGATTGCTCGGTCTCTCTCTCTCATGATGCGCTATAGTTGTGCTTGTTCATGCCTTTGTAACCAGTCGTATTGACCATTGTTGCTCAATCCTTGTTGGTCTTCCCCTTGGGGTTCTGGGACGGTTAGATAGGGTTCTGCGCTCTGCTGCCCGCCTCATCGGACGAATTCCTAAATTCTCGTCTGTCTCTGCTTACATGCGTGATGTGCTGCATTGGTTGCCAATAGTCCAACGCATCCATTACCGAATTGCTGTCCTTGTTTCTCGTTGTATTGTTGGTTGTGCTCCATCTTACCTGCGCGTCTTCTGTCGCCCAGTCTCTGACATTGAAGCGCGTCGGGCCCTTCGCTCCGCTGCGAAGAGACAACTGCTTGTTCCACGGGCTCGCTTAGCTACCAGACAGCGCCGAGCCTTCTCGGTTGTGGGGCCGTCAATCTGGAATGACCTCCTCCCCCAAACCTCCATCTCCTCCACCTGACCAGTCAATCTTTATTTCTCAAGTCCCTTAAATCTTTTTCTTTAGTCGTGGCTGGGCTGGGAGCGCCTCTGAGCAGTTTCTTGAAGAGGCGCTATATAAATTCTAATAATGAATGAATAATGAATGAAACTTAAACAGTTGAAAATCAAGAATTTAGTGAAATAGGATGAACAGTAGAATTAGACTTCACCTTGTGCTGTCAGTTCGTTGAACTCTAGCGATCGTCAAGGCCAGCCATCTCCATTGTTTTCTTTCTGATGTCGCTTCTCTTAGTTGTTCCAGATTCATTCCTGTTGTTTCTTGAACATCGTCCAACCACTTTTTCCTTGGTCGCCCTTGTTTTCTCCTTCCCTCACCGCATGCCAGCATCATATCTTTCTCCAAACCATTTGAACGCATAACATGACCAAAGAAAACCAACTTTCTTCTTAGCACTGTTTGTTGTAACGACTCATCCATATCGATACCAATATTATTTCTGTGCGCACCCACTCATTTGTTCTTTTTTCTTTCCAAGATATTCTCTGCATCTTCCTCCAAATCCACATCTCACATGCGTTAATCTTTTTTTCATTAGGCTATCTTGGTCATTGTCCATGTCTCACAACCACATAGTACTGTTGGTATTATCAAAGCCCTCACCAGTCTTTTTTTCGTATCTGTACTCACATGTCAATCCTTCCATATTTTTCCCAATCCATTCATTGCAGTTTTTCCGATCGCCACCCTACGTTTTATTTCCGTATCGCACTTGACCTCTTTTTCTATTACAGATCCTAAAATCGCAAGGCTTGAAACCACCTCCAATTCCTCTCCGTCGAATTAGACTTAGCTGGTGAAAAAATGTCTGAATTATCGATAACTATATTATTGGTAACCGTACAGTAGGACTAGGCTATTTAAGATAAGATCAGGTAAGATAAGAATATTAATTAATTCTTATCTTATCTCATCATATCCTATATTATATTATCTCATCTAATCTCATCTGATATAATCTCATCTCATTCATCTAATCGCATATCATCTCATCTCATCTTATCTTATCTTACTCATATTAAGTAGGTGTCCGACTATGTTGGATGTCATGGCTATTACGAATAGGCCTATCTCTTCAAATTGCAAAGTCGGTTCTAAGTGGTGAATGTCTAAAATGTTTAGTTTAGGATGCATGCTGATGAACTATAAGCTCAATTAACATATTTGCCACGATTACCAGGTAACTGTGATTTTGTGGGCCTCGTATTTCTGAGAAAAGTTTTTGGGTCGGAATAGACCTAGTTGTGGAATAACCATTCATATTAACGTTCGATAGGGCCTATTCATCGCGCATATGACCCTTAATAACATGAATTCGCAAGCAGAATATGTCATGACCTACGTCAGAACTTAATAGGCCGTCGAAAGTTGATGTTTGAAGGAAGAAGTTATTAATCATACTGAATTTAAAATTCTGCAACGTTAGCAGGTTTGAACTTCAATGAATGGGTGTTAAAAGGAGTGTTTTGGCAAACGGGAGATTGACTTAGAAGAGTTTAAACTGCTGCTGGTCTAGAGAGATATAGAACGAAGAAAAGTCAACGTAAAGACAACGTAGACAGTGATATAGATCTATGTGGGACGAAATCTAAACTTGGACTTAGATTAAAGGTGCAAGTCATTCAGCCTCTACGCACATAGTCTCCGTTTTTATAGGTAGCATCGTTTATTTCTCAGCAAACGAACAGGTTAGTCGTAGTTTCTCACTGTTTGTGTTAAGAGCGAGAAAGTGAATAGAAATTTCTATTTCAGACAACCATGCAGCTGTTTGTAACTGTGCATTGATCTCGGATGCTTAATGAGTAGCTTGTGAAAAAATTTAGACGCGAATATCCATATTTAGTTATTCTTGTCTCGTTAGAAGGGACGTGCCTATTATCGTTCCGTAATAAAAATCACTTGTAGGCCTACGATTTTTTAAAAATCGTTGTGCTAGGAACAGCTTTTGTAGTCGCCAAAACGATTTTCGAAGATTAAAATTGACGTCTCCCAGTAGTTTTGACAGAAAGCCAGAAATCAGCGGACAGAAGCATGATACAAAGTTGCAAAATTTAAGAAAGCAAAATGTTTAGCTTTTAACTTGAGGTTCCGGTGTCACGAAATAGAGTATTCCCCCGTATTAATAGTAGGCCCTGTCCCCCAAAATAAGGAAAAGTGAAAAAAACACTTCCGCGTGCATTTATTTTTGCAAATTAGTTTTCATCTGCTTTGTTTTGAACAATGACACTAACAGGTATGTTTATTCCTACTAGATGATTTGTTTTGCTTTGGTTTTATAGCACTTACAACATTTAAAGACACCCGAAGACACTAAATCAATTTGAGTTGCCTTTCTCTGAGCATTACTTAGGTCACTTAAAACAATTAGAGTCACTTTAAATTTTGATTAGAGTATAAATTTTTTAATTATACACATTTTTCAAAAAATGGGATAGAATGGTTTATCCCCCCGGATAGTCTAGACCGGTTAATTCCATCCGGGGGGATAGATTAATTCATCCCACCGGATAGCTTTCAGGGGGGATAATCCTTTCGTGTCACCGGCTTACTTGAACTGATTTGACAATGACTAGGGTTTCGTAGATCCTGCTGGGAAGATTAAAAGTTCAAATAAGTTTAAATTGCTCCAATATTTTACTTCATAGATTAAGCGGTTTATAATATCGACTGTTATAGGCGTAACAATTCAATATTGACATGTTTTAAAATTAAATTAGGCTTCATCTTTATTTGCACAAAGGCAATTGTTTGAGTTTTTAAATAAACCTTCATTCTGAATTATACTGTGGAGATAAATATAAATTTCATTATTATCTGTCACAGACAAACACGCGTGATGTGAGACGGAGAGACAGCAAACAAAGGTGATAGAAATATAAAGATAGAAGCAGAGAGAAGGAGATAGAGGCAGATACAGAAAGACAAAGACAGAAAGAGTCGCAAAGACTTATCAACGGAAAATGCATAGAGAGATACAGAGTGAACAAGAAGGACGAAAAAGGATACTGAGAAGATAGACATATAGGCCTAATAAACAAAACATTTATATTATGATAAAAAATATGCCGAGAGACAGAGAGAGAGAGATAAGGAAGACAGAGGCAAAGATACATGTACATAGAGAGTGAAAGACACAGAAGGACAGCGAGATTTAAAGCAGTTGGGCCTGCTCTAACAGTTGGGCAACTTTTTAAAACTCGTGACTTAGGGCAATGACAATGATAACACCATTATTAGCATGCTATACATTTAATTGTAATGTCATCCGTGTTGTAATTTTCGTAGTGGTTATCCAATGCCAGTATTGGGGTAGTTTTTACACTAGTTATGATTTTTTTAAACGACAAATTAGAAATTATTAATTAGATAATCTGAGCCAAGTAATACGTAGGCCTACATGTAGGCTAAATGTATTTGCTGTTATCGTCACAAAACTTTCCCAACATTTAAACACCGCACAATTCAGGATGTTACTATTTCCATTTTCATAACCACAGACGATGTTGCCCACGCTTACGCTAAAATATTAGGGAATTTTTCGGTCTTAAGAGAAAGGGTAGTCCTCTTAACTAGCCACCCTGACTCAGGGTGGCTAGTTAAGAGGGTCCCTGAGGAGAGTCAGCCATGGGTATATGAAGTGTTAGCTACTTAACTTTCTTAACCTCGGCACATGAGGTTGGCTGGCTATAATTGACTAGTCTTCTTCCTTGATGACTCATTGTCACACCGACGGTGTACGATCAATGCTCGCATATTATCTGAATTGGGATAGAAATCTCTGCCTTGACCTGGATTTGAACCTCCGACTTTTCGATTGACTGTCCAACACGAATAATATGTTCCAAGACTACATCTCTAGAGACTTGATTATTGTGCACAGTAATCAACGTGCCACTCTAGAGCATGAATATTAGTTCGCAAAATATAATTTTTGGGGCGCAGTGGTGTACTGGGTATCTTCGTTGTCTTGGAGTTGGAGGGTTGCAGATTAGAATCCACCCCCAAGCCGTCGCATAGGGACCCTGAGCATTGAGCAAGTCCTTCACTTGCAATTGCTCAGCGCTTTGGCGTGAAACTCTGATTCAGTGTCGGCGCTGTAGTCGGGAGCGCATCTGAGTAGACTCTTGAAGGGGCGCTATAATAGGTGCACATACATGGGAATGTTCACAATCACATACAAGTACACATACATGGGCCCCTATCTAACGGGACCGTTTTCTTCACGTGTGCCCTTTGTTCCCATGCAAACTGCATTATGAATTCTGGTATCTATAATTTATTTTTTATGCAATTTGTTTTAATTGCTGCCTTGTTACTGTAGGCCTAATTATTTATATACTGGGTTCAATAAAACGAATTGAAATGAAAATGAATACATTATACATACATACATACATACATACATACATACATACATACATACATACATACATGCATACATACATACATACATACATACATACATACATACATACATACATACATACGTACATACATACATACATACATACATACATACATACATACATACATACATACATACATACATACATACATACATACATACATACATACATACACACACACACACACACACACATACATACATACATACATACATACATACATACATACATACATACATACATACATACATACATACATACGTACATACATACATACATGCATGGACCTACATACATTCACTCACACAGTCACTCATTCATTTTTCCATTTTCTCCAAAATTCTCGCACACAGGACAATTTTAAACAGTTTGAAACCAACAAATGCGATTATAGAAATAGATCATTGATAGAGACAGTGCACGGAGACAATGGGCACCACTGAAGGGAAGAAAATCTCGGTAGTTAGGGTCTGCTCGCAAGGTAATCACTGTAATAATTTGCGAGAGCAACAGTTGGTTTTTGGAAGAATACATATATGTATATAGTAGGCCTAACAAAAGGCCTAAACTAAATAAAAGTGAACTATACATGACAATAAATTTTTACAAGACATTATAGTTTTTTACTAAGTGTGCTCGTATTAATTAACATATACACAATAATTACTACACATTCATAGTCTACATCAGCGGTTCCCAACCCGTGGCCCGCGGGCCAAAAGTGGCCCGCGAGGCCTCAAAAAATGGCCCGCCAGGTCTAAAAAAAGCCCTCATCTCTCAAAGAATTAACAAAAATATAGGAAAAAATTGACAATTTGGACAGGTTAGAACACATAATTATTTTCTATTACAAATTATTTTATTTTGACGTCTATAAAAACATCAAACATTCTATTTTAAATCAATTATAACAATTTTATATGTTTTTAGTTAATTAAATTTTAGCATTGTGGCCTCCTAAATGCCCTAATGTCCTTTAACTAAAAAAAGTGGCCCTCGTGTCCTCCAACTTAGAAAAAGTGGCCCTACATTCAAAAAAGGTTGGGAACCACAGTGACTCAGTCTGGTCTACATAGTAATAATAAAATTCTTTATTGAACATTCCTGTTGACAGATTGCATCCGGTTACAGTGTAGACTACAGTTATGCACTTGAAACAATTCACAAGGACGCACAGGCAGTATATACAAAGCACGTTTCCCCTACGGGGCTCGATCTAGGTACCTATCGCTCTCCATGCCAGTGTGTTGCCCAATGCGCCATTTTATATATATGTATATGGGCCCATTTTTGTTAATTCCTTGAGAGATGCGGGCCATTTTTTAGGCACGGCGAGCCACTTTTGGACCGCGAGCCACGGGTTGGGAACCACTGTCATAGGCCCACTCACGTATAGACCTAAAGATGACTAGCCTAGATGAAGCTTTACGAACCGATCAATTGTCCACCATTCATCTGTCGCCCGTTCAACTATCCGACCGTTCAATATAGTCTTATCGGTAATCTAAAACACCGTTCTACTGTCGCCGTTCTAGTGTCGCACGTTCTTTCGTCGTCCGTTCTAAAGTCATGGAACCTTTTCAGGGCAGAAGAGTTCAAGCAATATTAATTGGGTGTAGGCCTATAATTATATGCACGACTATAATGAGATTGATCATAAAAAATCATGTTGACATCAGTTCTGCAATCGTAACTGAGAAAAAAAGAAAAGCCTTACACTAACGGACTTGTTATCTGTTAGGACTGCCATGTTGATGAAATCAACAGTTTAACTTTAAATGTCTGTGTCAATTTCGTTTGAGTTTTCATATTGAGTTTGATTCTTTACTATGGATGGAACTTCTGTTGTTGTTGCTGTTGCTTTTGCATCCACGCTGTTGCTGCTGCTGTTGTTGTTGTTGTTGTTGCTGCTGTTGTTGTTGTTGAGTCACCTAGGAAGTTACGAACAGGTCACATCAGCAGTTACGAGTTAGGCTTGGCCTACGCAATTATAGGAGTACGTATGCACTTGCTCCCTTCATAATCGTTGTTTACACAAAGCTTTAAAGCGGAACTATGCTACGGACAACTCCATTGTTCTGTTATTCAGTTTGTATCCTGCCTCAAAGGTCATCGAAATTTCGTTGGAGTATTGTGTGATTTAGGTCTACACGGTTTGTTCTTTTGATATGTACATTATCATTGGCGTGACATTAAGTCCATACCGGTATGTAAGATTCGAATACTAGAACACTTTCACCTGTGCTAATAGTGACTGTCGTATTAAAAAACTGCTACGCGCGGCTCATAATCTGAAACTTGTTCTTCCTATTCGTCGCACTTGGATAATAGGATATACATTTCTATCGCAGAACAAAAGGAGAAGCCAAGTTTTAACAAAACACTATAATTAGAGTTACATGCATCTGTGCGAGTTTTTGGTTCCTGTTTCGACTCCTGATGCAGGCTTATTTGAAGTTATTTTCATACTGTAGATTTAAACGAGGGTCTCTCTTTAATGGTCCTTACACGGGGACCTCAGATGGCGTGGCCTCTATTCAATGTGGCTGCGGTCGTGAACAATCTCACCCGATCACTTCATTGAAAAAGGAACACCATCGGGGTCATGCGGTCTCTATATAAAAATCAAGTCCGATTACTCGCAGCAACGGCCTATTATGGCGAAGTTAGGACATGATAACCGATTGCAGACTATTCAAATTTTACGAAGAATGGCTGAATATTATGTTTCGCATTTTTAGTTCAGCTGCCTGACGCTAAAATTTCTAAGACTGCATCTCTAGAAACTTGCTTATCGTGTGCAGCGGTTCCACTCTTTACCAAGAATTTTATTTCACATGTACATAAATATATTATGTATATATATAGTTATTACGTTTATATGTGCTTGTACGCATACATTCATACATAGCTTACACATATTCACACAAACATACATAGGTCTACTCTCTTACAACGAAAGCCGCCACAACTCTGGTGCACGGTAGTTTATAATGGCAGATTTGCAGTGCTATCTATGCGGGCTTAACCCTTTCACGTATTAGTCAGTTACAATCTGCCCTTAATGCAGTGTTCAATCTAGACATCTAGAGGCGGGGGAGTTCTCCAACCCCAGTAATGACATCCCCATAAAAATCTGAATATTTTGTTTACATGCACATGTATGTGCAATTGTGCTTAGGTAAGCTTATATAACTAAAAATCTTCCCTAAGTTATAAACGTATCATTCTCCACAGAAAATATTGAAATTTGGACTTGTCTTGCTCACGTGTAGGCCTATACATTTTACTGTTATGTAAAAATTGTTATTCTTCTCAGAAATGTTAGGAGAAAGATCAAAGAGGTCATCGGATTTTAAAGTAAAATAATGGAATTTAGTATGTTTTTCGAAAATTTTAAGAGGAGAAAACAGATCTAAGAAAACAAATCTCGTCCGTCCAAAACGGTCGTTTGTCCGGCATACATACATACATACATACATACATACATACATACATACATACATACATACATACATACATACATACATACATACATACATACATAGCCTACATACATACATACATACATACATACATACATACATACATACATACATACATACATACATACATACATACATAGTGCTAGGACAAAATGTCCCCGGACAAAAAGTCCCCGGACAAAATGTCCCTGGACAAAAAGTCCCCGGATAAAATGTCCCCGGACAAAAAGTCCCCGGACAAAATGTTCCTGGACAAAAAGTCCCCGGATAAAATGTCCCCGGATATTATGTCCCGGGACAAAAAGTCCCCGGATAAGGATGTTTCCGGACAAAATGTCCCTTGATAAATAGTACCTTTAAAGAACATAAAATCGCACGTTCTTTCACGAGTCCCTCTGTATTTTGACAACAGTTATTTGTGCCAGAAAGACTTATTGTCAGTATTATTAGATGTATAAACCTTCTATTTAGGCCCTGCGCTTTTCTAAATGTTTTAATCTAAAGAAATTCCGATCAAACAAATGGCATGATTGGAAACTTGCAAAAATAGCGAATACATAATAAAAGAAAATAGATGTCAAGATAATTATAGCCTATACAATAATAAGGATTATAAAACGTAAAAAATTAACCACTTTAGTACAACCAAGCAAACATTTGTTGGCAACTGAAAAGAAGCTTAGTAAATCTTTGCAAAGTGTCAGGACTCCCAGGGCTGTGAACACGGTAATCCTGGGTGATAATGTAGCTTCCACGGTCCGGACGCTACTTGTTCACGGGTCGGAATGGACGCCAGCCCACTTTTCCGTCTGAAGCCACCCGAGTCACGGCTCTGTCCACCTTCAGACTTCAGTGCACAACGGTTGTTCATAATCGCAGTCCCTGTCTAGAAAAGGCAGAGGTCAATTGCTTCTGCAAGAAAGAAAACACTACTGAACTCGTTGTCGGAGTCCGACTCTGTCTTTTTCGTGGTGATCGAGTGGGGAGAGCGTGACAACAAGTCTATTCTTTCTGGGATAAGGGGAAAGTGTGACAAAACGCCAAGGGCGGTAGGTCGTGTGTTGAGCAGCGGCAAAGATGCCAGTGACTTGTTGGCGATCTAGCTCCACACATCGGTTTATGGCAGTAGGCCTAGAACCAAATCCCATGTAAGCTCCTGGGTGTCCGATGGATCTGCACTACTGCGGTCCACATGAGCATAAAGGCTGCTGTTATTCTAGACTTGATGTCACTGACTGGGTGGCTAATGTCTATCCCGGGGCGTCGTGTGTCTTTGATCGGCTTTCGTGAATTGATGAGGGGTTCTCCACCATGGATCACTTTTCCGGGGACATTTTGTCCGGGACATTTTATCCGGGGACTTTTTGTCCGGGGACATTTTATCCGGGGACATTTTGTCCGGGGACATTTTATCCGGGGACATTTTGTCCGGGGACTTTTTGTCCGGGGACTTTTTGTCCGGGGACATTTTGTCCGGGGACATTTTATCCGGGAACATTTTGTCCGGGGACTTTTTGTCCAGGGACATTTTGTCCGGGACATTTTGTCCAGGGACACTTTGTCCGGGGACATTTTGTCCGTCCACGACATACATACATACATACATACATACATACATACATACATACATACATACATACATACATACATACATACATACATACATACATACATACATACATACATACATACATACATACATACATACATACATACATACATACATACATACATACATACATACATACATACATACATACATACATACATACATACATACATACATACATACATACATACATACATACATACATACATACATACATACATACATACATACATACATACATACATACATACATACATACATACATACATACATACATACATACATACATACATACATACATACATACATACATACATACATACATACATACATACATACATACATACATACATACATACATACATACATACATGCATGCATGCATGCATGCATGCAAACATAGTCAGACATACATACAGGTATGCATGCTTACATACATACATACATACATACATACATACATACATACATACATACATACATACATACATACACATCAATCAATCAAGATTTTTTATTACAGCCAATTGTAACAATCAGTAAAAACACGAATTAGATATCTGATCATAATATCACAGTATTGGCTACAATGGGAGGACCCAAAATGGATCAGGATCCCGATGAGTAGGATCACCCAAGTTGCGATTATGACGCAGACCTACCATAATAAGACAGTCGCTTTTTATGGAATAATCCATCATAGGTCTAACAGAAACGAGCAAAAGTCATCCTAATAATTATAACATGGTTATTATAAAAACTTCATTTATCTAGTTCGATTGGAGACTTAACTGCGTAATTTATATTGAGATTCTTGAGGAGTTTTAGAGAGACGGATTTCTAAATGGTTCTAGTTCCATATTTAAGGAGCCGGAATTTTTTATACATACATACAGACATACATGCATACATACATGCATTCATACATACATGCATTCATACATATATTCATACATGCATAAATGAATACATAACAACACTTAGAGACGTTTCATATGAAGCGTTTCTTTATATCCAGACACCACTCACGTAATAGATCTAAACAAGAGACTTTACGAACCGTGAATTGGATCTTAGATTGCTTTACGGCTTGTTTTCTGCGCCATCTCTTGATAAGTAGCCTATTAGAACCCGACGCAGTAGAAGTTATTCATCAATAATATTTACAATTTGTGAAATAATTTGAGTCGTTTTGTTTTGTTTTGTTTCTCACAGGATACCGCTGAAATTCCTGTATGGTGAAATACCGACATCGGCAGGACAGTTTTATTGCTTCCATATAATTGCCTTGCACTATGTTTTCCCAGATATATGCAGAGAAGTACAATGATTAACTATAGTCTCTGCATGCGCCCAAAATTTAGTTATAACACTAATCGCTGTAGTTCTCTCCTCTCCGAAGCCCTCCTTCTTCTCATAGCCTGTCTAGATAAAGGTTCTTGTCTCCCGCCTGATTAATCGCCGCTCAGTCAAGATTTTCGTGGATTTCAAATCGGATTTGGAGGCTACACCAAATCAACGCAGCAGGAATTCAAGCGTCAGAATTCTAGACAAACGACAGAAGGACCCAAGAAGGAGGTTTGTTTTGTGACCTGGTTTCATTCGTGACCTGGTATTGTATTGTATTGTAGTTTATTCCATTCGAGCATTTGTAAAGCGTATCTAGTTTGGTGAACCGTTCATTTTGTACAATGAAGATCACTAAACATAAAGTTAGACATACCAGAGTAGTCTATACCTGAGAAGGTCAGTAATCAGTCTAGCAGCTGTAATGAGCAAGAACTGAAGAGGGGGGGGGGAAGTAGCGATATTCTTTTTTTCTTCATCTGTATAAGACGCCAGATTGGTTTAATCGTTAATCACTTTATTATATATTACTAGTTGTACCCGGCCACGCGTTGCTGTGGCAGAAAAGACTCTCCCCTCCCCTCCTTCCCTCCTCCCCTTCTCCCCTCCTTCCTCCTCCCCCTCCCCTCCTCCCCCTCCCCCTCCCCCTCTCCCTCCCCTCTCCCTCCCCTCCCCCTCTCCCTCCCCCTCCGTCCCGCTCCCTCCGCTCCTTTCCTCCCTCAACCAAGAATGTTGAAGACCGCAAAATAATTATGCGAATCGCTTATGACGTCACGGAATGCGACCTCATTCATGTTTCGTCTGCATGGTCGCAGTCACTGTCAAGGCGTTTCTGAAATCGGTTTTGAATTTGCAAATGGCGGTCGAGCGGAATGCAAACTTCACTTTTTGTGGAAAATATTGCGTTTTTTCGGATACAAAGAAAAATGGACACTCTCAGATAGGAATAGAAGGTTTTGTGAAATTTTCAAAACAATCTGTGCGGTACGTTT
Organism: Lumbricus rubellus; assembly: GCA_945859605.1. Taxonomy (NCBI): domain Eukaryota; kingdom Metazoa; phylum Annelida; class Clitellata; order Crassiclitellata; family Lumbricidae; genus Lumbricus; species Lumbricus rubellus. Next base: position 7,254,263 of record OX243811.1, on the reverse strand, counting down.
CGAGAACACTTTACACAAACTATTGGAAAGTTTCATTTTTATATATATAGATAATTATGTCTTGTCATGACTAGATAATATTAAGGGCATGTGGGTCAATGTTTTGCTCTATTTATACAACGGCCTGCATCAATGTATTATAGGCTAATAAACCAGTACGGTATCGTAGCCCATAAAAATGCCAATGCAGGGTAATGGGCAAATAAGTGCTTAAAATTAATGTTCATCGCGATCTCACAGGACCTTAGCTACCGAATGTTGAATATTGAAATTTGTTAGCTTAACTGAAATCCGTCTAAGAAAACAGCAGACCAATGACCTAAAATTAGGCCTATAATTATGTGTTCTGAAACAATAATCTACGGTCTACAATAATATTATGCACCTTGTGTCGCATATTGCATGCTTATCGGAATATCAAACTGCGGATAAGTTATATCGGTCATAGAGTCACCATAAAGGCTTGAGTTGTCTATTTCTAACGATTTGGAGATCTGGCACTTTGACTACTGAGCATAGGCCTACAGTAAAATCCTAAAACGACGTAATTATTGAGATTTAATATCTGTAAAATAATAATGATAGATGCATCTCTGTATACAGTAAATTGTAGTTTTTAGTGTAAACTTAGGGCTACGTTGTATCCTAAGGTATGAAAGTTGTGTTTTTATGTGCTATGGTCATGTTTCTTTGTGCAATTACCGTTTTTCTGTGTACGAGGAGAAGTGAAGTTGAGAGGTTGCTCATCGCTGGATCAACACCTGTTTTGCAGAGAAGATACTCAAAGACGAGACTCAGAGAGAAGGCTACTCCGTGGAAAGCAAAGTTTGGTTGAGTTCGATTGGAGCTGAAGCAACAGAAAATTTCGCACCTTTGTGGAGAGATTGCTGATTGTGTCCATCAGCAAAACATCGAATTGTCCGTGCATCAATCTGCGTGTCAGATCCTGCAAGCCAGCTAGAGAGGTAGATTATATAGATTATATCAGAAAATCATGTAGCCTACTAAAATATTAGCGAAACAATGTTCTTTTTCGCCTTTCAGACACCTTTAGACAACGCTGCTTCGTGGCTAAGTAGGCTAAAAATCTGCGCCTTTAGAAAATCAGAATGAGGTCGCGTAGATATGGGAAACCTATTATCAGGGCCGGATTAAGGCATGTTCAACATGTTCGGCCGAACAGGGGCCCCCACACTTTAGGGGGCCCCCACAAATGTGTAAAAAAAACTTTTTGAGCAAATTTCGGCCACACGACTATTTTCCCAAAAATTTCGGCAGATGACTAAAAAAAAGGTCATCAACTTTTTTGGCGGATGAAATGGTATGATTTTCCCGAAATATTTGACAAATTTTCCGCAAAAAATTTCCGAACAGGGCCCCACAAAAATTCCCGAACAGGGCCCCAACATTGCTTAATCCGGCTCTGCCTATTATACCTACTTTAGCTGCACGGGGAGTAGTGATAGGCGACTTATGACTGGATCACAACTTTTTTATTGTTAAACTTTGCGCAGTGATAGCCATTGGTCTATGTATCGTTCAAAATTAGGGATAATCATGAATAAAATTAATACTCTCCTCCATACGAGTTCAGTGCCGCAACTTTCTTTTGAATGTATTCAGATAAATTAAGATATTCAGATAATTAAATATGCAAGTAGGCCTATTTCTACTGATTGTTCGGCTGATATTGGGGTCAATGAGCCATTGGAGCTGAAGTATCCTGATCTTTGACAATCCTCCTAGAATGGAGTTACGGTAGTCAATTGGCGTCAGTTTGGATCAATGAACTTTAATCTGCAGAAGCATTGAATGAAATTTTACTCTTTATTATGACCCGTATCCGTGCATGTAGGCTACCTGGTTAATTGTAAAGCGACCATGAAGTCCTCACAAAACGCTTAACGTGATAATTAAGATTGGGATATTAAATAAAGAAGTGCTTATGGGGTTAACTGGGAAATTATTCTGGACCTGTCTGGGCTATAGCCTACATGACAAAATAATTCGTTTGTTGATATTATAAGATATGCGCAGGTTTATTTAGAACTTAGAATTCACCGTCAAATGGTAGCCTACGTAGGCCTATATTATTGGTCACGAACAGTTGGTTCTCTGCTTCAGTTAGATAATTCCGACGTTATATCTACCCGACATTCATTCATTTATATGGCGCCTTTTCAATCATTGTACTGAGCCGTATGCATTGCATTCTAATCTGCTTCAGACGGAGCCTAATTTTTAGGACTCCCATTTCTGCACTCTTGAAATGAAGCGTTCAATAAAGCTGAACATCGCTAGACGACTGGTGTCACACCGCACTCCAAAAAGCAGTCATGAGATTGGCCTTGAATAGAATAATCTCATAAATACAGTAGTCAATTCCGATGCCGTATGGATTTGCTTGTAGAGAATTTCGGATTCACTGAGTACTTAGCCATTAATATTTATTATGTCTTGCTGAGATAGCTTAATTTAGTGCAAATCCTGATTGCTGTTGTAATTATGAACCTTTTCAGAGAGTCCAGCCGACGAAAGAAGAAGAATCGTCGTTCTCAAGAAACAACGTCAAAATAAATTCGTATATCCATCATCTGACATAGAAGAGCTTAGAATCAATTCGTTTACGACAGGGACATAATTATACGTCAACAATGTCCGAACCATATAATAGATACGAGTCGTACAGGCTGTACTCTTTTCTGCACTACCCAGATGACGCAGTCTGTCGGCCGTCACAACTGGTGAGGATGGGGTTCTACAGCACCGGACAAGGTGAGGCAGTGATGTGTTCTGGATGTGGAGTGGGTCACACCAGCTTTCAGTCAAGACAGAGCATCAGAAGAGCGCATGTGCAGAGCTCACCGAACTGTCCCTTGAACAACATTGGAGATGGCCTTCAATCAGACGATGCCAGCGCAGCTCCGTTCTATGTACCACAAGCTCCTGCAGTTCCTTTTCCAAACCAGGTCCTGCCCATGAACGATGGTCGGATCAGATACTACTCCCACCAACAGCAGAGATATATAGAGCTCGACAGGACCAATCCCACGGAGTTGGGTTACAGATGGTTGCGCGAAGAGGATTACCGACTTCGGTGGCGCACGTTTCACGACTGGTCCGTACAAAATGGTGAATGGGATCAGCTGGTCTTGTTACAACTAGCCTTGCATGGTCTTTTTTACACGGGAACACGGGATGAGGTTCGGTGCTGTGTGTGCGGGGTTACGTATAGGGCCAGGTTCTTCCAAAACCAGCCAGACGCACGTAGAGACACGTGCCTCCTCCCTTCCTGCAGGACTTATTTCTTTTGAAACGAAGCCCACTATCCAGCTGCCTTCTATAAATATTCATTTCTTCTTTCGACAATTACTTTCCTTAGGCATAGTATTCACATTCCTTCAAGTCTAAGGTGCAGATGAACAAAAATGAATCAGTGCTAAAGATTCACTTGGATGAAATAAAACGGACCAATGAAGTTGGTATTCAGCAATTATTACCCGGAAACAGTTGACATAAACCGTGAGCGTTTTGCAGTGAATTTTTTCGTTGTTGACAACTCAGTTCCAGTCGCTGACGTAGCATCTTCCGTGCTCTCTGGCTGTCTTCTTCGGCTTCTTCTGTCACTGGTGTTCCGGTTTCCCAAGAACTTTCTCGGTTTCGGTAGATGCCTACACGACAACTCAAATCGCCAGAGGAGCCATAGTGGTTCCGATACAGCTATATATGGGTCCGAGTGCTGGTGTCTGTGCGTAGAGGATGTGAGCAGGCTACGGGTGGCAGAAATGAGCTTGCTACCTATACAATACTGGGCAGGAGCAGGAGAGATATATGATCAAGAACTAGTGTTCCGGTTTCCCGAGAAGGCACGGGAGGATCTACATGTAGTAGCGAAAGAAACAGTAGTCGACAAGATCAGGAAAGATGACTAACGTGTTTCGGCCATGCGAAAAGAACTGCGGACCTGGATGGCCACGTGGAGGGAACAAGAAGCCGAGGAAGACAGCCAAAGACCTGGATGAACAACACAATGAACGACCTGAGTGCAAAGAACATGGATAGGAGGAAGACCATGGAAACCATGAGAGACAGATAAACGTGGAGACGTCATGTAAAGGCCTCATCGTTAACGCAAAACGCTTGACGGAAGAGAGAAATCAAGAGGAATTTCAACGGTGATCCATTGCGTCCCCGCATGATCATCACTATCAATGTGTCTTATCGGTCTTACTCTTAACCAAGCCTCCTTAGAAACGTGGAACCTAATGCAACCGATAGTGCGCCATTAAGGTAACTGGAGCTCATAATCGACAATTATATAATTGCGACAAAGTTTTGATCGCGACAACAATTCAGGTTCAAAATGGACAGTAAATATGCCAGTAGCCTAGTAACCTTACAACCGTGCTATGCCTTTGCGTCCTATTCAGTGAACGACGGTTGAAATGAGAAATTTGATATTTCTACTCGTGAGGTCTGCTTTTTCACCATTCCGGGCCGGGGCATCACTTGTCAAACTGCTCATTACACGTATTCTTACTGATAGTGGTAGACGAAGGCTCCCTACAGAATATGTCACGATTGAGGGAAAGTATTTTACATGGCTAACAGAAGCTCTCTGGTGATGGAAAACCCTGCTAAACCAGTTATTCCAGGAAACATTACAAGACTAGGATATTTATTACGTGTACGGAGACGACTGGAAATGTGTTTTCTGTGACCGATCATCTGACAATGCGAATCAGCTGCTCGCAAGTAAACTGACTTCGTGACCGTTCGATACAGTGGCTGATATAGAACGCTAATCTTTCCAGGCAGCGAAATGAAATCTACTGCCTTGTTTGTATTCGTGCAATGATAGCAACGTTTCGAAAATACTGCCTAAACTTGATCTCGAAAACGTTTGTGAGAAGACATTCCAACGAGACAACATTTGTTAGATGCTCGCACTTGAATAAGTTCCGCTCACATACAGGAATCAAATCCGTCCAATACTCCGTATCCTCGATATTCACTCTGTTCGTATGGTGCAGAGATTCACGACATTAGGACGGAATCGTCGTTTGATCAATTGGTCGCCAGAAACAGAACCGAACGCAGCCTACGTGAAACCATCAGAGATCTAGAGACTGGTGAATTAAAAGACAAACACTTATGACGACAACCATGTCCAGCGTCAAGATCTCGACCAGCTTATCCAAAAGAGTCGGGAACAAACGAGGATCTCTTCAGACAGGACAGTGTGTTCTGGAAAACTTGGGATTGTCGAATTGACCAGTGAGCCATAGAAGTAAAATGACTTGATCCTATGTTTGCTTCGTTAGGTAAAGACAACAGCTGTATCTTAAACTTGACGCGAGCCAACTTTATGATGCATTTAGCTACTTCAGTTTCTTTAGTCTCTCCGTATGAGGGTGGGTGGCAATTCGTTCCCTTGCCGTCTCATACTACCACCGATTGTGTACAATCAGCCTTTATTGTTCATGAAACTTGATTATGGTGAAAAGGGCCTTCATTGTGAACTGTGATGTATTTTCGTTCACCATAGTCTTTCAGAGGGCTGTTTTCATTTGTTTGTGTTCATTAGTAACACGATTCACTTGAAGTTTTAGTTCTCTGATATCTCTGATATTCTATCTTTTAGTTCTTCACTGATGCTTCTGATCCTTTGCACTATCAGCTTTCAGTGACTCCTTAGATTTTGAAGTTCACGACCAAGACTACGAGATTGTGATAAAGATTGTCGTGACAATAATTATTGTATCTGTTGCGACACATCGTATCCACACAATGAAAACCTTTTCACACAAATTAGTTTGCATTTTAAGCTGATATTTCGAACGATACTGTTACAACTGTGTAACACGTGCTTTAAAGATATGATCAAAGGTGGTAGCATTATGGAATGTTATTGTGGAGTCCGCAACTAGAAACCCGGTTTTTCCTATGGCATTGGCAATTGACTTGTGTAGTCTGCTTTTGTAACCTTTTGCTAGTACGGTAGCCTATATATAATTTGCAACCTTTCGCTTTGCTTTGGTTATGTAATCTGAACATGTGTGCTATAAATCAGTTTTATGTTATATAATTATATTGGGGGACCAAATAATATTTGGTTGGTAATTATATTTGGGGACCAAAAAATATTATAATCTATATAAATAAAAATGAAACTTTGCAATAGTGCGGTCACGATTACGCCGAAAGTTACGCACCGATTGTTTTGAAAATTTACCAAAACCTTCCATTCCAATAGCACCAGGTCACAACATTTTTTCCCCGAAAAAACCCAGTCGTTTCCACAAAAACTATAAAAATTATGACTTTGCAATACTGCGGTCACGATCACGCCGAAAGTTACGCAACGATTGTTTTGAAAATTTACCAAAACCTTCCATTCCAATAGCACCAGGTCACAACATTTTTTCCCCCGAAAAAAACCCAATCGTTTCCACAAAAAGTGAACTTTAATTGCAATCCGTTCGACCGCCATTTGCAAATTCAACCAAACCGCACGCTTGCACCGAAACACAGTGACAAAACATGAATGAGGTCGCGTCCCGTGACGTCATAAGCGAGTCCATAAATAATTCCATTACGGGCTTCCAACATTCTTGGCCTCTATCCGCTGTCAGTAAAGGACGGTGTGATGGAGGAAAGGAGCGGAGGGGGAGGGAAAGGAGAAAGGGGAGGGGAATGGGGAGGGGGAGGGAGAGGGGAAGGGGGAGGGGAGGGGGAGGTCTTTTCTGCCACAGCAACGCGTGGCTGGGTACAGCTAGTATATTATATTATTATTGTCATTCATAAATTACGAAATAAGTTTGTAAATATTTTTGATAATTTTGCTAATTAAAAAATATTTGGTTCCTCCAAAATGATGCTTGTAGGCTACGTTGCAAAAACAGTGTATTTGAAGTTGAGCGGACCTAGGCCTATTATGACGCCAGACTTTGACAGATTGGCAGAATGAGCTCCATAAACATAAAACTGACAAAAATAATGTCCAGCAAATTACTAAGCCTGACATGACAACTATTCTCTATTTCCATTACATAACAGATTGTACCAGTAGACATTATGGTTGTGATTCTCTGTGCCTCTTTTTACATCAAAATGTGCGGCTTAAGGTTGTGGCGCCTGTTAGGCCTATACATGACTGTACTGTTCGCACAATCATAGGAAAATCTGGCTTTCGGTCTCGCAAGTTCAATTTTATTTAGTCTGCTTGGATGTCCTTATTATTCATTGATAAACTTCGAACGTGTGTCTTGCTCTTGACGTTCACTAACCTGATGCTAAAATCGACAAGACTTCATCTGTAGAGACTAGCTTTAACTTATGGTGTATGGCAAATGAAATGCTTCTTTTTAGGGCAAGCTTGAGAGTTCATGACAAAAATATACATTGGACTGCGTCCTTCATACATACATAGATGCATACATTACATAATATAGGCTACAACTTGCCTATACCTTGCATGTCAACTTTCGATTAATTTCGTGACATACACGTAAGGAAATGGCTTTCACATAGCCTAATGATTAACTTACATGCACGACTTAGATAGGCTGCATATGCTGCGTGCCAAACATTTCTGCTAATCTTGCTGATGGTGTTTATGGAAGAATTCCAAGATGTAACGTGTTTCGATGGGAAAACATCTATTGGTGCATTTTCTAGTTAGACAGGACGTGATTTAGTCTCATTCATTGCGGCGTCAATAGAATAAATACAATGTTTATTAGATTTCTTGATAGGTATGGAGCTGTTGTATGCATGCGATTTGTGGACAAATGGAACAGTTGAAGAATGTAGGAGAACGAGCTGTATAAATAGGCAAAATGCTCAAGTGTTTTGAAATTTGCAATGTATATTCGCTGCTTGTGTACAATGTGTAATTGGCTACCTGTTTGGTATTGAAGAGAGTAGATTATGAAAATCAAATTTGCCTTCTCTTGATTTAACTGCTCCGTGTTTTCTTGAACACTTACATTGATGTTGACGCAACTTTGAGATCCTATATTTACTGAAGTCCATTATGCACATGTATAGGATGAGTCCTCACTCTTCAGGAATAAGTTTAGGATTAGTCTTCGAATAAGACTTGAAGGAAGCCATATATTGGATCTTTAAGAAGTTGTGACCTAGTTTCTCACTGTTCCAGCCAATACTCGATGCGCTATCTTCGTCCCTTCATAATCTTTGACCTGGTCTCTACATGATTGTACTTCCATCGTCAACTTAAAGACAACCAATCACATCTATCAGTGACCTAGTTTCCAACCGTGCCAGCCAATACGCGATGCGCCATCTTCGACTGTCCATAACTTTGACCTAGTTCCCATTTCCCCTATTCATTGTCGACCTAGAAATAACCAATCCTAGCAAAAACGTGACCTAGTTTCCCACTGTGCCAGCCAATCCTCGACGCGCTCTCTTCATCCATCCATAATCTTTCTTCCAGTTCCTGTCGGTCAACGTCATTTCCGAAGACCCTCCTTAACGTAAGAGTCCGTCCCAACCGACGTGACGTCATTATAACGATCCGGTGCGTCATAGCGATAAGGAGGCTCTTTATCGTTAGACTGAACGAAATTGGATGACATCCGGCGGATGTGACGTGGCTGGAGGGCACCGTTGGGTGAGAGGTCAATGGCACACTGGAGGTCAGGGTTGTTGTGATGAGAACACTGTGAGCAGCGACGTCGAAGCCGAGGCTTTTTTGTTGATCCGTAGCAGCGAATGGCGAATCGAAGTTCCTCCATCATCTCCGACCATAAGGAATTCTATGAGACAACAACAGGTGAACCAAGATATAGGTAGGCCTATATACAGATATAGGCGAACGGATGCATGGTACACCAGGTAGGCCTAAAGATGACATCCAAACGGATGAATAGGCGGACGGGTAAACAGGGTCAATGGTTACAGTGCTTGGTTGTCTTTAGATTGGAACTGACGGAGTCAGGCAAAGTGAAAGAGACATGCATCTCATCCTGTGACCCTCTGATTAACAATCAGAACCCTGTAATCGACCACATTCATTCATCCATCCATCCATCCATCCATTCATTGCGAGGATTTATATATTGCCTCGTCAAGTTCAAGGTTAGACCCACTACTCAGGAGCGCTCAGGTTACATTATATAGCCGAGTCCGTAATATTATAGGGAGTATTGGTAGAGGAACAGGAATCTTGAAATGTAACTGCAAGCGCAATGAAACAATAAGAATTTAGAAAAGAACGCGCCCATTCTATACGCAACAAAGAAGACTGTCTTCAGAGGCACTGACCTGCTTCGTCAATCTATTTCCGGTCGTGTTCTTTCGTGAATTCCAGACGAATTCCAAGATGGCGACGATGACAGCCAACGCCAGACCAACGAATAGGACGACGAAGATTCCGCCGACGTTAGCGACACCTAGCGAGCTTGCTTTGCTGTCCTTCTTCTTGTCATCACTGACGCAGATTCCGGTGTTCTTCCACCATTTGTTGTAGAGAACCTGGATGCGTCCGTTCTCCTGGAGTTTTAGAATCGCCATCGAGATATGGTCGCGATAAGGAGAACCTACATAAAGCATGGAAACGAATGAGTGGATGGATGGATGTATGCAGGGATTAATTGATGGATGAATACAGGAATGAATTGATAGTTGAGTGACCGAATGGGTGACGTGCAGATGGATTGGTGTGTGGATGGATTGATGGGTGGATGGAGGAACATTAATGATGAATGGCTAGGTGAGTGGATAGATATACATGCACAATGTGATGATAGATGGATAGATGGATGGATGGGTGGGTGGATGGATGGATGGATGGGTGGGTGGATGGATGGATGGGTTGGTATGGTTGGATCGATGACAGTTTGGAAGTGTTTGAATTTAAATGGAAGCCAAATCATATGGTGAGAATATTCTAAGTAGAAGAATTGAAACGAACTGTGGAGTTGAGAGGTAACCTTATTAATTATTTTTTGGCAAACAGACCAATGATGTTAAGAATCTGTGCACTCAAGGTAGCCTATACAATTCCCTGTTCATTGCATTTGGGTGTATTCAGGAAATAAACTGATTTGATTTGATATAGTTTAATATCATGGCAGAGAAGAAGTGAAAGTAATACAAGCTAATTGATGACCGAATTGATTGACGGACTGGTGATTGGACAGCTGAAAGAATGGATGAATGGTGAATAGATGGATGGAATTGTGGATGGAATTATTAGCGGCGCTATAGAAATGTGAAGTTATATATGGTTAAACTACTGACAGATCTGAATGAATGGTAGCATGGGGTTAGAATGGTGAATGGATGAACGATTGGATGGAATGGCGGATGGATGGATTTTAGTGGCGCTATAGAAATGTGAAGTTATTGATTATCCAGTTAAGCTGACCGATCTGCGTTCCGATGCCGTATCCCTTGCTGTCGAGTAATCCTCCGACCTGCATCAGTTCGCAATTTCTTTGGATCGTGTAGTCGATCATCGTAGACTCCATGAGAAATGCGTAGTCGCCCTTCATCGTTCGTTCAATGCCTTCCTGTGATGTCTTCACGAAGACACTCGGCTTGTGCTGAGACATGAACGACCACATGCGCTGGTAGGTCGGCAGCTTCGATTCCTACAGCGAAAGCACAATGCAATGCGATGTTATGTTTTGGAATGTAGGGGAGAGTGAGAAAATGCGATGTCAAGCGGTGTAATGTAAAGGCGAGTGATGCAATGCGATGTAATAATTATGGTGAAATGTAACGGCAAGTTAGGTAATGCGATGTTATGTTGTGGAATGTAAAGGTAAGTTAGTCAATGCGATGTTATGCGGTTGCATGTAAAGGCAAGCGAGGCAATGCAATGTCGGTTGGCAGCAAGACCAGAGAAAAAGGATGCAGACTTCAAATGCAGTTGACGTAAACTCATGTCATCCATTTATTTAGTTAATACCTTTATTTCACGAGGCAGGTAAAACAGATATGTTGATTCAAGAATACTTAATTAGTAAAGAAGATTACCATCCTTCTGTAGAGAGTTGAAAGAACAGTCTAAGACAGGGGTTCTCAAACTGTGGTACGCGTACCCCAAGGGGTACGCCAGGCGCCGGTAAGGGGTACGCGAAAATGTCCAGAAATATAAATTTTTCGTTAAGTTTATGGAGTTTGTGTCCATAATTATTTCCCTGATTAGCAATGATTTCTAACATTGCTTCATGCAACAGCATCGTCATTTATTTCTTTTACAACATGTGATTAGACTTACTTACTAAGCTTATATTATTATTATTATTATTATTATTATTATTATTATTATTATTATTAAATTGCATGCAATACCAGTATGTTTATGTTTAGACCTGTCGCTATAAATTTGAAACAAAATAATGTATAATAGGCCTAATTGGTTGAAAGAACTTAAACCAAAAATTCTCAGCTCAGGCTATTGTGGAGCTCAATAAGGATAGCTGAATTGTTCTAAGGATTAATTTCTGGTCAAGCATTTCCTTAATAATTACATATCTGTTTGAAACTAGTTTTTAAACCGTATATTCTTGCTATCAAAAATAAATATGGGATAAATACACGTACAATCAGGGGGAGAAAATTACTGACTTATTTTTGCAGTGCCGTCAGCGTTGTCATTGCACGTCTTTTTCGTGAGTGTTGGTTAGGTTCAGGTTAGGCGTCGTGAGGGTCGGTTAGGGTTAGTGTTAGGGTTATTTTAGCCATTAGAAACTCTGGTGGATTGATAGCAAAAGACACTGTGTATTTTTTGCCCCCTGATAGTACATGATCGCCGCATGGGTAATTAAAACTTTGCATATTTTCAATTTTGCTCCCTGCATGTAGGCTATAGGCCTATTACTCTAATTATAGGCCACACCAAACAATGATTAAAATGACTTTTTAGTTGTCACTGCAATGGATACTAATCAATAGCATTTTGTTTCTGATCTGACTTTGCTGGGGGTACGCCACCATTCGATTTTTTTACTTGGGGGTACAATAAAAATAAAGTTTGAGAACCCCTGGTCTAAGACTCTAAGACTCTAAATGATTTCAAAGTGAAATGCACTGTGTGAAATTGTTTAAATTTTTAAAACGGGCAGAGCTACAATTCAAACACTTCCAGTTAGGCCTATGTCTGAAATTATTTAAGACGTATTGAAAGTGTTTGATTTTAGTAGAAGCCATGTGGCCCTAATCATATGGTGAGAATATTCTAAGTAGAATAAATTAAAGTAATGTACTGTGGAGCTATTCCTACTATGGGTAATAATTAATTATAGGTAATTACTAATTAGCCCAAGAAAGTAAAACATCTGTCCATGAAAAAGACAGAGGAATGACATACATGTAAATGGAAATTTAGTAAAGACAGATAAGATGAAAATAGTCAATCAAATGATTGAAATGAGCGGTGTCATGATTGAAATGATGTGAGCTATCAATCAATTTATCTTTCAATCAGTCTCGCAATCAGTCAACAGACGAATTGATCGATGTCTTTGGTGATTGACAGGTGATTGGCTGTGGTGGAATTAGATGAATAGCAGAGAGCGTTTGATTAACTGAATTGATTGACTGATGACCCGGATCTGTCTTGCGCTATATGAGTTGATTTATGTAGAACATTTCTAAACCTTGATGTTGGATACGAACATAGCACGTAGCAACATTGCATGAAAATAAAAAAGTAAAAAGTAACAGAGAATAACATATAGTTCTATAGTAGCATAAGATGACACAGCATGATATCATAATTTTTACATAACATGACTTACATAACATGACATTACATAACATAACATGACATAACATGACATAACATAACATAGCACAACATAGGATGACATTGCATCACATGACATTACATTATAACAAGATATAACATGACAAATCAGAGCATAACATAACATGACTTAACTGGACATAACATGACATAACATAACGACGACAAGACTCAACATGTCAAAACATATCATAACGCAACGTGCAGAACTTAACTTAGCATGACATAGCATGACTCAGCACCACATAACATAATTATAGCATAACGTGACATGACTCAACATGACATACAAATATCAGACATAACATAACACGAAGTAACTCGACTTAGCACAGCTTAACATAAACAAAACATCACATAACATAACATCAACAACATGCAACATACATTTACTCACAAATTCCTCGCATTTCCTTTAATCATTCGTTCGTTCCATTCATCCATTCATCCTAAACCTCCAGCTAAATGGCTACTTCACTTACTTACTTAATTAACTTATCATTTACGTACGTGCCTCAATGCTTTCTCATTCGCTTGTTTTATGCCTTAATTACTTACCTACTCAGCAGTAAGAGGCAATTGAACCGGGAAGCAGTCGCGTCCACATACTTACTTACTGCGTTGATGATATTAGTAGTGACTTGTCGTTAGTTCCTATTATCACCGACGGTCCTATTACCCTAATTTACGGCTCTTATTCCAGTCCTTTCTGCCTGCTGTCCGTCTGTTTGTAACTGCTTCGGCGTTTGGCTCCTCTGCGCATGCTCCCCCGCGGCGGAAGTACTTCGCAGCGCCGCGGTCAATTACCAATTTCCGGTTTGATTAAGTGATAGATCGTCGACGTCGTCGTCGTCTGCCCTACTCTGCGCTGGCTTCCTGTTCCATCGGATGAGGCCTTTCTTGAAGAGATTTTGGTTCTACTGCTGCTGCTGCTGCTGCTGATACAGATCTAGTGCGGGGCTCAAAGCAGGATGCGAATTCCGAGGAGCTTTAGGTCGTATTCAAGAATTAATCTAACGAACGAAAAGAACTTGGTACGACAAGAAGTGAAAGTCTGCAGCATAGCATAAAACAGTGACCATAGAATAACACAACATACAATGATATAACATAGAATAGCATGAAAGAAAGTAACATAACATAATTATCATGAAATAGCATGGCATGATGTAACGCAATGTAAAATAGCAGAGCTTGCCATGGCATGAGATGTCATGACATAGTCTAAGGCAGCAGAAATTTAACTGTTATTTATTGACAAAATTACATCTGGGACTAATATATAATCGATATTAGTTTCAGGTTGCATGAAACGCAAACTTCCTCACAAACAATTCGCAAGCAATGTTCTCGTGAACTAAATAAATAAATAAATAAATAAATAATTAATTAAGCAATTGGTTCATTCCTTCATTTATTTATTTATTCATTCATTCATCCACTCATTCATCCACTCATTCATCCACTCATTCATTCACTTGTTCCATTCCTTAATCGGTGTTACAACCAAACCTGAAAGAAGGTCATGGTCGATCCTCCAAAGAGAGTACCATAAGAGATTTTCGCCTGCTTCGCGAGGTCCTCCGCGCTTTCGATGGGCGAAACCATTCTCTCGACTGTCAGAAAGGCCGCCAGGTTGGCCGTGTACGACGAGATGATGATGAGGGTAAAGAACCACCACATGCCGCCTACAATGCGGGTCGATACGGCCCTCGGGTTGATGTCCGACCCCTGCTGCATGAGGGTGCCGACGGCAAACCAGAAGGCGTTTGACAGGGTGAAGATATTCTCCAGCACGTTGTTATCTGGGTTGCACGGGTGTGGGTTGTACCACTCGTAGGGGGAGAACCGGGCGAGGACGTACATCATGAGGCTGACGACCAGGTAGGCTGCGATCACGTACACCCAGATCTCGATGGCGAGAGGGTTGAGGAAGGAGAAAAGACCGGGGCTCTCGCGACGGGGTCGCTTGAAGAGAATGCTGATGCCGAGATTCATGAACGGTTTCGTGAAGTCGACAGATTGTTCACGTAGAAAGCTTATTGTTAGAGAAGCCACAGCAAGATCGGCTTTCTGGAAGAGAGAGAGCAAGACAGCATCGGGGACAATTAAAAATCGCTCGTGAATAAGCTGGTGCCTGCACTTAGCTTTCGCGTAGCGCTTTATAAGTTTGGAGATTACAATTATAGGTCTATTATTATGATATGATTACGACAGTTAATAATGCGTCTTCTGTGCCGACCTATTTCGTGTTGTTCTAAATTCACCATCGTCTCTCTATCTGCATAAACCTATATAAATTTTAATGCCGCCTTAATGCTTGTAAAAAATAAATAGGTTACCTTAAAAATAGTTTAAAGTACATCACAATGGCGCTCTTTGATAACGAACAATGATAGTTCGAGGGCACCATAAAATATTACGATTGCGCTCAACATTACGTATACAATAATAGATCACGACTACGTTTACGATTACGATTACAACCTGTAGTTTTCTTTGAAGTGAATTACTTGCCTTGTCCATCAGTTCCCGGACCATTCCAGTCCATCCTCCCTTCTCCGGTGATCCGTATTTTCCATCTCCGACCAGACGTAGCGAATACCGGAACTCAACGATTTCCGAAATCTCCTTAAGAAGATCCACGCAGAATCCCTCGAAAAGGTCGTTTCCGGTCAGACCAAGGTCCGACTTCTTTTCCATCACATACGGAGGTTCCTGCAGTGAGAGAAAAGCAAAAGCAATGCTTCCCTCGCTATGAAATAACAACTAAAGTCTTGCCGAAGAGGAAACGACCAATTTATATGGGTCAGGTTGTACTTTATCGTTCGCTTTACATGCACATGAGCTAATAAGCCTGCAACGCGCTGTAATAGGCTACAAAGAAAGGCTAGAAGCAGAAAACTTAAAGTAGAAGAATAGAGTAAAAAGTCAATCAAAAAGCATTTCAAAGTAAAACAATTCGTATTGCATAAGATCAGACAGGCTTTCCGAAAGAAGGGCAAGAACGCATTATGCCCAATATAATAATTATTATAAGCGACTTTCAGGGGCCTGGGTTGGGTAGTTAATAGTTATAGGCTATAATAGGCCTATGGAACTCGTGATTTGTGCCTTTTCAAATGTGGTAGATCTATTACTGAATCCTGAGATTCCTGACTACAGTCAGTTTATAGTTAAAGCATCTGAAAATTCCCTAACATTTCATTGTTTCATGTGGAACACGCACACCTCCGTCAAAGAAGTTTCGTCTAAATTAGCAACGGATTAACTTTGTAGTTGCTTAGCAAGTAGCCTGTAATATATCTTACGGTCCTGCAACTCTTGTTCGAGGATAAATGTTTCAATTATGTCTATTCTCACATGAAGCCTAATTATAGGTTATGTGGAGAGACGTGACTGCTTTCTCTAGGCTCTGAATTTATGTCTCAGGTGTATGCAGACAGAGTCCCCCCCCTAGGCTACAACTCTACCCCGGATACTCTATTTCGAAACAGATTCTTCCCGGCGGATTTGTCACAAAATAAATTCAACCCTCCCACCCGGAAACCATATTCTGGAATAAAGGATTCGAGGTCCGGCGAAGAGAATACTATTTTCATCCGCCGCTTAAATAAAGTCTCCTCTGTTCAGCGTTAAATGTTTTACTGTCACGTAAAATTACCAGACGTTGCTAAATTTATCTTCAACAACAACATACGTTTCCGAATTATTAACGGGCATAGTCTATCATTAAAAAGGTTCCAATACAGAGTTTCAGGCAGAGGAGGCTCTGGGCTTTTTGGGGGTGGAGACTTCATTGGGGGGGGGGGTATGGGGTAGACTCTATATTATCGTTATACCTGCCTTGAGATCAGACGACAATTTATTAGCCGGGTCATATTTCAATAATCGCCTCACCGGTGAATGTATCTAAGCACAAAGGATTGATAATTATTAGTTATTATTATTACTCATGAGTCGAGTTGCCATGACGATGAAACTAATTTTCTTACCAACAAGGAAATTAATAGATCGGTTTAAAATTACATTTCTTGGAAGCCGTGGTGGAGACACCAAGCGAACATGAGTGGAAAACGTGTAAAATGAGCATCAACAGAAGTGTGAAGCAAATTATATTAATGATCCTTGCTCGGCTCAATTATGGTTTTTTGTCCGGCTGTCTGTCTCCCTGTCTCTCTGTGTCTGTCTGTTTAATCTGCCTGTCTGCCTTTCCTCTGTCTATCAGTCTGTTTTCCTGCCTATATACTTCTGTGTGTGTGTGTGTGTGTGTGTGTATGTGTGTGTGTGTGTGTGTGTGTGTGTGTGTGTGTGTGTATGTCTGTCTGTCTTTTTGACTGTCTGTCTATCTCCTATTTTTTCTATCTCTGTCTCGCACCAGATTTATCTATGTCTGTCTCCCTTTGTCTGTCTATCTCTTTCACTATCCTATCTTATAATTATGCACATATATATATATATATATATATATATATATATATATATATATTTCTTACTCCCGATTTCTCTCTGTATCTTTATGTGTCTGTTTCCCTATCTCCCTCTATGTGTACCTCTCTCTGTATCTTTCTCATAGTCTCTCACTTTTTCTCTTCGTGTACATAAATAGACGCAGAGACTGTCACAGTATAAAGGAGCTAGATCTCTATGTCATTTGTGCTTTTGTGACAGACAGACAGATTGGAAATAAGATCCTAGATTTTTGATGTGGCGGACAGTATCGTATGTTTGCATGTTACAAAATCCGCATACACGAATACACGCTGGCACACATTCAAGTCCGTATGTCCAGGTTTTTTAGCGTGAAGTTCGACACAAAAGATGCGATTCTAAATGGATTCGTGAAGTTGTACATTTTATATTTATAATATAACCCAGGCCTGTTTCTGTGCAGTTAGCAAAATAGTAAAAAGGTCATTTCCATCCGATTGGGAATAATTTACCATGGAGGATGATGGGAAGGGAAAGAATGGGTTGCGCCTGTAAAAATCCTTAAAATAAGCCCTGACTATGTCGACTTGTATGCATAGGCCTATATTATACATATTATACATATTATGCAATATTCAATCTCTATGCAGGCAGGCAGACAGACAGACAGAAAGACAGACAAACAGACAGACAAACAAACAAACCGACAGCAGGACGGACGGACAGACCGACAGGCGGACAAAGAATGGGAAACCGAGAGATAGAGCCGCCTTCATAAAGTTGGCAAGCAATTCAGCGACCCATCATCTTGAGTGTTTGACCAACAGACTAATCATCTTTCTATTCTTCGCTTCTCTTTCTCACTCTCTCTGTCTCTCTGTCTGTCTGTCTGTCTGCCTGTCTGTCTGTCTGTCTGTCTGTCTGTCTGTCTGTCTGTCTGTCTGTCTGTCTGTCTGTCTGTCTCTGTCTCTCTTTCTAATCGTTTCTTGACAGACTACGGTCGTCTTCAAATCTCACCGGCGTCGATTCTTTTTCTCTCGCTGTCTATCTAAGAATCTCGACTATCGATGCCGCCCAATCAGCGCTTTGCCACACGAGTTATTATATATGTGTGTGTGTGTGTGCGTATGCTCGTGTGTAGGTGTGTGTGTGTTACTGTATGTCGAGTTTGCATACAAAAATCATATAAGCATACAAGCGTTTACATTACATAAGCACATGTATACATATAGACCTATTATTTGTTTGTATTGTTTGTATGCGTATTTGTTATAGCGCCCCTTCAAGCTTTCTACTCAGAGGCGCTCCCGACTACAGAGCGGACACTGCATCGAAGTTTTACACCGAAGCGATGAGCATATATGCATATACACTCTGTATACATGTTCGTAGACAAATGCCTCAATGCTCATTTTATTTCCGCTTCCGGGGCGTTTCAAAGTTCCGGTTGAGTCCGCCATCTTTGCCGCAAGCAGCAAGCTATGCTCACACACACACACACACACACACACACACACACACACACACACACACACACACACACACACACACACACACACACACACACAAATCCTGTGAGTGTCCGCCATATTGGACGGAAAGAGAGCAGACGAATTGAGTGGGGGTATGATGGAAAGAAGAGTTTTCGGATGAAACGGAAGAAGACAATGGTGATATATGGATGAGTAGGAGAAGAAGGGACAATGGGGCGATGGGGTGGAGGTTAGAAAGAGGGCGAGGAAAAGACAAGCAGGGGATAAGGGAATATAATGAGCGGATGAAGACGAGGCTGAAGGGAAAAAAGGGAGATTAAGTACAACTAGAGACGGGATTGAATACTAAGCAGACGAGGGAGATGAAAACGTAGAGAAGATGAATGCCAGAGGTTGAGAAACCGGAAGGGAAGAAGAAGGAGAGTATTGAGGAGAAGAAGATGGAGGAGTAGGAGAAGGAGAAAAAGAAGGAGGAGAAGGAGGAGAAGGGGGAGAAGGAGAAGGATAGAGAGGAGGAAGAGATAAAAAAAATGAACACAGGAAAGACGATTGAAGGCTGTGGAGGAAGGAAGGAGGTCGAAGTGTGATAGAAGATTTGAGATGGTTTAAAAAGATGAGCTGAATGAAGAGGATTGGAGGAGGTGGAGAAGTAGTGGAATAGAATGAGGAATCTTATAATATAATACAAAGGAGGAACTGAGGAACGTCAACGCCTAGAATAGTATAAGAGGATGAGAAAATGGGAGAGGAAGATGAACGTATATGCATAATGATGATCCTGTAGAGTAGGATCACACGTACATGTAATGCATAGGCATATGGAAGAGGGCTGGAGAAGCTGGAGGAAATAGATCAAAGTTAACGCATGGAAGAGAATTACAGAAGGAGGATAATGTGAAAGAGGAAGACCCAAGACCAAGATGGAAGAGGATTTGAGGAGCAGGAAGGAGTAGGACAACGTGGAAGAGAATTGGAGGAGGAGGAGGATGTGAAAGAGGAAGAACAAAGAGTAGACGCATAGTCTATAATGGAGGAGTAGGAGGAAGTAGAACAAAGCGAACGCATGGAAGAGAATTGGAGGACGAGAAGGAGGTGTAGGAGTAGGAGCAGCAGTAGGATGGAGGGGAGGAGGAGGAAGGTGAACCAGGACGCATATGGAAGGGGATTGGAGGAGTACGGTATAGGAAGAAGTGGAAGAAAGTGAACGTTTGGAAGAGAATTGGAGGAGAGAGAATTGGAGGAGAAGAGGGCTAGGAGGAGGAAGAGGAAGTGGAAGAGGAATGAGAGTCGGGGTCATATCAGTGACCGATCGGAGCAACGAGGCGTGCTCCATAAAGCAGCAGATTCGCCCTCTATCGGTCGATCTTAATCGATTTCTTTGGAGATTCTGATGTCGCAACATCCGCTCTAATCCGGTTCTGTGCGAGAGTATAAGATAGATAGCATCTACGAGGCACAAGGCTGCTTTGACAGGACTGCGGAAGATACGAACATATGCAGCTGCCAAGGACATACAGTTTTATTTATCCTTTTACCTACGTGGTCTAGCCTACTAACAGTCAGTTAACTATACATACTTTGTTTCCTTGTTTTATTCTACATCAATATCGTTCTTATTAAATAACAAAAAATAAGTAAAATTATAAGGATAGGCCTAATTGGGTTTTCAAATCAACGGGAACAAGTTTGTTGTTCTTATAATTTGAACACCTATTTCTGCGCTTAGCCTATTATTATTATTATAGGTCCATTTGCTTTTAATTATTTGAGTGCAAATTTTCAATTTTTGCTCTATTACTTATATTTAATTTATTACTTATTTGAAACAATCTTAGATTTTCCGTATGACTTATGTTTCTTGTCCCTTTTTGTAGCATTGATATTTTCGTATAGTCCTTCTTCATCTTTATACATGTACTTCTGCTATTTACTGCAGTACTTTGCATTTATTTGATTTCCTCTTGTTATATATAGGCCTAATCACAATACGCCTAAACCTCTGCAAGGCTCAACTGCAATTTAGTCACTACTCGATTCACTCTCATGAAAGTAATGATCTGCAAAAAGTTTCAGCAGCTGTAAGCTTAGAGTCTATATAATATAATTTTGTAGGCTACTTGTAATTAGAAGAGTCATGTTGCATTATTTAATTGGAAAACTAATGAGTTGTCCAACATAAGTGTAATGCTATAATTGGTGTAGCATGTCATTTGATTTCAAGAAATAATGAGTGGGGCAATTAAGCTTACTCACCTGAAAAGCTATAAGCTTAGGTCTATCATTAGACAGCAAACCAACTATACAAACAATATACAATTAAACATGGAGTAAGATGATTAGAAAAAACGGATGTATTATTGTTATTAGTCTTGTAATCGATCTCCAGGTTTTAGTCGAGTTTCATATTAACACGACTAATAATTACATCCTATTCTGTTGTCTAATTAGTAAAGATTGTCTTGCGTAATTATAAGACTGTTGTCAGCGCTTCTAATTGACTTGTTGGCATCTTCCACAGGTGTCATCTTCTATATTATAATATACCTATTTGGTCAATGCATACATATATGTATAATTGTATAGGCTACGTCTCTGATTAGTGTGTACAGCGAGGGGCGATATATAAATATATTAATGCGATACATACATGCCTTGCTGCATGCAATCATATATAGATATTAGATACATATAAACAAGAATACATAATTTATATACATCCATACATTCGAACATACACACATGTACATTCATTATACAGACATAAAATACATACATACAATGTCATACATACATAATCACATACCTACAATGTCACAATTGTCATATAACATAAAAACCAACATAGTACCGGTATGCCTGTTGCCTTCAGGCTAATCACTGGAGTGGCAAGTACCCTCTGTCCCCAATCCCCCAGAATAGACTCCTCTGGATTTGCATGTATGCGTGTATACGTACTGGCGTACTTACTATTATGGTCGTGACGACAAGCGATTTGTTTCCGAGGCTGAGAGGACTTTGAACGTAATCAAGAGACTGAGTGAAGTTGATTCCTTCTTCTGAATCCCACTGACCGACCTGCAACACACGACAACAACACCAGCATCACATCAACAATGACACGCAGACAAAAGAACTTTCTTTCATTCATTCGCTCGTTCATTCATTCCAGCGTCCACTGCCGTTATGCGTGGTTTAAGACTTCACTAAAAGTCATGCGTTCGACTCTGGTCAGTCTATCTGTTCAACCACCGAAAGTAGTATTGTAACATTCAAAATAGTTAAGATTTTTATTATTTTTATTATGTTTTGTGCAGGGAACAAACAGTTCCTATTATTATATTACTCCACAAAGACGCACACTATCATCATCGCAATCTTCACCACCACCACCTCTACCACCACTACCACCACCACCACCACTGTCACTGCCACCACCACCACCACCACCACCACCACTGTCACTACCACCACCACCACCACCACCACCACCACCACCACCACCACCACCACCACCACCACCACCACCACCACCATACCACCATACCACCGCCGCCACCACACCACCATATTCATCACCATAATTCTAATCATTGCCACTATCATTGTCATCATCATCAATCATCAATCATCATCGTTGTCACCATCACCACCACCACGATCATTGTGACTACTATCATCGTCATAATAAAGATAAAAGAGTGATTTACCTTTTCTATTCCACTGGAGCGCAGTTGAAGAATGTCGAGCTTCAGATGTCGTCTTCTTCCACTATCGAATGATAAGAATCCACCAAGTCCTTCCATCTCAACCTGGAAAACAACCATCATTATCATTATCATCATCACCATCATCATCATCATCATCGTCGTCGTCGTCGTCGTCGTCACCACCACCACCATCACCACCACCATCATCATCATCATCATCATCTTCATCATGCATCTTCATCATCTTTATAGTCGTCATCATCATCTTCGTTTCTATACTTACACCGTAGACAGCAATCTCACCATCATCAGGACAACTAAACCCTTTCAACGCCAACAACGCCATTCCATTGCGATTAACCCTAACACCGCCGTCATGAACCACAATGCATTCTTTGGTAGCCATGATTTCATTACCGCCTGTCAACGCAATTACCCTAAATCTTGCTACCATCCACGAAACCATTAATGCCTACTACAACAGTGTCTATAGTATCACAACCAACTTATCCCCCATCACCGCAATATATCATCGCCCATCTTAGCGTATCTGCATTTTTTTATTCCAAGAAAAGCGAAGTGAAAGTTTTGTCAGCATTTGATGGAACAATATAATTATTAGAAATTCAATGCAAAATAAAACCTAACAAACTAATATCATATACATGTAAGCCATACAAGGAAGAGGCTGATTTAATTTAAAAATTATGAATTGAAGTTGTCTTGACAATTATTGTTTTTGGAATTTTACGACTTACACAGACTGTAAATCATCCTTCTGATATAATAGACATAGGCCTAATACTAATTCTGTTAAAGTTGAGCAAAAACCAAAATTTAATACTAAAGAGTTTGTTCATTAGAATGTTCACCACAATCACCACAATCACCACCCCCACTCTACCACCACCACCACCACCACCACCACCACCACCACCACCACCACCACCACCACCAGCACCACCACCACAGCCACCGCCGCCACCACTTCCACCCTTCCACCACCTCCACCCCTATCATCACCATCATCACCATAACCATCATCATCTTCGTCCTCCTCATCATCGTCATCACTACTTTCATTTTCTCACATTATTATAGGCATAAACATTAAACACCCTAATAAAATCCAAAGCGGCTTTCAGAAGACAATTTTCCTATTAACTAACAACAGCCAGACGAGATTCGAACCCATGCCCATAGCTTTTGCAGTTGGTCACTCAATGTTCGAGAAAGGTCATTGGAGAGGTCATTGCGACCGGTTGTAGTTCGTGGTTAGATTACAAGATGGCGCCTCAATCATTCCACATCCGGGTGATTTGTGGAGACCGGAAGTGATCGGGCGGCACTCTTTCGCTTTAAATCGGCTATAGCTCCAGCGCCTACGACCTTGTCTCTATCCTTCCCTCTCCTCCTCGTCCTCTTCCTCGTCGTCGTCCTCTTTTCCCTCATACATCCCCTTCCTTCCTTTTAACTCTCTTTTGCCCTTCTGTCCTTGGCCTCTTCCTATGTCTATCCTCATTCCTTCGTCCGCCCCTCCCAGTCCCACCCACAAATCCCCTTCCTCGTTGTGCCTGTTAGCCCCTTTTCCTTTCATTCATTCATTCATTCCAGAGATTTATATAGCGCCTCTTGAAAGAAGCCTACTTTCATTCTTCCGTCCGTCCTTGAATTCATTCGTCTCCTCGTCCATTCCCATCACACTCGTACATCTTCCCTCCCTCCAAACCCATCCTCCCCCTCTCCCTCATGGTTGAATTCCTCTCCCATTGTTCCTGCCATTCCCCTTAAAAAACACTCCCATACGCAAAGCCGTCTGTAAAAATAATAGCGCGCCATGTAACCTCACGGCTTCCTCCGCTTACCGCCATACACACTAAGCCGCCGACACAATGGACTTTTAGCCTCCTCGGCTGTCCATCCATTTTCGGACAATCGGTGAAGGATAATAGTATGGAGCGCCGCGAGGAGGAGAAGAGAATAATTATGGGAGCGTATGCGCAATGTTTGTAGGCAAACCATGGATGAATTCTGTTCGGTTCAGCGCGTTTGAATGGCGCCATCGATTCGATCTTTATCCGAGTGACTGAGAGTGATAGGCGTTTTCTTTTCAGACACGATAGGCTAATGGTTGAGCTGACATAGATATGGAATTTGGAGCAATGGAGTTTCATATGACCATCCGCTGTTGAAGTGACGAAGCTACATGTATAGGCCTAGTGATCGAGACTTCATATTTATATAGCGTTACACTGATGGCACTAGCTTATTCAAGAGCGCTGTGTAGTGTTCAAATGGTTGTTTTGATGACAAGGAAAGATGCAATGGTTGGTGGTTGCCACAAAATACCACAGTGGCAGAAAAAAGAAAAGCCTGATTTTACAGAGTGTGTCTCACCCAGAGTGATGGAGTTTTTCCAAGACCGTCCGCTTATAATTATCAACCTACTTTTTTACCATGCAATATTGGTAGCACAATAAGAAATACAGCATTCTCAGGTGCCTGAATAATACTATTATTACAGACAACATAGTCTAAGTTTTCTTAATACAAAAATAAATGCATCCATTGATATACATATATAATTATATATATATATATATATATATATATATATATATACACGATTATAATGTATATATAATTATCTGCTCATAATTTCCTACTTTCTCAGATTAATTGTAAATGCATGGCTTGAGTGAATTCATTTCAAGTTTAAACTGACTGACTGACTGACTGATTGGATGGTTGAATGTTTGATCGCTTGATTGACTGACGGATTGATTGACTGGTGTATGAAGCGGCAGAAGAAAGTAATTGAAGGTCTCTTCGTCGGTCAAATAGACGGTCAGGCATGATGGACCAGCGCCGCCGTCGCCGCCGAAACCCAGAACGAATCACTCTGTAGTCGGTGCGATTCGACCGAACGCGGCAGATAATTTGCACGTCGCAGAATAATTTGAAATTTCTCGACCGGTTAAACACAGGAGCGACGGCTTCGACTTTCTCGTGAAATGAAGGCTTTCCCGTTGGTGGTGGAACGACGTCTGGTCGGCCTCCTAGCGACCAGGAAGGAAACCTAACAGGGTCCGGATAGAGTGGCGGTCATTTCGGACTGTAATTAAGCTGAGGTCTTTAATTAAAAAGCGGTTCGGCTTCGTCAATGTCTTCTTGCTTCATGGATATTCGGTTCATGTATGGTTTCTTGGTAATCGGACTCGAGATGTCGTGATCAAGCGACCCCTGGTGATGGTGGACTTGACATGCGAAGCCCCGTCATGTGGAGTGGGAGGGGGTGGAAGGGAGGAGGACCGCCCCACCCCCTCTGGCGGCCGTTTCGACACGATTTAGATGGACGGATAAGAAATTGAATGCCACCGGAAACCATAGACTGGCATAGAGTCTTGTGATTTGCCAACATGGATACGGCTCGAATTTTTAACGAGTGGATGTATGTACATGTATGTATACATGTAGGCCTATGGATTGATGCGTGTAGGCCTACATGTAGGTTGGAGGTGTATAACTGTATATCGCGAATGCGCGTTTGTACGCATGTGTGCATGCTAAGTATTCATGTATGTACGTATACTATATATGCGTAGATGGAAGGAGCGGATGGATGTGTGGATGGATGTGTGGATGGATGGGTGGATGGATGGGTGGATGGATGGGTGGATGGATGGACGGATGGGCAAACTGATGCGTGAATAGATAATTGGATTCATGGGTTAGTGGGTGGATGGATGGATGGATGGGTGGGTGTATGGGTGGTAAGTAGTTGGCAAAGAGCTGGTATGAAAACAGTCTGTGTGTTTGTCTGTGTGCGTATGTCTGTGTGTCTGTGTGTTTGTCTGTGTGCCTAGCCACAACATAATTATAATTAGGGGGCGTGGCTAGGCACACAGACAAACACACAGACACACAGACATACGCACACAGACAAACACACATACTGTTTTCATACCAGCTCTCTGCCTTGGCTAATTTTAGCGTTTGTGCTCATTAGTATTCATAGCACAGTGACTGTGCTCATTAATATTCATGATATGCAGTGATGTCATACTTCCAGATCTTTCTCGATGCTTGGAGAATTCTCATTGTTCTTTTGTCCGTCTGTGTGTCCGTCTGCATGGATGTCTTTGTGCGTAGGTGATTAAAGCAACATTAATGATGTCATCATTCTAGAGAATTCCTATTTTTCAATGCCTATTGTCCATTGCATGCATGCAGTCAGACAACCATCCATCCATCCATCCGCCAATCCATCCATTCAGCCAGCCAGCCATCCATCCACCCATCCATCCTTCCATCCATCCACCAATCCATCCATCCAGCCAGCCAGCCAGCCATCCACCCATCCAACAATCCATTCATTCATCCACCAACCCATTCAACCATACAACCATCCATCCATCCATCCATCAATTCATTCATTCATTCATTCATTCATTCATCCACTCAGCAATCCATCCAGCCATACAACAATCCATCCATCCACTCATCTATCCATTTATCCATACATCCATTCATCATTCCAATAGTAGCGACACCATCCTCATGTATCTACGATTTGGACTGACACAGGCAATGAACAGTCAGAGGCAGAGATTCTTATATCGCTATAAACACTCGAAAATTTAAGAGGATTCATCGCTGCGATGTGACAAAGAACAGCGCGTTAACAAATACCTGTAGCGACACCCTCCTCTTTTAGCGCCGCTTGGGCCTGGCCCACGTATAGTCCTTTGCATACGCGACTGACATTATAGAATACGTACTTTAGGTAGATGACAAAGGTTATTCACATCTGTCATCACGATAAAACCAACCGTCCTTGCAATGTTTTCATTTAAAATTTCTTGATGCTTAAAACGCAAAGGACAAAGAACTGGGAGTATTAGAGCAGTAGTTCGGAACATCATGGAGCTTTATTACATAGGTTTTGTATGTGTTCGGTCAATTTTGATGCGTGCGCAGTACACTTATCAACAGCACCCTAAGCCATCCACCGTGACCATATAGGTGTGTCTATATGCCCCAAGGCAATATTTGGTGGCTTGCATTGTGGTAAACAACGTCTCCACTCAAGCGCCGGGGTGACAAAGAAGTCGTTTAAATGTCGTTTTATTCACTGTAGTCATAGAGAGGTAGACAGAGACATAGGCAGTGGCAGTGATAGAGACAGAAAAAAGCTAGAAAAGTCAGATTTTCCACCTAGAAAAAGTCAGATTTTTCCACCTAGAAAAACCCAAGATTTTTTTTAAAAAACCCAAATTTTTTTAAAAAACCCAAGATTTTTCAAAAAAAAAAAAAACCCCAAGATTTTTTAAAAAACCTAAGATTTTTTCAAAAACCCAAAATTTTTAAAAAAACCCAAGATTTTTTAAAAAACCCAAGATTTTTCAAAAAACCCAAGATTTTTCAAAAACCCAACACACACACACACACACACAAACACACACGTCAGACCAATACATTTGCCAGTACGAACTGGAACATACTCGAATGTGTATGAGTCTTTATCTGTCTGGCTACCTGTGTATATCCCTACGTTCTTTGTGGAAGTCACTGGAACATTCGATAATTAAATAACTTGTGCATACCTCTCTGTCCTTCTATCTGTCTCTGCACGTGTCTATTGTATTAACAATGGAGTAATCACACCGGCCTTATACAAAGATCCACGACCCTATCTAAGTGCCTCCGGGCATCTGCACCGCCTGACATTAAGCGACATGTCTCTCCCATAATTAAGCATACGCCTCAAACCGTCACACATAGTCTACATGCGTCATTCAAACCATCGTGCAATGTGTTTGTATTTATTTATTTAAACGCTGATGTTTCTTTCCATCACATTGTACAAAAAGCGACACTCTCCCCTTGATGCACACATTGCACAGTTGCGTCTGGCACTGCTGATTTTTTCAAAAACCCAAAATTTTTCAAAAAACCCAAGATTTTTTTAAAAACCCAAGATTTTTCAAAAAACCCAAGATTTTTTCAAAAAACCCAAGATTTTTTCAAAAACCCAAAATTTTTCAAAAAATCCAAGATTTTTTAAAAAACCTAAGATTTTTCAAAAAACCCAAGATTTTTTAGAAAACCCAAGATTTTTCAAAAAACCCAAAAAATTTACAAAATCCAAGTTTTTTCAAAAAATTTCATTATTTCCCAGAAAATCCAAGATTTTTCAAAAACATAATATTTTTCACTTAGCGTTTAATGCTGTAGTTGTAATACAATCAACATGGCTGTTAGATGGCGCCACTTGTTGCTATTTCGTTATTAAAAGATGTAAGTTATATCTTTAAGAATTATTTCTTATTCATTCTTTGTGAGTGATACACGTCTTATGCAAATATGTGTCCATCAAATGCTGTATGTGAAATGGATGTGTGTGGCAACTACAAGTGCGAATGCGACATTTGTGGAAATGATGAGCACACGGACGATGAAAAATCTGCAAAATATCGTGTCATGAGAATGAAAACGGAGAATGAAAAACTCAGGAAAGCTGTTACTTGTGTGGTATGCAAAAATAAACAAGTGGAAACACTGCTACTTCCATGTACACATGTAAATATGTGTGAACCATGTGCAGATGAAGCTAAAGATTGCCCTGTATGCAAAAAACGCATATTGGGTACGGTCAGAATATACATAGTATAAAAGTTTATTACCGTTTTTCAAGAACTCACTTTTCATTATGGATCCAACTTGGCAACATCCGTTCTCAGCTATAGTTAGCGGACCTTCTGGAAGTGGAAAAACGCAATTCACACTACGTTTTATAGATCATTTACATTATATGGTCAAACCGGCGAAAGAAAAAATTATCTGGTGTTATGGAATATATCAAGAAATATTCGACAAATATTCGCAAGTGCAATTTCACGAAGGATTACCCGACTTGAATATTTTCGACGGAAAGCAGAAAACGCTTTTGGTGTTGGACGACCTTATGAGCGAGACTGATGAGCGTGTTACCAAACTTTTTACAAAGATCAGCCACCATAGAAACGTTTCGATACTATACCTGACACAGAATCTATTCTACAGCGGCAAACATACGAGAACCATCAGTTTGAATGCACATTACTTTGTTCTTTTCAAAAATGTGAGAGATTCGACGCAGGTAGCAAACTTGGCAAGACAGATGTTCCCCGGCAAGTCGAATTTCATGATAGAGGCATTCGGAGACGCGACTATGATACCTTTCGGTTACCTGCTGATTGATCTCAAACCAGATACGGATGAACGTTGTAGACTAAGAACGAACATTTTCCCTGGTGAGACGCATTACGTATACGTAAGAAAGTGAATATAAGGTCGTGTATTCGCGCGAACGTTCATTCATTAAAAATGTCGTCTCCACTGGAGGAGAAATTTGAAAAACTGAGATTGCTTAAAGAGTCGTCACCGAAAGTGAGGAAACGTATTTTGAAAGATTGCAACTCTTCTCTACTTTACTGTCTCTGCGAATGTGCTCTAAACGTTTTAAAAGGGACTGTACCTTTGGAAAAAGCTCAGAAGAAGAGACTTAGTCGTTTCAAACACAAGTTAAGAAAATTGGCTTCGAAGAAGACTCGTGTAAAGATTAAATGAAGCGATTAGTACAAACTGGTGGTTTCATAGGTGCATTACTTACCCCAGTACTTTCCTTTTTGGGTACGCTGCTAAGTAATAAAATATAGTATGGAACATACGAAGAAGATGGTGTTGGTGGAACCTCGACAGATTGAAAAATGGAAGGAAACCATGTTGGACAAGACTTTATCCAAATTGGATACACAGATGTACGAGATTCTACATCGTGATATTGCAGATGACGACAAAGCCAAACTCTATTCTAATAGTCTGAGTCGCTATTTGAACATTGATAAACCTACTGTACTTACCAAATTTGAAAAGAAAGAAGATGAAGCGACAACTACTGAGAAAACGCAGCCAATCAAAACCAATAGTATAGAGGCCCAAGTCTTGGAAACCGTACCAAAGAAATGGAAAACGCAGGCTGCCAGACTTTTATCTCATATGAAAAGCAATCCGGACGTTTCGTGGAATGCTAAAGGCGAACTTGTGCTGAAGAATGCGACTGTTCCGAAAACGCATGTGGTTGACTTGGTAAACGACCTGCTCAGAAAACGTACAACAGCTTCACCACCTACAGGATGGATGCAACTGGCAGATGCCTTGAAAGATTCCAATATTCCTCGCGGATGAGATGGACTTGGATTCATTCCGTTCGATGAAAGTCAGTCATTTACATCGAAAAGTAGACACGGAAAACACCAACAGCTGGAGTCGAGTTGGTTACCATACTGATGGAGTCTTACTTCGATCCTAAACATCCAGCCAGTTTCGGCGGTGTATCGACCTTTCAACGTCATCTTGGCGACAAATCTAAAAATAAGGACGTCAAAAATTGGCTATCGAAACAGGATGCTTACACATTACATAAGCCTGTTAGATTGAACTTTAGGCGTAGAAAGACTTTTACAGTAGGAATTGGAGATCTATGGCAGGCCGACTTGGCTGATCTTTCTGCATTGTCGAAACATAATGATAAAAATAAATATATTTTAACGTGTATAGATGTCTTTTCGAAATATGCTTGGGCAATTCCACTTAAATCAAAGTCGGGAGAAGACTTGACCGCAGCATTTTCATCCATTTTGGTAGATAGACAGCCCGCTCATCTACAGACCGATAAGGGAACAGAGTTCCTTAATAGAAAGTTTCAATCCATGCTGCGTAAAAATTCCATTCGCTTTTACACATCTGAAAATAGTGACATAAAGGCTTCTGTAGTGGAAAGATTTAATCGTACACTTAAGACGAAAATGTGGAAGTACTTTACACACAAGAATACATATCGATACATTGATGTTTTGCAAGATCTTATGCATTCGTACAACAATACATATCATAGAAGCATAGGTATGATACCTAGTCAGGTGTCTAAGGAACATGAAAATATTATTAGAAGTCGTTTGTACGGCCAAGAGAAAAGACCGGCAAAGTGGAAATACGAAGTAGATGATAAAGTGAGAATTGCAAAAGCTAGAATCGCATTCAAGAAGGGTTACCTTCCCTCTTGGTCCGAAGAGATTTTTAAGATTATAGCTCGCATACCAACCGACCCAGTAACATACGAGTTGGCCGATTTAAAAGGTGAAACACTAAAGGGTAAATTCTACGAAGTCGAATTGCAAAGAATTTTAAAAGAAGACGATGTGTACAGTATCGAAAAGATTTTAAAAACTCGGAAGCGACGTAGTAAGACCGAATATTATGTCAAGTGGAAAGGATATGATGACAAATTTAATTCGTGGACGCAGGATATATTCGATGTATAGTAACGATATCGTTCATTCTGAGTCGGTATATGCATGAGAATGGCTCACTTTTATCTTGTACTACCAAGTAACAGCTCCATGCAGTTTTATCCCAATAATACTGTCGCTAAATTTACAACGAAATTGGAAAATGCACTTTCCCTATCAGGAGATTGGGAAGTTGGCTTGATCGAAATACAATATCCTCACTCGTGGTACAATATAGTAACTAGCGAATGTGAATTTAAGTATTGGCAAAATCCGAGAAGGTATTCGGACGTGTTCGCTGGGCCATCCGATCGAAAGACATGGCAAATACCAACTGGTTATTATGAAAGTATGAACGATGTTGTGCAAGTTATAAATGACTACATAAAGGAGGCTTCTGTTGAATACTCACTTACTAAATATCCACAGTTTAATTATGACTCAATAACGAAAACTATCAAAGGCGAAATAAATCTGGGTGCCACGGTAGAATTCTCAGCATCATTGTGCTTTATTTTGGGTATACCTGAAAGTCAGATTCCTATTCGAAACATCAATTACGGCAAATACGATTTTAAAGAAGTTTGGGTTGAGCCTCCCAGCATGGAATGGGAATCTGAATATATCGGCGATATAAATCCAGCATTTTCAAGCATATACGTTTATTGTAACATTTTGACACATGTTCCTGTTGGCGATACGAAAGCGCCATTACTTCGAGCAGTTCACATCGAAGGAAAAAACGGAGACAATGTACATATCATGTACGAGAATGCCATATACGTACCACTTCAGCAGAAGACTTTTGACTCCATAGAAATAGATATGAGGGGCGACACCGGGAAACTGATACCATTCGAGTATGGGAAGTCGTTTGTGACACTTCATTTCAGACAGTGCAAAATATCACAGCTTGTACATTAATTCTTACAAAGTATGGCTCACTTTTACCTCACATTACCAAGCAACAGCTCCATGCAATATTATCCAAACAACACCGTAACTCATTTTACGACGAGATTGGAAAATGCCGTTTCGCTAAGTGGTGATTGGGAAGTTGGACTGATCGAAATACTGTATCCTCATACGTGGAACAATTTAGAAAGAGACGATGGTAGAATCACGTATACGCACATGAAATATTCGGAGACTGGCGACATACTACCCGGGTCCGTGCATAGAACGACACGATTGCCGACCGGTCACTACGAAACTGCACACCATCTTATCGATTCTATCAACAAATTTATTCAACTTGTTGCGGATGAGATGGACTTGGATTCATTTCCAAAGTTTAAGTATGATCCTATAGCAAATCGACTGAATGGAGATATAAACAAAGGTGCAAGTATACAGTTTTCTCCAGCCATCTCTTCAATGTTGGGTGTCGCCACGCGTCAGAATCCCATTATCAATGACGATGAGGATGACGATTACATTTTTGAGTTCATGGGTGCCAACGCGTGCGACGTAAATCGTGGATTTTCTTCGCTGTACGTGTATTGCAACGTGTTGGAGCAAGTACCGGTCGGAGATACGAAAGCACCATTACTCAGAATCGTAAACGTGTCCGGAAAAGGTGGTGATAGCATGCGTGTGACTTATGAAAAACCTGTTTACATACCATTGCAACAGAAGAGTTTCGATTCCATCGAAGTGGATATAAGGAGCGACATTGGAAGTCCTATTCCATTCGAATACGGGAAGGCAATTGTGACACTACACTTTAGATATTGTAAGATACCTTATCTTTTGCAATGAAAAAACCATTTTGCTGCGATGCAAGTCGTTTGGCCTACGAGAACTACTATGTGCAACAGAGTGGCAATGGCATGCCAGTTTTTCAAGGTGCACGCATGCAACGTGGGCATGGCGTGGGCAGCTTTCTTAGCGGGCTGTTTAGAAGTGCCTGGCCGCTTATACAGACTGGCGCTAAGGCAATTGGCAAACAGGTTTTGAGAACCGGTCTGCAGATTGCCAACGATGTCGCGGATGGTGGTCAGTTGATAGATTCAGCCAAACGTCGCGTTCCAGAAGGTATAAAAGCATTTACATCGTCCAAAGATGACAATGTGCAAAGTGGTGGTGGCAGGAAGAGACGTAAAAGAACGTTGAAAAGAATTAACAAGAGAATCAAGGAAGATATATTCGGCAAAGTTTAATAATGGCATTCGTTCATCCACAATCTTGCGAATGTACGAAGAGCGAATTGGATCTGTTTAGCGTGCCTCCCACGCAGACCAGTATTGAAACTGGGTCATATGTAGAGTATAATCCAATAGCCACCATTTCGCAAGGTACGCCCATTGAATTTAGTATTACTGGGGCTGGTCAAGATTATTTGGACTTGTCGAATACTCAGCTATATGTTAGAGCGGCTATAGTTAGAGCGAATAACGATCCGACGGATGCTGGTGATCATGTTGGACCTATCAACTTATTCCTACACAGCTTGTTTTCGGAAGTCGACATCACTTTAAATGATACGCTTGTCACTTCTTCGAACAACACGTATGCATATCGCAGCTATTTGGAAACTATTCTTAGCTATGGTGATGCAGCTAAAGCTTCACAACTTACCTCTGCACTCTTTTACAAGGATACTGCACCGCACATGGAAGACGCCAATCCGCACGACGATAATCAATTGAATGTCGGTTTTAAGAAACGTAGTGCGTTGACGGACGAAGGACGTGTCGTGGATATGATAGGAGGAATTCACAGCGATCTCTTCTTCCAGGAGCGCTTTCTCCCCAACGATATTAATATAAAAATCCGTCTCGTAAGAAATAAGGATCCATTCTGCTTGATGTCAGCGACGCAGGGTGCTGCATATAAAGTAAAAATCTTGGAATGCAAGTTATATGTTAGAAAAGTAAAGCTAAGTCCGTCAGTGTTTTTAGCACATGCTAAAGCACTCGAGATTGGTAATTTGAAGTTTCCCATTCGAAGAGCCATTTGCAAGACTTTCACAGTTCCAGCTGGAAACTTGGATGCGTCACAGGAGAGTCTTTTTTCCGGTCAGATACCTACCAGAATCGTCATCGGCTGCGTTGACAACGACGCGTTTAACGGTGTCTATACGAAGAATCCATTCAACTTCAAACATATGAATCTGACCCAACTAAAAGTGTACTTGGACGGACAGCAGCAGTCGATCAAACCTTTGGAAACGAATTTCGCAGTCAATCAGTTTGTTAATGCTTACGCTTCGCTGTTTACGGGTACTGGAAAGTGGATGCGGGACGAAGGGAATCAGATAACGAGAGAGGACTTTGCCGGCGGATACACTCTTTACGCATTCGATCTAACTCCAGACTTGGCTGAAGGTGGTCATTTCAATCTCATCAAACCTGGAAATATTCGAGTTGATATGAAATTCGGTCAGGCTTTGGCTAGAACCATAAACGTTATCGCATTCGCAGAATTTGAAAATATTTTGGAAATCGATCGCTCCAGAAACGTGATTTTCGACTACACCAACTAAAGATGGACAGTGACACGATAGATACGATACTACGTGGAGACCCAAAGTGCGGTCCCATTTTTCTGGGCGTATTTTCATGTGATCGCTTACCTTCATCGATCAACAGAAATCAACCCTCCATCCTCGTGTGCAATACAGATACATACGGCAATCCAGGGAAACATTGGATCGTTCTTTACATAGAGAATTCTTCGTATGGCGAATACTTTGACTCTTTCGGTGCACCACCCGAAGCACCATTCAGAACATTTTTACATAGACATTGTGCACGCTGGATTTTTACAGACAGACAATTACAAAGCATAGTTAGTCGTTTTTGCGGACATTACTGTATTTTGTATTCCTTGCATAGAGCTAGAGGTAGAAATATTAACGCTGTAGCGAATATGTTAACTTTTGATACTGGCTTGAATGACTATTTGGTTCATAATTTCGTTTGCAAAGTGTAATAATAAAGATTCTGGAAAATGAGAAGTGTTGGAGTTATTTCTATGCATAGGGCTACATGAATATGGAATATTGAATATAGGCGTTTGAAAAAACAAAAAAAGTCCTATTATGATCATTTAATAAAGCAATCACAACAAGTCACATCTAACAATCACTCTTTCTTTTTAATAAAGATTAAAAGCGAGAGAGGTAGGGAGGGAGGGATGGATGGAGGGATGGATGGAGGGAAGGAGGGAGGGAGAGAGGTAGGGATGGAGGGAGGGAAGGAGGGAGGGTTGGAGAGAGGGAGGGAGAGAGGGAGAGTGTGTGCAAGTGCAAAATTAATAATTTATAGCTCCATGTTCAAATTTTCATAATTTTTAGGGAATAATGACATCAGTGCATTTCATAAATATTAATGAGGACACGTGGCTAATTAAATATTAATGTAGACACGTGATTATGACATCACTGCATATCATGAATATTAATGAGCACAGTCACTGTGCTATGAATACTAATGAGCACAAACGCTAAATTTAGCCAAGGCAGAGAGCTGGTATGAAAACAGTATGTGTGTTTGTCTGTGTGCGTATGTCTGTGTGTCTGTGTGTTTGTCTGTGTGCCTAGCCACGCCCCCTAATTATAATATGTTGTGGCTAGGCACACAGACAAACACACAGACACACAGACATACGCACACAGACAAACACACAGACTGTTTTCATACCAGCTCTTTGCCAACTACTGTGGTAGGTGGATGGATAAATTGATATATGAATGAATAAATGGATTGTTGGGTTGGTGAATGGATGTATGGATGGATAATGGATGGATGATGAGTTGGTGGATGGGTGGTTGAATGGATAGATTAGATGATAAAAAACGACGAATGAATAAGTTGATACATGTGTGATGTAGAATTGTAGGTACAAGTATTTGGAATGATGGATGATTATCGTTGTTTGGGTAGAACTGGATGCATCGGTTGCATGAGTTTGCACTGAAGCGTGGTTGGATTGATTGATGAATGCATGGCTGCAATGCTCAATGAAACTATGCCAATGCTATTCAATGATACATGTACATTGAAACAAAACTTAACCACTCAACTATGCTGCCTTATTTTAAATTTTCTTAAAAACCTACTTTAGCAATCCTTTCAACTAGCCTTGATTGAGAAGCAGCAGCGGCCACGTAAGTGTTCGAGTCTACATTTTCGTAGCCTCGGCATAATTATGAGGGCGGGTTCTCACATTATTCCTTTGGAGTACGGTCTACCCACTAATAGTTGTTCGCCAAGCATACATGATATACATGATCTTGGAAGGGTCGCTGACTGAACCGAAATCCTGATCAATTCTGCCCTGGATTTAAACTCTCGATCATGGTTGACAACTTGACAGAACCCTAGACACGTCTAGTCTTAGGTCAGATGTAGTTCGAGACAGACCAGTCCCACAAAATTTATTTGTAGGAACAATAAAGGAATATGAACAATTGATTAATCCAATTAATTTGGAATGATATTAGTTGCATTGAAATGCAATTACCAGATTGAGGTAGCTGTAGAGGGTACTTCCAAAGGCCCACGCCTGCTCTCCATCGCAACTAAGGTTGACGAGACGTAGTCGTGTGTAGCTGGGATCGACGCGGTCCATGGCGTTCGCAAGCACGTACACAGCATCGTAGATCAAGGCAGTCTCAACCTAAACAGAGACGACGAGGCAAGACAAGATAATTATGCTAAGATAAAAATTTATGTTGAGTAAGGTAAAAAAAATATTAATAGGATCTGACTGCAGGGTTATAGTTCATGCATTTGTTTGTATGTGTTTGTATGTCAATGGAGAAGGCTGGCCTTGTCGATCGCTAGAGTTCAACGAACTGACAGCACAAGGTGTTGTATGTGCACTTGTTATATAGCGCCCTTTAAAGCTCTCTCTCTTTACTCAGAGGCGCTCTTGAATGCAGAGCGGACACTGCATCGGAGTTTCACTCCGAAGCGCTGAGCATTTGTGAGTGAAGGACTTGCCCAAGATCCTTACACGCGAGGTGGATTTGAACCTTGAACCTTCCGGCTCCAAGGCAACGACGCCACCACTACACCACCGCGCCCCACTGTAAGAGTATGCATTGTAAGAGAATGAGGTTGGACAAGACGAGGCAAGAACCGGTAAGCTAAGTTATGGTATGTATACGGCAGAGTATGTTATGGTAGATAGGCTACTAAAATGATAATTCAAGGTTAAGCCTAAGGTGTGGTAGAATAAATTTGAGAAAGAGAAGATGCGGTAAGGTAAAATACACTGTGAGGAACATTAGGTCATACCACCAAGGTATGATATCATAATTATGCCCATGCATGGTGACACACATACACTTAAATACGCATACATATAGAGAAGAAGTTTAATCAATTAACGCATACCTTTATGAGTAGGTTTTCTGTTGAGTTGAGTATTTTCGACCCGGTGTGTAGTTCATATAGCGCCATCTGTTTGAGGATGTCTTGCACCTTTCTGCTCGTTCTATCTATCAGACGGAATCCGGTGATGTTGGCGAAGTTGTGTCGGAAGTCATCCAAATCTAACGTTTCCATGTCCTATCGTGTCAAACAAACACATCCCAACTACTACTTCATCGCTTATTATATAGGCCTATTATAATTGTTTCCGTAACCGTAATCGCAACTTATACAGAAACGCATTGTGCCAAAATCATGCCAATTTTTTTATAATGATTGAACCTAAGGTATGATTAGTTGTAGAATTGAAAGCCTTCGTGTATATAAAGACTATGTATGCAATTAATTATATGCAACAAGCAGCGTTCTGCGAGCCTGATGTTTTGAATAATTGAAAAATGACTGATTGAATTGATTGGTTGATTGGTTGGTTGGTTGATTGATTGATTGACTGATTGATAAATTGCTGTCGTAAAGCTAACGTAAGAGGGGCATCCTTTCATATTGCCTCTTGCTAATTCGACGTTGATTTGAAACAGTTTCTTTAACCGATGCATCTATAGTTTCATTCCAGTTGTGATTGCTTGACTTAATAATCTGCTACAGTAACTGTCATGGCCCAATTAAAAATTGGCGTTTTATTACTATGAAATGCATGTGCAAGTAAAGGCTAGGTCTACTTTAAAACTTGCTTACTTAACGCAGGGCACGAATCGCAGTCATTGAATTTGTACTGATTCCTGATATTTTATATGTGTTTTGATGCTTTGTCAATAAACGGCAAAAGCAATCTCCACGTTTATAAAGAGCCAGTCTACTGTAACAGCAAAGAGCAGGGCGCTAGCTTATTCACGAGCGTTGTGTAGCATCAGAGGGTTTACCCAGAGATTGATGTCCAGTGGCTGCACGAGTCCGGTTGCAGGTTGGCGATGTAACTTTGAAGTGGATACACTAAGGAATTTCCAGCAACTTATTATCAACTTCTTTTCTAACGCGAAAGAATTGGCCTCGCTATTTGTTTGTTTGTATGTGCACTTGTTATAGCGCCCCTTCAATCTCTTTCTACTCAGAGGCGCTCCCGAATGCAGAGCGGACACTGCATCGGAGTCTCACGCCAAAGCGCTGAGCAATTGTGAGTGAAGGATTTGCCCAAGGTCCTTACGCGGCGAGGTGGATTCGAACCTCTAACCTTCCGGCTCCAAGGCAACGACGCCCCCCCCCCCTACACCACGTACCGCGCCCCACCTTGTGGCGTCTCGTGTTACCAGTACGTTATAGGAAAATTATTATGATAAATTGTTGTAAATTACGACAAATTAGTCTAAGCTGAATTACTGCAAGTTGTGATATATAATAGGAGGTCAATGGCAATGTTATTGTATGATATGGTGGCCTTATGGTGAAACGAGTAAGAAACCTAATTTCGACAGAGGCTAATATGTAATGTGTTTTCTAGCGAAGTGTGACATCTGGTCTATCAATGCTGACCAGATTAGTGATGATGTATTGGTGCCTCTGGTCAATCATCCCGACCTGCAGAGCCTAGCAAACCAACAAACGAAAGAAAGCAAGTCTTGATCTTGTAGACGAGAAATGGCTTCAACACCGACCGCCATTGCTACACCAATTCCGCAGAGAATCAGGCAAATGTACAGAGAAAGAACGAAAGATAAATGACGCATAGAGACACAGAGAGACAGAAAGACATAGGGAGGGAGAGAGACACATAGAGACACAGAGAGACAGATAAACAGAGGGATGAAGGGAGGTAAGGAGGGAGGGAGACACATAGAAAACAAAGAGACAGGTAGACATAGAGATGGAGAGAGGGAGGAAGAGAGATACATAGAGAAACAGAGAGACAGAGAGAAGGAGGGAGGGAGACACATAGAGACACAGAGAGACAGAGAACTGGACAGATGTAGATAAAGAAGAGAGGGAGAGAAAGAGAGAAATGAGAGTAACAGAAGTAACGAGAGAGAGAGAGAGAGAGAGAGAGAGAGAGAGAGAGAGAGAGAGAGAGAGAGAGAGAGAGAGAGAGAGAGAGAGAGAGAGAGAGAGAGAGAGAGAGAGAGAGAGAGAGAGAGAGAGAGAGAGAAGAGAAACAGATAGACGGACACAGAGACACAGAGACACATAGACACAGAAAAAGACAGAGACATAGCATGCGTTTTTTTGTTGCGTGCAGTTATTATTTTATCAAATTTATCTATCAAAGAAACACAGGTACAGAGAGACAAAGAACTAGAGTGAGAGAGAGACGGAAGGAGAGAGAGACAGACAGCGAAAAGTATATAGAGATAAGCAAAGAGTATGCAGAGGTAAACAGTGGGACAGAGAATGCTGATTGCAATACTACAATAACTAGAGACAACCACAGCGGTACAACCAAGCAGACAGACTCACGGATCAATCCAGCAGCAAAAGAGCAGACGGAGAAAGAAAGATATTATACATGTACATGTAGCTAAGGAAATAATGAAGGAATAACTTGTATCTTTCCATTTCGCAGCGCATCCATCCATCCACCCAACCTTCCATCCATTCATCAAACTGATAGTCTGCCTATCTCTGCTTCTTCGTCCA
Source organism: Lumbricus rubellus (assembly GCA_945859605.1). Classification (NCBI taxonomy): domain Eukaryota; kingdom Metazoa; phylum Annelida; class Clitellata; order Crassiclitellata; family Lumbricidae; genus Lumbricus; species Lumbricus rubellus. The sequence goes on along the minus strand of OX243811.1, from coordinate 7,213,544 downwards.
TTTTTTTATCTACCTCCCTCCCTCCCTCATACCCGCTCCCTCCATCCTTATCTACCCCCTTTCTCCCCTTATTTTTCCTATCCCTCTGCCTCTGACTGTCTCTGTCTTTGTCTGTCTGCCTGTGTGACTGTCTGTTTGTTTGTCTGTCTGTTTGTCTTTCTGTCTGTCTCTGTTTCTGTCTCTGTCTGTCTCTGTCTCTGTCTATGTCTGTATCTGTGTCTGTGTATATGTCTGTGTTTGTGTCTGTCTGTCTGTCTGTTTGTCTTTCTGTCTGTCTCTGTCTCTGTCTCTGTTTATGTCTCTGTCTCTGTCTCTCTCCCTCCCCATAAAGTTGGTCGAAAGAACTAACGACAAGATGTCTCGCGATATCCACGCCTAGCGACGAGACTGGACGACAGCCGAGAGATAAATTGCGCGTTAAGTTTGAAGCGCGACCCCGGGTTTCGAACCCGCAACCTTCCGCCCCGTTTCCCACACGACATCAGCATGAGTAATGGTCGCAGGGCAGGGCAGGGCCGGGCTGCCGAGGAGAATACGGTACTTGCCGCTCGGAGTAGATAGTACGTGTCTTCAGTGGTAAGATGAACGACGATATTGTAGATCTGTCGCTGGTGAATCTCCTTCAGCGTTTCTCGCATGCTGCTGCGCGTCGCTTGGCGGATGATAATTTCGACGTCGGAACTCAGTGGAGTTCGTATGATGCCTTGAATGAGTAGGAGATCTGTAATACAGAGACAGGGTTACTGCTATAGACGCCGTGCACGCTCATTGTGGTAGGGTAATGTAATGTAATATTTATTTACAAAGAACAAACATTTTATCAGTTAGCAAAAATTACCGTACTCAGGAATTGATAGAGAATCACCAGTGGTAAGGTATCATGGTGATCTTTGGCGAGGTACGGATTTGGTAATATGACCGAGAATGATCTTACAATAGGGTAGGATTGCTTAGGTAAGGATGATATTGTGAAGTGCAGTAAAGGAATTTTATTAATTTGAAGGAAGGAAACGTAGGCAAGAAAACTGAATCAGGATCATGCACACTGTATTACTATGTTGCAAGGTAAGACATACTATTATTATGCTACAGAGTATAAGACATACGACATGTATAATTATGTTGCAGGGTGATGCATACTAAATGTTTCGTTTTAAGGCATAACTTTAATCACAATGCTGCAGTTGCAAGTTGGCATACTACATGTTGTAGGGTAAGACACTCTATATGTTGCAATGTAAAACATATTTTAGGCTGCTGGTCAGGACATACATGTAATTATCGCAGCATGCAGCGTAAGACAAACCGATAAGTCAAGCCGACGTTACTGGGTTGAGACATTCTCTATGCTGCAAGGTAAGGTGTATACCAGGGGTTCTCAAACTGTGGTACGCGTACCCCTAGGGGTACGCCAGGTGCCGGTAGGGGGTACGCGAAACTTTCCAGAAATATAGAGTTTTCTTTGAGTTTATGGACTTTGTGTCCATTTTTCCTTGATTAACAATGATTTTTAACGTTGCTTCATGTAACAGCAACTGTTGTCATTAATTTTATTTCTTTCACAACATGTTATTATAGACTCACATAGGCCTACTAAGCTTACTATATTATAGTGCATGCAACATGTTTATGTTTAGGCCTGTCACTATAAATTTGAAACAAAATAATGTGTAGGCTAAATGGTTGAAAGAACCAAAGCCAGACATTCTCAGCGTAAGCTAGTATAGACTATAGAGCTAAAAAATAGCTGAATACGGTTATTGTTCTAGCCTAATTGGATTAATTTCTGTTCGAGATTTAAAATCTGTGATTCTTTTCAGCACGTCATATAATTATATACCTGTTTGAAACTAGTTTTTAAACTATATAGGCCTATTCTTGCTATCAAAAACAAATTGGGAATAAATTTCAGTTTGAAATTGCCAAATATTTAACCAGGTATTTTTAAAATTTTAAATCTGTGCTAGTCAAAACAAGCACACAGCAATGTAACGCTATAGGTTTGCTCTTTCTTACAGGGTTTATAGCCCAATTTCCCCGTTTTGTTGATATGATTGCGTGAATAAAACTTTGCATATTTTAAATGTTGCTCCCTGTAGGCTATAGGTCCTAGGACTCTAAATGGCCCCACCATACAATGATTAAAGGAACTTTTTAGTTGTCACCACAATGGAGACTAAGCAATGGCATTTTGCTTTAGATATATCTTTGCTGGGGGTACGCCACCATTCGATTTTTTTACATGGGGGTACAATAAAAATAAAATTTGAGAACCCCTGGTGTATACTGTTTGTAGCTGGGTATAAGACACACGTCGTGTCCTTTGGTGTGAGATGAAGCGCATTCTGGGATCACGGCATCACGCCACACAGAAATTCATCAGATGATGTAGTTGGAATCGAATCCGATGATGATATGGACTTAATCCGTGTAATCCGTCGGACTCTGTTTTCGCTGTAATTGCCTTAAGTGCAACTTCATCTAATATTGAGGGTCCGATTTGATTGCAGCAGAGAGAGAGAGAGAGAGAGAGAGACAGACAGACAAACAGACAGACAGACAGACAGAGAGACAGAGACAGAGACAGACAGAGACAGACAGAGACAGAGACAAAGAGACAGAGACAGAGACTGAGACAGAGAATGAGACAGAGAGAAAGAGAGATACAGACAGAGACATAGACAGAGACAGAGAGAGACAGAGACAGAGACAGGCGACGTGTGATGAAGGCAATTCCCAGGTGCCAGTCGCCGCAAGCTTCACATACATTTATAACGACCGCACAGCGTTGCTATACTTGCGTATTACAGCTTATTTGACACTAAAGTGGTTATGCCATGCTCAGCTATTCTATGCATATTTCTATGTACATATGTACATGTATGTAGACCGCATGCATGTCTCTGTGTAACATTGTGTATATGCCGTGGAATGTATGCATGTATGTATGTATGTATGTATGTATGTATGTATGTATGTATGTATGTATGTATGTATGTATGTATGTATGTATGTATGTATGTATGTATGTATGTATGTATGTATGTATGTATGTATGTATGTATGTAATGTATGTATGTATGTATGTATGTATGTATGTATGCATGCATGCATGCATGCATGTATGTATGTATGTATGTATGTATGTATGTATGTATGCATGCATGCATGCATGCATGTATGTATGTATGTATGTATGTATGTATGTATGTATGTATGTATGTATGTATGTATGTATGTATGTATGTATGTATGTATTTATGTATGTATTGATTGTATGTAGCCTATGTATGTATGTATGTAATGTTTGTATGTTTGTATGTATGTATGTATGTATGTATGTATGTAAATTATTATTATTGTCAGCATCATCGTCATCATCATCATCATACAGTCATCATCATACAGTCATTTAATCATTGTTGTTGCTGTTGTTGTCATTGGGTCACAATAATTATGACGTGAAGAATATTGACTATCTTCCTTATTACGTTCGGTCTATACGGATAATTTTGTTCCATATCACGCTGGCTGCACTCGTGCTGCTTGATTTTAGAGGATTAAACATCGAAGAACACAGACCATAGATAATGTATTTCACACCATTCACTCTATTATTGTTTTCGAGATATAAATCTCCTCCGTTAGTCGGACCACTGTGTGTCCTGCAGCAGCCTGTGAACTGCGAACACCTGCCAGAATTGCAAAGCCGCTACTCGCGACATCTATGAGTCTTGGCAGCGCATAGCCTATAATATATCGCCGGGAACAATCTCCTGGGAAATCACGAAGTTTCATTGTCTCGGTCGATTGGTCGAAAGGCGTTTTCGGATCAGCATTCCGCCAGTGTTCCATTAAGATAAATTCTCACCAGTCTCCTCCCTGGAGTCCGCCGTTCGCGTTTCCCAACACACGTCAATCTTATCTCACCTTCACCTGTCATCAGCACTTCTCCTGCGATGTAGTACTTGTGCAATTATGAATGCTCGTTTTATGGCGCCTGTAGCAGAGAACTTGCAACAGACTTCACTTTATTTAAAGGTGTTCGTGACCTGACCAGACTACAAGAGACCACAATCGTATACTGGCGCTATAACATGGATGCCAGCAAGCAGACACAATATTCCTAGTCGCATTCTACATGTATACGTCTACTTGTTTCAGTAAACAGCGAAACATTGATAACACAAAAATATAGAGAACCTCTATGTGTTAATCTCCTAACGTAAATATTTGAACGTAAATGTGCAATGAAAGAGTTTTATAGTCGGATGGGGCTAACAATTCGGCGTGGTCAAAAACGACAATGATTTTTATAGACCAAACTGCAGTAATTGTAATTTTGGCCCGTTGAAAGTTTTCTATTATCAATTGATCATGATGGGTTATCTGAGTATTGACAGTGAGTTTGTGTTCTAAGACTTAGCCTAAAGAGTTTTGCAACCTATAATAATGTGGCGTAAGACCAATGTGATGTTCATTTTTGCATCATTAATTATCACATTATTATTATTATGCTAAATGTAATGCTCCCGTGATGAATTCTTGATTTCGAACTTCATCTGCGCGTAAAGTTTCTACCATGACTGTTTATTTTACACCATACATAATTTTTGTTCCATCCTTCGATTTATTTGGTAATAAATCGTTCTGTGGGTGTCCCTCCCAGCTGGATCGTGATCCTTTTTGGGTCTACCTTTGTAGTCAATGCCTCATCAGTCTGCGACGGCGTTGTGTGCAAAATTGATTGCAATAAAAAAAATAAAAGTAATTTAATTACTTGACTAGACTTGACCTAATAATAGTGACCACTGATGGTCCAAAATGACGGGTAATGTTTTATGTCTTAATTAAATATTTTTGCTACTGCGCATTCATTTCTGAGGCGTTTTGCCATGTTCCATAATATAGGCATAGTAAGGTTAAAAATCTAATAGGTGTATTCAAGATTGCATGTAAGCATCTGGAAAACATTCATTTCTGAATTCTCTCTTTAGCGAAATCCCCAAAGCCAACATTTAGACCTAAAACGTTGTAGTCTTGTGAGCGATCATGTTTAAAACGGACAGAGATCTAAGTCTTATTCTTACCAAAGGAACCCAAGTTAGCATTTGGCAAATTAAATAGAAGGCAGTAATGGAATAAGTCACTTACATGTAGTATGCAAGTAAATAATCCTATGGAATTAAATATACAGACGGAAAACAGTTGTGTTGACCAGCTTGAGCTGAGTGGTTGACATTGACAGATCGTGTGGCTACGAAGACTGTTGAAAAGCGATTATTTCCTCTGCAGTACACGATTGATCTTTAGTGAAAGCTGGGTTTCTTGCGTGTTCGTCGACAATAACTTGCGGCTTTGTATGGCTCCTTAGCGACATAGCTGACCGGCTTTTCAAGAGATTGATTGCGTTACAAGATTAGTCGCATACGGTCTGGTCGTTAGCTTATGTCCCGCGGGTAGCCTATAGATTATGTTATGATCCCTCGGGATTTAAAAAGTCCGGGACACAAAAACTTACTGCATGGGGTGGCTAAACTTCGTGTATTTACGGTGCCCTGAAATGTCGTGTCCGTTTAAAGTCTACCCCGAAAAACTATTCTGATACGGCTAGTAGGATGGTCTAAATAAACTAATGTGGACTTTTTGCCCAATGTCTGATTCAGTGCCTACCTTTATGATCTCCGTAGATGACGCAGACCTTTGTCCACTGAAACTGCTTGAGCAAATCGAGGTAGGCTCGGCTGAGCTGAGCTGACTGTGGGTACACATTGAGCGAGAAGATCTGATGCGCGGCATCCGTCCTGGGTTCGAGGCGTGCCTCTATGTGCGGTATCTCCAGAGTGTTGCATAGTGAGTTGATGTATCCCGCAAGGCCACTGCTACGTGGACCGAAGATGGCGGCAACGCCGAGGCTGGCCTGATTGCAAACTCAACAGGTCAAGAAAACATACAGTCGTGAGTACTGAGTAACAGGGCTGTTTTAAAGGAATCTTTAGAACTGCATGCACGACCCCTTCTTTCCTTTGCAATCCTCCATGGTAAATTACTTCCAATCGGAGAATAGTGACCCTTTTGCTAGTTTTAACTATACAGAAAGTGCTTCTACAACTGCACAAATCCATTTAGAACTGCACATTTTGTGTACAACTGCACGTTTAAAAACGCCCTGCTGAGTAGGCCTAAAGTACATGTATACAGCACAAAACTCAAAATGCAAGAACAAAGTCAGTGGCCAAGTGATATAAGTAATTGATTGCCAGTTTAATAAAAACAACACATCCAGAATAATAATCGGAGAGACAAATTTAAGAATATTTTAGCTCAATATAAAAGAAAATATCAAGTCACAGATGCGATACGAGAACTTCATAGAAAACTGAATAGAGCAAAATGTGGCACATCCAGTATTGGTTATACGCAGAGTGAAGCTAATGAGGCTTCTAATTAATTAGCTAGTGAGTTACCAGCTATAATTAATTAGAAGCCTTATTAGCTGCGGTGCTTGCCTCTCACCCTGTAATTGATATTGATCGCCAATTCACTCAATCATTGCAATCTAGCCTATCTATGCAGATTCTATAATAATATTGTACGACATTACGTTACTTTCGCTTTAGTTAAGTCCTCAACTTAATATGATGAAAACAGCTTCTAGACAGTTGAATACGCCAACAACGGCGACTGCATCGAAACGTCGGATATTAACTTGATTGCTAATATTTATGTTACTCACACCAATTTAATTAGTTTTGATAATAATTAGAAATTCTATAGCAAGGCATTGAACACAGGCAGTTCTGCCCATGCAACTAGATACTAATGCGATCAGAATCAGCGTTGTTTTTAAGAAATTTTTAGAACTGTACAACCCCTTCTTTCCTTTCCCATCCTCCATGGTAAATTACTTCCAATCGGAGGACTGTGGCCTTTTTTGCTAGTTTTCACAGTACAGAAGTGCTTTTATACAACTGCACAAACCCATTTAGATCTGCACATTTGTGTACAACTGCACGTTAAAAAAGTCCTGATCAGAATTGAAAGTATTAAAATACTGGGGGTAGCGCATTTGATAACACGCTGGCATGGAGAGCGAAAGGTAGGCCTACCGAGATCGCGCACCGTAGGGTGGACGCGCTTTGTGTTTGCAGGCTGTCTGTAATTCTGATAGTAGGTCTAATTGCGATTGATGTCTTCTGTAATTTGCGTTCTAATAAATTGTTTCAATTGCATAAATTTACATTGTAACCGGTTGCGGTCTGTCAATGGGATTGCTTCAGTAAAGAAAATAATTATTATTATGATGTTATTTTATTCAGACACAATAGTAATATATTTAAATACGCAAGAAATATCTGTAAAAACCCACGCGGCACACAGAAGCAATAGACTATTAATCAGCTGAAGATATTATTGCTTGAAGATTGCATCGACAAAGACTGCATGGACGTCGCTCGTCCTTCGATGATCTCGAAGATCAGTGGACCATCGCCGGCAAAATGGGAATTTATTGCCATCATAAAGATGGCGAAATCAAAAGGCAGCTGCAGCTCAGTAATGGCCGCAAATGACCAGACTCTCATCTTGCAGGACATGTCTAGCCAACTAAACACACACACACACACACACACACACACACACACACACACACGGTGCATACATGTACATGTCTGCGAATCTAGACGGTAGCTTACAGATGTCAGCCGGAGACACATGTCTTCCAATTGTCCTCCCTGTGTCTAATTAGCACACTCAGGTTGCTCTGGGTAAAAAGAAATACACACACACCATCGCACGACGCTCCTGTCTCGATTTATGATGCGCTGTTCTTCGGGTATAGGGTTTCCTCGGGGATAGGGTTTTCTCGGGGATAGGGTTTCCTCGAGGATAGGGTTTCCTCGGGGATAGGGTTTCCTCTAACACCGCGTGGAAGAGGCGGTGGAGAATACCTGGGCGTTAGAGTTGGACTTTGCGATATACGCACGAGTCTGTGCAAGCAAGCCGATGGAAAAGCTGTTGCGACCGCCACTAAAAACAATATGAAGCACGCCTCAGCAACTATTCGCTTTGTCGCTTCGTCGTTGAAAGATTGATTACATATACATGTAGATTGTAGAAGCTGCTAGGAATCGTGCATGCAGTGAGACATTGCCGAGGTGATGTTTATTGCATTGTTTTTGACTGAATAACAATTCAAGTGGGCGATGCAACAATAGTAGAGGCATATGCCAAAGCAAATAAATGTGCCTATAGCCTAATGCATTATGCAAGTTATCTAACTATTCGAAAATCGGCGATATTGTTATTCTCTCAGCCCAATTATATTAATGCCGCTGGATTACAGCTATTAATTTGCACGTTGCACAACATCTGTGTTTAATAAACAATAATGATGTCGCATTAAAACCAAGAGGCAAACAGGTCAAAACAAAAACTATCATCCCACTAGGACAAGCAGACAATGCAATGGTCAAGCACGTTATTGCCTACATTTTTTGCACAAAAAAGTTTCTGTTGTGGACAACAGGATTTTCATCTTGCTATAATGATTATTTATATGAACGTCATCATTATTGGACGTAGGCCTATACCGTTAAAAATAATGACTGGGGTGAATCGATTGAACTCTTGGTCATTACTTTTGGTGACATAATTACGTATTAGATTGAACGACATCATCTAACGATCGAGCAGAAAACGTCCCAGTAGAAAGTCGGGAAAACGCTGCTTCCGTTATTATAAAAAGTTTTTCAGCGTGCAGTTCTACACAAAAACGGGGTTCTACGTTGTAGATGACTTTGCGCAGCTGTAAACTGTAAAGGTGTTTTGTGCGGTTAAAATAGTGCAAATTGTCCACTGTCATCTGATTAGGAATATTTTATACCATGAATGTTGGGAAGAGAAAGGTATGTGCAGTTACAAAATTTAATTAAAAGACTACCTGACTCCAATCAATTATATACAGGGTAGGCAAAAAACACTCGTTAGGCTGTTTGCCAATGTCTTGACCAGAAGTACAAATTTTTAAATCATGTGTGTAAGCTTATAATTATGAATTGTCGTTATGCCTGTAAAATTTGATTTAAGAATTCTTACAACTGGCCAAGATATTGGCAAATACGGGGGAGTCTTTTATGACCCACCCTGTACTGTCGTCTAATATATATATATATTTGTGCGGTGGTGTATGGGTATTTCGTTGCGGGTTCGAATCCACCAGAAGCCGCCGCGTAGGAACCCTCAGCCATAATTATTGCTCATGCGCATTGGCGCGAAACTCCAATTCAGTGTCCGTGCTGCATACTATAGCCAAGAGCGCCTCTGAGTAGTTATCACAACGGGGCGCTAAAACAAGTGCTAACACATACACATAATACGTAAAAATAATAGTCTTCATTTAGAAGCAGATGAACGCCTTTTCAACGCAATACGCAATGATAAATTACATGCATGTAGGGATTGTAGGCTACTCTATCGATTATTCCCTCCGCCTCGCTCCTCCTGTGGCCATGAACTCCGTCATCTGGCTCATGACTCCTATTTTCCGGAAACAGATAACTGTAACTTTATCTCTAGAGTACTATTCAAAAACATTTTTTAACCTAGCACACCTAGATCCTTTTTAACTTAACAAACATAGATCAATTAATATTAATTCAAGCAAAATATTTATTTATGTTGCATATATTATAGGCCTAAACTGAACTTATGCATAAAACATTTGTAAAATTAGTTATAATTATGTAACATGCTGCGATCTACCAGCCTGAAGTGTTGATTAAACGAAAATTGATTTGATTTGATTGATTGATTGATTGATTGATTGATTGATTGATTGATACCTTTCTTTGCGGCGACGAAACTATTCAGAGCCGGCAAATGTTGAATGTCGTAGACAACCTTTGTGTTGGCGAGCAGCGACCTGTCTTGATTGACACGGAATATGGCATAACGAAAAGCACTTTCGACCGTCGGGTCTTCGGTGTCATCAAACAAACCACCTGTCAACACAGAACGAAGAAGAAGAAGAAGATGAAGAAGAAGAAGAAGAAGAAGAAGAAGAAGAAGAAGAAGAAGAAGAAGAAGAAGAAGAAGAAGAAGATTATGAAGAAGAAGAAGATGAAGAAGAAGAAGATGAAGAAGAAGAAGATGATGATGAAGAAGAAGAAGAACCTGCGATGAAAGCAAAAATCATCTACTAGGCGTGAAGAAAATCTTCTCCTAAGTGTCATAAGCTCGAGCGTATTAACGGATCAGGGAAATGTGTTTCATTTATCTGTGTAGTACAAGCGTGCATACATAATAAAATAGCCTAAATATATATATATATATAGACGTATTTTTGCATGCATACGTGCATAGTGCATACACACTTGCACTCATACATGCATGCTTACACGTATGCATAAATGCATAGAATGCTATGAATATAAAAATATAGGGCCTACACAAAAATATGCACACCCAGAAACGGTGGCACATAATTATATATCAATATATAATATATCACATATATAATTGTGTAGGCTATATATATCACAGTGTTTATATCGGTATACGTCAGTAACGATAAAATTCATACGCACATGTATTATTGCTAGACTTCAGAATTTGGATTCGCAAAGAGCATGTTTGCTAACATTACTGATGCTGCAATTTCATTCGTTCCTAAATAACGTCATATCCACTATAGGGCAGATGACTCCTCCGAGAAGATAGCTTAAACTGGCTCTATATAAATGTCAATTTACAGACATATATAATAGGCCTATGATATTGATAATTACTATCCAGGTGAAGAATTAAGCTTATTACTTTTGTCCACCTGTCTTACTTCTAGAAAGCTCAAGTCTTCGAAGATACATGTATAAGGGGCTTTAAGAATTTAAGTCGTCATGCAGACAAACCATTATTCCCGGATAATAAATGAATTCCAGATGTTGCATTTCAGATTAAATCCAGAAGAGTCCGCCGTCAATCAAAGGAACGAACCACTTCATAGATTAATATAATTTGGTAAACTTTGACTGAGATCACAGCTTTGGTTGGGTCCTTATGATGTCAATCTTGTGATTCAAACTTCAAAGGTGGACGAACCAATCAATCCATCTTTTTCATCCGGAATACTTGCCTCTTTTAAGGAAACGTTTACGTAATATGTTTCGATCTGAATTTATATGCTTCTATCTGCATCAATATGCATCAATCTGCATTAATATGCTTCGATTTGCGTCAATGTGCTTCGACCTGCGTTAATGTGCTGCGCTTTGCGTTAATATGCTTTCTTCTGCTTCAAAACGCTTCTGTATTTGCCGAGCGCGTTCGTGATTCCAGGCGAAATGTTCTAAACGACAAGGCCGATGAATCATTGCAAATAGTGATTGCAGTTGTCGCAATGGAAATCCTTAATCGGTCACGGACTAATAATATCAACGGACTCCGCATAATACATCAACGACCGAATAAACGCACATTGAAGCAAATCGAGCTAGTTCAACGCCGACCGAAGCATATTAACGCATATTAACGCATATTAACGCATATTGAAGCTTATTAACGCATATCGAAGCACATTAACGCTTAATGAAGCATATTAACGCAGACCGAAGCATACTAACGTGAACGGAACACACTGAAAAAGATTAACGTAGATTGAAGCATATCAACCTAGATCTCAACATTGCCAATGCAGATTGAAGATGGCAGAAGAAAAAATGGCAACGCTTAATCGAGGTCAAAACTTGACCTGCGTCCACTTATTCAAAATCGGACAGCAACGACATAAAGTTTTTTTAAACATATTCGATAAACGACACTCACTCGAAAGCAATCACAATGCAGATGTCTAACAAGTCCATGCAATTATTCGGATCCGCACATCTATCCATACATACATACCTTCATGCTCACATATGTGCCTGTACATACATCACTACATAAATATGCGCATGAAAACGTCATGTTTCCATGTAGGCCTACGCATATATATACATACATACATACATACATACATACATACATACATACATACATACATACATACATACATACATACATACATACATACATACATACATACATACATACATACATACATACATACATACATACATACATACATACATATAACACGTACATACAATGGTTAGTATCTATCTAGTTAAGTACACTATCACAGGTTAGTATAATAATCCATTCAGTACTTTGTCGCAATTAGAAATGCACGTAATAATTGTGAATAATCGAAAATTGAGTATAGCCCGAATGCAATTTAAGATCCTCATTTCGATCCTCATGCTCAGCTGCAGTGGTCTTGCCCCAAATATCTGGCTGATGTTATATTTCGTCCTCACTCGGCTTCCTCCCACTGTCCACTTCATTTATCCATCAGACGTGATCTCTTGGTTCCTCGTTCTAGAACTGCTATGGCTCAGTCTAAACCATTTGTCTCAATTTGTTCTTCTCTTTGAAATTCTCTTTCTCATTATGTTCGCTCTACAATTCTATCTGGACTTCTCTCTTGTTCGTTCCCACTTATCAAAACCAGCTTATTCTCGCGGGGGTCAGGCGCACAGGGAGCGCCTCTGAACGGTTCGCCACACTGGAGGCGTTTTATAAATGATCAATTAGGCCTACAATACAATGCAATACAATACCATACAATACAATACTAGCAACCGAATGACCCGACCAGCACGAAACAAAGCTGCCGGAGACAATCCCAGGATGAACAGTTTAAACCTATTCACGCCATTCGTCTAAGCATCACTGTTGTCATGGCAACGTATGGCTTCCGCTAAATCACAAGTGCGGTCAGACACGACTGCTGCCTCTGCTGTTGTTGCTGCTGCTGCTGTTGCTATGGTAACGCTTATTCGTTCCGCCGAGAAGCGCTTAACTGACCGGTTCCGACTCTGGTGATCCGTGGAATGGAATGACTTTCCAGCGGTCATGCAGGGGATGCAGGAGGAAGGATGGGAGGAGCGGAAACAAAGGGAGAGCGGAACAATAACAATCGAATTTGATTTTTAGAATGATCGAGAAACGGCTGAGACAAATGGGAATCTGGGACATATGTCAAATAATAATAATGTGGTCAGAGAATTTTAAGCAATGGTTGATTTAGACAAGGCGTAATTGGAAAGACACAGGCAAACAAACAGACAGACAGACAGACAGACTAAAAGAGAGACAGAGAGAGAGAGCGAGCGTGAGTCTTTTTTGTCTTTGGAGGAGGGAGAAGTCTAGGGAGACACCTCATGGCTTTTTTTGCGTGCAGTTGTACACAAAATGTGTAGTATGTGGATTTGTGCAGTACTTCTATACAGTTAAAACTAGCAAAAAGGGTCATTGTCCTCCGATTGGAAGAAATCTACCATGGATGATGGGAAAGGAAGAGGTTGTGTAGTTCTGAAAATTCCTTAAAAACAGCCCTGAGACACTCAATTCTCAAACACTGGAAATGTAAGTAAAAGAAAGAGACGTAGGTCATCAGAGGTCAGTGGAAATTCAAACTTAAGTAATTGTAGCTTCGTCCCAAACCAAATCAGCTGCATCTTAGCCGCGAGAATATGCTTTCAAAGGCTGTCGAAAATGATTCCTCTAAGAATTTGTGAAAATCTACACAGGGAGTGAGTTTAAAAAAGCAAGAAGTCAGGGCAGAATGATGAAAGTAGGAAAACAGAGAGAAGGGGAAGTGACGGAGAAAAGATTAGTGGTTCGACACTGAGTCGACAGCACTCCTTTCTGTCTGGTTGATGATGGACTGAGGTCTGGCGGATAATCACCACATGCAGCAAGTCCAGCCCGAACCAGACATAGCAATACTCCGAAGCCGATATGTAGCGCCCCCCTTCTACCCTCCTCCCATCTCTCAATCTCTCCGTCGTCAATAGCCAACTCCTTTCCATCATCCCGCCATTCCTATCTCACTTCCACCTTCCAACCCTCAGTCCATTCATCCTTTCACCGCTTCTCTATGTCATTCCCTACATAGAATGCGATACATTTACATTACAATGTAATGCAAAACAGCGCATTGCTGTTACTGAAAAAGACAATCACCTAATGATTTCACAAAACATATTTTATGATATAATTATTTCGAAACAAAGCAATCGTCGAATGCAGCGCAATAAATTTCCATCTAGGTCTATTGTATGACAAATAAAGCCATTTTCATAACAAAAGCATCACCACATCAAAATTCGCTGCAGTAGAATGCGATGCAGCACAATACATTCCAATGTAATGCATTAAAGCGCATTGTAAATCGTAAATCGTAAACTCCTAATTTCTAAAGCGACTCTAGAAAGCCAAGCGCGGGGCACCGGCTTATTCACGAGCGCTGTTTTGATTTCCAAGTTCATCCATTCCATTATTCCTCGTTCGCTCTTCCTTTACTCTTTTCCCCGACTCATTTCAGAGATTCAAATCTCGGGCTAGAAAATCCGTACACTGAAGGGGGGGGGGCTTAAATGACCTGGCGAATGGCCTGACACCTATTTAAACGGGTTGTTGCTGAACTGATAAAGTATCCCACCTCACTAAGCCATTGAAGAATTAGAAGGGCCGAGGTTAGATAATATCTGACATCGTCTCTTCTAATATTTCAATGGATTTCCCATCAATCCCCTATTCCCCTTGATAGATTATGGTCGCTACACAAATTAGGGTGCATCATATTTACATTAATAGGAAAATGAGGAGGGTGGAGGAGGTAAAGTGGACGCTATATATATTTTTTTTTGAATGAATGAATACATTTCCTCCCATCCCTTTTCTCAGACCGTCATCCTTCCCCCCATCCCATCCCTCAAATCTCTAGTATCTCGATTCCTGTCTCACCAATCCTCGACGTGTTCCCTGTTCCTACCCAGTACCCACCACTCGCCCTCTACACCTACCGTCCCAGCCCGTCCACCCGCTGCTTATGCTGATCCAGCGCTGCTGTATCAGCGTCTGTAGGTGGATGGAAAGAGAGAAGGGAGAAGGGACGTGGAACAAGAGAACAGACGGATACGGGAGCGTATAAAGGTTGAAGCGATGGAGGGAAATGAATGGACCACTCCCCGGGAGGACACTGCATGCGTGTTTGTACGTCTATGTTTGTCTGGATGGATGTGTCCGTGTGTGTCACTTGCAGTCACAATCTGCATACATGTATAAGCGACTTTTCTGTTTGGCAGTCCATACGTCGGAGCTCATGAGTTCCCGGTGCGATTCAATGCCCCGTTTCTCGCTTCCTCATTGTTTCTTCCCTGTATCGCTTTCTATCTTTCTCTCTCTTTCTCCCTGTCTCTGTCTCTGTTTCTGTCACTCTTTCTCTTTCATGTTGCTTCTCCTCTATTATATCTTTCACGGGTGTTCCTTCTCTTCCTCTTTGTCTCCGTTTATCTCTCTTTGACTCTGCCTCTGTCTGTCTCTATCTCTGTATCTCTGTTTTGTATCGCTCTCACCCTCTGTCTCTGTCTCTGTCTTTGCCTCTGTATCTGTCTCTATCTCTGTCTCTGTCTATGTCTCTGCCTCTTTCTGTCTGTCTGCCTTCCTTTCTCTCTCTCTCTACTTACCTCTAAGTCACATGACATCTTTAAATCTTTGTCTCTTTGACTCTCTGCTTCTTCTTCTTCTTTTTCTTCTTCTTCTTTTTCACCCACCGTTCCTTCCACATCCCTCTCTATCTCTCGCTCTCTGCTTTTTCACTTCTTCCCCCTGCTCACACCGTCTTTCAATCTCAACCACTACCTTTTCTCTGTACCCGTACCTCTGCTTCCACCTCTCTTCATATATCAATTTCCCTGCCTCTCTCTTCCCGCATCCAACTTCCTTCCACTCCACTTCCATCCTCCTCCTCCTCGTTCTCCCATCACTCCGTCTTCCCTTCCTCTCTCCTCCCTTCTTCTTTCCTCCACGAAATGAATGGCTAATGATCCATCGAGTCTCCTTCCGTTCCATTGTGTCCTTCATGCCGGACGCGAAGAATTCCATTAAGAATGATGGGCGATCGTCCGAACCAGTCAAACGATCCGCACCAGGCCCTCCCCCTCCGCTGATTTCCACCCCACCCCACGTCCCCTCACCCTTCCATCCCCTACCACCCCAACCGTGCAGTGATATGCTGCAAAATAAGCAAGTTGGCAGAAGAAAGGGTTGGCGATAGAATCCAAGCTTTTACAGATCAAAGCAATAATCGTCTTCTGTGTATCCCTCAATCTTCTGAAATTCGTTGACTGAGTGGGTAGTACACATGTAAGTGATATAGGGAAAAAGTTGTCGTTTCAGTTTGACAACACTGTGCGATAGCAAAGATCTTTAGCCTCCTCCTTTATCCAGGCTTGGGACTGGCACTCTCACGGTATACGAACAGTGGCGGAGTTCAGTTCAAACACTTTCAAATGGAATAAACTATCACAATAATTATAATTGAACCAGGGTTGGCAATGCGGTTAATTTTAGCTCGATCTTGAACGTTACCCGATCTGGGTGCATTTGAATGATTTTATTGTCACAAGACAGTGTCAAGACTAAACTAATTTCGTGCTGATGTTGCCAAGCCAATAGTGTTTTTTGCAATAACTATTATTTAAGTAAATTGCAAATTCATAAAATTATAGCTCAAATTCTCAATAAACAAATCAGGTGCTCTGCTCTCCGCCCTATCCGTGAAAACAGGAAGATGTTCAAAGACACCAATTTTCAAGCACTAAAGGAACTGATACAAAGAAAGGCCGATGTCGCAAGTTATATCCGACGATAGCACAATTTTTCTGCAGGACAGACAGAGTTCCAGTCGGTTGGACAACCAAATCATCCTGCGTAGCCGAGCGAAGAAATCTTCGGCCATGCAGGGATGCATGCTACAGAGATGCAGACCCAAAATTCCCTAAGATAAGACGGGACTCGGTCTGCAAAGCATTATTGCAATCTCAAGCTCAATATTTCTATGCATCCCGCTTGCTTCCAAAATCCAAATAACCCACAAATGGACGTTAGTGCTTTAAAAACACGGTACAGCTCTCAAGTTTAGATCGCATACACTTGCACTAAATTAACATGGAATAGATCTAGGTCTTATTATGCGTTGGAATCGAAGAGATGAGAATCGGATAGAAGAAAAAGTATGGATTAGAAAGAAATAAAAACGGAAGGAACTGGATAGAATGGTACTAAATGAAATATAGAATGGAATAGAACTGTATAGAACAGAATATATCAAACATCTAAAAAAACAGTGTTAAGACACCGGGAGCTATAATTTTTGGAGCGTTCCCAAAATTAATATTAATAGGCTACTCTACAAAAAAACATAGAGATAGGCCTAGCTGACTTTATATTATTAACTCATTTCTACACGACTGCAGTTCCAGGCTACTGATTTAACTGCATGCAAGACACGAAGTAAGTCTACTTAATATGGTTAACGTGTATCATTGGTGCCGAAAGGTCGACTATGTTTGAGGTTGATGCAATTGACACCATTGAACACCGTTGCATCCCCAGAGGACTTTTGAAGACACACATAATTAACCTGCATCGGATTTTAGCCAATGAATTATTTAGCTGCAAATCAACACCAAACATTTTATGGTCATCAGCGTATAAGCTGCTCGTCTGTCTCTATCTCTGTCTCCTTGTCTTTCTCATTCACCACCTTTCTCTCAGAATGTTTATTTGCATTTTCTTCCTGAACTGTGTGTCTTTATATCTGCAAATTTGTTGGTCTGTATGTATGTATGTATGTATGTATGTATGTATGTATGTATGTATGT